>CM033643.1:208649355-209307924 GCA_019512145.1 Engystomops pustulosus
TCACCTAATACCAAACTCAGGGTGTCTAAGCCTAATATTATGGGTGTTCTGCAATTGGCTGGGTTCTCTTGCAACTAGGCTTTGGATACTTGGTCCGGTGTAACTGGGGACCCATAATTATGAATAATGCCCCAGTTATGGACAGCTATGATATTTCCCTTTGTCTAAATTTTGAAGCCCAGTTATGGACAGCTATGATATTTCCCTTTGTCTAAATTTTGAAGAGTGAGCAATAGAGATGAGCGAGTATACTCGTCCGAGCTTGATGCTCGTTCGAGAATTAAGGTACTCGAAACGGACGAGTATTTCCCCTGCTCGAGATCGAGCATTTAACTAAAAAAACACAGTGAAGATCTATACATACATAATATACACATCAACATATACAGCAATGATACATCAAATCTAGTTATAGACATATTATGCCGTTGCAATAGTGCGCGAAACTAATGGGGCCAGATTTACTACCCCGGTACAGGACGCGATTTCCGGCGGGCACATTGTCCGGTCGTGGTGGATTCGGGTCTGTCGGGATTCATCAAGGTTGTGTTTGCCCGAAGTTCCAAACAGCGAACCTTTTTTTGGGATCCGCCGCTGCGACGAAGGGCGGACCCGGAGTTTGAACTTCTTTCTCGCCGGTTGCCTGGTGAGTACCAAGACTGTCCTTGCATACACAATAGCGATTTTTAAATCGCCATGTTTTTTCCAAATTCCGTCCGTCTGTCAGAGCAAGGATTCGTGCCGGTAGCGCACCTCTCTCCTGACATTATGATTTGTCTGCGTCAGAAAGCCGGCGCGTGGTAGCGTGCTGCCTTACAATTCCGATCGGAGGCGTGCGCCAAAAACTGTGGCGAGCAATTCAGCGCAAAGCGGCCAACAGAAACATTGGAAATATCAGGGCAAGAAAGCCCAACAGAAAAGTGCACGGTCCCCGACAGGATCTCCTTAGTAATAGGAGCGACCCCAAATATGTATATAATGGGTGCAACATCATCCACTTTTTAGTGTGTTAGATTGGATGTGATGGGGCCACCTGTGAATGAAACTGGGCTCTGGCCGCTACCCCTTTGTAGTTACACGCCCCATTTATGAAGCATGACCTGTTGAGTAGTAGTAGTCTA
This sequence comes from Engystomops pustulosus, assembly GCA_019512145.1. Taxonomy (NCBI): domain Eukaryota; kingdom Metazoa; phylum Chordata; class Amphibia; order Anura; family Leptodactylidae; genus Engystomops; species Engystomops pustulosus. The sequence continues at coordinate 208,650,477 of CM033643.1, forward strand.
GAAACTACAACTGACTTGCTTCTTTAGAAATTTTGGCATTCTTGATAACTTCCTATTAAATATCGAATCAACAATCATTTACAGTTCAAGAGTCCGGGAAACACTTCTTTGCCCCGCTCGCAACCACTAGGTCACTAAATGTCCCTGTACATAGTCTGAAGAGACTGCTCCCACAGCAGCCCAGGGCATCTCACTGTAAAAACGGAGATCAATAATTAAAATGTAACCTTCATTGAGGTGAAGGTCTTTTGTAGTATGGTGGAGAAATCAGTTTCAAAGTTCTATTGTGTACGCAGCGAGGAACAATACGTTACTCATTTCACTATAAAATCAACATCTTTTGAAAAAATATGCAGTTGCAACAAAATATAGTTGAAGTTATTAGATGGGCAAAAATCAGCCCAAAAACAGTGTCATGTTTTTGAACCCAAGAAGATAGAATTACCATAGGGGACACAGTCTACGTACTGATTCCCTTGCGCGATCCTCCGATGTGCGTTGTCCAGTTCCGCGAATGCCATCTGCCGCGATCATGAAGATCTGTGCGACTTTTAGGCCGGAATTTCCTGCAATGTATCGCTTCCCCGATCGGGTTCCGACGGAGATCACCTCTTCCTCCCGGGCATATAAGTGCTTGGGCTGAGACACAAATTGATTTGTTACAGCCCGACGGGTCAGTGATTAGCTCACTGAAGTCTCGACCTCCTGCTGTCCCGACCACGCGTTGCCTGTATGACTGTTCGTGATGCACCTTGGCCTCCACCGCAAAGTGAACGACCTACCGGTGGCACAAGACGAAGCCACGGCTTACGTCATCGTCACGGGTGGTCCAGAAGGATCCTAATAGCAACACCAATGATCACGGACATGGTCCTAGCACCATCTACAATTACATGCACGACCCAAACCCCCGTCATGTCCTAATGCACACTATAGCACAGATCAGAAAGAAGAGAATCAGAAGAGAAGTTAAAAGAGGCAAACAGGTCACCAGGAAAGGACAGGCGCACAATAGCTAATTGTATACATGCTTTAAGAAAGCCTGTTGTCCAGTTTCAACACTTGCACTACTTTATTAAAACTTGAATTTCATAATACCTGATCCCTGAGCTGCTGGCGATCTTTGGTGTTGACAATCGTCTCTTTAAGACAACAGGCGTTCAAAGTATTCTTGATTTCACGAATAATGGTGTATTTATTATTATAATGTTAATTTTGGCTATGGAAAATTTTACAGATAAGCCAGATCATTGTTGAAAAAAAACTTTCACATGATACATAGAAGCAACAATTTTTTTTTTTTAAATCACTGACAGACCAGAACTCAGTATGACTGCGAAAACATCCTAAGTTCATATATAAGGCGCACGGGATTATAAGGCGCACCTGATATGATTGTAAGGAGAATGGACCAGCAGGTGGCAGGACCTGTGCACAGTTGAGGCCAGTGGATGGGTGTCTGCTAAGTATCATGGTTGCAGTAATTATTAGTAGCGCACATACTTGTCAAGGAGAAATAGAATAAGGGGCATGTTGTAATATTTCGCACACATTTACATTTGTTTGTATTTCAATGGGGCAGATTTAACCCCTTCTTTACACGTGGTCGAGTTGTCCACGATCCCTGAGGTTGTCGTCTTTGACAAGGGATGAAGTCGGCAGCAGTAAATAGCTTCAAGATCGGATTTGTGCGTTTGTTGCCGCCACGTGATTCAGTAGTTCACCTTCTTCTTCCCGGTGAATGTAAGTTTGCATTGGTCTTGCGACACAACAACTTGAATTGTCAAATCCCGTGCTTAGTCCGAGGACATCAGCGGGTGTCCGTCGGCCACGCCCACTCCGAGTGTGTCAATGCAAGTCGAGTGATTTGCGCAAAATCCTATCGTGTGCACCAAAAACTAAGACACAACACAGTTAACTTAATGGGCCGCCAATATTGGACAATAGTGCGGGAAATCTGGCGAAAGGCGGGTCAGTGCGGTCCCTTTGAAGATTTGTAGCCCCCATAGTGGTTCATTTTTCTCGCTTTTCATTACGTCTCCATCAATTAAATTATGACTGCTCATGGTTAGCAAGGTCACGCAAATGTTACTTACTGTTACAAGCGGATAGCTGGAACCTGAACCAAAAGGATGACTCCTCTGTGACCAGAGAGCAAAGAAATTCCACACCTCGCAAGCGCAGATAGGGTAGACAAAGAGATCAAAAGATGTTAGGTGGGATCTGTGGATGACCAATAGAGATAGTACATGATGAGTATCCACCGAGAGCACTAAAATGCTCGACGGTGGCTCGTCTATCGAGATCAAACTTTCCTGACTCATGCTACGAGTGGCTCGAGTGTCGACGATAACGAGCCCCATTGAAGTGCTATTGGGAGACTTGCAGAGCATTTTTCAAAGGGACCATGGTTCGTGATCATCACGGGACCTTAGTAAAATGAACCCCCTGTGTCTCGGGGAGGAAAACACAGTCTCAAAATCATCGTGAGATATTTTAAAGGTTTCATGAAGTCATAACCAATTATCATGACAGGAAGGTCCTGATTTTAAAATTCGACGTAGCTGGTCATTTAAGCTCGAATACAACGCTAGCACGCGTCAGGTGCTATTAAGGGGTTAAGGACAAAAAAAAAGCCGTGAAGTTTGTTGTACCTTTCTGTAACCAGACAATAAATCATCCTAATTACTGGCGTACTTGCTTGTCAAACAAAGCAAATCAAACCACAAAATACATACTGAAAAGAAAAAAAAATAAATAGAATAGAGAAGCAAACCAATCTCTAGATCTGTATAAAAAAAAATAATATAAAAGCAAGCAACAATTTCATACCAAAGACTTAAATAAAGTAACATGTTTTCTGACAAACTGAAAAATACATATGAGACTGTACAGATAAATGAACTTAAATTAATTCCGTATTTCAAGTGTAATGCACCTTCATGGGATGGCATTGCCAAGTCAAGACATAAGTCAATGAAAAAACCAGTACATTGTTTTAAAATAAAAAATACACAAAGCTGGTATGATAAAATAAAATTTAGGTGTGGGCTGACTTCTCTTTTTCTGGCATCCACAGGCAGTACCATGTAAATGAGAGGTCGCTGCTCAACCCAGGAGTACAGAGAGCCTGAGCACAAACAAAAGCCCTATCCAGAGGCGGGCAAAATTATAGGAGTGGGAAGAGCCTGAGCACATTGTACATAGTGTCCTTATCAGCAGGCTGAGCAAGTTTATAGAAGGGGAGGGACTGCTCGAGAGCACATTGTAACATATGCTGTCCTATCTGCAGGCAGACATGCTTAAGAGTGAGAAGGATGGACTTATTGTGAGCACATGATTGAATACATAGAATTGTCCTTATCGCAGGATGCAAGTTATAGTAGGCAGTTTTACTGGAGGAAAAGGTGACCAAAGCGGATTGTAACATAGTGCCTATTCTGCATGAGCCTGTCACAGTACCTTAGACCAGGAAGGAGGAAGGAGCAGATGTCCATAGTTAGGGGAAAACCGACATTCCAAAGAAGCGTCTTGCCGATGGAAAATCAGAAGAAGATTCCTTGGCCCCAGAGGACAGACAGGGCGCATGGGAGAGATCCAGTGTTCTAAGGATCTAGAGTCGTAAAACTGATTGAAAGCTGGCTGCGTGGCCATTTTTGATCATTTTAACCCCGGGGGATTTAGACCCCCACCCCTGACTGTGATTTGTCAGTGTGAGAGCGGAGTTTTTCTATTCCCCCTCCGCATCAGAGAGGTAGTCCTGGGTTCGGGTTTTATTAAAACGCCATAACTTTGATTGGAAGATTTGGCAACCATGCTGGTTGACTCCATGAAGTCGCGGTACCTCATTTACTTTTCACCCCGAATACCAAACACTCAGGGTGTCTAAGCCTAATATTAGGGTGTCCTGCAATGGCAATGGGTTCTCTTGACAACTAGGCTTTGCGATAACTTGGTCCGGTGTAACTGGGGACCCATAATTATGAATAATGCCCAAGACTTATGGACAGCTATGCATATTTCCCCTTGTCTAAATTTTGAATGGGTGAGCAATAGAGAGAATTTTCGAGCGAGTATACCTGTCCGAGCTTGATGCTGTGCGAGTATTAGGTGACTCGAAACGGCTAGTGACTCGGAGCAGACCGATATTTGTCCCTGCTGGGGAGTATTCGAGCATTGCTAATCTAAAAAAAAGTCAGACTCCAGTGAGAACCAGGAAGGGATAGATATAAAATCCAGTGAGTCACAGTGATTCATTTAAGTGAAAAAACACAGTGAAAAACACAGAGGTGACGGTAGAAATTAAGTCAGGTTGTTGGCATCATTCTGCTTCTTGTCGGGGGGGAGATACGCGCGAAATGGTGCGAACAAATGTTTTTGCTAATAGTATGTGAAGCACAATATATAGTGTGAAGAACACATTGAAGAACACCGGTGTGAGCAGTGACAGGAAGACACCGGGGAGCAGGACGGAGACACCGGGGAGAAGGGACGGAGACATCGGGCTGCAGCGGCAGCACGGAGACACCGGGGGCAGCCGGCAGCACTGGGACTATCGGCGGGCAGCAGTACGCCAGATGTGTCCGACATCTGAAACTTCCTTCACTGTTTCCAGCGCGTATATGTTCTCACCAGACAGTGGAAACACACAGTGAAGAAAGATTGCAGATGTTCGGGCACATTGCTTACTTGTCGGGAGATACGCGATGTCCCAGGATTCGATCCTTTTCTCCACTGAAGGCTCCACGACCTATCCGCTTCCGCCGATCGTCTCCGTGCTGCCAATGCCCCTGATTTGTCTCCGTTGCTGATCGCTTGCCCCGATGTCTCCGTGATGCGCTCCTGCCCGATATTTCTGTTAGTCTCAGTGCTGCCATGCAGGTACCCGATTTGTCGTGTGGTGTATTATTGTCGTCCAGCGCTGGGCCACCACGATTCGTACTCCGTCCGGGCTCCCCGTTTGGTGTATCCGTAAATGACCGCAGCCGAGGTGTACCTCTGTGTACTCTATTGTCCGACTCACCATGTTCTCAACTCTGTCCTGCTCACCGTGTTCTTCAATGTGTTCTTCACACATATATATTGTTCTTCACATACTATTTTGTTCGCACCATTTCGCGCGTATCTCCCGACAAGTAAGCAGATGTGCCGAACATCTGTAATCTATTCTTCACTGTGTTTTTCACTGTGTTTTTCACTTAAATGATCCTGTGCTCACTGTTTTTATTCTATTCTTCATTGTTCTTCACTGTGTTTTTTTAGTTAAATGCTCGATCTCCAGCAGGGGAAATACTCGTCCGAGCAACGAGCCGTTTCGAGTACCTTAATACTCGAACGAGCATCAAGCTCGGACGAGTATACTCGCTCATCTCTATTGCTCACCCTTCAAAATTTAGACAAGGGGAAATATCATAGCTGTCCATAACTGGGGCATTATTCATAATTATGGGTCCCCAGTTACACCGGACCAAGTATCCAAAGCCTAGTTGCAAGAGAACCCAGCCAATTGCAGGACACCCATAATATTAGGCTTAGACACCCTGAGTTTGGTATTAGGTGAAAGGTAGATGAGAGAGTACCCCGATGTATTTGGAGCCATTATAACCCATGTGTCGATGGTTAGATTGTCCAAATCTTCCAATCAAAATACGTAGTGGCCGTTTAATAAAAACCCAGACCAGAGACTATCTGTTTCTTGCTGGGGGGGGATGAGGGGATAGAAAATCCTCGACACTCCAACAGTGACAATCACAGCTCAGAGGGTGGGGTCTAAATCCCATGGTTAAATGATCAAAAGACCACACGGCCAGCTTCAGTTTTACGAACTCTATAACACTTAGAACACTGGATCTCTGCTCCATGGCCGTCTCGGGCCAAGGAACTTCTACCATTTCAATAGCAAGAAAGCTATTGGCTGTCTGTTTCCCATACTATGTACAATTGCTCTATCCTCCCTCCTGCTCTATACTTGCAGCACTGAGATAGGACACTATGTACAATACGGCATCACCTCAATCCTGCACTCATATAACTTGACAGGGACCTAAGGTAGATGAGAGAGTACCCCGATGTATTTGGAGCCATTATAACCCATGTGTCGATGGTTAGATTGTCCAAAAAAATCCCAATCAAAATAGCTGTATAGTGGTTGCCGTTTGTAATAAAACACACCCCAGACCAGAGACTATGTGTTATCTATGATGGTGGGGGGATTGAGAAAAAACTCGACATCTCACAGTACCAGTGACAATCACAGTCAGGGGTGGGGTCTAAAATCCATGGGTTGAAATGATCAAAAGACCACGCGGCCAGCTTCAGTTTTACGACTCTATAACCTTAGCACACTGGATCTCTCTCCATGGCCCTTGTCTCGGGCCAAGGAATTCTACCATTTCAATAGCAAGAAAAGGCATTCGGGCTGTCTGTTGCTCCTACTAGTACAATGCATCTATCCTCCTCCTAGCTCTATAACTTGCAGCACTGAGATAGGACACTATGTACAATACGGCATCACCTCAATCCTGCACTCATATAACTTGACAGGGACCTACACCCATAATATTAGGCTTAGACACCCTGAGTTTGGTATTAGGTGAAAAGTAATGAGGTACCCGATTCATTGGAGGCAACAGCATGGTTGTCCAATCTTCCAATCAAAAGTTATGGCGTTTTAATAAAACCCCAGACCCAGAGACTACCTCTCTGATGGGAGGGGGATAGAAAAACTCCCTCTCACAGTGACATCACAGCTGATGGGAGGGGGATAGAAAAACTCCCTCTCACAGTGACATCACAGCCAGAGGTGGGGGTCTAAATCCCCTGGGTTAAAATGATCAAAATGGCCACACGGCCAGCTTTCAGTTTTTACGACTCAGGTCCCTGTCAAGTTATATGAGTGCAGGATTGAGGTGATGCCGTATTGTACATAGTGTCCTATCTCAGTGCTGCAAGTTATAGAGCTAGGAGGAGGATAGATGCATTGTACTAGTAGGAGCAACAGACAGCCCGAATGCCTTTTCTTGCTATTGAAATGGTAGAATTCCTTGGCCCGAGACAAGGGCCATGGAGAGAGATCCAGTGTGCTAAGGTTATAGAGTCGTAAAACTGAAGCTGGCCGCGTGGTCTTTTGATCATTTCAACCCATGGATTTTAGACCCCACCCCTGACTGTGATTGTCACTGGTACTGTGAGATGTCGAGTTTTTTCTCAATCCCCCCACCATCATAGATAACACATAGTCTCTGGTCTGGGGTGTGTTTTATTACAAACGGCAACCACTATACAGCTATTTTGATTGGGATTTTTTTGGACAATCTAACCATCGACACATGGGTTATAATGGCTCCAAATACATCGGGGTACTCTCTCATCTACCTTTCACCTATACCAAACTCAGGGTGTTCTAAGCCTAATATACATACTGGGTGTTCTCAATTGGCTGCGGTTTCTTGGCAACTGGTCTTTTGATACGTTGGTCCGGTGTCAATCTATGCACGGTACCACATACAGTTATGGAAATAATGGCCCCCATTATGGACAGCTCATTATATTTATCCCCGTTGGCTAAATATTTTGAAGGGTGAGCAATAGAGATGAGCGGTATACTCGTCCGAGCTTGATGCTCGTCTCGAGTATTAATGGACTCCGAAACGGCTCGTTTGCTCGAACGAGTATTTTCCCCTGGCCTCGAGATCGAGCATTTACTTACAAAAAACACCGTGACAGACACACTGAGAATTGACATACGAAACAGTGAACACAGGATCAACTTTAAGTGTGAAAACACAGTGAATAACACAGGAAGAATAGATTATGCAGATGATTTTCGGTTCATCGGCCACCTCTGTATATTTACTTTGTCGGACATATCGTCTGGACGCGAACGGTCCGAACAAAATAGCAATGTGAAGAAAATATTATGTGTGAGAACACTTGAGAACATGGTGAGTCGGACAATAGAGTACACAGAGGTACACCTCGGCTGCGGTCATTTACGGATACACCAAACGGGGAGCCCGGACGGAGTACGAATCGTGGTGGCCCAGCGCTGGACGACAATAATACACCACACGACAAATCGGGTACCTGCATGGCAGCACTGAGACTAACAGAAATATCGGGCAGGAGCGCATCACGGAGACATCGGGGCAAGCGATCAGCAACGGAGACAAATCAGGGGCATTGGCAGCACGGAGACGATCGGCGGAAGCGGATAGGTCGTGGAGCCTTCAGTGGAGAAAAGGATCGAATCCTGGGACATCGCGTATCTCCCGACAAGTAAGCAATGTGCCCGAACATCTGCAATCTTTCTTCACTGTGTGTTTCCACTGTCTGGTGAGAACATATACGCGCTGGAAACAGTGAAGGAAGTTTCAGATGTCGGACACATCTGGCGTACTGCTGCCCGCCGATAGTCCCAGTGCTGCCGGCTGCCCCCGGTGTCTCCGTGCTGCCGCTGCAGCCCGATGTCTCCGTCCCTTCTCCCCGGTGTCTCCGTCCTGCTCCCCGGTGTCTTCCTGTCACTGCTCACACCGGTGTTCTTCAATGTGTTCTTCACACTATATATTGTGCTTCACATACTATTAGCAAAAACATTTGTTCGCACCATTTCGCGCGTATCTCCCCCCCGACAAGAAGCAGAATGATGCCAACAACCTGACTTAATTTCTACCGTCACCTCTGTGTTTTTCACTGTGTTTTTTCACTTAAATGAATCACTGTGACTCACTGGATTTTATATCTATCCCTTCCTGGTTCTCACTGGAGTCTGACTTTTTTTTAGATTAGCAATGCTCGAATACTCCCCAGCAGGGACAAATATCGGTCTGCTCCGAGTCACTAGCCGTTTCGAGTCACCTAATACTCGCACAGCATCAAGCTCGGACAGGTATACTCGCTCGAAAATTCTCTCTATTGCTCACCCATTCAAAATTTAGACAAGGGGAAATATGCATAGCTGTCCATAAGTCTTGGGCATTATTCATAATTATGGGTCCCCAGTTACACCGGACCAAGTTATCGCAAAGCCTAGTTGTCAAGAGAACCCATTGCCATTGCAGGACACCCTAATATTAGGCTTAGACACCCTGAGTGTTTGGTATTCGGGGTGAAAAGTAAATGAGGTACCGCGACTTCATGGAGTCAACCAGCATGGTTGCCAAATCTTCCAATCAAAGTTATGGCGTTTTAATAAAACCCGAACCCAGGACTACCTCTCTGATGCGGAGGGGGAATAGAAAAACTCCGCTCTCACACTGACAAATCACAGTCAGGGGTGGGGGTCTAAATCCCCCGGGGTTAAAATGATCAAAAATGGCCACGCAGCCAGCTTTCAATCAGTTTTACGACTCTAGATCCTTAGAACACTGGATCTCTCCCATGCGCCCTGTCTGTCCTCTGGGGCCAAGGAATCTTCTTCTGATTTTCCATCGGCAAGACGCTTCTTTGGAATGTCGGTTTTCCCCTAACTATGGACATCTGCTCCTTCCTCCTTCCTGGTCTAAGGTACTGTGACAGGCTCATGCAGAATAGGCACTATGTTACAATCCGCTTTGGTCACCTTTTCCTCCAGTAAAACTGCCTACTATAACTTGCATCCTGCGATAAGGACAATTCTATGTATTCAATCATGTGCTCACAATAAGTCCATCCTTCTCACTCTTAAGCATGTCTGCCTGCAGATAGGACAGCATATGTTACAATGTGCTCTCGAGCAGTCCCTCCCCTTCTATAAACTTGCTCAGCCTGCTGATAAGGACACTATGTACAATGTGCTCAGGCTCTTCCCACTCCTATAATTTTGCCCGCCTCTGGATAGGGCTTTTGTTTGTGCTCAGGCTCTCTGTACTCCTGGGTTGAGCAGCGACCTCTCATTTACATGGTACTGCCTGTGGATGCCAGAAAAAGAGAAGTCAGCCCACACCTAAATTTTATTTTATCATACCAGCTTTGTGTATTTTTTATTTTAAAACAATGTACTGGTTTTTTCATTGACTTATGTCTTGACTTGGCAATGCCATCCCATGAAGGTGCATTACACTTGAAATACGGAATTAATTTAAGTTCATTTATCTGTACAGTCTCATATGTATTTTTCAGTTTGTCAGAAAACATGTTACTTTATTTAAGTCTTTGGTATGAAATTGTTGCTTGCTTTTATATTATTTTTTTTTATACAGATCTAGAGATTGGTTTGCTTCTCTATTCTATTTATTTTTTTTTCTTTTCAGTATGTATTTTGTGGTTTGATTTGCTTTGTTTGACAAGCAAGTACGCCAGTAATTAGGATGATTTATTGTCTGGTTACAGAAAGGTACAACAAACTTCACGGCTTTTTTTTTGTCCTTAACCCCTTAATAGCACCTGACGCGTGCTAGCGTTGTATTCGAGCTTAAATGACCAGCTACGTCGAATTTTAAAATCAGGACCTTCCTGTCATGATAATTGGTTATAACTTCATGAAACGAACGCTTTAAAATATCCAGATGATTTTGAGACTGTTTTCTCGAGACACAATGGGGGTCATTTACTAAGGTCCCGAATCACGAACCATGGTCCCTTTGAAAAATGCTCGAGTCTCCCATAGACTTCAATGGGGCTCGTTACTCGAAACGAGCACTCGAGCATCAGGAAAAGTTTGTCTCGAATAACGAGCACTCGAGCATTTTAGTGCTCGCTCATCTCTAGTGAGCAACACACAGATCCCCTATTCCTTTGATCTCTTTGTCTCCTGAGCTGCGCTTGCAGAGGTGTGAATTTCTTGCTCTCTGGTCACAGAGGAGTATCCTTTCGTGTCAGGTCCAGCTAGTCCAGCTGTAACAGTAATTAACATTTGCTCCTCTAACCAGTCATAAATTTAAGGAGACGTAATGAAAGAGAAAAAATGAAACACTATGGGGCACATTTACAAAGGGTCCGCGGACCGCATTTTCGCCAGGTTTCCCGACTATTTCCAATTTGCGCCACATTTAAGTGTTGTTTTTGGTGCACACGATAGGATTTTGGCGCAATCGCGTCGACTTGCATGTGACACAAATCGGAGGGCGTGGCCGACGGACAACCCGACTGATTCGGACTAAGCACGGGATTTACAATTCAAATTGTGTCGCAAGACAATGCACTTACATGCACCGGGAAGAAGAAGGTGAACTACGGCGGACGCACGATCTTGAAGAATCGCGCCGGACTTCATCCTTGTCAAAGAACGCACCTCAGGGATCGTGACAGGACCGGGTAAGTAAATCTGCCCCATTGAAATACAAACAAATGTACAATGGTGCAATATTATCACATGCCCCTTATTCTATTTCTCCTTGACAAGTAGTGCGCCTAATATATGAACCGTACTTACAGACAACAGCTGCCTTGAACTGTGCACAGGTCTGCCACCTGCTGGTCATTCATCCTTACAATCAGGTGCGCCTTATAATCCCGTGCGCCTTATATATGAACTTAGATGTTTTAGCAGTCAATACTGAGGTCTTGTCTGTCAGGTGATTTAAAAAAAAAAAATTGGTGGCTCTATGTACATGTGAAAGTTTTTTCAACAATGATCTGCTTATCTGTAAAATTTCCATAGCCAAAATAACATTATAATAATAATATAACATTTTTTCAATTGACTTATGGTCTTGACATGGTAATGGCCATCCCAATGTGATACATTGAAACGGAATTAATTTAAGTTAATTTATCTGTACAGTCTCATATGTATTTTTCAGTTGCAGAAAACATGTATTTATTAAAGTCTTTAGAAATGTGTTGCTTTTAAATTATTTTTTTTACAGATCTAGAGATTGTTTGTTCTCTATTATATTTTTTTTTTTTTCTTTTCAGTATGTATTTTATGTTGATTTGCTTTTTTGACAAGAAGTGCAGTAATTAGGATGATTTTTTTATGGTACAGAAATTACAACAAACATTTAGCTTTTTTTTTCCTTAACCCCTTATCACCGACGCTCGTTTTCAGCTTAATGACCAGACTCGAATTTTCAAATCAGACATGTGTCATGATAATTGGTTATAACTTCAGAACGCTTTAAAATATCCAGATGATTTTGAGACTGTTTTCTCGAGACTTTTTTTTTTTTAGTTAATGCTCGATCTCCCGACAGGGAAAACCTCTCCAGCACGAAGCCGTTTCGAGTAACCTAATACTCGACGAGCATCAAGCTCTGATGAGTATCCTCGCGCATCCTATTGCTCCCCTTCAAAATTTAGACAAAGGGAAATATCATATCTGTCCATAAGTCTGGGGCCATTATTCATAATTATGGGTCCCCAGTTACACCGGACCAATTATCCAAAGCCTAGTTGCAAGAGAACCCAGCCATTGCAGAACACCCTATATTTAGGCTTAGACACCCTGAGTTTGGTATTAGGTGAAAAGTAATGAGGTCCCCGCATTCATTGGAGCAATCAACAGCCATGTTGTTCCAATCTTCCAATCAAAAGTTATGGCGTTTTAAAACCAAGACCCAGAGACTACCCTCCTGATGGGGAGGGATAGAAAACTCCCTCTCACAGTGACATCACAGCCAGAGGGTGGGGGTCTAAATCCCCCTGTGTTAATGATCAAATTGGCCACGCACGCCAGCTTTCATTTTTACGACTCATTAGAACACTGGATCTCTCCCTGCCCTGTCTTTGGGCCAAGGAACTTCTACATATTTCCATACAAGAGCTTTGTTGTGTCTTTTTTCCCCAACTATTGCAATCGTGCTCTCCTCCATTCTCTTCACTTGCAGCCAGCCTGCAATAGGACACTATGTCAATCCGCTCACCTCCTCCTATGCTCTATAACTTGTCAGCGCTGCAGATAGGACAGCTATGTCACTGTTCTCAGCTCCCCTCCCACCTATAACATGCAGACCTGCAGATAGACACTATGTAACAAATGTTCTTCCAGCTCCTCCCCACTCTATTAACATGCAGCCGCAGATAGCCTCACTAATGTAAATGGTAGCTCCTCCTCAACTCTATAACATGCTTGCCCGCAGACGTACACATGTTCACCAAGGTTCTCAGCTCCTCCACCCCTCATATACAGCCGCCTGCAGATATGACACTAGTACAATGTGCTCAGCTCTTCCCCACTACTCACATTTTGCAGCCTGTTAGATAGATGACTTTTGTATGTATCAGCTCCTTGTACTCTGGTGGAGCAGACCCCTCCATTTACATGCTACTCTGTGTTGATCAGAGAAAAAAGAAGTCAGCCACACCTAAATTGATTATATTTTAATCGGTACCACTTTGTGGTATTTTTTTAACCTTTTAACTTTTTTTCACTTGACTATGGTTCTTCCATGGTATGGCCATCCCAATGTGATACATTGTGAGATATGGATTTAATTTAAGTTAATTTATCTGTACTATCATTGTATTTTTAAGTTGCAGAGAACAATCAGGTGTATTGTTATAAGTCTGTTAGAAATGGTGTTGTTTTATGATTCACTTTTGTTTTTACAGATCTAAGAGATTGTTTGTTCTCATTATATTTTTTTTTTTTCTTTTCAGTCTGTAATTTTATGTTGATTTGCTTTTTTACAAGAAGTGCAGTAATTAGTGGAGATTTTTTTTATGAGTACAGAAATTACAACAAACTTTAGCTTTTTTTTCATTTAACACCCCTATCACCGCCGTCCTCGTTAGCTTAATGTGACCAGACTCTGAATTGTCCTCAAATCAGACATGTGCATGATAAGTTGGTATAACTTCAGAACGCTTGATTAAAATATCCAGATGATTTGATACTGTTTTCGCAGCCACAATGGGGGTCTATTTACAAGTGTCCCGAATCAGCGAACCAGGTCCCTTTGAAAAATGCTCGAGTCTCCCATAGACTTCAAATGGGGTTCGTATTCGAACATCACAACTCGAGCATCAGAAAAGTTTGTCTCGAATAACGAGTACCCGAGCATTTTAGTGCTCGCTCATCTCTAGTGAGCAACACACAGGTCCCCTATTCCTTTGATCTCTTTGTCTCCTGAGCTGCGCTTGCAGAGGTGTGAATTTCTTGCTCTCACAGAGGAGTATCCTTTCGTGTCAGGTCCAGCTAGTCCAGCTGTAACAGTAATTAACATTTGCTCCTCTAACCAGTCATAAATTTAAGGAGACGTAATGAAAGAGAAAAAATGAAACACTATGGGGCACATTTACTAAGGGTCCGCGGACCGCTATTTCGTCGGGTTTCCCGACTATTTCCAATTTGCGCCACATTTAAGTGTTGTTTTTGGTGCACACGATAGGATTTTGGCGCAATCGCGTCGACTTGCATGTGACACAAATCGGGGGGCGTGGCCGACGGACAACCCGACTGATTCGGACTAAGCACGGGATTTACAATTCAAATTGTGTCGCAAGACAATGCACTTACATGCACCGGGAAGAAGAAGGTGAACTACGGCGGACCTGAGCGGGGAAGAGTCAGATGCCGGAAAATGGACGCACGATCTTGAAGAATCGCTCCGGACTTCATCCTTGTCAGAGAACGCACCTCAGGGATCGTGACAGGACCGGGTAAGTAAATCTGCCCCATTGAAATACAAACAAATGTACAATGGTGCAATATTATCACATGCCCCTATGCCCATGATTCTATTTCTCCTTGACAAGTAGTGTGCCTTATAGTCCAGTGCGCCTTATATATGAACCGTACTTACAGACAACAGCTGCCTTGAACTGTGCACAGGTCTGCCACCTGCTGGTCATTCATCCTTATAATCAGGTGCGCCTTATAATCCTGTGCGCCTTATATATGAACCTAGATGTTTTAGCCGTCAATACTAAGTTCTTGTCTATCAGGTGATTTTTTTAAAAAAAATCTGTATATTTGTTATTGACCAGCTATTTATTTCATATATTGGTGGCTATATGTACATGTGAAAGTTTTTTTCAACAATGATCTGATTATGTGTAAAATTTCCATAGCCAAAATAACATTATAATAATAATATAACATTATTGTGAAATCAAAGATACTTGAACGCTTGTATTAGAAGAGACAGATTGTCAAACAAAAGATGCTGCAGGCAGGGAGTCAGGTATTATGAAATTAAGTTTTATAAAGTAGTGCAAGGATTCAGAAACTGACAAAGGCTTTCTAAAACAGTATAACATTAGCTATTGGAGCCTGTCATTTCTGGTGACATGTTCCCTTTAAACTTCTCTTCTTTCTGACTGTGCTATAGGGTAGGATGAGGGGGTTTGGGCCGTGCATGTAATTGGTAGATGGTGCTAGGGACCATGTCAGGATCAGTTGTATTGGATCCTCTGGACCACCGTGGACGATGACGTAAGCCGATGCTTCGTTTTGGTGCCACCAGGTCGTTCCACAGGTACAACTTTGTCCGTGGTGGAGGCCAAGGTGAAGTACAGAATCATAAGGCAACTCGTGGTCGGGGACAGGCAGGAGGTCGAGACTCAGGGACTATGCGTGGGCTGTAACAAATCAATTTGTGTCGCAAGCCCAAGCACTTATATGCACCGGGAGGAAGATGGTGAACTCCGGCGGACCAGATCGGGGAAGCGACACATGCAGGAAATCGGGCGCACAATCTTCATGAATCGCGGCAGATGGGCATTCCGGGGGACAACACACAGCGGGGATCGCGCAGGGAACAGGTAAGTAAATGTGCCCCTATGTGTTTTCTATCTTCCTTGTTTCAAAAACATGAGATGTTTTGGCGATTTTGCCCATCTATAACTCAACTATTTTGTTGCACTGCATATTTTTTCAAAGATGTGTTTATAGTGAAAATGAGAACGTATTGTTCCTCGCTGCGTACATCAAAGACTTGAAATGATGTTCTCACATAAACAGACCTTCACCTCAATAGAAAGGTTAAACATTTTATTATGTGATATCCGTTTTAGTGAAGATGCCCGGGGCTGCTGTGGAGCAGTCTCTTCAGACTTGTAAAGGAACATTTAGTGACCTATGTGGCGAGCGGGGCAAAGTGTTTCCACGAACTCTTGAACTGTAAATACTGTGGATCGAATTTAATAGGAAGTTATCAAGAATGCTAAAATTCTTAAAGAGAACACTGGAGAAATATATTGTAGTTCTAACTACTACTATCAACAGGTCATATGTCAAAGTAGGGACGTAACTATAGCAGCCAGAGCAGCTGCTATGGGGCCCCCAGTGTCAGTGGGCCCCATCATCCAATCTAACACACTAAAAAGTGGAAGATGTGCACCATTATAAACATATTGGGGCTCATTTACTTATCCGGTCTATTCGCGATCCCGCGGCACGTTGTCCGACGTTGATTCGGAGCTTGCCGGGATTCACTAAGGTGTCGCTGCTGCGCCGAGGTCCGCCGGAGTTCACGATCCTCTTCCTGGTGCATGTAAGTGCACCACATTTTTTTTAAAAAATACCGCGCTTTTTCTGAATCTGTAGGGTTTTCCGATGGCCATGCCCCCCCATTTCCGTCGCATGAAACCCGGTGCTGATGCGACACAATCCGATCGCTTGCGCCAAAAACCCGGGGCAAAACGCCACAAACAGGTAATTTTCGGGAAACCCGACGAAAATGAGCGATTTGGGCCCTTAGTAAATGAGCCCCAATATGTTTCCCATTGCACGGCATAATGGGGGTCATTTACTAAGGGCCCGAATCACTATTTTTCTTCGGGTTTCCGGAATATTACCGATTTGCGCCGTTTTTCCCTGAATTGTCCTGGGTTTTTGGCGCACGGATTGTGGGGCATTTGGGCCGACATGCACGCAACGGAAATCGTGGGGTGTGGCTGTTGGAAAACCTGACAAATTCGGAAAAACCGCAGTATTGACAGCTTGACACGCTTGACACACGCTTACCTGCACCCAGCATAGGATGATGAACTCAGGCGAACTCCGGCAGACTTCAGCGCAGCAGCGACATCGGGCGCACTACCTTAGTGAATCGCTGGAAGACCAGAATCCTCGACGGAGAACGCACCGCTGGATCGCGTCCTGGACCGGGTAAGTAAATCTGCCCCAATATGTATATAACATATATGTGATTTATATTTGCTGTATTTGTGATGTGTATATTCTGTATGTATATACGGTGTAGGATGTGTGTATATGCTGTATTATACTGTATGTGTGTATATTCTCTATGTGTATACTGTGTATAATGGGGCACATTCACTTACCAGTCACGATCCCGCGGCGCTTTGTCTGACGAGGATTCGGGTCTGCCGGGATTCACTAAGGTCAATGCGCCCGATATCCATTAGGTGCCACTGCTGCGCCAAGGTCCACCGGTGTTCACCTTCTTCTTCCCGGTGCATTTGAGTGCTGATCTTGCAACACAAATTCTTTCTTAAATCCCGCGGTTTTTCTGAATCCATCGGGTTGCCCGACGGCCATTTCTGTCTCGTGAAAGCCGGCTCCGATGCGCCACAATCCGATCGCGTGCGCCAAAATCCACAACCCATGAAAGTGCGGTGTTCGGACCCTTAGTAAATGTGCCCCAATGTGCGTATTTACTAAATTATACTGTATATAATACTGTATATGGTGTATGGTGTGAAAAGTTCTACACTTTTCCAATATACTTTGTGTATCAATTCCTCATGGTTTTCAAGATCTCTGCTTGCTGTCCTTCTATAGAAAGCTGATATATTTACGTCCAGTGGACAAAAATCTGGCCATGGTGTGATATAACGAGCCGTGCACCTGTGTGACCATGGTCAGATTTCTATCCACTGGAAGTAAATATAGAAGCTTTCTATAGCAGGACAGCAAGCAGAGATCTTGAAAACCATGAGGAATTGATACACAAAGTATATTGGAAAAGTGTAGAACTTTTTATTATACAAACAATAACATTAATTTGCTGTAATGGGAACACCCCTTTAAGTCCACATAATGGTGCACATTTACTTACCCGGTCCTGTCGCGATCCTGCGGTGCATTGTCCGATGAGGATTCGGGTCCGGCGCGATTCACCAATATCGTACGCCCGAGTTCCTGCATCCGTCCCTTCTGCGCTGAGGTCCGCCGGAGTTCACCTGCTTCTTCCCGGTGCTTGTAAGTGCGTGTCTTGCGACACAATTTTAAATCCTGCGCGTTGTCCAAATGCCTTGGGTTGTCCGACGGCCCGCCCCCCAATTTTTGTCGCATGCAAGCCGGAGCCGATGCGACACAATCCGATCGCGTGCGCCAAAATCCCGGGGCAATTCAGAGCAAAACAGAAATCGTCATGGACCCTTAGTAAATGAGCCCCATTGTTTCCTTACCTAATTGTTATTCGCTTGTAAAATCTCATATCTAAGTCATCTTTCCGTTCAGATGTCACATTTAATTTTCCAAAGTCACTTAGAAAACATCTGAGCGATGAACAGCCCGGACAATTCATCTCTATTTCTCAGACAGTTTTGAGTCACACAAGTTCTTTATATCTGATTTTCTATTTTACAACCAAAATATTTTACCGCAGTAAATTAAAATAAACAGGGTGAAAATATTATGAGGCCTTAAATGTCATTATTTAATCTGTGTAGCTAGTAATGGCCTCCTGGGGACAGGTAATGTATTATTATTGTTCAACAAATATTCACTGAACTTTATAAACATTTATTGTATTTATTGTTAGTGAGAAGGTTGGAAATGATTGTATTTAATGACGGCCTTCACTCCTTTATGTGATGATTATGTTTGGAGCTACTTAGCTATTGTACTGCATCATAAGTGGTGGTGGGGTTCAGCGAGATCATATCCCCCAGCCGTGTGCCAAACCAAAGCATCACTGCAGATGGATCCCAGTAGCAACAGGACCTGACACCAATATCAATAATATTGTGAACGCATGCTGATAGTACACTATGTACAATCTGCTCAGCTCCTCCTGCTCTATAACATGCTTCCTGCTGATAGGACACTATGTACAATCTGCTCAGCTCCTCCTGCTCTATAACATGCTGCCTGCAGATAGGACACTATGTACAATCTGCTCAGCTCCTCCTGCTCTATAACATGCTGCATGCAGATAGGAAACTATGTTCAATCTGCTCAGCTCCTCCTGCTCTATAACATGCTGCCTGCAGATAGGACATTATTAATTCTATTCCGCTCCTCATGCTCTATAACATCCAGCCGCAGAGAGCACACTATGCACTCGGGAGCGGCAGGCCGAGAAAGAGGAGGCAGGCAGAGACGAAAACGAGGGAACAAAGAGCCAAACGCCCCCCCCGTTCAGCTCCCTCACTGATCTGTACATGTTTCCTGCAGATAGGCCACTATGTACAATATGCTCGGCTCTTTCATGCCTCTATAAAATGCTTCCTGCAGTTAGGACACTATGTACAATCTGCTCTGCTCTTCCTACTCTGTAACATGCTGCCTGCAGATAGGAAACTATGTACAATCTGTTACGCTCCTCCTGCTCTATAACATGCTGCCTGCAGATAGGACACTGTGTACAATCTGCTCTTCCTGCTCTATAACATGCTGCCTGCAGATAGGACACTATGTACAATCTGCTCTGCTCTTCCTGCTGTGTAACATGCTGCCTGCAGGTCTGACCTGGCATCGAATTTTGCCCTATCCTGCACCTGAATGGACTTAGGTTATAGGCAGTTTACCAATGAGGTGCACTGGCAAATTGCATGTGTGTGAGCAGTAACAGACTGGTGGTGCAGCGCGGCACCATTTAAGGGAAAACTGTCGCTCCCCTAGCACCATCTAAATGATTTAAAAAGTTAAAATCCCATGATTGGTGCTTGGCTTTTTAAATTTGGTTCATCAAAACTTGTCCGTACCAGAATTCTTAAGCTCCGCTCATTACTACTAATGACATGATGTGGGATTAAAACCAAACTAATAAATCTATTCCATAAGGTACAGATTCCCAACTCTAGAGAGTACTGTTTCACTGTGTTTGTATATTTTCAGTACAGTGTAGGGAACTGGTTTAGCTGGGTGAGAGGCTTTAGAGTAGGGTCAGGAAGTAAGAGTTTTTCTTATGGAGACTTTGACCCATTCAGTTCCTGGTTGAGAAAAATGGTCTCACATATATGGGGAGGTCTCTAACATATAGAAAACCATCCTTTATTCCATTGCCTCTTCTTTCTCGGAGTGACCCACAATTCAATGTTGCTACAGTGTAGTCGTTGATCTAACTAAGGTCTTTTCTTACATGGTAGTAATCACTCTCGGAGATAAGAAAGTGAAGTGTCATGAGGTCAGAAGAGCACTTTTTAAAAGTTTGCTTTTATTGAAGATAAAATTCTTAGCCTTAATTAAAGACCATGGGTCATGGCGATATACACGATCCCTTGGGATCCTCTGAACTCATCTATCAAGTATTGTAGCGCAAGGTAGTTCAGGATTCAGCAGTTTTTGTGATTTACTTTTAGGATTATATGGGTGAAATTTTATTGTGAGTTTAAAAAAAATTACTTCACCGGGTGTGCACAAAGATTACTGGCACTTTAGATATGTGTCCGGTCATTGAATGGAATCATCTTAATCTCAACGTGCTCAGGGAAGAATAAGATTGACTCTGGTCAGAAGAAGTTCATTTTTAACAAAAGAGTTGTAGACACAGGGGCAGATTTACTTACCTGGTCCAATCGCGATCCAGCGGCGCATTCTCTGCGGTGGATTCGGGTCCGGCCGGGATTCACTAAGGTAGTTCCTCCGACGTCCACCAGGTGGCGCTGCTGCGCTGAAGTCCGCCGAGGCCCGCCGGAATGCACTGAAGTTCACCGGCCTATTCCTGGTGAAGGTAAGCGCGAGTCCCGCGCCTTTTTTTTTTTTTTTAAATGCGGCAGTTTTTCTGAATCCGTCTGGTTTTCGTTCGGCCACGCCCCCCAATCCGTCGCGTGCATGCCAGCGCTGATGCGCCACAATCCGATCGCGTGCGCCAAAATCCCGGGGCAATACAGGGAAAATCGGCGCAAATTGGAAATATTCGGGTAACACGTCGAGAAAACGCGAATCTGGCCCCTAGAATGACTAACGACATGATGCTGGATTACAGCCAAAAGAGAATTTCTATTCCAAAAGAAACAGATTCCCAACTCTAGACATTGAGAAAGCGATGTCCACATTTGGAAATCTGTTCCTTCTTGAAAAAAGGCGGCCCCCTACATAAAGACGACCCCTCTGCCCACTGTGACCACCAGTGAAGTCTCTTCTTACTTTTACTTACTTTAGTCCCAGGTTGCGATGATCAGCTGTAGGGTGTCTGTAATGAAGCTTTATTGATAATCCTTGTTTCCATGACAGCACACAATTTTGAAAGTCACAAGGACATATAAAAAAATTTTTTTCTGGAGTTACAAATATAGAATATACCAATTCCGACTCATATACAAATTCAACTTAAGCACAAACCTAAAGAACTTATCTTATACTGCCTGTAGACACAGGCGGTCCCCTACTTAAGAACACCTGACTTACAAATGACCCCTAGTTACAGACAGACCCCTGGATGTTAGTATTTTACTGTACTTTAGCCCTAGACTACAATAAACAGCTATAACAGTTATTAAAGGTGTCTGCAATACTGATTTATTGTTAATCCTGGTTCTTATGACAACCCAACATTTTTACAATCCAACACTCTACAGCCCAACACAACCCCCTTCACGTTCACGTAGCATAGAGGGGGACATAGTGGTAATTCCCAGTCCTGCATCAGGAATTGCGATTATTTCATGGTAATATATTCATACATGTCATTGCATATTCAACAGAATAATCCTTGGAACACGATTAGGGTACCATCCCATGTACGTAAAATTCCAAGAAAATCGGCACTCTTTTTAGCGTAATGTAATTTCATACGTTTTCTTGATAGTAGTATAAAAAATCTAAAGTAATGTCTAACGTTTTGGGCCCCAGCAGGTCCTTCATCAGTCACTTTAAAATGTTTATAATTATACATTCTTTATTACTTTCTTTCACTTTTCACATATATATTCAACATTATCTTGCCTGACTATACCCTCTCGGGAGCCTCTCGGGAGCTATCGACACCCAAAGCCATATTACTGCATGTGGTGTTCCTTTGTTTATATGCTTATTAATTATGCCTTTATACCTACAGCCATCATGAATCCACACAACCGTGAATGAATCTGCTACTCATTACATAAAACTACTACTTATGGCAATGCCAGCACTGGGTATAACTGGGCAAATGCCTGGTCCAGATCTGCTGGGGGGGCCCACATAAGGCTGAACATAAAATCCATGGGGGAGAGGGGCATATATCTAATGAATTCATAGGGTGTTAGGGGGGCTGATATAAAATAAACATGAGGGGGCAGTTTGGTATGATAAACTAGGGAATATTGTTTTAGTTTCTGAATTTTGAATGCCGTTACGTGATTTCACTGCAAAGGGGCCCACTGAGGTTCTGTTGCCCAGAGGTCTACTGAAACCTGGAGCCTACATTGTATGGCATCATACTTGAACCGCTGATGTTTGAGCAATGTTTTACTGATATTACCGTTGATTGTACAATATACATTACTGTATGTTTATATTCTCTTTATATAAATTTTATAGTGTCTGATGAAGGATCCCTCCCGGGGCCCAAAACATTACACATTGGGGCAGATTTACTTACCCATTCGCGATCCAGCGGCGTGTTCTCTGCGGTGCATTTGGGTAGTTCCTTCGACATCCACTAGGTGTCGCTGCTGCGCTGAAGTCCGCAGAGGCCCGCCGGAGTTCACGATCCTATACTTGGTGAAGGTAAGTGCGTGTCCCGCGACAATTTTTATTTTTTTTAAATGCGGTGGTTTCTCCGAATCCGTTGGGTTTTCGTACGGCCATGCCCCCGGTTTCCGCTGCGTGCATGCCGGCGCCGATGCGCCACAATCCGATCACGTGCGCCATAAACCTGGGGCAATTCAGGGAAAATCGGCGCAAATCGGAAATATTCGGGTAACACGTCGGGAAAACGCGAATCGGGCCCTTAGTAAATTACCCCCATTACTCTGATTTTTGGATTGCTATACTTATATGAATAAAACATATAAAATTACAATAGTCTAAATAGAATGCCAATTTCCTTGGAATTTTGAGTCTATTTCATGGCTTACGCGCCAGTATTCTTGCGTATAAGCCATTATAAATACCCTCGTCATTTTGTGAATATCTTTGGACCCGGAGAGAAGGCTCTCACTCCCAACTTATCAAAATTGACCTTTGCATGATTTACACAGAATGATAATAAAATGGAAGCCGCCCTTTAATTTTACAATCAAGCCACAAAAATAGAAAAAGAGAAACTTAACTTATAAAACAGTGAGAGAAATCGGAAAGAGGCGACTGTATATTATTTCATGGAGTAAAAGTGAGTGAGAAAACTTCAGGTGGTCCACAAGGACCTGTCCTTGAAGATAATAGCCTGGCATTTCAAATTACAATACGTGGAGCAGATCAGAAAATTGAGCTCTTCCTGTACTCTCCAAAAGATTTCTCAATTTCCAAATGTCATAAAGGGCTCTTGAATGCACTTATTAATCTGTACTGAATCATAAAGAGCAGGTCTGTTGTCTTTAAGCATTTGATCATGTGTGCCATCACTTCCACATTCTCTTGCTTTATGCTTGTGTATTCCAAAGCACATAAACCAAGGAAGATATTATTTTATTTAGAGTACAAGACGTAAATCAATATTATTGCACCGCAAAATATACATGTTTGGTACAAAAACTATTATTAGGTAATCATACTAAAAAATGATTTGGTCATTTGTCAATTTTAATGAGCGTTTATGAGAAATAAAACTGAAGAAAATGGAATAAATGGAATTTTAAAGAAATCTTGAATTACATACTATAGCAGTGGTATATTTTAGAGAAACTGACCTCAGCCGGCAGTGGGATAGGATTGCTTAAATTAGTAAATCCAGAAATTATTAATATTATCATTATTTATGGAGCATATGAAAAGGGTATAACTTACATTGCATAAAAATAGCATAAATAAGTACATAAGAAACTAAAGTAGACTGAAGTGGTGCAAGTGAAAGGAAACCCCATACACGGAAGTGGAAATGGAGATGGAGACATCAGGCAAGAGACCATGGCAATGGGGTTTTTGTATACTGTAGAGATCATTATTCTATTCTATCTATTATTGCATATTTCCCAGAATCCCTTAATCCCAGAATCAATGGCTATAAGTCTCCATATGCCTTCAGGGTGACCTCAATTGGCAAAGTGTCCACAAGGAGAACTCTAGTCAAATCCTACCCTAGTCAAAAGCCTCTCCAGTTCCCTACACTTTACTGAAGAGACGTGACCACATCGAAATAGCGCTGTCTACAGTTGGGAATCTGTTCCTTCTGGAACTGATATACTGGTTTGGCTTAATCCCACATCATGTCATTAGGCTTCATGAAAGTCATGCTTGATGCTAAAGGGGTGCCTTGCAAGGTAGCAAAAGGGTGCAAAATTTTCCTTGTTCCATTCTGTAAAAAGTATTTGCATAATTTGCATAATTTGTGCCACTATTTCAGGGCCACATAAGAAGGCCTTGGTGGTTGAAGCTCATGATTAAGAAGAATCCATTAATATTTAAAGGAAATCTGTCATCAGGAGCCCTTTCTGGATACCTCATCTCCCCATAGAGAATAAGGTACACATTGCCATAGAGTTTTTATAGTAAATCTGTAATTTTCCCCCCAAAAAGATAAGTTAGATTAAAGTTTAGCTTTCTGTATGCAGAGTTGTGTCCTTAGTCCAATGGGAGTGGTCAGTGATGAGTGGTTTTCCCCCCATCCTAGGGAAACGTCCATCATGTGTCTATTTCAAATTGGAAAAGACCTCTGTATCCCCCTCTTCCCCGTCGCTTCCCCTTAGGACATCATATGTGTCTGTCCCGCTCCTCAATGGCCACTCCCATGAAACTAGAGACAAAGCTCTGCATACAGAAAGGTAAACTTTGATATAACATATCTTTTTTTGGGAAAAAGGGGAGTTTTACTATAAAAACTCTTTGGCAATGTGTATACTATTCTCTATGGGGACATGGGGGAGCCAGAAAATGTGCTCCTGATGACAGGTTCCCTTTAAAGAAGAAGGCCCTCAAAACAACCACATGTCCTCTGGTGTAAGAAGATTGAAGTTAGGTAGGTGCAACCTTGGGGTATGTTCAAAGTACTAAAAAGTCTTCACCAATACAATAACCAAGCATTCCTTACCATTTTTGGGGACACAATGCAGTGACTGACAGTGACAGGGGGTCATGAAAGTCCTGAAGAAGCTCATTAAGACCACTGTACTGTATGTAGTAATACATTTTTCAAGTAAAATGGTTTTCCATGATAAAAAGTAGATCACCCACTCATGAATCTAATATAATATAAAAGTAAAGATGATTTTAAGATGAAAATATTCTTTAACGAAACCATATTCATGGTTTCCTTACATAAAATCCATAGCTTAGGGGATAATTGTTCACTATAAGTTCATTAAAGTTCTTCAAATTTGATTAATTGCATCAAGAGCATCATCAAGAAAGCACATTTATATTCATTAGAATACCATATAGGAGAAAATTGATTCAGGATTAATTGTATCCTAATACTGGTGTGTGGAATCCCATAGTTGTTAATGTAATTATGAATTGACTTAAAGGGAATGTAATATAAAAAATGTACCCATTGCTTAAATAGAATGTTTATACAAAATTTGATGAGAAAACTTTTTACATGGTATTGCCAATATTAACATGAAAAAGGAATCTGTCATTAGATTTACTAATAAGCCTAATAACAAGTTCCCTTTGCACTATACTAACTTGTGCCTACACTGTTTTCAGCTAAAAAATGTATAGTTCCTATTCATAGAAAATGACGTTTGTAAGCCTACTCGGCACCCTGCCTTAAGTAGCAGGGTCTCTCAAGGTTGGTGCTATTCATGCAAGGTAGTGTTTCTCTCACAAAGTCCTGATCCAGAATGTCATTGGTTGAGGTGTCTGTCCATCACAGCTGGCTTCACTTTTTGAAGTATAGAACAGAGTCAACAGGAGACAAAAGGGTTTGATGGATATCAATTCCACTACACAGCCGGGAGTGGAATAGGGCAGAGTTCAGACTTGTGCCTGACAAAAATGCAAACTAATTATGAAATATAGTCAGAAGCGCTTCTTCTTCCATACTTTATGGAAACTTAAGCAGGCACAGATGTTACTCTATAACTCTGTGCATCATATATCCCTATGGTGCTTGGATTCCACTATTCTGCATTATGGTGGGTCCAGTTTATGGTCTGTGATTGGACCTAATGACCATACCTATTTGCATATAAATTAAATTAAATATTTCTCTGCATTAAAGGGGTTTTCCCATTTAAAAAGTTAACCTGTCCATCAGTGGGGGTCTCAGTGATGAGACCCCCACAGATCAGGACAACGGGCAGTCAGATTTTGTCAGACATACCCGAGTAGGCAACCCTGTTGCTCACGTCGCTCATGTGAGTGGAGCACCTGGCCACGCAAGGCCAAGCACCGTACTGGGCAATCTCCGTTAGCTCCATAGAGATGAACAGACAGCGTGGAAATGTACGTCCTGCTGCTCCACTCATCTTGGGGAGAAACAAAGGGTCTGACTGGGGTACATTGAACCCCATCTGACCCCTCGTTCTAGTGATATGTGGGGGTTCCATCACTGAGACCCCCACTGATCCACAAGTTAGGCCCTATCTTGTGGATAGGGCCTCACTTGTTTTGTGGGAAAACCCCTTTAAGGCTACAGATTGTTCCCCAAAAAGGCATGCTTATGTTGGAGGATAATTCACCAGTATGGACAAATGTACTTTATATTCCCTATTCTCAAAAATCTTGAGCTCCTATAAGACAAGACAAATGAAAGTCCTAAACACAGTGAATAAAAAGCAGCCCAATAGCAGTTAACATTTCTATGTTAAAACTGGGTTTTTATGAGATATACATCATTATATATTAGTGCCGAGCTTTGCCACCACCAACATTTTTGAGTTGCAAGTCAGTGTTAAATAATTTCCCCAAAATGTATTCCAATTAGAGATGAGCGAACACTAAAATGCTCGGGTACTCGTTATTCGAGACGAACTTTTCCCGATGCTCGAGTGCTCGTCTCGAATAACGAACCCCATTGAAGTCAATGGGAGACTCGAGCATTTTTCAAGGGGACCAAGGCTCTGCACAGGGAAGCTTGGCCAAACACCTGGGAACCTCAGAAAAGGATGGAAACACCACGGAAATGGACAGGAAACAGCAGGGGCAGCATGCATGGATGCCTCTGAGGCTGCCTAATCGCACCATTATGCCAAAATTATGGGCAACAGCATGGCCATGACAGAGTGACAGAATGAAGCTAGATAGCATCTAAAACATCCAATAATTGACCCTGACACTATAGGGGACGGCATGCAGAGGCAGCGGCAGCAGGCTAGAGAGTGGCATGGCGACATACCCTAATTGGACTCAGGCTTCAAACCAATGGGTGTCAGAGAGGAACCAAAGGAGGTGAGCAAGAAGCGCTCAAATAATATCGGTACATGATAAAAGTTTGCCAGTATATTTTGTGGATTACACAGCAGGGTGGCGACAAAGTTAACATGGAAGCCATGAAAACAACCCAAAATTCTGCCTGACACAGCTCGTTTGATAAGGGGACCATGTATGCTTACAGTTCATGCCAGTCGCTGCACTGGCTGCCAGTCTCCTTTCGAATACAGTTTAAAATAATAATAACCCTCATCCATAAAGCTCTGTATAATGCTGCACCCCCCTACCTCTCCTCTCTTATCTCAGTCTATCGCCCAACCCGTGCTCTTAGATCCGCCAGTGATCTTAGATTAACCTCTACCCTAGTGCGGACCTCCCACTCGCGTCTCCAAGACTTCTCTAGAGCTGCACCAATTCTATGGAATGCTCTGCCCCGGACTATCAGACTAATACCTAACCTCCAAAGTTTCAAACGTGCTCTTAAAACCCATTTCTTTAGGCAAGCCTATAACACTCATTAACTGCATGAAGTTTTAACTCTTCTACTAACCCGTCCTGTGTCGTCCTCCCATCTGTTATCCAGCAACCAACAGGCACCAGACTTCTCTGCAGTCCCATTCACCAGGACATGGGTATATAAGATGAGACGGCTGAGTGGTTCAAGCGACAGCAATTCCATTTATTATATTTTTCTATTCCCTAAGAAGAATGGGCTTGACCATTAAATATTCTTTTACCTCGTGTTACCCCATCATCTTCATAAAACCGTTAAGCTCTGGCGAGCAGGGACCTCACTCCTGTTGTTCCATACAAATGTTGTGCTCTGTTACATTACATTTGTATTGTTTCCTATGATTTGTAAAGCGCTACAGAATATGATGACGCTATATAAATAAAGATATATTATTTATTATGGAGGCAGTGAACTAGTAGTAGATTAAAGGTGCTGCAAATATTAGTTGATCTTGGATGGAGCTGGCGCTCTGCAGCCAGGCGAGCTTCGCCAATCCAAGCCCTGTCTTAGGCTACTCCCCAAACAGCACTTCTAAGAACCTTTTGTATAAGATAAGTGTAAGTAGTAGTAGCGTTTTATAAGTTTAGGTATGGCGGGTGAGGGGAATGTAAACAGATGCGCAAGAAGCGCTGAAATAATATCCCTAAATGGTAAAAGTTTGCAAGTATATTTTGTGGATTACACAGCAGGGTGGCGACAAAGACAAAGTAACAATTTGATGTGGAATGCCCTGTAATAGCTCTTGGGCGGTGTGCCTTTTATCGCTAGGCAGCAGTTTCAGCACCGCCTGCTGTCGCTTAGCGACGGCACTGCTGCTGTGCCTAGAGCTACCGACTGATGGCCGCATGCCCACGGATGGTAATTCGGAGGAGGAGGAGGTGGAGGAGGGGTGGGAGGAGGTTATAGTAGGCCTTGAGACCTGGAGGAGGTAGGCCCCGCAATTCTCTGCGTCGGCAGTATATGACCAGCCCAGGGTCAGACTCGGTCCCAGCCGCACCAGTTAAGTGTAGTAGCGTTCTTAAAGTTTGGGATATGGCGGGTGAGGGGAATGTAAACAGTATGCGCAAGAAGCGCATGATGCGCATGGAGCTGGCGCTCCGCTGCAGGCGAGCTTTCGCCATCCAGCGCCCCTGTCTCTAGGCTATCCCCAACAGCACTTCTAAGAACCTTTGTATAAGATCAAGTGTAGTAGCGTTCTTATAAGTTAGGATATGGCCGGTGAGGGGATGTAAAACAGATGGCGCAAGAAGCGCTGAAATAATATCCTAAATGAAAGTTTCCATATATTAGTTGTGACCAGATGATTTTGTGGATGTAAAACAGCAGCGATGACTCGGGGTGGGCGACCAAGTTAACAAACTTTGATGTGGAATCATGAAAACAGACCCAAATTATTGCCTGAACAGCCTGTATGATAAAGGGAATGTTATGGAGGCCGAGCAGCATGGACGAACTTTTGGACGACGCCGGAGCGTAGCATGGAGAAATTAATTTGGATAGTGCCTGTATGTGGCAGTCCCAAAATTTTCAAACCAGAGGAGCAGGTAGGTGGCCTCCAGTAAAAAGGAATAGATGAGTGGCTGTATGTGGCAGTCCCAAAAATGTTTCAACCAGAGGAGCAGGTAGGTGGCCCTGCAGTAAAATGGATGATTGAGTGCCTGTAGTGGCAGTCCCAAATTCTTTCCCCAACCAGAGGAGCAGGTAGGTGGCCCTCCAGTAAAATGGAATAGATTGAGTGCCTGTATGTGGCAGTCCCAAAAATGTTTCAAACCAGAGGAGCAGGTAGGTGGCCCTGCAGTAAAATGGAATAGATTGAGTGCCTGTATGTGGCAGTCCCAAAAATGTTTCAAACCAGAGGAGCAGGTAGGTGGCCCTCCAGTAAAATGGAATAGATTGAGTGCCTGTATGTGGCAGTCCCAAAAATTTTTTAAAACAGAGGACCGGGTAGGTGGCCCTCCAGAAAAATGGAATAGATTGAGTGCCTGTATGTGGCACTCACAAAAATTGTTTCAAACAGAGGACCGGGTAGGTGGCCCTCCAGAAAAATTAAATGCATGAAGTACTATAGCAAGAGCCAGTGGGCCCTGTCAAAAAATAGCCATTTTCCTCTGCTTTACTGTACAAAGAGGAGGAGAAGGAGGAAAATGAGGAGGAGGAGGAGGAGTGGATCAATTATTCAGGTTGAGCTTCCTTCACCTGGTGGAGATTGGAAATTCTGAGAAATCCAGCCTTTATTCATTTTAATAAGCGTCAGCCTGTCAGCGCTGTCAGTCGACAGGCGTGTACGCTTACGGTGATGAATGCCACCAGCTGCACTGAAAACCCGCCGGACAAGACGCTAGCGGCAGGGCAGGCAAGAACCTCCAAGGCGTTACGCGAGTTCGTGCCACATGTCCAGCTTGAAACCCAAGTAGTTGTAGGGAGTGTGGGCGCATTAGGACGATGGTATGGTCAGATACGTACTCCTCACATCTTTCGTAAAGATAGCCCTACTCTGCCGAGATGGGGACAGGTGACAGTGTCTTGCCTGGTGGTGACTAATAAACGCTGGCAAAAAGCCTGTGTAAAGTGTACCTTGGCCAGCTGGACAAGCTGCCTGTCGCCTACTCTCCCTCAGCTTATGTCCCGCAGAACTCACGCCACTCTGCGCAGCGCTGTCAAGGGAAAATATGTCAGCTTTGTGTGCCACCCAGCGGGCTGCTGGTTTCATGCATTCTGCCCACTCTTTTCACTCCAGGGAGGAGAGTGGGAAAGATTTTGCTTGTACGTGGGTACAGGAGAGTGAACAACCCCAGTAAGGTTTGCTTCTAGGAATAAACTGTGAACCGCAGGGAGGGGTCACGGGGATAGGCAGCCTAGCAGGAAATTGCCATATGCGCCAGAGTTACCAACGCGTAAGAATTCAACTCCCCTCACTGGCCTGGACTGTCCACTTCCTCCTTCCTCCAACTCCTCCAACCTCCTCTTCTTCTTGCCAGGAAATCGCTGAACAGTGAAGTACTCAACACATGGTCCCCTCTCTTGTGTCTCGCCAACCTTCTCCTCCTCTTCCTCATCCTCCTCCACCTTCCACCTCTCCGATATGGCGTTGAGAAAATGACCTGAGGGTGCTTTGGCTTCAACAAGGGAATATTCTCCCGTCTCTTGTGACGAGCGCAAAGCTTCCGACTTCATGCTGACCAGAGAGTTTTTCAACAGGCCAAGCAGCGGGATGGTGAGGCTGATGATGGCGGCATCGCCACTGACCATCTGTGTTGACTCCTCAAAGTTACTCAGCACCTGACAGATATCAGACATCCACGTCCACTCCTCATTGTAGACTTGAGGAAGCTGACTGACCTGACTACCAGTTCTGGTGGAAGTTGACATCTGGCAGTCTACAATCGCTCTGCGCTGCTGGTAAACTCTGGATAACATGGTCAGTGTTGAATTCCACCTCGTGGGCACGTCGCACAACAGTCGGTGAGCGGGCAGTTGGAGGCGGCGCTGCGCTGCCCTGAGAGTGGCAGCATCTGGGCTGGACTTCCTGAAATGCGCACAGATGCGGCGCACCTTCGTGAGCAAATCAGACAGATTGGGGTATGTCTTGAGGAAACGCTGAACTATCAGATTTAACACATGGGCCAGGCATGGCACATGTGTCAGTCTGCCGAGTTGCAGAGCCGCCACCAGGTTACGGCCGTTGTCACACACAACCATGCCTGGCTTCAGGTTCAGCGGTGCCAGCCACAGATCAGTCTGCGCCGTGATGCCCTGTAATAGCTCTTGGGCGGTGTGCCTTTTGTCGCCTAGGCTCAGCAGTTTGAGCACCGCCTGCTGTCGCTTAGCGACGGCACTGCTGCTGTGCCTAGAGCTACCGACTGATGGCGCCGTGCCCACGGATGGTAGTTCGGAGGAGGAGGTGGAGGAGGGGTGGGAGGAGGAGGAGGCATAGTAGGCCTGAAACACCTGGACCGAGGTAGGCCCCGCAATCCTCGGCGTCGGCAGTATATGAGCAGCCCCAGGGTCAGACTCGGTCCCAGCCTCCACCAAGTTAACCCAATGTGCCGTCAGCGATATATAGTGGCCCTGCCCGGCAGCACTCGTCCACGTGTCCGTGGTCAGGTGGACCTTGTCAGAAACGGCGTTGGTCAGGGCACGGATGATGTTGTCTGACACGTGCTGGTGCAGGGCTGGGACGGCACATCGGGAAAAGTAGTGGCGGCTGGGGACCGAATACCGAGGGGCGGCCGCCGCCATGAGGTTGCGAAAGGCCTCGGTCTCTACTAGCCTATAGGGCAGCATCTCCAGGCTAAGCAATCTGGAGATGTGCACATTAAGGGCTTGGGCGTGCGGGTGGGTTGCACTACATTTGCGTTTCCGCTCCAGCGTCTGGGGTATGGAGAGCTGAACACTGGTGGATGCTGTGGAGGATCGTGGAGGCGACGATGGGGTTTTTGTGGCAGGGTCCTGGGCAGGGGGCTGACTATCAGCTGACACAGGGGAAGGAGCAGTGGTGTGCACGGCCGGAGGTGAACGGGCTTGTTGCCACTGAGTGGGGTGTTTAGCATTCATATGCCTGCGCATACTGGTGGTAGTTAAGCTAGTAGTGGTGGAACCCCTGCTGAGCCTGGTTTGGCAAATGTTGCACACCACAGTCCGTCGGTCATCCGGTGTTTCCTTAAAGAACCTCCAGACTTCTGAAGATCTAGCCCTCGCCGCAAGAGCCCTCGCCACGGGAGCTTCACTAGTTGACACATTTGGCGCTGATGCACCAGCTCTGGCCCTGCCTCTCCGTCTGGCCCCACCACTGCCTCTTCCAACCTGTTCTGGTCGAGGACTCTCCTCCGTCTCAGAAGCACTGTGTTCACCCGGCCTCTCAACCCAGCTTGGGTCTGTCACCTCATCATCCTCCGATCCCTCAGTCTGCTCCCCCCTCGGACTTCCTGCCCTGACAACAACTTCCCCACTGTCTGACAACCGTGTCTCCTCATCGTCGGACACCTCTTTACACACTTCCACTACGTCAAGAAGGTCATCATCACCCACAGACTGTGACTGGTGGAAAACCTGGGCATCGGAAAATTGCTCAGCAGCAACCGGACAAGTGGTTTGTGACTGTGGGAAGGGTCCAGAAAACAGTTCCTCAGAGTATGCCGGTTCAAATGCCAAATTTTCCTGGGAGGGGGCAGACTGGGGGGGAGGAGGCTGAGGTGCAGGAGCTGGAGGAGTGGCGATTTCGGTGACATGGGTGGACTGCGTGGAAGACTGACTGGTGGTGGACAAATTGCTCGAAGCATTGTCAGCAATCCACGACATCACCTGTTCGCACTGTTCTGGCCTCAACAGTGCTCTACCACGAGTCCCAGTAACTTCAGACATGAACCTAGGGAGTGTAGCTCTGCGGCGTTCCCCTGCTCCCTCATCAGCAGGTGGTATCTCACCCCGGCCAGGACCACGGCCTCTGACCCCTGCAGTAGTTGGACGCCCACGTCCCCGCCCTCGTCCTCTACCCCTAGCCCTCGGGTTAAACATTTTTAAAATGAGAGTTATAACTTTATTTTTTTTTTTACTTTTTTTTGTTTTTTTTTGTGTTTTTTGTTTTTTTTTGTGTTTTTTGTTTTTTTTTGAGTTTTTAAAACCAAACAATGCTATCCTATTGCTATGGCTATTTTCTAGCCAAGTATCAAAGCACACTACTATGCCAGATGAGATGACACTGAGTTAGTGCCTAATTGAAATCCAACCCCTACTAAATTTTCCCACTTCGGTCTTTGCTATGGATATGTGCGTCACTAAGCGCAGAACACAGCGGTCGCAAGTCTCACTACAAATTGCTCAGAATTGGCTAGTACATGCACTGCAGAAAGTACAGCCACCAGCAGATCAACCAGAAATCAAATATATAGAACGCTACTGTAGGCGTAAGTAAGCTGTTTGTATTCTCCTATGGCTATTTTCTAGCCAAGTATCAAAGCACACTACTATGCCAGATGAGATGACACTGAGTTAGTGCCTAATTGAAATCCAACCCCTACTAAATTTTCCCACTTCGGTCTTTGCTATGGATATGTGTGCCACTAAGAGCTAAACACAACGGTAGCAAGTCTCCTACAAATTGCTCAGAATTGGCTAGTACATGCACTGCAGAAAGTACAGCCACCAGCAGATCAACCAGAAATCAAATATATAGAACGCTACTGTAGGCGTAAGTAAGCTCTTTGTATTCTCCTATGGCTATTTTCTAGCCAAGTATCAAAGCACACTACTATGCCAGATGAGATGACACTGAGTTAGTGCCTAATAGAAATCCAACCCCTACTGAATTTTCCCACTTCGGTCTTTGCTATGGATATGTGTGCCACTAAGAGCTAAACACAACGGTAGCAAGTCCCCCTGCTAATTCCTCACAAAATGGTAAAAGATGCAAATTAAAATAAAAAAAGTAGAACGTTATTGTAGCCCTAAGAAGGGCTGTTGGGTTCTTTGAGAATCACTCCTGCCTAACAGTAAGCTAATAGAACACCCTAACGCTTTCCCTGACCAGCAGCAGCTCTCTCCCTAGCGGCATCCAGACACAGAATGATCCGAGCAGCGCGGGCAGCGGCTAGTCTATCCCAGGGTCACCTGATCTGGCCAGCCAACCACTGCTATCGACGTGTAAGGGTACCACGTCATGCTGGGTGGAGTGCAGAGTCTCCTGGCTTGTGATTGGCTCTGTTTCTGGCCGCCAAAAAGCAAAACGGCGGGAGCTGCCATTTTCTCGAGCGGGCGAAGTATTCGTCCGAGCAACGAGCAGTTTCGAGTACCCTAATGCTCGACCGAGCATCAAGCTCGGACGAGCATGTTCGCTCATCTCTAATCATATCTATGGATATGTGTGCCACTAAGAGCTAAACACAACGGTAGCAAGTCCCCCTGCTAATTCCTCACAAAATGGTAAAAGATGCAAATTAAAATAAAAAAAGTAGAACGTTATTGTAGCCCTAAGAAGGGCTGTTGGGTTCTTTGAGAATCACTCCTGCCTAACAGTAAGCTAATAGAACACCCTAACGCTTTCCCTGACCAGCAGCAGCTCTCTCCCTAGCGGCATCCAGAGACAGAATGATCCGAGCAGCGCGGCCAGCGGCTAGTCTATCCCAGGGTCACCTGATCTGGCCAGCCAACCACTGCTATCGACGTGTAAGGGTACCACGTCATGCTGGGTGGAGTGCAGAGTCTCCTGGCTTGTGATTGGCTCTGTTTCTGGCCGCCAAAAAGCAAAACGGCGGGAGCTGCCATTTTCTCGAGCGGGCGAAGTATTCGTCCGAGCAACGAGCAGTTTCGAGTACCCTAATGCTCGACCGAGCATCAAGCTCGGACGAGCATGTTCGCTCATCTCTAATTCCAATCTATCAATTTATCACAGAATGGAAAGCAGGTAATCTGTAATACACAAGTTTTTGTCTGCATAAGTTATTTTAATAGACCTATCACAAATGAGAACCCGACCATCTGCTCCATCTTCTAATTACAAATGCAAAAACGGTGTTGTCTCAAACAGCATCATAAAGCAGCAGAATAGAAGTGATTTAAATGCATGGATGGGTTTTTTACTCAATACAGGATGCATCTGTTGTGAGAGATTTTTTACAGTTTCAGGAGGATCTTTGTTACCCAGCGATTTTACCTTATTATTCTCAAAGGGAAAATGCCGAGTAAGAATATCCACCGGAGTGACGAATAAAGGGGAAATCGCTCATCTGAGTATTAGTGAAAGGGAATCACTAAAGTAAAGCCAAATGTTCATCACTGAGATGTTCTAACAAGGGAACAAATTACTTAGGAAAAACAATTGATATGTGATCTATGAAGATCGGCCTCGCAGACCTCAGTGATCAACAGAATGGGTGGGATTTATCGAAATCTGCATTTTCTACAGGGGTTTAGATATCCTAAAAACGCCCCTAGAACTTAGTGTATGCTTCAATCATAGCCATGGTTAGTAGTTAGGGGCGTGCATTTGCCAGATTGGCTGTTGGGCAGCAAATCCGGTAACATGTCCAGATCGCATTGAGCGCACCCAAAAAGGAAGTTCGGATCCACTCATCTCTATCCACAAGTCTAATGGAATATCTTGTAGCTGGGGTAGTATTCATCTACTGGAAAACGGACCTGCATTATATTAATAAAGCAGATCGATGGGGTCCTCCCATCATGTCCCTTTTTGGAAAGTATAACTGAAAGTTGGAGAAAAGTAATAATAAATTGTCCACATTGTGTTACTTCAGCACAATATTTCATGCATAAGGGCCTCATTTCAGTACCCCCACTTATGCCCCTTTTCTGTTTGCCCCACTGAAAATGACCAAGAGATCAGTGGATCGGTACTTCCTGTTTGGGTTCAGGGTTCGGATGCGCCATTAATAGTTGCTAGGTGCATTCATTTGCTGGATTGGTTGGACAATATGTCCGGGGTGCACCTGAACCCTGAACGGGAAGTTTGAATCTGCTCATCCCTACTCTCAACCAACTTACTATACCTACATTTTGTAGCCCCAAACTTATGTCCAGCTTTCTGTAGCCCCCCCCAAACTTATGAAGCCAGTTCTGCAGTCCCAGCCTTATTGCTCGCTTTTTGAATCCCCTCCCCATCCCATTAACTCTCTTTCAGCAGTTCACGTAAAATATGCCTCCTATTTCTTCTTTGGCTTCTCTCCCCTGTTCCCCCACAGCAATCTCCCCTCTGTTGCTGGCATTCACTACTCAGATATTGGAGGCAAAGACAAAGGCAAAGTGGTGGAAGCCGCCAGCTACCTGCTTCATCATTGCAGTAAAATCTAACTTTTTCATTTTTTCAAGATTGATAATTCTGTCCAAATGTGCATTTGACAGATGTATTAAAATTTTATATAAGATCTACATAGTTCTACTATACAGTCTCCAAATATAAATACAAAATATTACCCTATACAATGCCTTGATAGAATTAAAAGACTATTAAAAGTCGGCAGCATATATAGGAGACAGCTAGAGGTGGGGATTTGGATAGTTTTAACTACGGTATAAAGTATTGATTAAAATACATGAAAAAAGCTCCATGTTAATTTCTTTCCGGATAAGATATTTTGCAGTGTACTAAATGAGTAACCAGCTTTACATGGGGAATTTTTGGAAATTTATGTGAGTCTAATTCAGACATTTTCCTTACTTGAATTACTAAGAATCAATGAGAAAAGTTGAAAAGTTAAATAAGATATAAGAGAATAACTGATGGACTCCAGTAATCCATCAATGGCAGCTGTCCGTATCTGGAGACATGAACGGAATCAATCAGAAGAGCCCCAAGACATAAAGCAATCTACCGACATAGCAACTATGAGAACTAACATCATAGCCGCTCCTTATATCCAACACAGCTCAACAAACCCAGCCGATGCTCAATACTTAATACACAGAGCTGCCAAAGATGAGTAAAACATGGCACAGACTCTTTCAGCTCCAGTGGGGAGCAATAATCAGGTTTGTTTCAGTAAAAGTTGCGGATATACTGGACTAGATTTCAGCAGTTACTAAAGTATACTGGAGGGTGATCTCAAAATGTTCATCTACATTAATCTCTAGTATGAAAATCATTTAAAATTATTGTAACGACACAATGGTGGAAGAAAGCATTAAGTAAAAAGTTGTATTAAACTGCTAGTTGACTTTTTCAATGCACTAAGCAGTGGGATATCATGTCACAGCAAATAATTAGATATCAGTTAAAAGGATATTTTAGGATTATCGCATAACTAAACTTTTAACAAATTGCAAAAATCAATAGAGCAGATGATAAGAGTAAACTTTTTAATATAATTTTAGTAAAGAAATCTATTCCTGTGTCCTTATTTTGCCCCTGCCTTTCTTTACTCAAGCAGCTTATGTAAATCAGCTTTCTGTCCTGTATCCACCGACAGCTGAGAGATAAAGGAGCCTGATAAAGTGTCTAAAGATAGTATGAAATCATATAAGCTTCTGGAAGATCTAATTCCGGTAAATGGTGAGAGAATTTATTATTTTTGTTCTCTGTGGAAGGACGAGGAGGGTAGAAGGATGAGTGACGGGATTTAATACTTTTGTATGCAATACTAAATTTAATGCTTATTGGTTAGATATCAAGTAAAAATGTGTATATCATGATGTATTTAAATATATTTTTATGATGGTTTCTATATTGTTACTGATGATATAATAAAGATTTGCATCAGAAAAAAAAGTGTCTAAAGACTGCTTCTAGACAGTTCCTAGATAGTCGAATCTCCTTACTGAGCTGAATCATCAAGGGAAATATTCTCTAAGGATGGAAAGGGTAAATATTTATCCTCCATTCCTTATTTCGGTTCTGTGTACAGGACTTTAAATACATTGCTCACCAGGGGTACACCATCCATGAGGTGAGTTGAGACTTTTGCCTCAGGAAACACCACAGCAAGGTAAGGGGTAGTATCAGGAGCGCAGTCACCTGCTAAAAAGCAGGATCTGGCACCCCAAAATAGTGTCTCTTAACACCCAATGCCAACATGGGTATGAGACACTGCATGGAGAACTCACTTAAAAAAACTACCTATTATATTCCTTCTTGATGGGGTGGTGGGGTGGCTTTCTATAGTTTGTCTCAGGTTTAGATTAATCCTTGCTGCTCACTACAGGAGTAAGAAGGAACAGAAAAACAGCTTTACTTAATGAAGTAAATTATAACGTTTACTATTATTTCCTGCTGTATTTCATTCTGAAATAATAAAATAAAGAGCTTCAAATGTTTAGTTACCCTTTAAATTACAAAAGATTAGGTTATGGTTAGCACGAGTCAGTAAAAGGTGATTATTGGGGTGCTACTCATTGCACC
This sequence comes from Engystomops pustulosus, assembly GCA_019512145.1. Classification (NCBI taxonomy): domain Eukaryota; kingdom Metazoa; phylum Chordata; class Amphibia; order Anura; family Leptodactylidae; genus Engystomops; species Engystomops pustulosus. The sequence goes on from CM033643.1 coordinate 208,689,288, forward strand.
CCCTCTGTTGATTATCTGTCTTTCCTTATGGATGGAGCCAAAAGCAAACAACTCTATACATACTGTAGCAGCTCTGTTCTTCAATGGGCTAAGTAATTTATGGTAAAGTCTAATATCTGGACTCTCCCCCCTCACCAACTCCTTAAAGGTAATGTGAATATGGCTTTCAAATGTTGTTTTCTCCATATTGCTGAATCTCACAGAATAAAGGACATCAATGTGATCCTAGCACTGTCCTATATAATAAATTGTTGGCAATTTGTAGGCCTAATATCTACACAACAGGTTTCTTTAAAATATTTGTTTTTGTAGCCTAAGAGTAAGAATTTCTTCCACTCTGTGTATTAAAACTAAAGCTTATGTTATGCAATAATTTTTTTGTGTGAACTTTTCTTTACAACTTTGTTTAATGGCATTTTTGAAACTGACATATCAGCCCCAGGATGTTCTGTTTGTGGTTTTTATTGTTATTTCCCTCTAGGTGCTTCTGTTGATGACATTAAGCAAAGAAAAGCAAAACATAATAAAATGTTTAAATATCGCAATAGAAAACAAGCTACCACAATATTAGAAATTAATGACATTTTATGTATGTGAAAGAATATTGAGGGTAGAATTTTTAGAATAGAATGGATATGTAAAATAATTCTTGGATATGTGTTATATCATATACATAATAATGGAAAGTATTGTAAAATTTGTTACATGTGTTAAATGTTAAGTGTGAAATGGTGGGAGGTAGCCGAATCCCAAACATCTGACTGAAGTGCAGGTACACCGTGACTGAACCTGTAATGTTCGGCACGGATCTAAACATTGAGGGTTCGGGTCCACCCATCACTGGTCTTCACCAATAATTAATTTCTCACTATTCTAATTGATACAGGCCATAATATCCCTTTATGATTTTCATTTTACTCAGTACTTTCAGTTACAAAAAGTATATGTTACTTATATATTATTAACTAGTAAGCAATATAGAGCTGTCCCAAAGTTCTGAGAAAAATCTTCAGAATAGCATTAGTAGAAAAGAACTTTATTTTAATTAAAACTAGCGTTTACTTGCGATAAATTGTCAGTTTCAACTAAAAATTCATAGAAAGAGTGACTTAGGCAATGTGATCGGGCCTATTCTGTACTATGGATTATGTAACTGAGAACATGGAAGTAAAGAAATCATTAAATACACGTGCAGTAAGTGGATTAGTGGGAATTTCACTTTCGGGTCTTTTTAACAAGGTTGTCTGAAATGCCACGGATTGTCCAATGATCAACTCAATGGGGCTCATTTACTTATCCGGTCCTGTCGCGATCCAGCGGCGCGTTCTCCGACGAGGATTTGGGTCTTCCAGCGATTCAGCAAGCTCCTGCGTCCACCTTCCTGCAGGTGCTGCTTCTGCGCCGAGGCCCGCCGAGTTCACCATCTTCTTCCGGGTGCATGTGAGTGCTTGATTTTGCGACACATTTCGTTTTATAAATTCTGCTGTTTTTCCGAATCCGACAGCCACGCCTCCGATTTCTGTCACATGTAAGCTGAAGCGATTGTGCCACAATCTGATCACGTGTGCTAAAAACCCGGGCAAATCAGCACAAATCGGAAATATTCAGGAAAACCCAGACAGATTCGTGTCTGCGGACCCTTAGTAAATGTGCCCCATTGTTTCTTCTGTTTTCAATTTCTTTTTAAAGTTTTAGTATAAGTGATCAAAACTGGTGATCATTTTTATATCAGCATGAAACGGTATTCCTACCAATGACAAATGAATATTTAAGTCTAATTGATTGTAGCACTAGGTTACTGATCACATCTGAATTGGTGAGTGTCCAATTGAATATCTACACAACAGGTTTCTTTAAAATAGTTGTTTTTGTAGCCTAAAAGTAAGAATTTCCTCCACTCTGTGTATTAAAACTAAAGCTTGTGTATAATAATTTTTTTGTGTGAACTTTTCTTTACAACTTTGTTTAATGCCATTTTTGAAACTGACATATCAGCCCCAGGATGTTCTGTGTTGTGGTTTTTATTGTTATTTCCCTGTGGGTGCTTCTGTTCATGGCATTAAGCAAAAAACAAAACATAATAATTTTTAAATATCACAATAGAAAACAAGCTACCACAATATTAGAAAATAATGATATTTTATGTATGTGAAAGAATATTGAGGGTAGAATTTTAAGAATATGTAAAATAATTTTGGGATATGTTTATATCATATACATAATGAGGCACATTTACTTACCTGGTCCCTGCACGATACACAATCCGGACTGTCCGATGAGGATGAACTCTGCAGCGATTCATGAAGATCGTGCGCCCGATATCCTGCATGTCTCGCTTCCCCGATCAGGCCCACCGGAGTTCACCTTCTTCTTTCTGGTGCATGTAAGTGCTTGGCTTGCAACACGGCCCACCCCTGATTTGTGCACCAAAAATCCCTTTTAAATCCCTGTTCCAGCGGCGCAAAATGGATGTCCGTCGAAATTGCAGTCCACGGGACCCTTAATAAATGAGCCAAAATGATTGAAAGTATTGTAAAATTTGTTAAATGTGTTAAATGTTTTAGAAAAACATAAGTTTTATCAATCATTTTTGATGTTTACCAAAAAGTCTTCAAAAACATTGTATACATTTCCCTAATCTTTCCCAAAGGAACTTTATGTTTCACTCATCTTTGTGTAAGCACTTGAACGCTTCCTTTTCACTACCAAAAATTAACCAAGGAAAATGTGGAGAAGATTAACTAAGTGTTTCTAAAAGTTAGACTTTTGCTCGGTGATCAAGCATGCCGTCTTTTTCTGACTTACCACCGATTATCTGTTGACTTTTTTTAATCCAAAAAAGGCTTCAAAGGCTGTTGGTGTGTTTGCATAACTCTTGGAATCACAATAGTCCACATTCCCTTTCGACACAAAACTTTATTTGTTAAAGTTGCCAAAATCTATGTCCCGGGAAGGGTCTGGGCACTGAACCCTAACCCCTACTATATAACACCTACCATGAAGCGGGCACCAATTGTCATTGTTAACTTTTTAAATGCTCCCTGTGATGTCTGAAATACCACAGATTGTCCAATGATCAACTCATTGGGGCAGATTTACTTACCGCGATCCCTGATGTGCGTTCTCCGATGAGGATGAAGTCTGGCGCGATTCTTTAAGATCGTCCATTTTCCTGCATTGTCTGCCGGAGTTCACCTTCTTCTTCCTGGTGTATGTGAGTGCATTGTCTTGCCACACAATTTGAATTGTAAATCCCGCGCTTAGTCCAAATCAGTCAGGTTGTCCATCGGCCACGGCCCCCGATTTGTGTTGCATGCAAGTTGGCGCGATTGGGCCAAGCTCTGATCGCGTGCGCTAAAAACTCCCTATGAAACCTTATATGCAGCGCAAATCGGAACTAGTCGGGAAACCCGACGAAAATTGGTCGTGCGGGCCCTTAGTGAATGTGCCCCATTATATCTGTTGTTTTCAATTTCTTTTTAAAGTTTTAGTATAAGTGATCAAAACTGGTGATCGTTTTTATATCAGCATGAAACTGTATTTCTACCAATGACAAATTAATATTTAAGTCTTATTGATTGTAGCACTAATTTACCAATCACATCTGAATTGGTGAGTGTCCAACTACAAAAATCCCATGATTGCCAGGATTAAGGACATTGGTCACCGTTGCCCGTAGTCATAAGACTTCACCCAGGAGCTTGAATGTAGTCGTTCAATAAACCCTGACACTGACTGGAGCAGAAAAACACTGGAGATTGGTCCAGTTGAATCCTCACTGAACAAATGATGTTTCAGGCTTAAAGGGGTTCTCCAGCCACAAACAAGTTATCCTCTAGATAGCTGTCAGCAGCATAGAGATGAATAGAGCAGCTGATGCATGCGCAACCGCCTTCTCTTAGGCCACGATTCTTTAAAGGGTGATACCGCGCTCCATATATAAGAGATGTTGTATCCCGGGTGGTGGCAGGGATGCAAGGGGTGTGGCTAAGGGTGTATATGGATCAGAATGTGACACACTGGGGTTTGGTGGAGAAAGCTGCTGCGTCCTCTGGTTGTCAGGCGTGAAAACCTGATGTGCATAGGAAAGTTTTGGAATTTAAAACCAGTAAATTGGTCGCGCTGCTATCTCCTCCCTCTCCCTCTACAATGACCTCTATATAGATAACACTGACCCATCATTACATCACTACTGACAATAGATGATGTCACAGCTTATCTCCTCCCTCTCCCTCTACAATGACCTCTATATAGATAACACTGACCCATCATTACATCACTACTGACAATAGATAATGTCACAGCTTATCTCCTCCCCCTCCCTGTACAATGACCTCTGTATAGATAAGATGATTCTTTAAAGGATGATACCGCGCTCCATATATAAGAGATGTTATATCCCGGGTGGTGGCGGGGATGCAAGGGGTGTGGCTAAGGGTGTATATGGACCAGAATGTGGCACAATGGGGTTTGGTGGAGAAAGCTGCTGCGTCCTCTGGTTGTCAGGCATTAAAACCTGATGTGCATAGGAAAGTTTTGGGATTTAAAACCAGTAAGTTGGTCGCGCTGCTCGTTGCATAGTAATCTTGTGTGAACCTTAGTGATGCAGATGATTAGCAATTGGTCTGTAGACACATTTAAATTTTCAAATAAACAACATTTAATACATCGTGAATTCAGAGTGCAAAGTATCAATATAAAAGCAAGTGGACAACGCGTTTCATTGTCAGTAGTGATGTAATGATGGGTCAGTGTTATCTATATAGAGGTCATTGTACAGCGAGGGGGAGGGGACAATCTGTGACATCATCTATTGTCAGTAGTGATGTAATGATGGGTCAGTGTTATCTATAGATAGGTCATTGCACAGGGAGGGGGAGGGGATAAGCTGTGACATCATCTATTGTCAGTAGTGATGTAATGATGGGTCAGTGTTATCTATACAGCCAATCTATCCTCTCCCCCTCCCCTAATTCATTTTTTCCCACCAGGCAACATAATTACCAACATCCCGATACATTTTAACATTTTAACATGATCTAATAAGTCTGACATTCAATCCATCCTTCCCCTCTCTCTCCTTCCACCAGGTTACTTAATTACTCACATCCCGCTATACCTTCTTAGCCTCTTGACATCGCGACTTAGTCCCGCTATCCACGCAGGCGCAGATCACCCGCAGAGCCCCGCTACCCACGCAGGCGCAGATCGCTGCAAAGATTCGCACGAACTGCGCATGCGCACCTCCTCTCCTACACTATAAAAAACCCCCGCCCGTCACCGGCAGCGATCATTCTCTCAGCTGCTGCCGGCCGGGACAGACTGGTTACTGAGTAAGTCTTTTTCCACAAGCTCCCTCAACGCTGTGCCCCTTTCCACAATGCCTATTTAACATATCTATCCAACACCCTCAGTTTTACAGGTACCTTTTGCTATTGGTCACCCCACGCTCAGTTGCCCTCTCCCTACCCTCCAGTATAAGAGGTCAGTCATTTAGTAATTTAATGTAACAACTCTCTCATCTTACCAATAACATCCACAATATTTTTCTAACATGTGTCACCCTCCTTTTCCCCTCGCACCAGCAACCAAACTAAAGTACAGAGAGGTTAGTCCCATTTTTACATATCTTCTTGATATATATATATATTTATACATCTACTAAGTCTACATATAAGACTGTTTCCTTAAAATTTGTATACCTATCTGTATGAAGCCACTTATTTAAATGGTCTATGTAAGAATCACCAATTAATTTGTACTACATCAATTTAATACTGGTCATATGTACATCTATAACCGATGTCCTTTATCGCTTTTTATCCCTTTATGTACTGATTTATATTCTTATATTCTTATATATTTATTATTTATTATTTATTTGTGCTAATAACATTTTAATAGTAACGATTCTAGTTACCATTTACGATTTTTACATGTTACAGAACTATCGGACCTGAAGAAGGGGCCAATCCCGCCCCGAAACGCGTTGTCCACTTGCTTTTATATTGATACTTTGCACTCTGAATTCTCGATGTATTAAATGTTGTTTATTTACAAAATTTAAATGTGTCTACAGACCAATTGCTAATCATCTGCAGCACTAAGGTTCACACAAGATTACTATGCAACGAGCAGCGCGACCAATTTACTGGTTTTAAATCCCAAAACTTTCCCATAACACACAGGTGGAGGGGCGAGTGCTCCTGCACAGTGTAACAGCCTGTGCAGCTACAGCATGGAGGGACTCTGGCAACACCCCAGGAGCCCTTGTGTCTCATTAGTGTAAATTTAAAAGAAGGAGGCCATGGATAACGAATATAAGAAGATTACCACAGTCCCGGTGCCTGGATCTATAAGTAAGTGTCCCTGATCTATCATGATGGATTCTGAGGGTAGAGTTTTTTTTTTAAGGGGTTTTACTTTATTACAAAGTGAGAGCTGCAATACCATGCGCAACCTAAGGGGCTGGGGTGGCGCTGTTTTTTTTAAAAAGGAGGAAGCAATGTTCTCAATCTCCCTTTAGATTTTTTTGTATGGATCATAAATCCTATAAGATATCTATGGGTAAGCAGAGAAAAGGCCGCCACAAGGCGCAGAAAGAAAGAACTTTCCAGTAAAATCAATTAAACCTCGTCTTAAAGGGCCATTCCAGGAAGTGATTGTATTGCTCGCCTATCGTCAGGTCTGACACACAGCACTCCCAGCTGTTAGTAGACATCACAGTGAACGCTATGGCTCAGTCACAGTCTACCAGGTACAGCGCCATACACTGTATAGTGTCCATGCTGGGTACTGCGTCATCAAAAGAATTGTGGAATACCCCTTTAAGGTTACAGTCTATTTCTTCTAGACTAGAGCAACTGCAGGAATGACTAGAATATTATGTATTCCTCTGTATGAGATAAGGCAGATGAGATCCAGGAGTCTCACATAAATCGAGGGCCAGGACATCCACCGGCCACACACGCAGGAACCGGCCCCTCATCCGTGTACTGTAATATTTATTTTGTGTTAAAAATTTTGTGTATGATACTCACAGAAGAGGAACCTCTACAATGAGATGGATGAGGCAAAACAGCAGCTCCTCCAGGAGGTCTTCTATGTCTGATTCTGGGGGGAAAAAGGGACAAAAAAAAAAATTAGTTAGTAATTGATATAAAGTATGATGCACATTATACATATATTACACAATTTAAATATAATATATTGGTGCTATATATATTATATCATTACAGTTATTGATTTCTGCTGCGACATTCGGATGGTAGGGTCAGAATTTGGCGTCAACAACATGAAAGCATGGATCCATCCTGCCTTGTATCAGCGGCTCAGGCTGGTGGTGGTGGTGTCATGGATCCATCCTGCCTTGTATCAGCGGGTCAGGCTGGTGGTGGTGGTGTCATGGTGTCTTTGGGCCCCTTGGTACAACGCCACAGCCTACCTGAGTATTGTTGCTGACCATGTCCATCCCTTTATGAGCACAATGTACCCTGTAACATCTGATGGCTACTTTCAGCAGGATAATGCGCCATGTCATAAAGCTGGAATCATCTCAGACTGGTTTCTTGAACATGACAATGAGGTCACTGGACACAAATGGCCTCCACAGTCACCAGATCTCAATCCAATAGAGCATCTTTGGGATGTGGTGGAACGGGAGATTCGCATCATGGATGTGCAGCCGACAAATCTGCGGCAACTGTGTGATGCCATCATGTCAATATGGAATTCTCTTAGGCCACGACAGGGGTACAACAGACCTCCGTTCTCTTGATCCATGAGAGTTTTATTACTAAGACTTCCACCCATCAGCAAGTTAGCTCCTATACTGTGGATAGTGACTAACTTGTATGTGGCTGGAGAATCTCTTTAAACAATACTTTAAGCAGGTCAAAGTTCACAAGCTTTATTCACATGAACTGGTGTGGGTTTTTTTTCAGTCCCTAGTTTAAAGGAAAACTACCACTTGGGAAATCATGATTTAAACTATTTATACATTCAGGACGGGCTTTAGTTCTATTTCACGGAACATCTTTTTGGTAAGCTTTAAATAATGGCATCCTGGAGAAAAGATACTCTTAAAAATATGTTAATTAGTGCCTGTGCATGTAACATTGGCGGCTCGGCACTTCTTTATTTAGTAATTATGCACAACTCCATTCTTTTCTCCCTCCTACCCACCTTCTCAAGAGCCGGTGATGTCAGATGCGGCTTCCTGATAGCGATATACACTGCGCATGTGCAGTGATGGTGACATCATCCAGCTCTAGGGAAGTCTTGCACATGCGCAATGTACATCACGCAGCCGCATCTGCTGGGTTGCTTTCACAAGACTTTCCGAGACTCGGATGATATCACTGGCTCTTGGGCAGATGGGTGGGATGGAGAAAAGACTGGAGTTGTGCATTATTACTAGATCCAGAAGCACTGGGCTGCTTAATTAGCACGGCGGGCACACGGCAGCACGGGGAGAGGAGGAGGAGGTGAGCGCAGTCCGCCCCTCTCCATAGCGATGCATGGCCGCAGAGACGTAATACGGGAAAAGATAGGACATGTCTAGAGATGAGCGAACATACTCGTCCGAGCTTGATGCTCGTTCGAGCATTAGCGTACTCGAAACTGCTCGTTGCTCGGACGAATACTTCGCCAAAAAGGGCCTGGTCGTGAAGGGGTTAATACTATTATCATTATCTTTAGAAGCCGCTATACAATGAAAATTCTTCTTGATATAAAATTCTCAGCACCGGGATAATATGAAGAGTGAAACATTAAAGGCTAGGAATACAGCAGGGCCTCTTTGAGACTGTAAAGTCAGTTCACTGGAAGGTCTTCCCTTTCAACAAGCGTCTGTCGCAGTAACGGCACAGGTTTTGCATTGATCTGCCATGTGAATTTTGTTCCCTTAACAATGCTTCACTATTTTTAGAAATTTACCTAAAATCAGAAGAATAATGGACAACCTATACAATTTTTTTTTAAATTTTGTAAATATCAATGGTAAAAGAGAAGCGCAATGTAGTAAAAACACAAAGCAGCTGCCATGACAACAGCTATCAGCTCACCCAGCCATATGTTTCTGAAAATTTAAGATTCACAACTTGTTTTTGTTAGCTTTTTATTTCACTTTTTTGCCTTTTCTTCTCTGTCACCTTATTTAACATACAGAAGTAGTGAAACTGGTGATTACCGTTGTGTATTGTAATTTCACGTCAAAACAGCACACTTGTATCCTAAGCAGCTGTCACTGAGGTAGTTTACTAAACTAATGTGTCATTTTGTTACCTTTATGTACAGACTTGTTGATATGTTGTTTTTTTTCCTTTTATACATGTACAAACTAATCCACACAGGTGTGTCCCCAGGGCCGGTGCCCGCACTGTGCATACCAGGGCAAGTACCAGGGCCCAGAGCTGCTAGGGGGGCCCATATAAGGCTGTACATAAGGAATCCATGCTGGTTAGGGGGCTGTAGGGTGTAAAGGGGGCTTTATATAAAATAACCATGAGGGCTTCATATAAAATAACCATGAGGGGGCTGTTGGGTATAATAAACTAGGGAATATTTTCGGGAACCGGAGACTGTTTAAGTTTCTGAATTTTTTATCTGGCCATGTGAGTTCACTGCAAAGGGGCCTACTGAGGCGCTGTCGCTCAGGGGCCTACTTAAACCTGGAACCGACCTATGTGTCCCTTTCGCATCCATTTTTTTAAAGCTGTATGGCATCTGTTGTTACGTTTTTTTTTACATCCGTATGTACAATCTAATGGCTTAACATTAATGAGAAGGCACTTGGGGGAAAACTGGTGTAAAGTCCATGATAAATTCTTTCCATTGAGGCTGCATCATCATCGTCCTTAAACGGGCCAGCACCTCTACCCACATCAATGGCCATAGGGAACCTGCAGCCGCACCTAAATCCGGAGGAAGGTGGCGTTCCCCCGAAACATTCCGTCATGTGGCTCATACTTCTGTCCAAAGCGATATTGTGAGAATGTGTCTCTGACCGAGGCCTGAAGTTCGAGTGAGTGTCTATACTATACTGATTTATCTACGCTCAATATTCGAGTAAGAAACATGTGTTCTTCTGTGGTGTAACGTAAATCCCCCCTTATCAAGATATTCCTGTGTTCAAGTAAATGTATGCTCTTGGTTGAGCCCCAAGACCCTTGACTACTGCCACTACACTCTAAAATCTCACGTGATGTTGACTCTCTCATGTATTACAATTTTAAAATATTTGCTAGACGTAGACGCGGATCCTCCTAGGTCCTTACAAGTTAATTCGAGGCACAAATGAAAAATGAATACAAATACCTGTACTTTTGTTTGCTTGTTTGTTTTACCACAGTTTTCGTAATTGTGATAAGCAAGTTATTGTAATACATACCCTCCGAACACCCTCCCATTCCTACCCACCAATGTCCCCATCGTTGCCTTCCTCTCAACTGCCCATCGGCCTCCCCCAAATAAGTCATACCCCCACTCTCACCCCAATAAACAAATAAATCTTCCCGACTGTTACAATGTACGAATATGGTGTACCATGTAAAATGAAAAATCTTTATTGACATTATAAAATATGTACTGTTACTTGTAAATCTTTCAATAAAGCTCTTTTGAAAACAAAAAAAAAATAAAAATAAAAAAAGCCAAGCCATTATTACTTTTCTGTACAAAACTATGAAGATTATTGCAACTAGAGATGAGCGAACACGCAAAATGCTAGGGTACTCGTATTCGAGACGAACTTTTCACGATGGGGCTCGAGTACTCGTCGTCGAATAACGAACCCCATGAAGTCATGGGAGATCGAGGCATTTTTAACAAAGGGGCCAGGCCCTGCACAGGGAAGCTTGGCCACCAAAACACCTGGGAACCTCAGAAAAAAGGATGGCAAACACCCGGAAGTAGGGACAGGAAACAGGCAGGGGCAGCATGATGGATGCCTCTGAGGCTTGCCTAACGCAACCATATGCAAAAATTATGGGCAACAGCATGGCCATGACGAGTAGTGACCGAATGAAGCTAGGATAGCATCTAAAACCATAATCTCATTTCTTAACGACCACCCGATCAACTATGGGACGGCATGCAGAGGCAGTCCCTCCGGCAAGGCTGAGAGTGCCTCATGGCGACATACCCTTTAAATGACTCGGCTTCAAAACCACTGGGTGGCAGAGAGGACCCAAAGGAGGTGAGAAGAGAGCGCTAAAAAATATCGGTACATGATAAAAGTTTGCCAGTATATTTTGTGGATTACACAGCAGAGCTTAGGTGGTGGCGACAAAAGTTAACAGGGAAGCCATGAACACAACCCAAAATTTGCCTGACCACAGCTCGTTGATAAGGGGACCAGTATGGAGGCAGTGTGTGACCTAGTAGAGATAAGGGCTGCAGTTAAACTATGTTAGTTGGATTTGGCATGGAGCTGGCGCTCCGCTTGCCAGGGCGAGCTTGCGCCAATCAAGCCCTGTCTATAGGCACTCCCCAAAAACAGGCACTTTAAGAACCTTTTGTATAAGATCAAGTGTAGTAGCGTCTTATAAGTTTAGGACTATGGCGGGTGCCGTGAGGGGAAGTAAACAGATGCGCAAGACAGAAGGCGCTGGAAATAATATCCCTCAATGGTTAAAAGTTTGCAAGTATATTTTGTGGATTAAAACAGAGGGTTGGCGACCCACAAGTTAACAACTTTGAGGTGGAATGCCCTGTAATAGCTCTTGGGCGGTTTTGCACTTTTATCGCCTAGGCATCAGCAGTTCAGCACCGGGCCTGCTGTCGCTTAGCGAACGGCAATGCTGCTGTGCCTAGAGCTACCGACATGATTGGCGCCATGCCCAACGGATGGTAATTCGGAGGAGGAGGAGGTGGAGGAGGGGTGGGAGGAGTTTATAGTAGGACCTTTGAGACCTGGGACCGAGGTATAGGCCCGCAATTCTTGCGTCGCGCAGTATATGACCAAGCCCCAGGGTCAGACTCGGTCCAGCCTGCACCCAAGTGAGCGTAGTAGCGTTCTTATAAGTTTGGGATATGGGCGTGAGTGGAATGTAAACAGATGCGCAAGAAGGCATGATGCGGCATGGAGGGCTGGCGATCCGCTGCCAGGCGGAGCTTGCGCCAATCCAAGCCCTGTCTTAGGTACTCCCCAAACAGCACTTCTAAGAAACCTTTTGTATAAGATCAAGTGTATAGCGTGTCTTATAAGTTTAGGATTGATTGGCCGGGTGAGGGGAATGTAAACAGTACATGGCGCAAGAAAGCGCTGAAATAAATCCTAAATGGGTAAAAGTTGCCAGATATTTTGTGGATAAAACAGCAGGGGGTGGAGACAACGTTAACACTTTGAAGTGGCAGGAAATCCATGAAAACAACCCAAATTTCTGCCTGACACCCTAGTTGATTAATAAAGGGACGATGTATGGAGGCAGATATTATGGACGGACTTTTGGAAACGCTGGCGGTAGCCGGTAGCAATGGAGACAAGTGTGGAGGGTGCTATGGGAACAATTAATTTGGATGTTGCCTGCTATGGGCAGTCCCCAAACCGTTTTCAAACCAGCGGAGCCGGGGGTAGGTGGCCCTCCAGTAAAAGGATTAGATTGAGTGCCTGTATTGTGGCAGTCCCAAAAATGTTTCAAACCGAGGAGGCAGGTAGGTGTGGCCCTCCAGTTAAAATGGAATAGATTGAGTGCTGATGTGGCCAGTCCCAAAAAGTCTTCAAACCAGAGGAGACAGGTAGGTGGCCCCAGTAAATGGAATAGATTGAGTGCCGTATTGTTGCAGGCCCAAAAATGTTCAAACAGAGGAGGCAGGTAGGGTGGCCCTCCAGTAAAATGGACTCGATTGAGTGCGTAGGGCAGTCCCAAAAAATTGTTCAAACCAGAGGAGCAGGTAGGTGCATGCAGTAAAATGGAATAGATTGAGTGCATGTATGTGGCAGCTCACAAAACTGTTTCAAACCAGAGGAGCAGGTAGGGGCCCTCCAGTAAAATGGAATAGAGTGAGTGGCTGTATGTTGGCACAGTCCCAAAAATTGTTTCAAACCAAGGAGCGGAGTTGGCCCTGCAGTAAAATGGAATAGATGAGTGCCTGGTATGTGGCAGTCCCAAAAATGTTCTTCAAACCAGAGGAGCAGGTAGGGGCCCTCCAGTAAAATGGAATAATAACTGAGTGCCGTATGTGGCGATGTCCAAAAATTGTTTTTCAAACCAGAGGAGCAGGTAGGGGCCTGCCAGTAAATGGAATAGAGTGAGTGCCCTGTATGGGCTAGTCCCAAAACGTTTTCAAACAGAGGAGCAGGTAGGTTTGGCCCCCTCCAGTAAAATGGAATAGATTGAGTGCCTGTATGTGGCAGTCCAAAAAATTTTTTTAAAACAAGGACCGGGAGGTGGCCCTCCAGAAAAATGGAATGATTGAGTTGCCGGTATGTGGCACTCACAAACTGTTCAAAAACAGAGGACGGGGTAGTGGCCCTCCGAAAAATTAAAAGCATGAAGTACTATAGCAAGAGCCAGTGGGCCTGTCAAAAAATAGCCCATTTTCCTCGCTTACTGGAACAAAGAGGAGGAGAAGGAGGAAAATGAGGAGGAGGAGGAGGAGTGGATCAATTATCAGGTTGAGTTCCTTCACTGGGGGGTGGAGATTGGAAATTCTGAGAAAATCCAGCCTTTATTCATTTTAAATAAGGTCAGTCCTGTCAGCGCTTGTCAGCGACAGTGCGTGTACGCTTTATCGGTGATTGATTGCCACCGCGCAATGAAAACCCGCTCGGACAAGACGCTGCGGCAAGGCGGAAGGCAAAGAACCTCCAAGGCGTTTACAGCGCCAGTTCGTTGCCAAATGTCCAGCTTTGAAAAACCCAGTAGTGTAGTGAGCTGTGTTGCTCATTTAGGACGATGGTATGGTCAGCTAACGTACTCCCTCACCATCTCTTCTGTAAAGATCAGCCCTACTCTGCCGAGAATGGGGGACAGGTGACAGTGTCTGCTGGGGGTGACATAAGCTGCAAAAGCCTTGTAAGCGTTTACCATTGCAGTGTGATGGCAAGCTGCCGATCGCTAACTTCTCCCTCGCTACTTGTCCCGACGGAACACTGCAACTATGACGCTAGCGCTGTCAGAAGGGAAATACTGTTTCAGGCTTGTGCCACAGGGCCTGCTGGATTCATCATTCTCACACTCCTTCCTCTGCAGGTGATGAGAGTGGAAAGATTTGCTGTACGTGGGGGTCCAGGAGAGGGAACACCCAGTAATCGGTGCGGAATAAATTCTTTGAACGCGAGGGTAAGGGATAGGCAGCCTCGCATGAAATCTGCCATATGACGACGAATACCAACGCGTTAAGAATTCACTCCCTCACTGGCATGACTGTTCCAGTTCCTCCATCCTCCAACTCCTCCAACTCATCTTCTTATGCAATACACGGCTGAACAAGTGAAGGGAGATCAACAATTGGTCCCCTCTTTGTGTCTCGCCCAACATTCTCCTCCTCTTCCTCCTCACCTTCCTCCACCCCACCTCCTCCGATATGCGCTGTGGAGAAACAGACCTCAGGGTGCTTTGGCTATCAACAAGGGAATATTCTTCCCCCGTCTCTTGTGACGAGCGCAAAGCTTCCGACTTCAGCTGACCAGAGAGTTTTCAAACAGGCCAAGCAGCGGGATGGTTGAGGCTGATGATGGCCGGGCATCGCCACTGACCATCTGTGGTTGACTTCCTTCAAATTACTCAGGCACCTGACAAGATATTCAGAACATCACGTCCACTCCTCCATGTAGACTTGAGGAAGCTGACTGACCTCCTTGACTACCAGTTCTGGTGGAAGTTGACATCTGTGGCAGTCTACAATAGCTCTGCGCTGTGGTAAACTATGGATAAACCTGGTCAGTGTGAATTCCACCTCGTGGGCACGTCGCAACAAAAGTCGGTGGCGGGCAGTTGGAGGCGCGCTGCGCTGCCCTAGAGTGGCAGCATCTGGGCTGGACTTCCTGAAATGCGACAGATGCGGCGCACCTTCGTGAGAAATCAGGAAAGATTGGGGATTCTTGAGGAAAACGCTGCACTATCAGATTTTAACCATGGGCCAGGAATGCCACATGTGTCCCAGTCTGCCGCAGTGCAGAGCCGCCACCGGTTACGGGCGTTGTCACACACACCATTCCAGCGCTGAGGTTCAGCGGGTTGCCAGCCACAGATCAGTCTGCCGCCGTGATGCAATGTCAGAGCTCTTGGGCGGTGTGCCTTTTGTCGCCTAGGCTCAGAAGTTTGAGTTTGAGCACCGCCTGCTGTCGATTAGCGACGGCACTGCTGGCTGTGCCTTGAGCTACCGAACTGATGCGCCGTGCCAAAGGATGGAGTTCGGAGGAGGGGGAGGGGGAGGTGGAGGAGGGGTGGAGGAGGAGGAGGCATGTAGGCCGGAAAACCCACCTGGACCGGGTAGGCCCGCAATCCTCGGCGTCGGCAGTCAGTATATGAGCACAGACCCAGGGTCAGAACTCGGTACCAGCTCACCAGTTAACCCAATGTGACGTCAGCGATATATCTGGAACTGACCGGCAGCAATCGTCCACGTGTTCCGTGGTGCAGGTGGACCTTGTCAGAAACGGCGTTGGTAGGGCAGGATGATGTTTGTCTGACACGTGCTGGTTGCAAGGGCTGGGAGGCACATCGGGAAACGTTAGGGCTGGCTGGGGACCGAACCATAACCGAGGGGCGGCCGCCGCATTGAGGTTGCGAAAGGCCTCGGTCTTCTACTAGCCTATAGGGAGCATCTCCAGGCTAAGCAACTGGAGATGTGCCACTAAGGGCTTGGGCGTGCGGGTGGGTTGCACTATATTTGCGGTTTCCGCTCCAGGTCTGGGGTATATGAGAGCTGAACGCGGGTGGGGAGCTGTGGAGGATCGGGAGGCGACGATGGGGGTTTTTGTGCCAGGGTCCTGGGCAAGGGGGCTGACGAGCAGCTGACAGGGGAAGGAGCAGTGGTGTGCACGGCCGGAGGTGAACGGGCCTTGTTACCACTGAGTGGGGTGCTTAGGCATTCATTATGCATGACGCATACTGGTCGGTGTTAAGCTTAGTAGTGGTGGAAAACCCCTGATGAGCCTGGTTTGGCAAATGTTGCACACCACATTCAGTCGGTCATCCGGTGTTTCCGTAAAGAACCTCCACAATTCTGAAGATTAGCCTCGCGCAAGAGCATCACCAAGGAGCCTTCACTAGTTGACAGTGGAGATGATGCACCAGCTCTGGCCTGCCTCTACGTCTGGCCCCACCACTGCCTCTTCAACCGGTTCAGGTCGAGGACTCTCCTCCGTCTCAGAAGCCACTGTGTTCACCCGGCTTCTCAACCCAGCTTGGGTCTGTCACCTCATATCCTCCGATCCCTCAGTCTGTCCCCCCTGGAACTTCCTGCCATGGACAACAACTTTTCCCCACTGTCTGACAACCGTGTCTCCTCATAGTCGGACACCTCTTACACCACTTCCACTACGTCAAGAAAGGTCATCATCACCCCACAGACTGTGACTGGTGGAAAACCTGGGGCATCGGAATATGCTCAGCAGCAAACGGACAAGTGCGTTTGGAATGTGGGAAGGGGCCAGAAAACAGTCCTCAGAGTTATGCGGTTTTCAATGGAAAATTTTCCTGGGAGGGGGCAGACTGGGGGGGGGCGGCTGAGGGTGCAGGGGAAGCTGAGGAGTGGGATTCTGGTTGACATGGTGGACTGGCGTGGAAGACTGAATGGTGGTGGACAAGTTTGCTCGACGCATTGTCAGCAATCCACGACATCACAGTTAGCACTGTTCGGGCCTCAACAGTGCTCTCCCACGAGGGAGTCCCAGTAACTTCAGACATGAACCTAGGGAGGTAAGCTCTGGGCGTTACCTGCTCCTCATCAGAAGGTGGTTGTCTCACCCGCACAGGCCACGGGCCTCGACCCCTGCAGTAGTTGGACGCCCAGTAACCCGCACTCGCTCTCACCCTAGCCCTCGGGTTAACCTTTTAAAATGAGGTTATAACTTTTTTTTTTTTTACTCTTTTTGTTTTTTTTTTTTGTGTTTTTTGTGTTTTTTTTTTTTTGTGTTTTGGTGTTTTTTTGAGTTTTTAAAACCAAAAATCCTATCCTATTGCTATGGCTATTTTCTAGCCAGATCAAAGGAAGCACACTACTATGCAGATGAGATGACCCCTGAGTTATTGCTAATAGAAATCCAACCCCTACGGAATTTGCCACTTCGGCCTTTGCTATGGATTGTGCGCCACTAAAGGCAGGAACCACAGCGGGTCGCAAAGTCTCATACAAATTGCGCAGAATTGGGCAAGGTACATGCACTGCCAGAAAACTCTACAGCCACCAGAAGATCAACAAGAAATCAAATATATAGAACGCTACGGTGTAGTTCAAGAAGCTGTTTGTATTCTCCTATGGCTATTCTAGCCAAGTTATCAAAGGAAGCAATACTATGCCCAGATGAGATGACACTGAGGATTGCCGAAAGAAATCCAACCCCTACTGAATTTGCCACTTCGGACTTTGCTATGATATGTGCGCCACTAAGCGCGAACACAGCGGTCCGAAAGCTCACTACAAATGTGATCTCATAATGGCAAGCCATGCACGTGCAGAAACTACAGCCACCAGCAGATCAACCAGAAATCAAATATATAGGAAGCACTGTAGGCTTCAAGAGGGTTTGATCTTCCTATGGATATTTTCTAGCCAAGTAATCAAGGAAGCACACTACTAGCCAGATGAGATGAACAACTGAGTTATTAGCTAATATGAAATCCAACCCCTATGAATTTTCCCCAATTCGGCCTTTGCTATGCTATGGCGCCACTAAGCGCAGAGAACACAGAGGTCGCAAGTCTCACTTAAAAATCTCAGACTTGGCAAGTTACATGCACTGGCAGCAGAAACTACAGCCACCAGCAGATCAAACCAGAAATCAAATATATAGAACGACTACTGTAGGCTTCAAGAAGCTTGTTGTATCTCCTATGGCTATTTTCTAGCAAGTATCAAGGAAAGCACCTACTATGCCAGATGAGGGATGACACTGAGTATGCCTAATAGAAATCCCACCCTAATGAATTGTTCCCACTTCGGCCTTGCTATGGAATGTGCGCCATAAGCGCAGAACACAGCGGGTCGCAAGTCTCACTACAATTGCTCAGGAATTGGCAAGTAACATGCACTGCAGAAAACTACAGCCACCAGAAGATCAACCAGAAACAAATATATAGAACGCTACTGTAGGCTTCAGAGCTGTTTGTATTCTCCTATGGCCTATTTTTTAGCCAAGTATCAAAGGAAGCACCACTACTATGCCAGATGAGATGACACTGAGGTATGGCTAATAAGAAATCCAACCCCTACTGAAGTTTCCCCACTTCGGGTCTTGCTATGGATATGTGTGCCCACCTCAGAGCTAACCCACAACGGTAGCAAGTCTCCTTGCTACTTTTCCTACACAAAATGGTTTAAAAGATGCGCAAATTAAAAAAAAAAGTAGAACGTATTGTAGCCCTAGAAGGGCTGTTGGTCTTTGAGATCCCTCCTGCCTAAACAGGTAAGCTAATAGAACACCCTAACGCTTCCCTGACCAGCAGCAGCTCTCCTCCCTAGCGCATCCAGAGACAGAATGATCCGAGCAGCGCGGACAGCGGGCTAGTCTATCCCGGTCACATGATCTTGGCCAGCCAACCATGCCTATCGAGTGTAAGGGTACCAGTCATGCTGGGTGGAGTGCAGAGTCTCCTGGCTGTTGATTGCGCTATGTTTCTGGCCGCCAAAAACAAACGGCGGGAAGCTGCCATTTTCTCGAGCGGGCGAAGTATTCGTCCGAGTACGAGAAGTTTCGTTTCGGTCCCCTAATGCTCGACCCCGAAGCATCAAGCCGGACGAGCATGTTCGCTAATCTCTAATTGACAAACTGAAATTGTAAATATTGTATATTTAATAATATTGAAGTAAAGGAAACATTTGTCTAAAGAAGATAACTTTGTCTATGGTCTAAATTGTTGGACACTGTCTCTTTACACCTGATGTCAGCATGGGTGGGAGATGCTGCATGGAGAACCCACTTGCTAAAAAAATAACCTGTTCTATAACTACTGGATGGGGTTGAGCGAGGCGCTGCTCTATAACTTGCCTCAGGAAGTTTAGGTTCACATATGTATTTATGTACTGGGAATGTAGAGATACAATCAATAAACCCCCCTTTTGTTCTAGAAGCTCTTGAGTTAAACAAATCTGCCATCAAAATCTATCGATAAACCAAGGACACCTTACTCAAGATCCAGGCACCATGACTATAGTGATCTTCTTATATGTGTTATCCATGACATCCTTCCTTCTAAAATAATTTTTTATCAATCAAATTATGCTAATAGGGGGGGGGGGGTTACGCAGAGCCCTCGTTGCCTGCAGCTTCACGTCTTACAACCCCTCTCACAGTGTGAGATTACAGCAGAGGAAGGGAAGTGCCTAGAGATTTTTAATGAATCTGCAGCACAGAGGGCTCTGGTTCCGCCCAAGCACTTCTGGCTCATTAACATAATTTTAAAAGATGATTTTAAAAAGGAGCCCATGGATACAAATATAAGAAGATCGTCACAGTCACATGCCTGATCTTATTATTAAGTGCCCCTTTTAATCAGATGGAGTATGTGATGCTAGATTTCCTTTAAAGAGTACGTCTTTTCAGATGATTTTTGATATTGTGTGGACGGGACAGCTGTGAGCATTTTTCAAATATACTTCACACAAACAATCTTACTTAGTTTGGTAAGTTACAGCTGTAAAGTGGCCTCCTTGTAACAAGTATTCTCCTTTGCCAGGGAAAATCTACAGGATTGCAGACAGATCTCTGTGCAACTGAATTGTAAATATTGTATATTTAATAATATTGAAGTAAAGGAAACATTTGTCTAAAGAAGATAACTTTGTCTATGGTCTAAATTGTTGGACACTGTCTCTTTACACCTGATGTCAGTATGGGTGGGAGATGCTGCATGGAGAACCCACTTGCTAAAAAAATAACCTGTTCTATAACTACTGGATGGGGTTGAGCGAGGCGCTGCTCTATAACTTGCCTCAGGAAATTTAGGTTCACATATGTATTTATGTACTGGGAATGTAGAGATACAATAAACCCCCCTTTTGTTCTAGAAGTCTTAGTTAAACAAAATCTGCCATCAAAATCTATCCTGATAAACCAAGGACACTTACTCAAAGATCCAGGCACCATGACTATAGTGATCTTCTTATATGTGTTATCCATGACATCCTTCCTTCTAAAATCAATTTTTATCAAAATCAAATTATGCTAATAGCGGGGGGGGGGGTGTTACCAGAGCCTGTGTGCTGCAGCTTCACAGTCTGTTACACCCCTCTCACAGTGTGAGATTACAGCAGAGGAAGGGGGAAGTGCCTAGAGAGTTTAATGAATCTGCAGCACAGAGGGGCTCTGGTTCCTGCCCAGAGCACTTCTAGCTCATTAACATAATTTTAAAAGATGATTTTAAAAAGAAGGAGGCCATGGATAACAAATATAAGAAGATCGTCACAGTCACAGTGCCTGGATCTATTATTAAGTGCCCCTGGTTTATCATGATGGATATTGATGCTAGATTTCCTTTAAAGAGTAACTGTCTTTTCAGATGATTTTTGATATTGTGGGGACAGGGCAGTTGTGAGCATTTTTCAAATATACTTCTCTAACAAAATGTACTTAGTTTGTAAAGTTACAGGCTGTAAAGTGCCTCCTTGTAACAATGTTACTTCTCCGTTGCCAGGGAAAATCTACAGGATGCAAGACAGATCTCTCTTTCCTCTTCTGTTTGTTACACAGCTGTGAGTGTTAACCCTTTCTGCTCTCTCCCTGACTGCAATATGCTTTGAGCATAATTTTCAAACATCAATCTGAATCCTCACTACCAGAGATGTTTAACCAAACACAGGGAGATGAGATGTGAGCTCATGCAGCCTCCATAGACACACACTATAGTGCCTGGAATATGCATCTCTATGGGAGGGAGGAGCTTGATTTTTTTACAAACAAAGCAAAAGTTTCTATTTTAAATATAAAAACTTCCTAAACCGAAACATATTCCGACGGATTCCCATCAGCACTCCGTATAAAACAGTAAAGACAATAAAACCATGATGTGTAAATGAAGCAGACCACGCACACACTACCCATGAGGGATGATCCTTTTAAATTAGGAGAGGGAATAAAATTGGGCGACTGCTTAAACTCTCTGCATGAATGACTCCTCTGACATGAATCCATCGCTACAGCTTGTTGCACACTTGCCCGATCCCGTGGTCGTGAAATGCTCTCATTTTGAATTTTTGACACGGTGATAACAAGCCGCATGCAATGTGCTCCGAGTCGGCAATGAAAAAGGATTTGTATTATCTAAGCATTCATTTTGTAAATTGCTTCAATTTACCAAAAAAGAAAGATGACATAATTTTCCAGTTATATTATACTACCCCCATCAGTCAGGAAGGAAATATAACGCAAATAGAAATGATAATGAGGCTTTTCAATTTTCTCTTCCATTCCTTTGCACAATATTCAAATTCTTCTATCTGAAAATCCTTGGAAAACCTACACTTCTGCAAAATGCGGCTAAGTGGAGTGATTTCTGAAGCACGAGCTCTCCTACAAAGAAGACAATCTTCTCCGAATGGTTCTAGACAATCTAAGGTCGAGATGAGTCGTCACTTCAAATGGAAAACCACAGTGAAGATTCCATCTTTAGGCACCGGGTAAATTCCCTGCTTTCCTTTTTTGACATCCAAGGATGGAAGTTTTCCTTGGGAAATGACGACTGGAGGAAAAAAGAATCCTCTGTTAAAGTGTCTTTTAGAAAATGTATTTAGCACTTTAAATTTTTTTTTAAAACATATTCTTTTGCTTTATTAAAGGTAATTTTAATATCAATAAGGAACAGTAAAAGTTTGGTTAGAATTCCTTTCCTTCAACTAAAAGAGAATCTGTGACATCCAAAAAAACCAGTTGATTCTGCAGATATTACATAGACCCATATTTATCAAAACTAGTGCAAACTATGTGCAGTTGGCCTGTGGAGTGTGCAGGGGGCGCCATTTTAATTAAAACTGGTGCACGTTCTTCATGTATCTGGTGCCCCCTGCACTGCTCCAGAAGTGTGCACCAATTTTTTTTTTGGGGGCACCTTTAATATAGAGTCAAGATGAGTCACAGTAATAAATATGTTGCATGGTATCAGCACCGAAACTGCCCCTTTAGGTGCAGAATATTGTGGCGCGGCGGACACAGTGCGGCCGCAACGCCAAACTGATACCGACTTAAATAAATACATGTACACGCAGTTTGCACTTTCTTTTCAGTGCAAAGTCAGACAGAAAACTGGTGCAAATACTTTAATATATATGGCCCATTGGGGCTTATTTAATAAGGGTCCAGCAGCCACATTTCCGTTGAGTTTCCTGGCATTTCGGGGATCGCGCCAGGGATTGTGTTGCATGCGATTATATTCGGGGTCATTTACTAAGGGCCGATTCGACGTTTTTCCCGACGTGTTAACCTGATAATTCCGGCTGCGCGATTTTCCCTGTATTGCCCCGGGATTTTGGCGCACTGCGATTTGGAGCGAGAAGCGCTGGGGATGACGGAAGGAAATCGGGGGGGGGGGTGGGCCGAACGAAAACCCGACGGGGTGTGTTGTGTCGCGAAAATTGCACTTACCTTCTCTAGGAATAGGCCGGTGAATTTCAGGCATTCAGCGGACTTCAGCGCAGCAGCGCCACCTGGTGGAGGCGGAGGAAATGCCCTTAATAATCCCGGCCGCGACCCGAAGTAAATCTGCCCCATTGTGTGCAATCGCACCAGCTTTCACATGACACAAATCGGGGGGGTGTGGCCGCGACGTCAGACGGATTTGGACTGGGTGCGGGAATTAATCATTCAATTTGTGTCGCAAGCCAAGTACTTACATACACCGGGGAGGAAGGTGTTGAACTCCCGCGGACATTCCGGATCGGGGATCGGGCAGGGACCGTGGTAAGTTATGTGCCCATTGTGTCTTATGGTAAACTAATCATGTTAAGAGCAGGATGAGCTACAGATTGATATTGTGTCCTACTGCAGGCAGCATGTTATAGAGCAGGAGGAGCTAGCAGATTGTGCATAGATCCTGTCTGCAGACACTCATGTATGGGACAGGAAGAGAAGACGTTGATCAGATTGATATGGTTTCCAGCTGCAGGCTGTATGTTATAGAGCAGAGGGCTGCACAGATTGTATATTTTGTCGTATCTGAGGCAGTCATGTTATAGAGCAGGAGAAGCTGAGCAGATTGTACGTCTGTCTATTCTGCAGGCACATTGTTATGGCAGGAGGAGCAGGAGGGCTATGAGAAGATTGACATAGGGACCTGTCTCCGACATCATGTTATGGGCACCCTTGGACACATCCCTTTAAACAAATTGGGAAACCCCTTTAAAGAGCAATCATTCTTTACCCACATATGATATATACTGACAAAATGAATGTAAACCGCCATATCATTATTAGACTTAAAAACAACTAACAACCAAACCTTAGCTTTTGATATTGCTGATTTATATATATGAACGTCATCTTCTCTTCAGACATATCATCTCTGATTATACCGAATCCAGTTACACAAAATATATTACAATTCACAAAAGACAATTATTGGAGCATTACACTTGTTTGTGGCACAATATTACTGATGGCAAATTTCTTCAAATTAGCTCTCAGAAAAAAAAATTACACCTAATTCAGCCGTACCCTATAGTTATATGTAATTTGTTCGAGAAACAGCAAAGCTTTGTAGAGAAGGAAAAACTTGGACAGTTTATTGTAGTTATTAAAGTGATTAAGTTAATGTGCAGAATATGGCTATTGTTCGAGTCTTTGGGAGAAAAAAGCTGACTGTAATGTCAGTGTTATGGATGGAAATTAATAAGCAAAAGCAATGGACTATAGATATATGTGATACAGAGATCATGGGGCAGAATTTTCTTAGTCCGATGCATGTTTTTTCTGTATTTATATGACTTTTGCGGAATTTGGGTATTTATGAATTTTTTTGTGCCTTTCCCAGCTGGAGTTTGGACGGGTATAGCAGTAATCTGATTTGGTTAGCTGTTTTGTCAACCACAATGAATGAAATGGGGCATGCACAGAGCTACGGTATACAATGGTCACCGCCACACAATACGAAGACAATATTTTTAGAAAGAAAAAGAAGTGTGCTATACGGGACCCACTCCCATTTTAAATCCATTAATCTTTATATACAATACAGGCAGTCCCCGGGTGTTACATACAAGATAGGGTCTGTAGGTTTGTTCTTAAGTGAGGGTATTGTTGTAAGTAGGAAATGTATAATTTTTCATGGTAATCACAAGCCCAGAACTTTTTTTGGTCTCGTGGACAATTGGATTTTAAAAATGTTGGATTGTCATAAGAATTAAATATTAACACTAAGTTCTATTACAGAACATTTGATAACTGTTATAGCTTGTTTATGTAGCCTAGGCTCTGAAAGTACAGTATAATAACCAACATACAGAGGTCCGTTTGTAAACTAGGCGGTGGATGTAAGTCGATGTTCTTAATAGGGGACTGCATGTATATGAATTACACAAACTGTGAATTAAAATCCGTAATGTCAAAAGAAGACACAGGATGGCGTGGGCAATCAATAGCTCTACTCCAACCACCACCCCTAACCACAAATGTAGGACAATAGACAAAGTCAAGAAAATATCAAAGTATGCAGTACAAAGGTGGAGTTATGACGTTACAGTGGCTGGAATAAAACAATAAAGTGCTACCAAATATAAAAGATGAGGCATCCAATAGTATATGGTGAAAACACCAAACTCATATGAAGTCACCTCCAGAAAGAGAAAAGGATACAAGGTTCTCAAACATGTGCAGCATAACAATAAGGCAAAGTGCACGATGCCATGTAATGGTAAAATACAGGCAGTCCCAGGGTACAACAAGATAGGGGCTGTAGGTTGTTCTTAAGTGAGTTTCTTGTATGTAAGTCGGGGAACGTAATATTTTACATTGTAAAACTCCAGAAAAGAACTTTTTTGTATCTCTGTGACAATGGATTTAAAATGTGGGTTTGTCAAAGACGAATCATATTACCATTACAAAGCTCATTGCAGACACATTTGGTAACTGTGACAGCTGATCATTGTGATCCTAGGACTAAAGTACAATTAAATATAAATATCCAGAGGTCCGTTTGTAACTATGGGTCGTATGTTAAGTCGGTGTTCTTAAGTAAGGGACCCGCCTGTTATAGCACAACCGGGTAAAAACTGGGCCTGGCCAAGCCTCACCCTTACCATTGCTTTTTGTATGTTGGTATTGTGGTGAGGTTTGATGGGTGGAATACCTGGGGGCTGGACAGGCAGTTTTACCCGGTTTGCTGCCTATATTTTACCATTACTGCACTTGCACTTTGCCTTATATGTTATGCTGCAAAGTTTGAGAACCTTGTATCTCGTTTCTGGCAGGTGACTTCATATGAGTTGTGTTTTCACCCATTATACTAGTTGGATGCATTAAATCTGTTTGTATTGGTAGCCACTTTATTGTTTATTCCAGCCACTGTAACGCAAACTACCTTGTACGGCATACTTTGTATTAACTGATGGTTCTATTGTCCATACATTGTGGTTAGGGTGGGGTTGAGTAGGCTATTGCACACTCCATCCTGTGTCTTCTTTTTTTGACCATTAGTGATTTTTTTTTAAATTAACAGGTTGTGTAATTCATAATGTATAATAAAGATTAAATTGTTTTAAAAATTGTATTGGGATCCGTATAGCACACTTCTTTTTTTTCTAAAAATAAAATCTGTCTTTTATTTTCACCTGACTTCCAAATGTTTTTGCATGATCTAATATTGATTTGCGCCCACAAAAACTCTCCAGTCCGAACCATGAGTAGGACGGACAAATAGTACGTATTTTTTTTAATTTGTGCTAAAAAGTTTTAAAAAAAACAAAAAATCTCGGCATTTGACAAAGAGCTGAGGACTAGAAAGGACTAAGAGGTGCAAACAAGCGCACAAGGGAAAGGATTGGGGATAGGGAGAAAAAGGACTACCCCATTGTATATGGACTGGATAGATAGAGATAGATAGATAGATAGATAGATAGATAGATAGATAATAGAGGCTGGATGATGGATGGATAGATAATAGATAGTAGAGAGATAGATAGATAGATAATTAGATAGATAGATAGATAGAATAGATAAGAGAGAAGGAGAGTAATTAGATAGATAGATAGATAGATAGGATAGATAGATAGATGGAGGCTAGATAATTAGATAATGGATAGATAGATAATTAGATAGATAGATGGATAGATAGATAGATAGATAGATAGATAGGATAGATAGATAGATGGATAGATAGATAGATAGCTAGATGGTAGATAATTAGATAGATGTAGAAGATAATTAGATAGATGGATAGATAGATAGATAAGATAGATAGATAGATAGATAGAAGATAGAGGGATGATAATGAGATGGATAGATAGATAAGTAGATAGATAGATAGATGGAAGATGGATCGTAGATAGATGGATAGTAGATAGCTGGATAGATAGAAATTGGATAGATAGATAATTAGAGAGATAATAGATAGATAGCTAGGATTAGATAGATAGATAGATAATAATTAGATAGATAGATAAGTAGATAGATAGTGGATAGATGGATAGATAGATAATGGATAGATAAGACTTGGATTAGATCGAGAGATGATAGATAGATAGTAGATAGATAGAATAATACATATTGGATGACACTATTCACGCCGGTGGTGGTGTAAGATAAAACCAAAGGGCCCCATTATCACTTTTGTGCGCCAAGTGAGTAGTGCGCGGAAATTCTGCGCAATGTTTTTCCAGGAATACACAAGCTACAACAATGTGATAAGTATATTTTCTGCCTCTTATTATCACTTTACTTAACACAGTTTAGGCGCAATGTTGGCGCAGTTAGCGCAATGTTTTAGATTCGGGAGGCACGTACATGTGATCCTGCTCAAGCTCCTCTCTGCTTCTCCCACAAGCCCAGAATGGAGATAACCCTCACAGCCAGACCCAGGTTGTGTGACCACCCAGCACCCAGTGGACCTCCTCAGCGTGGCTTCTCCTGGCGGGAATCTCCCAGTGGCTGGTCTCCTGCGTTGTTAACCCGTAATTCTGCAAAATATCCCCTCAGACACATTGGTGATACGTGCAGCATTACATGGGGGCACTGGTTTGTAGATCTGCAAGCTTCTGCAAACTGTGCAAAGTTCTCCTCTCTTCTTGCGTGAGCTAGCGTTTTGCAGAATAGTGGTAAATAGAAGGTGATGAACTGTAAAATAGAGTCTGCAGCTCCTGTCTGTAATGATATCTAATGTATCTATTATTATGTTTCCGGTGCTGACATGTATGAAGTATATATTATATGTTCTAGGGTCTGGCTGAGCTTGCGCCTAGAAATGTGAGCTCTATTTGCAAAGGGCTCAGTGCTTTCTTCTCCGATAACCGCCACCTTCGGCTGGGGGTTTTTGGCCCGGTTGAGCTAGATGAAACGTGCAAAGTGATGAATATTCATTAGGCGCAACAAAACCATCTGGATTGGTAAGATAGATGAGGGCAAGCTGGTATTTTTGCTGCGCAGCTCGTTTGGGTTTAACACAAAAATGGACGCAAAAAAACGGTGCGCGAATGAAAAGGCGCAAAAAACAGAAAAAAACGAGTGGATAAAGTGGCCCCAAGTATTAGGTATTATAGGGGGCGCATTGCGGTGAACACTGTGTTTGGCATCATGAAAGAAAAGAAATTACAATGGGGAGGAGTGGTTATATGTATAAGTGATGCCCCCCAGCACCCGCCAGAATATCAGGAGCCAAGGACAGTACAACCCCAGGGATGACTGAGGTAGAACTGCACCTACATTTGGGAGTGAAGAGGTGTATTGTGAGTAATGATGGAAACATCTGTATTCTCGTTTATCTATCGAGACCACTTGGCTTTATATGGCGACCAATACTGTTCCTATTATTTACCTAGGTGTCCATTAGGGGCCTATGGGATCATTTCCTTACCCGGTCCAGTCGCGAATCCGCGGCACGTTGGTCTGCGATGGATTCGGGTTCTGCCAGGGTTCATTAAGTTTGGCCCGATATCCACACGTGTTGCTGCTGCTGTTGCGCCGAGGTAACCTGCTTCTTCCGGGCATGTATAGTGATGATCTTGCGACACATTTGTTTTTTTAAACTCCACAGTTTTCAGAATACTTCGTCGGTGTTGTCCGAAGGCTATGCCCCCTGATTCTGTCGCGATGAAAGCCTGGGAGGATGCCTGCCAATATCCGGGGGAGGAATTTGGCACAAAACGGAAAAAAAATTTGGGAAACCCGACGAAAGTTGCAGCATCGGAGCCCATTAGTAAATGACGCCCCTAGGGACAAATCTTTGGTTTTTTCACGTTTTAATAACCTTAAAGTTCTGGATTGAAGGGAGGAAAAGCAATGGATGTACCCGGAAACTTGTTGTTTTAAAACATATAGAAAAAAAAAATCCTAATATATTCCAACTGAGAGATTGATTGATTATAACTGCGGATTTTTCAACCAGAGATAATGAGACGCATCGGCATCTATCAGTGATGTTTATGGATTTTGCGGGACACAGCACGTTTGTCAAGTATGGAGGACGAACAAACTTAAGGCTCAATTCACAGAAACTATTTGCAGAATGAGATATGTTTTGTTTTTTTATATATTGTTTCAAAAACTTTTCTGTTTAGAGTGAAAGCAATTAAGACGTCTGTTTTCTGGGAAACGGTTTTGTTACATTTAATGAGCTTAATAACCTTTAACTAAATGGTTGCACCTTAAGTTTCACAAGACCTTTATAATGTCAGTGGGTTTAGATTTTCCATGTAAATTATGAAAAACAGATTAATCATGAGAAACCAGGGAAACGTACTCATAGAATCCAGGCCACACGATGTGACAATCTTCGTAGTTAGTCTCACAGGTGGTCCTATGACCCACGTTCTCGGGTCGCAGGCTCTCACCTGGGACCTAAGATGTTGTCCCGCTCCATCAGTAGCTTCCTTCTAAAAATCCACTTCTGTGCCTTCGCCGTCCGGCGCGTGTTGTCCCGTTTCCTAGGCGAACGCCAGCTTAAGAAGAGTTTAAAGGGGCCAGGCGCGCCTTTAATTGTGCTGGTCTTACCCAGAATTTTTAAATCCTGCCTCTCCCTGACTCACCCCGCCGGACCTCCATGCGATGCCTTAGAGAAAGCTTTGTCTGCTGCCCTGTGCTGTTATTGTGATTCCCGTTGTGCCGGGTTCCGTTCTGACTGCACTCCTCCACAGCCGCTGTCCTGACCTCCTGCCTGTCTCCGACTATGAAATTTTCCTGCCATTCCGACCTCAACAGTCGGCAACCTGTGGAACGGCCAACCTGCTTTGAGGCAGGAGGATCTGGTGAAGACCGGGTGTCACTTTGATTACGGTCCGGGTAGGTTTTGTCGTGTTTTTGTCAAGCTTGCGTAATCACTGTGGTCCAGGGGGTTCAACTGACCCCTTAGCAATGACACTTAGATTTGTTACCCATGGTCTCCTTCCTTCTAAAATACATTTTAACCCCTTCCAGAACTATAATGTTCCCCAACCTCATGGGCAAGGGAGTGTATGTCGGTGCTAAACCCTTCACATGCCGTGTCACCCAGCCGTGAATTAAATGTCTGCAGGGAGATTCCCTGCAAGATCGGTGCCCCCCTCCAAAGTTTTTGGAGGTGGTGTTCGACTGGGTTGATATATGCTTCCAACAATAGTAAAAAGGTCCCACAGGGTCCTTCACTGAGACCCATTTGTCTAAAAACATAACCTTATATTGGGTCAGCAAAAAAAAGATTATATTTTCCCATAGTGACTTAAAAGCAACAATTTCATTGTTATGGCACCCTGGGGTTTGTAAAGGTGCGTAAGGCATAGGAGTCATAATGGTAATATGATGGAACGATTGATTGTTCATGTACTATAGTAGGAGAGAAAATTTTAAAAAAGTTAAAAAACATTTTTAAATAAAAATAACTAAGACATTATGAAAAAAATCCCCACCCAAATTTCCTGCTGGTACTTAACTCGGTGAGGACCAGGCAGAAGAAAGCCGATATCTCCCATAGGACAGGGACCATTATGGAACTACCTTAACAACAATTTCAAATAATGGACCTTAATATTGAGCCAAAGAGTATTGTGAGATAAAACTTTAAATGTGGGCGTCCCCATCTAACTTCTTAAAATTCACAGAGGCTTCTTGTACTGTTAACAGGCAGTCCCCGAAAAGGGATACACACAAATCCTTAGGTGGTTCTTAGTTGAATTTGTATGTAAAGTCAGAACAAAGTATATTGTATAAGGTAACTCCAGACCAAGTTTTGTACCGGACAGTGACTTTCTAAATTTGTGCTGTCATGGAAAAACAAGGATCATCCCCTCAATAAAACTCATTACAGACACCTTAAAGCTGATCATCGCAGTCTGGGACTAAATTAAAGAATTCAGAGAACTCACCAGAGGTCACAGTGGCCAGAGAGGTCTGTCTGAACTAGGGGTTGTCTGTAAGTCGGGGGGTCCTTAAGTCAATGACGTCTATACAGTGTATACACCTATGGTCCTGCACTCTACTGACCTTAGTGAATGCTTTACTATAGTTATTCTAAAGGAAAACCTGTCATTGAGAAATTGGCCAATGAAACCATACCAGTATGTGTCAAGGACCCATGTTGTTCTCCTGCCAGTGAATGCCAATAATCCAGAAATAAACATAGTACTGAGATCTAAGTTAGATGTATGAAGTCAGGGGGTGGAAGTGTTTAAACAATGAAGTCAAGCCTCCCTGCTTTTGAACACTTCCTCCCATGTGATTGACATCAGCCACTGGGACTTCAGGAGGATGCGATCAATGATTTCCTGGACTAAGAACCGTCAATTACAGTAGAGTTTTAGCGTTCTAAGGACGGAAAAGCTTGACTTCAGTGTTAAATTCCCGCCTCCGTGACTTCATAAAACCAATTGACATCTCACTTCAAAGTTGTGATTTTCCTGATGATTTTATTAGGCCAATTTCTGTGACGGTTCCCTTAAACCAATGTATTCATGATTTTTAGAGTGATCTAAGCTCCTTTTTATGCTCGTGGATTATTCATCTTTGTCAAAGTCTTTGGTTGTGTTGAGTACTTAAGACTAAGAAAAAGGGGAAACATGCCAACTCTTCTATCATTCTTTATTACACTATTTACAATTTAAACATTTTGCTTACATTAATACATTTTAGTTTATGGTTGTAAAATGCAATTTTATGTGAGAACAGTTTAATTCCTTATTTATGAGAGTCCGTCTTCTTATTGTTGGGTATTTAAGTTCCACCTTGTTAAAATAGTTACAAACTTGTAAGTGAGTAAACAAATTACGGTTGGACTTTGCCCATTTTTTTACATTTTGGAATGTTATAATTGAAAGGATTGTTATGAGAAATCTTATTGTTTTTTTTAAGTTTTCGTATGTTTTAATGGCCAGGATTAAAAATTAGAAAACTCTTGCCCTGGACTAAAGATCACGTCGTCCTTTGTGACAGCCAGAAGTAATGTCATGGAATGGGGTGCATGAGAAGACAAGGTTGCTGTGAATAATGGCTGAAGCCAAAAAAATATTGATCAGTCCTATAAATCTCAGGATCACAGCAAACTCGGGGTTTTACAATATATCCAATTCATTCATACAATTGAAGATTTTTTCACATATCTAGAAAAGATAAAGCTAATGTTGAAAGTTGATTTAATTTTGTAGCAATTGACAAAACACTCACAAAAAAACAATATATTTGGTTGGATTCACTCTTTGTCACTTGTAATCAAGTTTGAGAAACTCAGCTGGAAGGTTCGTTCAAAAATCGTATAGAACTCTTTAGTTTGAGATTAGAAATGCTTGCAATTGAGGTTTTAAAAAAAAAACTCTTGAGAGGTTGTTTCCAAACAAAAAAAAATCTTTACGTACTATTCGTATATATATCAATGACGTAGGCTTGTAAAATCTTATTTTCATATAACTCATAGAGACCCACTTATGGTGAGATCAGGTAGACTGCAATCAGGTTTTGGAGCAATCAGCAGGGAGTTGTTCCAAAACACTCTTGTAAAACTATCCAAAAGATTAAGCACTGATGTAGAGTAGCCAATAAATCTTCTATTCAGGTAATTTGTGATAGAGACTAATGATATTGACATCAGGGGCCACACATGCATAACGGTTTGAAGAATAATCAGCAGGGATTGTTGTTCCAAACATCTGAAAACTATCAAGAGACTCTGATCATGAGGTAGGCTAAACCAAAATATTTTTCTTAATGTTAATCTCATAGGGAACTGCGATGATTTTAAGATCAGGTACATTGCAAATTTCTTAAGGCAGGCTATTCCAAACATCTTGAAGCATATCCAAAGAGAGATCAATGATTAAGGCGTGACTGAATCATTATATTCTTGATGATAGGACCACGATAGGGTGCAATTGCAGTCCAGGGTCTGGAAGAAACTCAGCAAGGGAGGTTATCCAATACATCTGGAAGAGAAGAACTATCAAAGATCTAATCCCACTGATACCAGACTTGCTCAAATTGTTCTCATTAATAATCCCAAAGAGACAGGTAGGTGATGGATGGGTGACGAGCAGAGGAAATTGTGGGGATGGCCATAGCACTCAAGGCCTGAGGGGTGTATGTAGAAAGACAAGGAAAGTATAGGTCACTAGAGCAAAAGTCCGGTTGGGCACCACCACGGCCTAAAAAATGCAGGGATTTCTATATACAGACCCCTCAGGTATAGCAGTTTGACCATAGGACACAGAATCTAGGAATCACATGGCTTGGTGGACTATGTAGCATCATGTCAGGTCATTTCAATTAACAAAAAAGTCAGAAATGTGTACATGTTATTTTGAGATTTTGAACAGGAAGTCGGTAATAAAAGGATTGTTTGTACAGACTTCACATCGGGTGTGTGTGTGTGAATGCATTCAGAGACCTTTTCTGAAGTGGGAGATAACAAGGAGATACCAGTGGTGTCAAGCTAAACTGAAAAAGAAAAGATGTCTAAGCGCGGGATGTGGGAGTGTTGTTTTTGAACATGTCTCCTGCTTGAGGAATATAAAGTGGACTTGCAGTGTATGAGCAGCTTCTTACGACGATGGCTAAAAAAAAAAAAAAGTAAACCTCACTGTTTGTGATTTAAAGCACAAATTACGAGCAAATAATGAAAATTGATTGAATCTTGTTATCTTCCCTAGACAAAGTCATTTATACAATCACTTCCTCTATTTCTTTAGTATAAGATGAAAAATGGGAACTGAGGGGGATTAGTGGGAAAAAAATATAGTATTACATACGCTGAGCAGTAATATAGCTGGATATAAGTTGGTGGTTTTTCACTAAAATATTGTGGTTGGGAAGTCAGTAAGTTCACACACAGGGCCTATACACCCAAAAACAATACAGAAACTGCAAAAAATAGTAAATAAATAAGCCGGTCCAGCAGCCACATTTCCGTTGAGTTTCCTGGCATTTCGGGGATCGCGCCAGGGATTGTGTTGCATGCGATTATATTGGGGGTCATTTACTAAGGGCCCGATTCGCGTTTTTCCCAACGTGTTACCTGAATATTTCCGACTTCCGATTTTCCCTGTATTGCCCCGGGATTTTGGCGCATGCGATCGGATTTTGGCGCATCAGCGCTGGCATGCACGCGACGGAAATCGGGGGTGTGGCCGAACGAAAACCCGACGGATTCGGAAAAATCGCCGCATTTGGCCGGACCCGAAGTAAATCTGCCCCATTGTGTTGCAATCGCACCAGCTTTCACATGACACAAATCGGGGGGCTTGGCCGGCGGATGATCCGACGGATTTGGACTGGGTGCGGGAATTAATCATTCAATTTGTTGTTCTAACCGAGCCCCCCCTAAGTTCCAAGTGAGTTTCTACTATACTGATTATCCCGCTGATATCAGTAAACATGTGTTCTTTCTGTGTGTAACGTAAAATCCCCCCCTTATCAGATATTCCTGTGTGTCAAGATAAATGTAGCTCTTGTTTGAGCCCAACCCCTTGACTACTGTCGCCACTCACTTACTAAAATCTCACGTGGATGTGACTCTCATGTATTCGAGTTTAAAATTTTGCTAGAACTGACGCGGTTCCTCCTAGGGTCCTTAAACGTTATTCACGAGTCAAGAAAATGAATACAATACCTTACTTTTTCTTTCTTTTTTGTTTTAACCACACGGTTTCGTAATTGTACTAAACAAGTTAGTTGTAATACATTACCCTCCGCTTAGAAATCTTCCCCATTCCGACCCCACCAATGTCCCCCCCCTGCCCTCCCCTCACTACCCATTCGCCTCTCCCCCAAAATACGTCATTAGCCCCACTCTCACCCCATAACACATAAATCTTCCCGCTGTGTCCACGCATGTCGAATCTGGTGTACAGGCTAAAATGACAAATCTTTATTTGACATTATACAAATATGTACGGTTACTGTCCACCCATTTTCATCAAGCTCTTTTGAAAACACAAAAAAAATAAAATAATAAAAAAAGCAGCCATTTTACGTTTCTGTACAACAACTAGAAATTATGCAACTGCTTTGTAAATATTTATATTTTATAAAATATTGAAGTAAAGGACATTTGTCAAAGAAGATAACTTTGTCTATGGTCTAAATTGTTGGACACCCTGTCTCTTTACACCTGATGTCATGGGTGGGATGCTGCATGAGAACCCACTTGCTAAAATAACTGTTTTCTATAACACCTGGATGGGTTGAGCGAGCGCGCTCTATAACTTGCCCTAGGAAGTTTAGGTTCACATATTTATTTATATGTACTGGGAATGTGATCAAAAACCCCCCTTTTGTTCTAGAAGTCTTGTTAAACATACTGCCATCAAAATTATCTGATAACCCAGGACACTTACTCAAAGATCCAGGCACCATGACTATAGTGATCTTCTTATATGTGTTATCCATGACATCCTTCCTTCTCAAATTTTTATCAAATCAAATTATGCTAATATAGGGGGGGGGTGTACAGAGCCGTTGTGCCTGAGCTTCACAGTCTGTTACACCCCCCTCTCACAGTGTAGATTACAGCAGAGGAAGGGGGAAGTGCCTATAGGTTTAATGAATCTGCAGCACAGAGGGGCTCTGGTTCCGCCCAGAGCACTTCTAGCTCATTAACATAATTTTAAAAGATGATTTTTAAAAGAAGGAGGCCATGGATAACAATATAGGAAGATCGTCAGTCACAGTGCCTGGATCTATTATTAGTGCCCCTTTTTATCATGATGTGAGTATTGATGCTAGATTTCCTTTAAAGAGTAAGTTGCTTTTTCAGATGATTTTTGATATTGTGGGACAGGGACGCGTGATCATTTTTCAATATACTTCCTAACAAAATTAACTAGTTTGTGTAAAGTTACAGGTGTAAATGCCTCCTTGTACAATGTTACTCTCTCGTTCCAGGGAAAATCTACAGGATGCAAGACAATCTCTCTTCCTCCTCTGTGTTTGTTACACAGCTGTGAGTGTTAACCCTTCTCTTCTGCTCCTCCTGACTGCAATATGCTTTGAGCTAATTTCAAACTCAATCTGAATCCTCACTACCAGATGTTATACCAAACACAGGGAGATAGATGTGGCTCATGCAGCCTCCATAGACACACACTATAGTGCCTGGAATATTCGCTTCTTCTGAGGGAGGGAGGGCTTGATTTTTTTTACAAACAGCAAAAGTTTCATTTTAATATAAAACTTCCTAAACCGAACATATATCTCGACGGATTCCCCTCAGCACTCCGATTATAAACAGTAAAGGACAATAAAACCATGTGTGAATGAACACACCACGCCCCTACCCTAGGGATGATCCTTTTAAATTAGGAGGGGAATAAAATTGGCGACCTGCTTAAAACCTCTGCATGAAAACTCCTCTGACATGAATCCATCGCTACAGCTTGTTGCACACTTGTCCCGATCCCGTGGTCGTGAAATGCTCTCTCATTTTGAATTTTGCACGGTTGATAAACAAGCCGCTGCAATGTGCTCCGAGTCGGCAATGAAGGATTTGTATTATCTATCAGTTCATTTGGTAAATTGCTTCAATTTACCAAAAAGAAAGATGACTAATTTCGTTTATATTATACACCCCATCTCAGGTCAGGAATATAACGCAATAGAATGATATGAGGCTTCATTTTCTCTTCCAATTCCTTTGCACATATCAATTCTCTATCTAAAATCCTGGACAACTTCTAGCAAATCTTTGGAAACTAACTCTCCCAATGGCGACTAGTGGCGAGTGTTTCTAAGCAACGATCTCTCCTACAAAAAAGACATCTTTGCCGAATGGTTCTAGACATCTAGGGAGAGAAGTCATCTTCACTGGAAAACCACATGAAGATCGCTTTAGGCCCGGTAAATTCCTGCTTCTTTTTTGACATCCAGATGAATTTCCTTGGGAATGACACGGGAAAAAAGAATCCTCTGTTAAAGTGGTCTTTTTAGAAAAGTATTTAGCACTTTAATTTTTTTAAAACATATTCTTTTGCTTTATTAAGGTAATTTTAATATCAATAAGGAACCGTAAAGTTTGGTTAAATTCCTTTCCTTCAACTAAAAGAGATCTTGTGCAATCCAAAAAAACCAGTTGATTTCTCAGATATGTACATAGACCCCATATTATCAAATGGCAAACTATGTCATTTCGTGCTGGAGTTGCAGGGGGCGCCATTTTAATTAAACTGGTGGACGTTCTTCATGTATCTGGTGCCCCCTGCACTGCTCCAGAAGTGGTGCACCAATTTTTTTTTTTGGGGGCACCTTTATTAGAGTCAAGATGATCACAGTAATAAAATGTTTGCAATGGTATACACCGAAACTGCCCCTTTAGGTGCAGATATTGTGGCGCGGGACACAGTCGCCGCAACGCCAAACTTATCCCGACTTAATATAAATACCTTTCACGCAGTTTGCACTTCTTTTCAGTGCAAAGTCAGACAAGAAAACTGATGCAAATACTTTTAATATATTGCCCATTGGGGCTTTTTAATAAGGCCAGCGCCACTTTCCGTTGAGTTTTCCTCCTGGCATATTCGGGATCCGGCCAGGGATTGTGTTGCATGCGATTATATTGGGGTCATTATCTAAGGCCCGATTCGCGTTTTTCTCCCAACGTGTTAAACCGGAATAATTCCGCTTCCGATTTTCCTGTATTTGCCCCGGGATTTTGGCGCACTGCATCGGATTTGCGCATCAAGCCGCTGGCTGGCATGCGAACGAAATCGGGGGTGGGTCCGAACGAAAACCCGACGGGGTGTTTTTGTGTCGCGAAAATTGCACTTACCTTCTCTAGGAATAGGCCGGTGAATTTCAGGCATTCACGGACTTCAGCGCAGCAGCGCACCTGGTGGACGCGGAGGATGCCTCCCGGCCGGACCCGAAGTAAATCTGCCCCATTGTGTTGCAATCGCACCAGCTTTCACATGACACAAATCGGGGGGCTTGGCCGGCGGATGATCCGACGGATTTGGACTGGGTGCGGGAATTAATCATTCAATTTGTGTCGCAAGCCAAGCACTTACATACACCGGGAGGAAGGTGTTGAACTTCGGCGGACATTCCGAATCGGGGATCGGGCAGGGACCGGGTAAGTTAATGTGCCCCATTGTGTCTTATGTGTAGCTATCATGTTATAGAGCAGGATGAGCTAAACAGATTGTATATTGTGTCCTATCTGCAGGCAGCATATTATAGAGCAGGAGGAGCTAAGCAGATTGTACATAGTTTCTTATCTGCAGGCAGCATGTTATAGAGCAGGAGGAGCTGAGCAGATTGTACATAGTGTCCTATCTGCAGGCAGCATGTTATGGGACAGGAAGAGTTGATCAGATTGTATATGGTTTCCAATCTGCAGGCTGTATGTTATAGATCAGGAGGAGCTGAGCAGATTGTATATAGACCCCTGTCTGCAGGCAGCATGTTATAGAGCAGGAGGAGCTAGGCAGATTGTATATAGACCCCTGTCTGCATACATCATGTTATGGGTCAGGAGGTGTTGATCAGATTATATATGGTGTCCTATCTGCAGGCAGTATGTTATAGAGCAGGAGGAGTTGAGCAGATTGTACACAGTATCCCATTGGACAATCCCTTTAAACCACATTGGGAAACCCCTTTAAACCTATGACTTGCAAAGAGCAATCATTTCTTTACCCACATATGAATATATACTGACAAAATGAATGTAAACCGCATATCATTATTAGACTTAAAAACAACATAAAGCCAAACCTTAGCTTTTGATATTGCTGATTATATATATGAACGTCATCTTCTCTTCAGACATATCATCTCTGATTATACCGAATCCAGTTACACAAAATATATTTACAATTCACAAAAGACAATTATTAGGAGCATTACACTTGTTGTGGCACAATTTACTGATTGGCAATTTTCTTCAAATTAGTCTCTCAAAAAAAAAAAATTACACCTTAATTCAGCCCGTACCCTATAGTTATATGGTAATTTGTTCAGAAACAGCAAAGCTTTGTAAGAGGAAGGAAAACTTTGGACAAGTTTATTGTAGTTATTAAAGTGATAAAGTTAATTTATGCAAAATATGCAGATTGTTCGAGTCTTTGGGGAGAACAAAGCTGAACTGTAATGTCAGGTTATGTGATGGAAATAATGAAGCAAAAGCAATGAGATAGATATATGATGATACAGAGATCATGGGGCAGATTTATCTTAGTCCGATGCATGTTTTTTATTGTATTTTAGTGACTTTTTGGGCACATTTGGGTATTTATGCAATTTTTTGTGCCTTTTCCCAGCTGGAGTTTGCCGTATAGCAGTAATCCTGATTTGCGTCTAATCTGTCTTTGTATTTCACCTGCTTCCAGATGTTTGCCCCTGATCTAAATTTTAATTTGCGCCCAAAAACTCTCCAGTCCTCACCATGAGTAGGAAGGACAATAGTATGTATTTTTTTAAATTTTTGCCTAAAAAGTTTTAAAAAAAATCTGCATTTGACAAAGTGCTGAGACTAGAAAGACTAATGAGCTGCAAAAAGAGCACAAGGAAGGATTGGGGAAGAAAAAGGACCCCCATTGTATATGGAATGGATAGATAGATAGATAGATAGATAGATAGATAGATAGATAGAAGATAGATGATAGATAGGATAGATAGCTAGCTAGATAGAGAGATAGATAGGATTAGATATAGATAGATAGATAGAAGATAGATAGATAGATAGATAGATAGATAGATAGATAGATAGATAGATAGGAGATAGATGATAGATAGATGATTAATATATAGATAGATAGATAGATAGATAGATAGATAGATAGATAGATAGATAGATAGATAGATAGATAGGAGATAGATATGAGATAGATGATAGATAGATAGATAGATAGATAGATCGATATTAGATTAGATATAGATAGATAGATAGATAGAAGATAGATAGATAGATAGGAGATAGATAGCTCGAAGATAGAGAGAGAGAGATGAGAGATGAGAGAATAGATAGATAGATAGATAGATAGATAGATAGATAGATAGATAGATAGATAGATAGGAGATAGATAGATAGATAGATAGATAGATAGATAGATAGATAGATATGAGATAGATAGATAGATAGATAGATAGATAGATAGATAGATAGATAGATATGAGATAGATAGATAGATAGATAGATAGATAGATAGATAGCTGTCATGGTACAAGAACATATTGGATGACACTATATGAGAGAAACACTATTCAAGCCGGTAAGATAAAACCAAGTATTAGGTATTATATAGGGGCGCAATGAGGTGAACACTGTGTTTGGCATCATGAAAGAAATACAATGGGGCGCAGTTGTCATATGTATCATATGATGCCCCCCCAGCACCCGCCAGATCTATCAGGAGCCTCTGGCATCCTGAGAAGTCTATCTAACAACACTTTGCCAAAGGGACAGTACAACCCCAGGGCTGACCTGATGTAGAACTGCACCTACATTTGGGTAGTGAAGATGTGTATTGTGAGGAATGATGAAACATCTCTCTGTTATTCTATACAAGACCACTTGTGCTTTTATATGGCGACCAATACTGTTCCTATTATTTACCATAGGTGTCCATTATGGGCTGTGGGGCTCATTTACTTACCCAGTCCAGTCGTGATCCCGCGGCGTTGCCCGACGAGGATTCGGGTTCTGCCAGGATTCATTAAGGTCTTGTGCCCGATATCCACCAGGTGTTGCTGCTGCGCCGAGGTCACCTGCTTCTTCCCGGTGCATGTAAGTGATTGATCTTGCGACACATTTGTCTTTTAAAAATTCCACCGTTTTTCCGAGTCCGTCGGGTTGTCCGAAGGCTATGCCCCCTGATTTCTGTCGCGTGAAAGCCTGGGAGATTGTGCCAAAATCCAATCGCGTGCGGCAAAATCCCGGCGGAATTTGGCGCAAAACGGAAACATTTGGGAAACCCGACAAAAGTGCAGCCTCGGAGCCCTTAGTAAATGAGCCCCTATGTGACAAATCTTTGTGTTTCTTCACTTTTTAATAACATTAAAGTCTGGAGAGAAGGGAGAAAAGCAATGATGTACAGTAACTTGTTGCTTTAAAACATATAGAAAAAAAAAATCCTAATATATTCAACTCGAGACTTGATTTTATTATAAGATAGATAGATAGATAGATAGATAGATAGATAGATAGATAGATAATACATATTGGATGACACTATTCAAGCCGGTAAGATAAAACCAAGGGCCACATTTATCACTTTTGTGCGCCTAAGTGTAGTAGTTGCGCTTAAATTCTGGCGCACTGTTTTTCCAGAATTATCACAAGCTACAACCAACTGTGATAAGTATATTTTCTGCCTCTTATTAATCACTTTACTTTAACACAGTTTAGGCGCAATTTTGGCGCAGTTTAGGCGCAATGTTAGATTCGGGCACTTACATGTGATCCTGCTACAAGCTCCTCTCTGCTTCTCCCACAGCCCAGAATGGAGATAACCCTCACAGCAGCACCCAGGTGTGTGACACCCAGCACCCAGTGACCTCCTCAGCAGGGGCTTCTCCTGGAGGGGATCTCCCAGTGCTGGTCTCCTGCTGTACCCCTGTAATTCTGCACAATATCCCCCTCAGACACACTGGTGATACTGTGCAGAATTACATGGGGGGCACTTGTTTGTAGTATCTGCAAGCTTCTGCAAACTTGTGCAAAGTTCTCCTCTCTCTTGCTGTGAGCTCAGCGTTTTGCAGAATATTTGGTAAATAGAAGGTGATGAACTGTAAATAGAGTCTGCAGCTCCTGTCTGTAATGTATCTAATGTATCTATTATATGTTCCGGTGTCTGCAGTGTATGTAATGTATCTATTATCTGTTCTAGTGTCTGGCTGAGCTCTGCTGCTAGAAATGAGCTCTTCTGCAAAGGGGCTCAGTGCTTTCTTCTCAGATAACGCCACCTTCGGGCTGGAGTGTTTTTGCGCCCGTTTTTGAGCCTAGATGAAAACGTTGCAAGTGATGAATATCATTAGGCGCAACAAAACATCTGGATTGGTAAGATAGATGAGGGAAAGCTGGTTATTTTTGCTGCGCAGCTAGTTTGGCGTTTAATCACAAAAATGGCGCAAAAACGGTGCGCCTGAATGAAAAGGCGCAAAAACAACAGAAAAAACGAGTGATAAATGTGGCCCCAAGTATTAGGTATTATATAGGGGCGCATTGAGGTGAACACTGTGTTTGGCATCATGAAAGAAATACAATGGGGCGGAGTTGTCATATGTATCATATGATGCCCCCCCAGCACCCGCCAGATCTATCAGGAGCCAAAAGGACAGTACAACCCCAGGGCTGACCTGATGTAGAACTGCACCTACATTTGGGTAGTGAAGATGTGTATTGTGAGGAATGATGAAACATCTGATATTCTCTGTTATTCTATACGAGACCACTTGTGCTTTTATATGGCGACCAATACTGTTCCTATTATTTACCATAGGTGTCCATTATGGGCTATGGGGCTCATTTACTTACCCGGTCCAGTCGCGATCCCGCGGCACGTTGTCTGACGAGGATTCGGGTTCTGCCAGGATTCATTAAGGTCTTGTGCCCGATATCCACCAGGTGTTGCTGCTGCGCCGAGGTCACCTGCTTCTTCCCGGTGCATGTAAGTGATTGATCTTGCGACACATTTGTCTTTTTTAAATTCCACAGTTTTTCCGAATCCGTCGGGTTGTCCGAAGGCTATGCCCCCTGATTTCTGTCGCGTGAAAGCCTGGGAGATTGTGCCAATATCCCGGCGGAATTTGGCACAAAACGGAAAAATTTGGGAAACCCGACGAAAGTGCAGCCTCGGAGCCCTTAGTAAATGAGCCCCTATGTGACAAATCTTTGTGTTTCTTCACTTTTTAATAACATTAAAGTCTGGATTGAAGGGAGAAAAGCAATGATGTACAGTAACTTGTTGCTTTAAAACATATAGAAAAAAAAATCCTAATATATTCAACTCGAGACTTGATTTTATTATAACTGCAGGATTTTTCAACCCAGAGATAATGAGACGCATCTGCATCTACTCAGTGATGTTTCATGGAGTTTGCCGGGAAACAGCACGTTGTCAAGTCTGGAGACGAACAAACTTCACATGGCTCAATTCACAGAACTATTTGCAGAATTGAGATAATAGTTTTTGTTTTTTTTATATATTGTTTCAAAAACTTTTCTTGTTTAGAGTTGAAAGCAACTTAAGAAGTCTGTTTTCTGGGAAACGGTTGTACATTTAATGAGCTTTAATAACCTTTAACCTAAATGGTTGCACCTTAAGTTTCACAAGCCCCTTTATAATGTCAGTGGGTTTAGATTTCCATGTAAATTATTGAAAAACAGATTCATCATGAGAAACCAGGGACACTTACTCATAGATCCAGGCACCACGAATGTGACAATCTTCTTAGTCTCACGGGTGGTCCTGTGACCCACGTCTCGGGTCGCAGGCTCACCTGTGACCTCCGTGTGTCCCCGCTCCATGCAGTAGCTTCCTTCTAAAATCCACTTCTGGGTCCTTGGCCGTCCGCGCGTGTCCCCGTCTCCTAGGGCGCACGCCAGCTTAAGAAGATTTAAAGGGCCAGCGCGCCTTTAATTGGTGCTGGTCTTACCCAGAATTCTATTAAATCCTGCCTCTCCCTGCACACCCCGCCGGACCTTCATGCCTTGTGCCTTAGAGAAAGCTTTGTCTGATGCCCTGTGCTGTTATTGTGATTTCCCGTTGTGACCCTGGTTCCGTTCCTGACTGCACTCCTCCCCAGCCTGTCCTGACCTCCTGCCTGTCTCCGACTATGAAATTTTCCTGCCATTCCTGTACTACGGAAAAGTCGCACCTGTGGAACGACCAACCTGCTTTGAGGCAGGCTCTGGTGAAGACCGGGTGTCACTTTGATTCC
Source organism: Engystomops pustulosus (assembly GCA_019512145.1). Taxonomy (NCBI): domain Eukaryota; kingdom Metazoa; phylum Chordata; class Amphibia; order Anura; family Leptodactylidae; genus Engystomops; species Engystomops pustulosus. Next base: position 208,732,924 of record CM033643.1, read on the forward strand.
GGTCCCGGGTGTCGGCTTGCGTCATCATCTGTGGTCCAGGGGGTTCACTGACCCCTTAGCCATGACACTTAGATTTGTTACCCATGGTCTCCTTCCTTCTAAAATCCACTTTTAACCCCTTCCCGAACTATAATGTTCCCCAACATCATGGTGCCAGGGGAGTGTATGTCGGTGCTAACCCTTCAAATGCCGTGGTCAACCCAGCCGCTGCATTTAAATGTCTTCAGGGAGATTCCCTGCAAGATCGGTGCCCCCCCCCCAAAGTGTTTTTGGATGTGGTGTTCGACTGGGTTGATATATGCTTCAACAATAGTCAAAAGGTCCACAGGGTCCTCACTGAGACCCATTTGTCTAAAACATAACCTTTATATGTGTCAGCCAAAAAAATAGATTATATTTTCCCATTAGTGAACTTCAACGCAACAATTTCATTGTTATGGCAACCCTGGGGTGTAAAGGTGCGTAAGCATAGGCTGTCATAAGTGGTAATATGATTGAACGATTGATTGTTCATGTACTATAGTAGGAGAAAATTTTTAAAAAGTTAAAAAAATATTTTTAAATAAAAATAAACTAATACATTAATGAAAAAAATCCCCCAAATTTCCTGCTGGTCACTTAACTCGGCTGAGGACCAGGCAGAAGCCGATATCTCACATAGACAGACCATTATGGAACTTACCTTAACAACAATTCAAATAATGGACCTTAATATTGAGCCAAAGAGTATTGTGAGATCATAACTTTAAATGTGGGGTCCCCATCTAACTTCTTAAAATTTCACAGATGCTTCTTGTACCTGTTAAACAGGCAGTCCCCGAGATACACACAAATCCTTTAGGTTTGTTCTTAAGTTGAATTTGTATGTAAGTCAGAACAAGTATATTTTATAAGTGTAACTCCAGACCAAGTTTTGTACCAGCGACAGTTGACTTTTCTAAATTTTGTGCTGTCATGGAAACAAGGATCATCAATAAAACTTCATTACAGACACCTTACAGCTGATCATCGCAGTCTGGGACTAAATTAAAGAATTCAGAGAACTTCACCAGAGGTCACAGTGGCCAGAGAGGTCTGTCTGTAACTAGGGGTTGTCTGTAAGTCGGGGGTCCTTAAGTCAATGACTGTCTATACAGTGTATACACTATGGTCCTGCACTCTACTGACCTTAGCTGAATGCTTTATATAAAGTTCTTTTTAAAGGGAACCTGTTATGAGAACTTGGCCTAATAAACCACTACCAGTATGTTGTCAAGGACCCATGTTTTTCTCATGCCTTAGTGTAATGCATCATCCAGAAAATAAACCTAGTAATGAGATCTAAGTTAGATGTATGAAGTCAGGGAGGTGGAGTGTTTAACACTGAAGTCAAGCTCTCCCTGCTTTTGAACACTTCCTCCCATGTGATTGACATCATGCACTGGACTTCAGGAGATGAGATCAATGACTTTCCTGGACTCAGAACCGTCAATTACAGTAGAGTAGCGTTCTAAGGAAGGAAAAGCTTGACTTCAGTGTTAAATTCTCCGCCTCCTTGACTTCATAAAACCAATTTACATCTCACTTCAAAGTTGATTTTCCTGATGATTTATTAGGCCAATTTCTGATGACAGGTTCCCTTTAAACCAATGTATTTCCTGATTTTTAGAGTGTATCTAAGCTCCTTCTTTTATGCTCTTGGATTATTCCATCTTTGTCACAGTCTTTTGGTTTGTTGAGTACTTAAAGACTTAAGAAAAGGGGAACATGCCAACTCTTCTATCATTCTTTATTACACTATTTACAATTGAAACATTGCTACATTAATACATTTTATTTTATAGGTTGTAAAATGCAATTTTATGTGAAAAGTTTAATTCCTTCATTTATGAAGAGTCCGTCTTCTATTGTTTTGGGTATTAATTCACCTTGTTAAAATATTTACAAACTTTGTAAGTGTAAACAAATTACCGGTTGACTTTGCCCAATTTTTTTTACATTTTGGAATGTAATTGGAAATGATTGTATGAGAAATCTTATTTTTTTTTCTTAAGTTTTTCTTATGTTTTCATGGCCAGGATATAAAAATGTATGAAAACTCTTGCCCTGAACTAAAGATCACGTCGTCCCTTTGTGCAGCCAGAAGTAATGTCAATGAATGGGGTTGCATTGAGAAGCCAAGGTTGCTGTGAATAATGGCTTGAAGTCCCAAAAATATTGATCAGTCCTCTAAATCATCATGATCACAGCAACCTCTGGGTACAATATAATCCAATTCATTCATATCAATTGAACTGATTTTTCACATATCTAAGAAAAGATAAAGCTAATTGTTGAAAGTTTATTTAATTTTGTAGCAATTGACAAAACACTCACAAAAAACAATCAATATTTGGTGAGATCACTCTTTGTCAACTTGTAATCAAGTTTTGAAGAAACTCAGCTGGAAGGTTGTTCCAAACATCTTATAGAACTCTTTATGTTGAGATTAGACATGCTTGCAATTGGGTTTTTAAAAAAAACTCATCTGAGAGGTTGTTCCAAACATCTTACTGTACTATTCATATATCATATCACTGACGTAGGCTTGTTAAAATTCTTATTTTCATATAACTTCATAGAGACCCAATTATGTTGAGATCAGGTAGACTTGCAATCAGGTTTTGGAGCAACTCAGCAGGGAGTTTGTTCCAAACATCTTGTAAAACTATCCAAAGATCTAAGCACTGATGTAGAGTAGCATAAATCTTTCTCTTCAGGTAATTTGATAGAGACTCAATGATATTGACATCAGGCACACATGCAATAAGGTTTTGAAGAATCTCAGCAGGGATGTTGTTCCAAACATCTTGAAAACTATCAAGAGATCTGATCACTGAGGTAGGCTCAACCAAATATTTTTCTTAATGTAATCTCATAGGGACTTGATGATTTTAAGATCAGGTACACTTGCAATTTCTTAAGGCAGGCTATTCCAAACATCTTGAAGCACTATCCAAAGAGCTGATCAATGATTAAGGCTTGCTGAAATCCTTCTATTCTTGATGATAATGAGATCGGGTGCCCTTGCAGTCAGGTTTTGAAGAAACTCAGCAGGGAGGTTATTCCATACATCTGGAAGAACTATCCAAGATCTAATCACTGATACAGACTTGCTCAAATTGTTCTCTTCATGTAATCCCAAAGAGACTGATTGATGTTTAGATCAGGGATTTTTGGGGCCATATCATCAATTCCTGGCAGGGGTGTATGTAGAAATCATAGGTCCCTAGAGCAAAAGTCAGGTTTGGGCCCCACCACGGCCTAAAAAATGAGTTTATTTATATATACAGACCCCTCAGTTATCAGCAGTTTGACATAGACACAGAATCTAGGAATCACATGGCTTGGTGGACTATGTAGCATCATGTCAGGTCATTTCCAATTAAACCAATTCAGAACTTGTACATTTTATTTTTAGATTTTTACCCGTAAGTCGTTAATTAAATGATTGTTTAGTACAGACTTCACATCGGGTGAACTGCATTCAGAGACCTTTTCTGCAGGGTAGATAACACTGGATCCCATGTAGTACAGCTTAAACTAACAAGAAAATGATTTCTAGCTCTGGATGTGGGAGATGTTTGTTTTTGAACATTTCTCCTTTGAGGAATATGAAAGTGACTTGCAGTGATGAGCACTTCTTACGACTGGCTAAAAAAAAAAAGTAAACCTTCACTGTTTGTGATTAAAGCAAATAAGAGCAAATAATGAAAATTTGATGAATCTTTGTTATCTTCCCTCAGAACAAAGTCATTTTATACAATCACTTCCTCTAATTTCTTTAATAAGATGAAAATGGGAACTGAGGGGGATTTAGTGGGAAAAAAATATATTATCTACATACGCTGAGCAGTAATTATAGCTGGCTATAGTTGGTGGTTTTCACTAAATATTGTGGTTTGGGCAGTAAGTTCACACACAGGGCCATATACACACCATAAACAATACATACATCAACATAAATAAATAATTAAACATATATATAAATACATATATACATATATACTCGAGTATAAGCCGACCCTAGTATAAAATGACACCCCTTATTTTACCACCAAAAACTGGGGAAACCTATTGACTTGAGTATAAGCCGAGGGTTTGAAATGCATTATTCGCAGCCTCCCAGTTTATAGCCAGCCACCCCCCTTTAATATATAGCCAGCCCTCAGTAGTATATAGCAAGCCCCCAGTAGTATATAGCCAGACCCCGGTAGTATGTAGCCAGCTAACCCCCTTTAGTATATAGCCAGCCCTCAGTAGTATGTAGCCAGCCCCCAGTAGTATATAGTCAGCCAGCCCCCTGTAGTATATAGCCAGCCAGCCCCCTGTAGTATATAGCCAGCCCCCTGTAGTATATAGCCAGCCCCCAGTAGTATATAGCCAGCCAACTCCCAGTAGTTTACAGCCAACCCCCTGTAGTATGTAGCCAGCCAGCTCCCAGTAGTATATAGCCAGCCAATTCTAATATTATACAGCCAGCCAGCCCCATGTGGTATACAGCCAGCCAACCCCCAGTAGTATACAGCCAGCCAGCCCCATGTAGTATACAGCCAGCCCCATGTAGTACACAGCCAGCCCCATGTAGTATATAGCCAGCCAGCCCCATGTAGTATACAGCTAGCCAGCCCCCATGTAGTATACAGCCAGTCCCATGTAGTATACAGCCAGCCAGCCCCATGTAATATACAGCCAGCCAGCACCATGTAATATACAGCCAGCCAGCCCCATGTAGTATACAGCCAGCCATCCCCATGTAGTACACAGCCAGCCATCCCCATGTAGTACACAGCCAGACAGCCCCATGTAGTATACAGCCAGCCAGCCCCCAGTAGTATACAGCCAGCCAGCCCCATGTAGTATTTAGCCAGCCCACAGTTTGCCAAGCACATAAAAAAAAACATACTCACCTTCGGGCGGTCCCGATGCCCGGTGCAAATTTTCAGCAACTAAGGGAAGACCTTAAAGGCATAGACTGGGATAATGTTCTCAAAGACAAAAGCACCCCCCCCCCCCAAAAAAGGGACTTTTTCTCATATATTCTGAAAAAGTCCTGTGAGAAACACATACCTTATGGGAAAAAGCATAAAAGGAACAAGAAAAAGCCTATGTGGCTAACTAGTCTTGTAAGGAAAGCAATAAGTGAGAAAGATAAAGCGTTTAAGGTGCTAAAACGTGAAGGTAGCGATGAGGCATTACAGGATTATAGAGATAAAAATAAATCCTGTAAAAAGCAGATAAAGACTTTTGAGAGACTGAGAGAAATATTGCCAGGGAGAGCAAAAATAATCCCAAATTATTTTTCAAGTATATAAATGATAAGAAACTAAAAACAGAGAGTGTGGGTCCCCTTAGAAATAACATGGGGGTCATGGTGGAAGGAGATGAGGAAAGGGCCAATCTACTGAATGTCACCTTCTCAACTGTCTTTACCCAGGAAAATCCCCTGGTGGAAGACACAATGAGGAATAATGTAAATTATTTTTGGAATGTCAACAGTTTAACCCAGGAAGAGGTACGGCGCCGCCTCGCAATCACTAAGATAGATAAATCACCGGGGCCAGATGGCATACATCCCCGGGTTCTGCATGAACTATGTAACGTGATAGGCAGACCGTTATTTTTAATATTTGAAGATTCACTGAGGACTGGTTATGTTCCACAGGACTGGCGCATAGCAAATGTGGTACCAATATACAAAAAAGGATCAAATAGCGATCCTGGAAACTACAGACCCGTGAGTCTAACTTCTGTGGTGGGGAAAATATTTGAGGGGTTTGTTAGAGATGCTATCCTGGAGTATCTCACTGTGCACAACCTTATAACCCAGTGTCAGCATGGGTTTATGAGAGATCGGTCCTGTCAGACTAATCTGATAAGTTCAAGACTGGATCTGGGAGACGCTGTGGATGTTGTATATCTGGACTTTTCAAAGGCATTTGACACGGTGCCACATAAAAGGTTGGTATATAAAATGAGACTGCTGGGAATAGGAGAAAATCTGTGTATTTGGGTAAGTAATTGGCTTAGTGATAGAAAACAGAGGGTGGTCATTAATGGCACATTCTCAGATTAGGTTGATGTTACCAGTGGAGTGCCACAGGGGTCAGTATTGGGGCCACTTCTTTTTAATATTTTTATTAATGACCTTGTAGTGGGTTTACACAGTCAAGTTTCAATATTTGCAAATGATACTAAGCTGTGTAAAGTAATAAATACTGAGGTCGATAGTTTAGCATTACAGAGGGATTTGTGGAAGCTTGAGGAGTGGGCAGAGAAATGGTTGATGAGGTTTAATGTAGATAAATGTAAGGTTATGCACTTGGGCCATGGAAACAAAAAGTATAATTATGTTCTAAATGGTCAATTACTTAGTAAAACTGGAGCTGAAAAGGACTTGGGGGTATTGGTGGATGGTAAACTTAATTTTAGAGACCAGAGCCAGGCGGCTGCTGCTAAAGCAAATAAAATTATGGGATGTATCAAGAGAGGAATAGATTCTCATGATAAAGACATAGTTTTGCCCTTATACAAATCCATGGTCAGACCACACATGGAATATTGTGTACAGTTTTGGGCACCAGTGTATAAAAAGGATATAGTAGAGCTAGAACGGGTGCAGAGGAGAGCAACCAGGATTAATAGGGGAATGGGGGGATTAGAATATACTGACAGATTAAAAAATTTGGGATTATTCAGTTTAAAAAAAAGACGACTGAGGGGAGACCACATTACAATGTACAAATACCTGAACGGACAGTACAAGGATCTCTCCAAAGATCTTTTTATACCTCGGCCTGTGACCAGGAAAAGGGGGCATCCTCTACGCCTAGAGAAGAGGCAATTCTACCATCAACATAGACAAAGGTTCTTTACTGTAAGAGCAGTGAGACTGTGGAACTCTCTGCCGCAGGAGGTTGTCATGGCGGACTCTATGTACATGTTCAAGAGAGGCCTGGATGCCTTTCTGGAGAGAAAAAATATCACGGGTTTTGGGGATAAAACATTTATTTAATTCTTAAAGGTTGGACTTGATGGACTTGCGTCTTTTTCCAGCCTTATATACTATGATACTATGATCTCCCCGATGCTCCGGTCCCCGTGGCTCCTCTTCTTTCTTCTCCTTGCTGTAACAGCCGGCCACACGATCTGCTGGCCGGCCGATAGAGAAGACAAAAGAGAAGCCGCCAGGAGCCACGCCAAGGAACGGGAGCTGTGCCGGCCATCAGGGCGGTGGAGGTGAGTATCTAAGTTTATTTATTTTTTATTGCCTCACGTATAAGCTGAGGTGAGGTTTTATCTTGGCTTATATACGGGTATATACAGTATAAACAGGCAGTCCCTGGGTTTCATATATACATACACACACAGATACATATTAAAGGACATCTACCAACATTCTGCCCCCAATTCTTTGACACTCAACTCTCTGTCCACCCGCTCTCCTCAGACAGCAGGTGACGTCATCGGGCTGACTGGAAATCTTGCGCATGGATTCCTTGAGCAGTCGTACTATGTATATAATATTATAGTATTTATAAGACTCACCTCCAAATGGTTCTAGTGTCAATGTACAATAGAGAGATGGCTGTCTTCAGGGGTAAAAGCAGCATCAGACTTACCAGGAGATGGAAGGATCCTCTCTGTGTTGAACCGCTTAGCAGCTCCAAACAGAGGATGTTGTTGGGGTGTGGGTCATGTGACATCACGTGACCTCAGACAGGAAGTAGAGAAAAGGATGGCCCAAACTTCAGGTCTAGCAGCACAGCAGTCGCATAAGCAGTCGTGTGTGTTCTAGGCCTCTAGGCCTCGGACAAATGGTAACCACTACCAGTAACACCCTTGAGGGGTGCTGGCAGCAATGAGCGAATGTTAATTGCTTAAATGCCACAGGCATAGTTGCCAACGGCTATTAAATTGCTGAAGCAAAGCATGCATTGTCACTGACATTCAGGGGGCATTGCATGACACCAATTTGCATATGAACAATTTCATTGAGGATCAACGATTCTTCCGAAAAAGGCAGCGGCTTGCACCACCAGCATGCTAGTGCCAGTGTGCATTGCCACAGCGATTAAAATGCCACTGGCAAATTTGCCAGTGGCATTTAAGAAGTTTCGGTACAAAAATTCAGTTTCACCCAATCCGACTTTGGGTGCACTTATCACTGACCGGGACACTATCAGAGATCTTTTAAAGGCTACCATTGGCCTACATAAAAGACACATTGGGGCACATTTACTTACCCGTCCGGAGGAGTTCACCAAAAGTGCATTGTCCGACGATGGTGCATGTAAGTGCTTGATCTTGCGACACAATTTGAAAGTTAAATCCTGCGCTCAGTCCGAATCAGTTGGATCGTCCGACGAAACCCCCCCCCCATTTCTGAAAGCCAAAGCAGCAGTTCCACAATCCGATCGCCTGCGACACATTTCCCTTGTTAAATACCAGTCACTGCCGCACATAGCCTGAAAACGTCGGAAAATCCAACGAAAGTGCGGCCGCAGACAAGTAAGCCCCATTCAGAAGTTATATATTCCTACACTGGTAGAAGAACACAACAGCCCACACCTCTCTCAAATCATTTTAATAGATTGTAAATCTTTGAATAAAAACAGCCATAAAATATGTATTAATATTGTAAGACATTAATTTTCCCCCTAACAATACGGTGTATCAATAATGCAACCTGCGGGAAAAAAATAACTAGAAAATATGATTGAAGTGCAGAGAATCCGCAGCATCTTCTGCCGTAATTGATTATAAATGGTTGAACGATGAGTGAATGAAATGTGTAAAAGCAATCATCCATTTAGCCTTGTGCTTTATATAGTGGCATAATGTAGATCCTTGGTGATTCTACGTTATTGCAGTTTATACTTGTCCATTATCTCATATATTGAAAGGCGAATAACATCTTAGCATTCGTTACCTTCAGCAGCTTTCATTGATTGGATTTTAGTTGCTTTTCTGCCATATTTCCTTAATAAGTCTTTATCCGCTACTATAGGGTTGAAGTTGTAGAAAAGTAGGAAAACCACTTACAGTAATTTGTTAATCTGCTTAAGATTTTTTTCAAGCACCTTCTAGACGGAAAAGTTAAAGCATGCATTTACCTTTGGTGAACCTACAAGAATATATTAGAGATTTGCTTTGAAACAATCCTTTAATATTTTATTCGCTTCAGTCTTCCAAGTAATGGAACGCAACAATCTCATACATTTTCTTTGTTCGCAGACTATAGACTTCTACGTCTAGGTGATGTTCAAAGTAGACCAGTAGCCCACCAACCACAATGTACATAGAGGTGATATAGATTAAAACTGTGTTTTATTTCATATTCTTAAAAAAATGGATATGGTACCACAGCAAAAGGAAAGTTCTGAAGCATTTCATGTTCTTAGACATAGCCGTGCATAGTCACAGTCAGGCTAAGGACCACCATAGGACCAGACCATTGTGTCAGACCTTTCCATTTTACTCTGGTATAATGGGGCACATTTACTTACCTGTCCCATCGCGATCTGCGCTATGCGTTGTCCGACGAGGATTCAGGTCTGCCGCAATTCACTAAGATCGTGCTTTCAATTTCCTGTATGTGTGGCTTCCCCACTGAGGTCCGCCGGAGTTCACCTTCTTCTTCCCGGTGTATGTTAGTGCTGATCTTGCGACACAATTTGCTTTCTAAAATCTGCGGTTTGTCCGAATCAGTCGGGTTGTCCGTCGTCCCACCCCCCGATTTGTGTCGCATGCAAGCCGGCACTGATGCGACACAATCCCATTGCGTGCCCCAAAAACCTGTGCCAATTCAGGGGAAAACAGAAAAAAATTCCGAAACCCGACGAAAATGTGGCATTCGGATCCTTAGTAAACGTGCCCCAACGTTCATGTTTTTTTTTAAGAATATGAAATACTACTAAGTTTTGACCTACATCCCCTCTACGTACTGTCTGGTGGCTGGAATACCTTGTCTATTTTGGATGTTGTTACTGGCTCCTGCACCGGCTCTCAGTTGGCTCAGGAAGCAGGTGAGGTGAGACTATTCCCTTTTTTATTGTCTTATCTAATTGATCAAAAATGCATGTCAATAGACTGAGAAGCCAAAAATTGTGAGAGTACTTATCTGTAGGGTATTCTCGATAGTGTCAACTTTCATGTAGGAAAATAGTCTATATCAAATCCCACAACTATAACACTCAATATCAAGGTTTTGGAATGGACATTCTCAGCAACCTTGGTTATGTTCTTGTCCATGTCAACCTCGCCAGCTATTTTGCCTACCAAGCCTATCCAACTTGCATTGCTAGGTTTGCGAGAGTGGTGGTGATCAGGTTCATATAGACAATCCATATAGGCATCTGATCGCTAATTGTGAGAAAGTTTTTACAAATTCTAGCTCTCCTTGCATTATATATCCAGCCATTCATCCATATTCCTTTAAAACTGGCCTTGCCAGGTTTAAGAAGGTGGTGGTGGCCCGGTTCATAAGGACAACCCATATATATGTTTCATCTTTTAGAGCATATGGGCATCAGAACTCTCAGTGTGAAACAGTTTTTACAAATTCTAGCTCTCCTTGCATTACATATATACCCAATTATCCGTAATCCTAAAAATGGCCTTCCAAAGTTTACGAGGGTGGTGGTGGTCAGGTTCATAAAAACAACCTATTTATGTATGTTATATTCCAGAACATAAAGGCATCAGTACTCTCACTATGAGAAAGATTTTATAAATTCTTGCTCACCTTGAGTTACATATCCCACCGTTCCTGGTTAGTCCTACGTTTACCTCCAACCCTCCTATTACTGAAATCAAATGAAACATGTCCTACCTAGAATTACCATCTCTGAACATAAAATATAACCTTTATCACCTAAATATATACCAAAAGACAATTCACTGATCAATCTATTCTAAAAAAAAAATTGCATTACCATCAAAATAAACTATTTCCATAGCAACAAACTAAAGCCTACCATAACTGTAAGGGCCACTTCTCGAAGGGACCACAAAACCAATCAAATATATAGTATGTTACTCCGTAGGTAATGATGGACATCAAAAATACAGTAAAACCAGAACAGAGATCCCGAGGGTATAATTCTCTGTGATTTGAAATAAAAACAAAATAGATTAGGTTGCTGTTTTGTTGCCTAGTAGGGTAAGCAGTCCAATTGACTACATATTTAGCATATAATTGTAGTTCATGGATGATTCACAATGCATTCATCATCCAGGCACATTTGATTAAAGTTCCCATTTCATCAGTTGACCACAGATGACCAGAAACATGAGCAATGGATGACTTATAGAGACTAAATGTGTTCCATGGAGGCAGCAGGCTGGTATAACATTCAGTAGGCTACTGTTCTCCTCAAAGAGATGGCATGCCACAGGAAATGCCAAGATAGTTAATCCCTAATATACTGTAGAAATGTTGCCTGACTATTGCAAAACCAAGTTTTAAGAGGTTTCCTGTCCCCTTTTAGAATTTTCGGTAGAAGTCTGCAAAAAACTATCCAAAAACAAATGATCACTAAATCATCTCTGCTTTATTTTCATGTCTCATTACCATTAGATATTATGCTTGCATTCAATTTGTTTGACCACTGAGGACAATTGTTGTGCTTATTTGACCTACTTTGTAAATATGAAGCCATTGTTGCAGAAATGGTTCCATCATCCGGAGTCACAAGAGGAGAAGCTTTGAAGATCTCCTGATCCCCTTATCCCTAGTATTAGAGTTTGTTGCTCGAATTTTACCAAACCAACCTGGTTGAGTATCAGTTTAGCCTAGTTCAGGTCTTCTATTAGGGTGAAGGGTACTTTGTAGTTCCCCATTCAGAGAAAGGTCCTTTATTCAGGTCACCCTATTTGCTAAAGCCCCCCTCCAGTCATGGTCTCCTCACTCACTGATTGGCCTTGTGCCGATCAGCAAATAATAGGCATCTTTAGCATCTGTTAAAAAGATATCTTTTTTTCTGTAGCCAGAACTATACTACTATGTTATCCAATACTTTTTTTTTAATTTTAAGAACACTTTTTGGCCTCCATATGACAATCAAAGTGTAACAGTTTACCATACGAATGCATCCAAAAAATGAGATGCCACCCAAGCTTAATCTTATTTCAATTCCTTCACTAAGGATGATAATAATCATAATTCTTTATTTATAAAGCATACACAGATTACGCAGCGCTGCACAGAGCTTGTCAGATCAATCCCTGTCCCCAATGGGGCTCACAATATAATCAAACTACCAGTATGTTTTAGAGTGTGGGAGGAAACCGGAGGATCCGGAGGAAACCCATGCAAACACGGAGAGAACAAACAGACTCTTTGTTGTTTACCCTGGGAAATGAACCCAGGAACCCAGCGCTGCAAGGCTGTAATGCTAACCACTAAGTCCACTCTTCCCTGATCCACTACTGTCTTATAAATGGTCAAGGCTTGGTTGACTCAACCTTAAACTGTTGTAAGCAGCTTTCATTCCATTAAAAGTGAAAATGGCCCCTTGTTCATATGCCTGAATACTTCCATGGGAGCAATTACTTTTCTCACTCATTATTTGTGGCACAAATCCTTTCCGATAATCCAATTGAAAGCGTCAGGTGCAGATTGTACATCAGCCTGTGCATACTCGGCCCAATCCTTCATGGCTCACTGCTTGTACTTTTATGAGTTCTTTTGATTGGTAATTGAGAGAATAAATCAGTGAAAACCTAGACCAATGCAAAATATGAAGAAAGAGACATTACATTTCCGTAGATGCCAGATGATAATATTTCATAAGGTCTCTCTTGGATCAGCGGAGTTTAAATTCTTTTTTTTTTTTTAGGTACAGATTTAGTATCGGCATTGAAGCCATAAATGCTTTAGTGGTGCACTGTCAACGGCAGCCAGTGGTGACTTCATCATATATAATCTACAGTATGTGTAAGTCATTGTGACTAACTGTACGTAGAGCAGGAGGCAAATCATACCAGCTCTTGTGGTACACCATGACCTCTGTGTCTTGCTCCGTACAAATACTTTTGCTCCTTTATCTAAGCAATAAAATGTATTTAAGCTGAAATACTGACTATAAAATACTGGCTTCACATGAGATAGATATATAGATTAATAGATAAGTACTTAGGGTGAGGTGTGTATACTTACTATAGACTTATTGCTAGGCAGAATATTCCATAAATGGTGGAAACCCAACCTTTGGACCATTGCTGATCATCTCAATGAAGGGGCTACAATATTTTTTGAACATACTAAGTCCTATATTGTTGAGGCTTGTCCAAGTGGGTGACTTGGACATATCAGGCCTCGTCCTGTTAACTTGGAAAAACTCTTTAATTGGTCAATTTCTACTGTAAAGAGACAGTTCCCAAAATAAACACTGTAGTACTTTATGCCATGATGGTTCTTTTGGCAAATGCTACATGTGTATATACTGGACGATTTTATCACGATGCACCGGGGCTTGATGGTCCCATAGCCACTCTGGTCCCAGCAGATATACCAGGAGGCTCCGAGTCTCTAGTATGTGCTGAAAAATTCTAGGCCAGGCCCTGTCTGGTGTAGAATTGAGCTATAACTTGCACTTGGATTGGGTGCAAGCCATAGCTAGTGTGCCGGTGTGGGGTGTCCATGCTCTAGCCTGCCCAATCTGCTCCCAACAGATATACCAGGAGGCTCCAAGTCTCTTAGTATGTGTGGAGAAATTCTAGGCTAGGCCCTGTCTGGTGTAAAATTGAGATATAACTTGCACTTGGATTGGGTGCAAGCCATAGCTAGTGTGCCGGTGTGGGGTGTCCATGCTGTAGCCTGCCCACTCCCCTCCTATTACATATACACATACACCACCTCCTATCCTATTACATATATACATACACCACCTCCCCTCCTATTATATATACATATACACCACCTCTTCTCCTATTACATATACACATACACCACCTCCCTTCCTATTACATATACACATACACCACCTCCTCTCCTATTACATATATACATACACCACCTCCCCTCCTATTATATATACATATATACCACCTCCTCTCCTACAACATATACACATACACCACCTCCCCTCCTATTATATATACATATACACCACCTCCTCTCCTTTTACATGTATACATACACCACCTCCTCTCCTATTTGCCCTTTATTCCCGAAAAAGTGTAAAATCTTGAGTAGCAGAGCTGGTTTCAAAGTGGACACCTGGAACAGACGACATCTTGTCACCTGCTGCTACAGACAAAATGGATAGTGAGCACAAAAAACATTTTGTTAAAAAGTAACCTGCATGTTTTTTTTTTAATTCTAAACCCCACTGCATTGTACATTTTTCCAAAAAAAACTTATTCTCTGTTACTTGTTATTGGTTTGTACTGTTCTGGCTACTTTTAATTGGTTATAAAGATGTTCTTGTACTGGAAAGACTGACAGTAAGTCACTTGTAGTAAAGTAATTAATCTTGGAAGCCTCAGCCGTTCTGACAGGTAACCAGATGAAAGGAATTGTCTCTTTTTAAAATGTCTTAATAAGATGAATTGTTCTTGATAAGTGTTTTTACCCTTGTGCTTTTACTGTGCCATATGCTGGTAACATAACACGATGCTTAAGAGCAAAATAATTTAGTTTATATTAGTTTTTTGTGTTATTAGCATTGCTCTTTTTTATGTATGTATTTGCACATGGGGGTCGCAGTAAACAGCATATACTGTATACAGATTACTATGATAAGTATTACTCCATATTACGCTGTGATAACTGTTGTCATACAGTATTAGGCTACATTCACACGACCATTGAGGAACGTATATTTACCTAAACACAATTCTAACACCGAGCACCGATTGTGGTTTTTGAAGCTTTAAAGGGGTTATCCGGTTATAAAAAATTACTTAGGGCCGGGCTGGGCTATTTAAAAATAATAAACTAGTACTTACCTCCTCCAGCACCGCCGATGTCCTGCGCCGTGGTCTGTTTGATCTGTGCCCATGTTTGTTTACAAGGGGTACAGAAGCCGCGCACACTGAGCTTCCGGGCGGCGATGTGGCCGTCTCCTCCCATCCGTCCCTATCTCTCAGCGTTGTAAACAAACCGCCACACAGATCAGATGGAAGGTGGTGCAGAACACCAGCACCGCCGGATGAGGTAAGTACACATTTATTATTTTTAAATAGCCCACCCCAGTTCTGCCCCTTTAACTGCCGCCAGCACATCTCAGCAGCCCATCAGACCAATGTTCGAGCCTGAACTTCTGGCTGAGGTCCGGTAAAGGAAATTTACCAAAATTAAGCATGATTGTCCATGTCTCGGATCGCGGGGGCACCAGTGCTCCGCTGCGCAGTACCCCTGCTTCCCCCGCCTGTACACACCTCTCCCGGCTCCTGATGGCTCCGCTGTGGTCCCATCCAGGCCGCGGGCCTGCTTCTTGGCTAGGCTGCGCGCTCCCGCTGTGAGGGCGAGCACGCGCCGACTCTCTAGGAACTTAGGGCCAGTATTCTCCTCATTGGCGCTGGCTACTTCCAGGCTCCTATATAGCCTGGCGGCTCCCAAAATCCCCTGCCGGATCTTCAAATTATTCTACTGACGTGAAAGCCTTCTTAGCGTTTCCAGATGCCTCTGTGTTTCCTGTTCGTTTCCAGGTGCCTCCGTGTTTCCTGTGCGTTTCCAGACGACTCTGTGTTTTATGTGCCCTTCCAGACGCCTCCGTGTTCCCTGTGGGTTTCCAGATGCCTCTGTGTTTCCCGTATTCCTGTGGCAGTCCTGTGTTCCTGTGGGGGTCCTGTGTTCCTGTGGCGGTCCTGTGTTCCCGTGGCAGTCCTGTACTCCTTTGGCGGTCCTGTACTCCTTTGGCAGTCCTGTACTCCTGTGGCGGTCCTGTACTCATGTGGAGGTCCTGTATCCCGGTCGCCTTCCTGTGGTCCTGCCATCCCGAGGTCCTGCCATCCCGAGGTCCTGCCTTCCCGAGGTCCTGCCTTCCCGAGGTCCTGCCTTCTCGAAGTCCTGCCTTCCCAGGGTCCTGCCTTCCCTGTGTACCTTGGCTGCCAGCGCGGGCCTAGTCTCACCCGTGGAACGACCTGGTGGCTTCCCGCTGCAGCAAGACCATCCTGCTGTTCTCTCTGTACTGAGGAAGCAGGGTGGAGGGTGAGACAGTGTAACAGTCTGCAAAGCCAGATCACAGAAGGACTAGGGTAGCCCCTCAGGCTCATTAGCATAATGTCAAAAGTAGATTTTAGAGGGCAGGAGGCAATGGACATCAAATATGAGATGATTATCATAGTCACATCATTGTTATGCTGATCCCCACTAAACAGGACGGGAGCAACGGTGCAGGAATCGGTTTGTGAGGGCACACTGGTTTTTGTTGTTTTTTTAAAAAAAATAATTTATTATTCTTTTTCAAGAATACAAGAGAAAATTAAAAGAAAAGTATCAATTAAATATAACATTTCATAAAAGAGAAAAACTGTTTTTTATTAAAAAAATAATTAAACATAACAGAGTAAACTAAAAATTTGTTGAGAATAACATTCAACAAATACATTCTATACATAAAGTACTAAAACTGCTAAAAAAAACTTCTGCACAATCAAGCGATTCTTCATATTGTATCGAGCCATTTCCTGTACCACTGGCCAGGCAGGTCTAACAAAGCCAAGAAATCACTATGTCAGAATGAATATTTGTCCAACCTTTAACTTTTTAGTTTTATGCTCCCTGGTACTTTGCACAGCAGGGGACACCGTTCTCTGGAAGCCTACAGTCACAATAAATCGTTTTCCACAAAATATCTGGCAAAAAAGCTTTTTCCCCTTTCATTAAGTGGCATGTTAAAGAGCAATGGGCACTTATCTCAGATGTCTTGGCTGTAGGTAAAACTGGCATCTCCCCCTCACTTCCCCCCTCAGGACGTCACACATGTCTGCCCCACTCCTCACTGGCCACTCCCATGGGACTAGGGACACAGATCTACATATAAAACAGTAATGCTATTACGGCGTGAATTGGGAAGGTGTTAAAAGGGTTGGTCACTTTTCAATAAATATCTTCCATCAGACATATCTCTGAATGTATATGTACATATATGTATATGTACTGTGTCTTTGCCTCCTTTGAGAGTTTCAGTCTTTCCCTGTTTACACCATGCTGCCCTCTGGGTATATACACAGTGGGGCACATTTACTAAGGGTCCGATGCCATCCGATGACCCGACCCACTTTTGCACCCCATTTGCGCCAAAATCTGATCGCGTGCGACACAATCCCCTTCTGAATACCTGTCCCAGCCGTGCAATCCCCCCATTGGTGGTCATTTACTAAGGGCCCAATTCGCGTTTTCCCTACGTGTTACCCGAATATTTCCGATTTGCGCCGAATTCTCCTGAATTGGCCCGGGTTTTTTGCGCACGCGATCGGATTGTGGCGCATCGGCGCCGGCATGCACGTGACGGGGCGTGGCCATACGAAAACCTGACGGATTCAGAGAAACCGCCGCATTTTTTTAAAAAAAGTGTCGCGGGACATGCACTTACCTTCACCAAGTATAGGATCGTGAACTCCGGCAGGCCTCGGCGAACTTATGTATACATTGGGGCACAATCACTAAGGGTCCGAACGCCGCATTTTCATCGGGTTACCCGACTTTTTACTGTTTTTCCCTGAATTACCCCAGGGTATTGGGCCACGCGATTGGATTGTGGCGCATCGGCGCCAGCTTGCATGCGACACAAATCGGGGGGCATGGACGTTGGACAACCCGACTGATTCGGACAAACTGCAGAATTTAAAAACGAATTGCACCAGGAAGAAGGTGAACTCTGGCGGACCTCAGCGGGGGAAGCAACAGATGCAGGAAATTGGACGCATGATCTTAGTGAATCGCGGCAGCTCTGAATCCTCGTTGGACAACGCACCTCGGGGATCGCAACAGGACGGGTAAGTAAATGTGCCCCATTGTGTATCAGGCATACAGATTCACTTGATGTATTTGGGTATTATTATTATTATTAAGGCAGTAAAGGCACATGGGCAACCTATGTAAAAGGTTGGCCGACCCCTTTAAATAGATGTTAGAACAGGCAGTCTCACCATATGGCTCATTTATTGATTTATCATGGCTTGTATGCCTCAAAACAGGTGAGGTAGCCATCATTTAGTGACATTTTACAGCGCAGAGACGGGAATTGTGACTGCCTTGTCCTTTCCGCTAGTCGATGCGGGGCAGGGGCGGTGTCGGTCCATGCAGGGTGGCTGCACTATGGTTTCCTGCTCTGCACCGGCACACAGGCACAGGCTATGGTGCAATTCTACACCAGACCAATTCTACACCGAGGCCGATGCCTGGGGACAGTGCCCCAATTGCCCCAATTATTGAGTGTGTAATACTACCCATGGACTGCCCTGAAGGACTGAACGGTCACTGTGTCATTTTCAAGAAACTCATACATCTCAGTCCCGTGAGAGGGAATCATTACACTGTTGACCAGAGAGAAATTTTTGGAATATTATTTCTATGGAAGTATTTCTAAAGTCGTTCTTATGTAGCATATTTCATTCTTCTATGATAGTAATGGTTTCAGCCTCTTTGTCCTTAGTGGTTTTATCGCGCTTCTTTTGATCTATTATCCCTCGTTCCAGCTGCCTCCACTAATAATTCTCATAAGTGTAGCACCGGTGTCACAGACGTAGCAGCTCGGCATATATTCTTACTACTGACAGGAATGGCCATGGTAATGATTTGCTTGCTTCTCTCGCCAACCCCTTTATTTGAAACTGTCCACACCAGCGGTCTTTTGTTCCTTAAATGGAAATTTCTGACTGAATCGTGTGCACAAGTATGATTTCAGCACAGAGCTTGTATGAACAGACGCATAACATTTGATAAGATACAGTATGCTATTTGTTTTAGTTTTCTTGTTCTCTAGCTACCAAAGGAGATAGCATTACGTTACACCAAAAGGTCAACAGTGAGGATGCAGGTCTTCATCCGCTCCTCGCAGGACCTTCTCACTGGCTTTTAGCTTTTATTTTAAGTTGTGTCCCATCACTGTGTGACCTTAACCTGATATTAAAAATTGTATTGAACATCAAAGTATTTTATATTAGTAGAATATGGACATCCTGATCTACGAGATTCCATTTATTTTCAGGGACGTTTAGTGCTTTATATATATATATATATTACTGCGTTCTCTAACACTCCTGTACAATGAAATATTGAATAGCTGGAACTCGGTGATATAAAACACTATTTGGCATTGTCAATTGTACTTTTTGTAAAAAAAAAAAATGTTGTGATATTAACTTACCATGATCACATCTCAAGGGCGAAAACAAAGAATTCCTCCAGCGTTGAGCTGTTGTCTCTAGGGATCTGATGAGATCAAGGACTGTTCTATTTTCAGAAAGTCTGATAATGATTACTTCATTAGAAAACCCACCTAAACGGTAATAAAATTCGAGTTGTCCCCAGCAGGAAGTGAATGCATCACTTTCGTAATGATTAAATGACCAAGGTGTAGTTTCTGTGCTGCCACTATGTATCCTTCTTGCAGCCACAGGAAACCAACAGGGGGCATCAATGTTCTTTCTAATTAACACAGTAAATAAATTAGATCACAGTTCACGGATATATTGTCATCTCGGAGCGAGGTCGTTCCGATCAAA
The DNA here is from genome assembly GCA_019512145.1 of Engystomops pustulosus. NCBI lineage: Eukaryota > Metazoa > Chordata > Amphibia > Anura > Leptodactylidae > Engystomops > Engystomops pustulosus. Next base: position 208,752,622 of record CM033643.1, read on the forward strand.
CTTCAGCTCTAAATTCTTTATAAAAACTTGTCTACAGAGATGAAACTGCAGAAAACATCTCGTAGCAATTTACATAAATCCCATTATTGTGCCGCTATACTATGTATCTGGATTGCACATCTGCATCGGAAAAAGAACATTATGTTAGGAGGCAGAGAAGGAGGACTTTCTATTCATAGGGGGGAGATAGGGGAGATTTTATCTAGGATTTTGTTTTTCTTTGGTCTCTATTAGGACATTTGAAGTCTGTTTGGGGCCTATTAGGATCATGTTGTTTTTTTCTTATGATGTTAGTTTTGCTGTCCGGGCAGGTGCAAAACTTTTGGCCTTTTGTGAGACATTGGGGGGGATATTTATCATATGCCGGCGCTCAGCATGGATAGCCGCTCCCGGCTCTTTCGGCAGCCCGATACCTCAAGAAAGCTCGGGCATTTGAGGTATATATTCATTGGGTTACTGAGCAGCGTTATTTCTAGCGAGGCTCGGCCCTTGAGTATAAATTGAAAATGCAGCTGGTGGATTTGGAACATGTGAAAAATTTTGCCGATTGCCGACAACGGTGCGCAGGGTGGGACAAGTAAACACTCCACGCCGGCCCACTCCCGACATGGCGTGCCCAACGCTTGCTGGCCAAGCCCCCCCTTACGGCCCATTGTGAATAACCCAAGAGATAGAGATTTGCAATTATTTCAGGCTTCTACCCACTGGTGGCGCAGAGGCCCCCTGTTTTGTTGCAATTATCTCAAATCCACATGGACACAAAGCCATGTGAGGGCTTAGATAAGGAGAGGATAGCAAGTGCATGTGAGGGCTTAGATACAGGAGAGATACAAGCCATTGGGAGGGGTTAATACAGGAGAGGATACAAGTCATGTGAGGGGTTAGGGGTTTATACAGGAAGAGGATACGCCATGTGAGAGGGTTATATTACGAGAGATACAAGCCATGTGAGGCTTATATACAGAGAGGATACAAGCCATGTGAGGGGTTATATATACATGGAGAGGAGACAAGCCTGTGAGGCTTATATACAGGAGAGGCTACAAGCCATGTGAGGGGTTATATAAAGGAGAGGAGACACGCATGTGAGGGGTTTATATACAGGAGAGGATACAAGCCAACGTGTGGGTTATAATACAGGAGAGGATACAAGCCAAAGTGAGGGGTTATATACAGGAGAGGATAAAAGCCAGTGAGGGGTACTATACAGGAGATACAAGCCATGTGCGGGGTTATATGACAGGAGAGGACCACAAAGCCATGTGATGGGGTTCATACAGGAGAGGAATAAAAGCCATTGAGGGTATATACCAGAGAGATTACAAAGCCATGGAGGGGTTATTACAGGGAGAGGATACAAAGCCGGTGAGGGGGTTATATACAGGAGAGTGTATACAAGCCACGTGAGGGGGTGTTTGTAATATAAGGAGTAGACACTACTGTAAATTTGGATTTGAGGACGGGCCTGCATTTTTAAGCAGTCTATTCACACCCAAAGCGATTGACGAGATATGAGGTGTGTGGTCACAAGGGGGTAACACATGCACCTTCAAAGCATCACAACAAGCTGAGAAGAAGAAGATGCAAGCCCGGGAGGACGGATAATTCCCCCCGGTTGGGCTACTGGACTGCACAAAGGGTGTAGTTAGCGTGGGGGGCGTTTCCTAAGGAAAGGAATAGGCCTTTTGACTGAGGTGGTTTTCTCCTTTCTGTCTCCTGCGTATGCCAGGGATAGGTGGGGCTACGTACTAGGGGCGGGCTTGTGTACGTGGGTTGTACAGGAAGTGAGCATAGATTAAATAGGGACGGCAAACGTCAACTCACCCTCTTTCTGGATCGCGTTTCCTTCCCGCCCTCCTGGGTTAGGTATTTTTTTTCGGCGTTTGTTTTGGTCACAAGCTGGGCCGGGTTAGTTGAGGTTATTTGGCCGACAGCCCATTGGCTGGGCAGGCATCAGGTGGGAGGGGTTTGTGCACTTTGGTTTGTGTTATTTAAATTTGTCTACCTGTTCAAATTATGTTTTAAAGAATACAAAAAATAAGATAACAAACTAGAAATGTTTATTAAAATACACATATATAAAGCTGTGGCCGACCCTCACTTCAACCACACATAGTTCAACTTTATACAAGTCATGTGTGTTTTTATCGGCGAATATCGGTTTTGGGGTTAAAGGGGCCTGTCTCCGTGGGTTATGTTTTTTAACTTTATTTGGCAAGGTCTTTTCCTAATGGCCATTGCGGTCAAATGGCTTTTAACAAAATGAATATGTTAACAAATGTTAACATCACATTAAAATAGCGGTAATACATACATACGCGGTGTCAACACATGCATTTTGTAAATGCCAGTGGACAGCAATGTAATTAGGCAAAACGCTCTTCTCAGCTGTCGTGATGCATTTGAAAAACGCTGTGTTAACACACGTGTGACCTCACCTTAGGGGTATTAGTGGACATTCGTGGCGTTTTGAACACGTTTTGGGACTGTTTTTAAGCAGTCCCACTTTGAAAAACGCATTGTTTTTTTTTTTTCGATAGTTATGATAATGGGTTAGGTAAAAAATGGACAAAATGGGAAAAACTGATGCGTTTTCAAAAAAGGATGCATTTTTAACGGACTGCTTAAAACGGCGTATAAATGGGTTCAAAACGCCACGTGTTCCACCGGCCTTAGAAGCAACCAATGAAATGTCAATAAAATGTGAATGCATGCAAAAAAAATTTATGAATGAAAAAACTAGTAAAAAGCACAAACTTTCAATGCCCAGAAGGTGTATGTGCAAAATTGTAAACCATTTAAAGCATGTGAAATAATTCTTTTACATGTTAAACAGGGTCCATGAAAAAAAAAATTAAAACTCAAAAATGGAAAAAGAATTTAAGAAGAAATAAAACTCAATTCTAGTAATGAGAAACACGGATTCTGGATCCCCACCAGGAACACCTATGAACCGGTTCTGAACGATACGCGGTTGTTTACTGTTTAAATAACTATGTGCAAAGTGGGCGAGCCATTTTAGTTCCTGCAGGTACGCAGCGCACTTACCTACGACTGGGCGACACCAAGCAATTTAGGGAGGGTTGGTCGCTCATGATGCTGTTCATTGAGGAGTCAACAACCCCCACCCCTAAATACAGCAGTGATTCCCTGCGTGTTTGTAAATGGCCACTGGCACTATGTAAGTGGCATTTAAAGGGTTGACTCACGACTCCCACGATTTGTGCCCAGCAATGATTACCGACCCTATCAAGATGGGAAGTTAATTTAATTATAATTTATTTTTAATAAATTAATTAAATTAAATAAATAATTAATTACATTACCGTATATATTTGAGTATAAACCGAGGGCCCCCAAATTTTGGCCACAAAAACAGGGAAAACTTATGAACGAAGTTAAGCCGAGGGTGGGAAATGCATAGTCAAACCTTCCCCATTATACAACCGCCGGGACACTTGCCCTATTAGTATAGGCCGCACCCTGCCCCCTAGTATATAGCCGCCAGCCCATATCCCCCCAGTTAAAGCGACCCCTGGCCACAGTTATAGCCAGCCACTGCCCCAGGATAGAGCCAACCCCCTGCCTCAGTATTTTATAGCCAGCAGCGGGGGAAGCCGGAAAGGTGAGTTTTGATATATATGTTTTTTACTCGAGTATAAGCCAAGTTTGGGTTTCAGCACAGGTTTTTGTATATATGGTGTTTTTATTTTTACCAAAAAAAAATTCCTGCTTCCAGGGGGTAAACACCGTACCTTTATTCTTTTCCTTCCTTACTTTTCGGTAAATATATAAAAAGCTCGGAGACCTCTCCACACCACCCCCCTTTATTATTTAGGAAAGATAATATATCTGTACAATATCAGATGTTTAGAAAGTACATTTTTATGTTGACTTTGAAAAAACGCAGTCTTGCAAACTATGCAGTAAATAATTTGTAGTTTCCATAGCAACATGTAAGAAAAATACCACTTCACAGTTAGAAGACCTGAGAAACACGCGGCTAAACATAGCAGATGCATCTGTTGAATTAATGATTGTAGCGTATGCACATGCTTAATGGCGGCAAGTGTAGTTCCTTGTATGAATTCTTTTACTTGTCGACACTTCAGAAACATAAAAAGAAGTCTGATCCGTCCATGGAACCGCAGAAACTGTAGCTACTTACTGTTGTGTGGAGAGAACTCTTACAATGGGATATTTTAGTATAGAGTTAGCGGCTTCCGGACTGTATAAAAACAAGCCTTGTGATGTCAAATAAACAAAAATCGAAGGAATCCGGCACACTCCAAAAAGAAATGGCTCCATGCAGCTTTTGAAGGGCGGCAGGTATGAGATAAGAACCGTGTCGATCAAAAGGGGGGGGGGGGGGATGTATGGAACTAATCAGACTCTACTGGCTAAAGGACAGAGATATAGGGGCAGATTTACTTCACCCGTCTGTCGCGATCCAGAGCCATGTTCATCCTCGAGGATTCGGGTCTTCTGGCGATTCACTAAGGTAGTGTGCCTGATTGTCCACCAGGTCCGCCGGGGAGTTCGCCAGAGTTCACAAACCTATCCTGGGGCATGTAAGCGCGTGTCAAGCGTTACATGCACTAGGATAAGTTTGTGAACTCCGGTGGACCTGTCGGAACAACACGGCACACTACTTTAAAAAATATACCGCGGTTTTCCGAACTACGACGGGTTTTCCGATGGCCACACCCCCCATTCGTGACATGCCAATGCCAGCGCCGATGCACCAAAATCCGACTGCGTTGCGCCAAATACCGGGCAAATTCAGGGAAAACACGGCGCAAATGCGTAAATTCAGGAAACCCAACGAAAAAGAGCGATTCGAGGCCTTAGTAAATGACCCCCATAGGCTTTGGGTCTGTTCAGTGGCACAGAGGGCCAAAAAAATAAAAACAAAAAAAAAACAAAAGAAAAAAAAAAAAAAAAACCCCAAAAAAAAAAAAGAAAAAAATGGGCAAAGGAGCCTACTTTGGCCATAGCTGGTTTTGAAGGACATCTACCACAAGGATGACGGCTGGCAGACCTCCTCTGGCAGAACTGCTTTCTTTCTTTTATTTTCCCTTTGTTTTTAAGAAAAAAAGGGGGTTTAAAATTATGCAAATGAGCCTGAGGGGCTCCAGGCTCCATTAACATCTATGGAGAATTTGCATAATTTTAAAGGCCTGTTTGAACACCCAGGACTTAGAAGCTTAAAAATAAGAGCAAGATTCCTGCTACACAGGGGGTAGGGTACACTCCAGTATATCATTGTACTTGTTTACAATCCTTGATCCTGGTGGTAGATGTCCTTTAAAATAAGATCACAGTCTACATAGGTCTTCATCTTGACAGCATTGTTACCCTTATCTTCCTTGTACGACTCTAGACCAGCAAGTATTGAAAATGGTAATGGAAGAGACCCAAACCTGGACTCAGCAGAAGATTGGGTTCTGCGTTCAGCTTGACCATCCCTGCGGTAAACACTGTATTAGTGCTAGACACTGGATCGTGGGGTCTTAATTAGGAAGGTAGCTCCCCAAATACTTTCAAGGTTGTCATCAATCCAACAGGTGTTAAGGTATGTAAGTGGGGGCGAGCATTCGGTTGGTCAATAAAACCCCAACCGAACTTTCGATTCAGATGCGTTTCTGAACCCGAAACCTGAACGGGTCTATTATTTGCCCGTTAAAACTCCCTGGTACCATATTCACAAGGAATTCCAAAAACCATGATTGAGCCATCCTGGGCCACCAGTAGTTGTGTATATAACTGCCCTCGATAATTTAAGGGCAAATTAATCAACGTTCAGTAGACCCCTCATCACTCTGGGTCGTACCAGCTCGATGTCTTCTAGATATAGTCTTCTGGCCATGTTGACCTGCTCTAAAGAACACTGCTGTGAGTCTCCTATGAGAGATGGCTGAGATAAGAGGATCAAGGATCTTGTTATCCTTGTTTATCAGTCACTCTCCCTCCCCTCAGCACCCTATGGATTCATGTTACTTTTCTTTAGGTGGGGTCATGTGATCTATTCTGTTCCTAGGCCTGGAGAAGGTTCATCAATCCAGGAATAGCAATAATCTGAATAACTGTTACTATACAAGCCCAACTCCAGGTAGCAGGTAGTGTGTGTTGTAAATAGCCACTAATATGGTGTGTTGCTGAGGCATCAGGGGCTTGATAGTAGAGCACAAGGAAAGAGAAATCTAAAAATTCAACATTGCTGGATGATCAGAGTAGAGAGGAGTGTCATTTATACATGTACGGACTAGACAACAAGGACATAGAACGTTGCTGTCAACAGTTGGGTGTCTAGTCCTGGTAGAAGAGCCTTAGGGCACATTTACTAAGGGCCTCCGCGGCCCGCACTTTCGGTGAGTTTCCCGATCTTTTTCCGATTTTGCGCCAAAATTACTCAGGGATTGTGGCGCATGCGATCGGATTCGCCGCAATCGTGCCGGCTTTCACACGGACAGAATTCGGGGGGCGGGCGTTGGAAAAAACCAGACGGATTCAGAAAAAAAAAAAAAAGCAGAATTTAAAAAATGAATTGTGTTGTAGCAAACTCACTCACTCACATGCACCGGGAATAGGTTGGTGAACTCCGGCAACCTCGGCGCAGCAGCGACAACCTGTAGTGGACATTGGGCGCATGACCTAGTGATATCCCGGAAGACCTGGATCTTGTCGGAGAGGAACGCGCCGCGGATAAGCGGGAAGGCCCGGGTAAAAAATGACCCCCTTAGTGGTTAGGTTATTGCACAGCGGCTTCCTGAAAAGTTCAGACATGATTGTCGAAAGTAGGCGCCTTACTGCAAGATCACTGGGGGGATAGTTTACATTCCCACCCTGGAAAACACATTGCATATCCTTACCATAATCGTGGTCACATAAACCAAGAATAGGACTTTGCAGATTCGTAACGATCATAACCTTTTTTTTTCTTACTACGATCTTTGTCTGAATGCAAAATACTCTTTTATATATGCCAAATGAGATTTTGGTGAATGGTTCCTCAATAAAAGGTCTCTTGCCCAGTATCTCAGAAGAAAGTCAGGATACGGGGGGAGGAGCTGACGCTGAGCACCGCCACCTGAGGCGGACACCCAAGTGCACCGAAATGCTGAAACTTTATTTAAATTAATAAAGTAATCACTATGTTACCCTAGGAGAGCCCTAAAAAGCCACTAATTTGAAGCCTTATCTTTTGCGTGCTTAGAACCTTTATATATAGAAGACATCTAGATAACGTGACATTCTACAATTTTACTGCTACAGTAGTTTATAAAAAAAAAAGGATTAAATATTGTCTCTAAAATCCAGCGTGCCTGCGGAACATTGCAAACGGGAAGTGAAGGTTGACAGTTTGAATCTTAATGTTACCACAATGTTGTCATAAACATAACATTCTGCATTGATATATTCAACTATTTTTACTTTTATTGACTACAGACGCCTGGGGAAATAAATGAGTAGAGCAAAGATGAGTTACAAGTTATCTGGAATGACATAATACACTTGCTAGGATTTAATGTCATTTACTTTATAGTATAGAGCTACTTAGAGAACAGAGGACAACGTTTGATTTATTAAATACTTAATGGGGGGTCTGTTTTGACAACCTTCAAAGATGCGGATTATTTATAAGGCAATATAAGTAAGAAAATAGGTTAAAACAAAACATTTGTAAAATTCAGAACTTGTTGGGGCATATGTCTCATATTTGAAAGGGAAATTCATCATTGCAAGTGTTTCAGGGGGCAGACTGTCCTGGTTCGGCCCAAATAAACCAAGCCCCTCCCTCTGGTCTGAATAAAAGATGTAGACGTTTATGATGGTTTGGGGAGGGAGGTTAGAAGTGTTGTTCAGTGATTAGAATCTCCAAAATTTTACTAGGGGTTTGGCCTGTTTTTTTATTGTTCTAACTTGCCATTTATTTGCTTTCTGCCTATGGCCCCAATGGATGCCACAAGAAACAAAAGAAACCAGTGGGAGAACCCAATATGCGCTGGAATTTTCTATTGTTCTGATGATAGACTGTAGGTGGGTGTGGTCCTGAATAACCGGGCACCAACCCACTGACAGTTAGACAGTAGCCTGAATGCCTAACAGGGGGAAAACAAACTGTGCCTATATTTGTAGAACAGGACATATATAAGAAACAGAATGAAAAAAGCTGAGATAGTTGAGATAGGTCATAACTAGGATGAGTCAATGACTGAAAGTTCGTTAGGGTACCCAAAACTGGAACACTCATCCCAATGGTTAAACCTGTTTGCACGCCACGATGTTTCTATGGTCAGTTGAATACCCATGACGTCATCTCAAGAGTGGCAATGTTAGGGCAAAAAGCTGGCTGTGTTTAAAGAGACCTGACCTTGCAACCGCAAACCTGCCGCTCGGGTCCCCTGGCTGACTCGAACTTCAACAAAAGTTCAAGTTGAGTTCAAACCCCTCGGCCCCCCCCCCCCGTCACTAATGGGAGCGATTAGTGCAATGGTTACATGAGGACACAGCATGTTAGTGCCCAAACCAATATGCTACCAACTCGTGTCTGTTACTTGTGGGGTGTCCCGTCCAAGTCACATTTTAAGTTTGGTTGACGCAAAGCGTGAACTTTGTCGGTCCACGGTATCACTGTTAACTTCCATGTGCAGGTCAGTGGCCAGACCACAATTGAGGATTTGAGATCGGTGAAGAACCCGAAACACCAGACTTCTCCGTTACTGTTCTGATCCTCGCCCATAGTCATAAAACCTCATTCGTTAGCCACCTGTAACTTTTTTCTTACATCCTTGCGTTTTACATTTCATGTCAACTTTTGGTAACTATGTCCTCAACTCCTTATAATGAATATGCTCAGGTTGCTCCTTAATTTTCCCACTTCGCTCTCCCGGGGCAGCAGCTACACCGATAAACTATGAGTGTGTGCATATGGATTTGTCATATATCATCCCATGAAGTTCAGCCATAACGAATCTTACACATCGTGCGGAGCTGATCAAATAACATCATTAGTTTGTAGGTTTAGAGATCGTAGTCTATCTTTAGAGTTCTCGTAACTCGAAGAAATATTATTGATACAAGTTTGCGTCGTCTATGACTCCGGACAATCATGATGGTTAATGAAGATTTAACGGAAAATTAAAGAATTAAACAATTTGTATACTTTTTGTGATACTAACCTTTATGTGCCGGAAACGTGGCGGGAAATGTGTACAAATTTTCTTAACCTGCGCACTATCAAAGACGCAAGTGTGCATGATCTCCTTAAGTTGCTATAACTGGTGGTTTTCATTACTACATCATTATAAAACTCTGTCAGACGTGTTCTAAGTCAACAATAATTAGATTTTTGCCAATTTTATTCGAAGAACTGTTCACTGCAGCAGTCCCGATGCAGTATTTACTGTACTGAGAATCATAGAATCAATGCAAATCCAAGGTAAAAAATGCTATTAAAAAGTGAAGACATAAAATCCTGAGAAGTCAAGGAAAAGCATATAGCAGTGAGAACAATACGGAACAAGCTTTCCAAAAGCCTAGAAAAGAACATCATTAAGAAGAGATGAAATATACTAGAATTGTATGTGTGAGTGATCAAGGCTTTCTGAGCCGACTGCTCCTCAACCCCAGTGATGTGTGGAGAAAGACAAGATGGAATGGGACAGTACAGATCTTAGAACAGTTTTTGGCTGTTTAACACTGTTTTTGCTTTTCCGTGAGCCGACCATTCTTGTTGGTCATCTTGGAAGCTGATGTGTATGGTCAGTATGGATTGGATGGCCAAAAAAATTAGCGTCCGGGGCATTGTCCAGAAACTCTAAAATACCTAATCCCCACTTCACTCTGTTTATACAGTTCTCTTATCATTCTATCTTTAGTCTGATTTTGCTGTATTTTGTTAAGTTTTCCTCTACCTCATGATTCTGTTGCTCGCTGCCATCTTGGTTTTTGAACCTATTATCCTGTCCTCCCATTTGTTCTGTCTTCTCTGTCCATTTATCATCTGTTCCACCAAAAGGGACTGTCATCAGTTGTCAACTGCAAGGGAAGTAGCAGACAGGGGTTGTGGGTTAGATCAGGGCTGTGGCGCTGTCTAAGGTGGACCATGTAGATTTTGATTCATGGTCCTTTATTACCATTTCAGCCAAAATATTAAAGTGACAAAATCCTAAACTTCCTTGAGTTTGGACAACTGGTTGTCCTCAATACTGCTTATATTAATTTGAAAAAAACAATGACACGGTGCTATTGTTAGGTACTGAAGTAGAGTCATCTTATTGTAGACTAACAAAAACATCTTATTAATTTAATTCTTTTGTAGATGTCATTATGTAAGTTTGATTTTAAGAGTCTCTATATTTTCTGTAATGATGTAATTCACGGTAAAAAATCATTCACAGTTTACTAATGGGGTCATTACTAAGGGACCGATTCGCGTTTTCCCACGTGTTACCCGAATATTTCCGATTTGCGCCGCTTGACATGAATTGCCCGGGTTTTTGGCGCACGCGATCGGATTGTGGCGCATCGGGGCGGCTGCTGCGCGACAGAAATCGGGGGGGCGTGGCACGAACGAAAACCCGACGTATTCGGAAAAACCGCCGCATTTAAAAACCGAAAAAATGTGTCGCTTGGGAGCGCTCACCTTCACCTTCTATGGGATGGTGCATTCCGGGCCGTTAAGCATTATTTTCGGCGCGCAGCGACACTGGTGGACGGCGGAGGAGAACTACCTCTTAAATCCCAGCCGGACCCGAATCCGTGCAAGAACCGCCCGCTGGATCGCGAATGGGCCGGGTAAGTAAATGTGCCCCAATGTCATCAACAATTATGTTGTAGGGGGCAAACTGAGAAGGACCTTCACCCATAAAATTCTCATACTATAAGTTCTTGCTCTCAATACAGATGCACAGAAGAGCCATTTTTAGAACCTTTTTAAGATCCTTCAAAGGTCCTGAAACTACAGATTGAAAGCAGCCAGATGGGACAGTCCCAAGAAGCTGATTCTAGTACCAGATGTAGGAGTGATTCCAGACTTGTAGGGGCTATAATATTCATGCAGTAAAAAACCAGACGATTCGGAAAACCGCCGTATTTAAAAAAAAATGACGCTCGACACACACTTACCTTCACCCCAGGGTACTGGTGAACTCCGATGCAATCCGATAGTCTAGCGCAGCAGACGCACCTGCGTGGACGGTCGGAGGAACTTCCTTAGTGAATCCCGCGGACCCAAATCCACCGCAGAGAACGCACACTTTCGTGAATGGACTGGGTAAATAAATATGCCCCATTGTTCTTCATATACTATTGTGAAGAACATCGTTCTGCACGCGTGTCTTCAGATAAGTTAGCAGATGTACGCGAACATCTGCAATGTGTTCTTCACTTTGTTCTTTCAATGTGTTCTTTCAGTGAAAACATCTGCAAAATCTGTAATGTGTTTCTCTTCACTGTTCTTTCAATGTGTTCTTTCAGTGAAAAAGCTCGAGCTCCCATTGACTTCAATGGGGGCTGTTATTCGAGACGAGCACCGAGCATCGGGAAAAGTTCGTCTCGAATAACGAGCACTCGAGCATTTTAGTGCTCGCTCATCTCTAGTTCTAATCATTCAGAGTAGGGCAGGTCAGCTCTTTATATATTTACTTAGCTATTCTTTGGGGACCCCACTAATCTCCAAAAGAACCTGAAGCTTATACAACCTGGAGACGAGCTGGAAAAACTAGTTAAATTTTTACTTTCAATCAATCAATTTCTTGTAGCCACATTATGGCTGGATGAGAAGTATAAAATTGTGCTCTTCTCCACCATTTTAGATTAAAGGACATCTACCACCAGGATCCAGCATTGTAACAAGCACACTACAGGTGGTGTGTGCCCCCTCTAGCAGGATCTGCTTTGCTATTACAGTAGCTTCTTGTCAGGGTCGGTGGGTGGTGACCGTGGAATAACTGCGTACGAGATATAAGCCGACAACTAAGTGTCACCTAATATTCACCAGAGCCCTCCGCAAAGTTGGGCTGAACTTGATGCAGCGGGATACCACCAAGTTGCTCCACAGGCACGACTTTGCCCGTGGTGGTGGCAAGGTGAGGTACAGTAGGTAGGCAGAATCAGAGTCGAGGTCAGGTAGGCGGTCACGACAGGTGGCAGGGAATCAAGGTCAGGAACGGAAGCAGAGGTCTAGGGCTATGAGGCACAAGATCTGGCAGGGGTCACAGAAGAGCCTGGCTATTTAACAGGTCAGAGGCCAGTTAGTGAAATAGTGCTCCTGGCCCTTTAAAATTTCACAGATCCGACGCAAGACGTGCCCTGAGGAGGCAGGACATGCGTGCTGGATCACAGGAACGCAGTGGAGTATGGAAAGGGTAAGATTGTGGGGTGCCGCTAGATGGGGCACATGGTGCGCCTGCAATCCGAACGTGGGTTAGGGGGGCACTAATAACCTTCTTATGTCCGTGTTTTTACAAAAAAAAGCCTTCCAAAATTATGCAAATAACCTGAGGGCTTCAGCTATAGCTGTTAATGGAACCACTGGGCTCATTTGATATTTTTTTAGTATAATTGTGGCATAAGAAGCTTAAAGAAGAACTTATACTCCTCTAGTGGGGAACACACCAGTATGTAAGGGTGCTTAGTTTATTTCCTTAATTGTACCTTCTGCCACAAAGTTCCCAAGGATATAATATATCACAGCGCTATCCAAGGAAAAATATCCCCCTTCCCCGACCTCACCAAATTCTTAGCCGTCAGTACCTTGGAGATCATTGAACTCCATTTCAAAGAAAAGGGGTCAATTTCTACAGGGCTCGATTTGCGATTGTTGCGACGGGTTTAAACCGAATTTTTCCGTTTTGCGCTGATTTTTCCCTGTATTGCCCAGCACGAGATAGGATGTGGGGCATCGGCGCCGGCATGCACGCAACGGGAAATCAGGGGCTGGACCGTGAAAAAACAAGACAGATTCGGAAAAAACCGCCGCATTAAAAAAAAAAAGTGTTCACTTGACACGCGCTACCTTCATCCTGGGATAGCTCGTGTGAAACTCAGTGCGTCTACAAGCATCTTAGCGCGTGCAGCAGCGACAAACATCGAGGACTTCGGAGAAACGCCCATTCGGGAATCGCCGCCGGACGACGAACGCGCCCTGTGATCGCGAAAGGCACGGGTAATTAAATCGGCCCCCAAAAGTTTGTCATTGTTGCAGGGGTGGAGTCTCTTTGACGAATTCCATCATAACTAGGTGTGGGGATTGCAGAGTGATTACGTGGCTTTTAGCTTTTATTTTAAGTTGTGTCCCATCACTGTGTGACCTCGGTAATCTCTGCAGCCCCACACAGTTATGAGGGATTCGTCAAAGAGACATCCACCCCTGCACAATGGACAACCTTTTGGGGCAGATTTACTTACCCGGTCCATTCGCGATCCAGCGGCGCGTTCGGGTCCGGCGGATTCCCTAATGGCAGTTTCTCCGAGTCCAGCAGGTGTCGCTGCTGCCGCTAAAGACATTGAACGCACTGGAGTTCACCGAGCTATCCGGATGAAGGTAAGCGCGTGTCAAGTGACACTTTTTTTTTTTTAAATGCGGCGGTTTTTCCGAATCTGTCTGGTTTTTTCACGGTCACGCACCCTGATTTCCGTTGCGTGCATGCCGGCGCCGATGCACCACAATCCGATCTCGTGCCTGGGGCAATACAGGGAAAATCAGCGCAAAACGGAAAAATTCGGTTAACCCGTCGCAAAATCGCAAATCGAGCCCTTAGAAATTGACCCCCTTTCTCTTTGAAATGGGAGTTCAATGATCTCCAAGGTACTGAAGGCTAAGAATTTTGGTGAAGGTCGGGGAAGGGGGGATATTTTCCTTGGAATAGGCTCTGTGATATATTATATCCTTGGGTACTTGTGTGGCAGAAGGTACATATTAAAGGAAATTTAAACTAAGCACCCTTACATACTGGTGTGTTCCCCCTAGAGGAGTATAAGTTCTTCTTTAAGCTTCTTATGCCCTAAATTATACTAAAAAAATATTCAAATGAGCCCAAGGTGTTCCATTAACAGCTATGAAGACTGAAGCCCCTCAGGATTATTTGCATAATTTTGGAAGGCTTTTTTTTGTAAAAACACGGACATAAGAAGTGTTATTAGTGCCCCCGTAACCCACGTTTCGGATTGCAGGCGCACCCATGTGCCCCCATCTAGCGGCACCCCACAACTCTTACCTTTCCATACTCCAGCTGCGTCTCCTGTGATCCAGCACGCATGTCCCTGCCTCCTAGGGCACGCTTGCGTCGGATCTGTGAAATTTAAAGGGCCAGAGCACTAATTTACACTAACTGGCCTCTGACCTGTTAAATAGCCAGGCTCTTCCTGTGACCCCTGCCAGATCTTTGTGCCTCATAGCCCTAGACCTCTGCTTCCGTTCCTGACCTTGATTCCCTGCCACCTGTCGTGACCGCCTACCTGACCTCGACTCTGATTCTGCCTACCTACTGTACCTCACCTTGGCCACCACCACGGGCAAAGTCGTGCCTGTGGAGCAACTTGGTGGTATCCCGCTGCATCAAGTTCAGCCAACTTTGCGGAGGGCTCTGGTGAATATTAGGTGACACTTAGTTGTCGGCTTATATCATCGTACGCAGTTATTCACAGGGTCCACCACCACCGACCCTGACAAGAAGCTACTGTAATAGCAAAGCAGATCCTGCTAGAGGGGGCACACACCACCATGTAAGTGTGCTTGTTTACAATGCTGGATCCTGGTGGTAGATGTCCTTTAATCTAAAATGGTGGAGAAGAGCACAATTTTAGTACTTCTTCATCTCAGCCATAATGTGGCTACAAGAAAATTGATTGATTGAAAGTAAAAATTTGATACTGAGATTTTCCAGCGCTCCCAGTGTATAAGCTTCAGGTTCTTTTGGAGATTGGTGGGGTCCCAGAAGAATAGCTAAGTAAATATAAAGAGCTGACCTGCCCTACTCTGAATGATTAGAACTAGAGATGAGCGAGCACTAAAATGCTCGAGTGCTCGTTATTCGAGACGAACTTTTCCCGATGCTCGAGTGCTCGTCTCGAATAACGAGCCCCATTGAAGTCAGCAAAAAATAACACTTCTGCAAAAACAATTATCATTACATCTCCTGAAATAGATGATGTCATATCTTTAATATTATTACATTTGGGTTAAAGCTTTCAACCTCACTCTAAAATTTACACTTTTAGGAACTGTAAATAACAACAAACACAAAAAAAGCATATGCTCTTATCACCCAAAATCAACATAATTGTAGCTTACTTAACATCCAGATGAATTTTCTCTATATTTTTTCCAAAGGTAATATAAATAACCACAAAATTTTCAAAATGTATCTGTAAATGTTTTACATTTTTATTATTTTTGCTATATTTTTTAAAAAAATGTAAGCTCCAAAATTAAATTAGAACATTAACTACAAACATATTAAGACATATATAAAATAAACTAGCATTACATTTATGACATTTTAGCCTTAATCAATAAACTTAGTGTAACAAAAGAAAATAATGGTCTGCAGCACTCAAAGACAACCACGATGGAATGGTGCAAAAAACAAGACTTACCTTTTTATTTATGCTGCATGGGCATAACACAAAGATAAAAGAAAGTCAAAGATCGGCACGTTTCAACGCTATCGTGTCTTAATCTTGATCTCCACTAGGTACAAACATATATACAAACTGTCCGGGGACAGGAGAGAATGGGAGGTGGCACTAGAAACTCAAGATCTACCATACTCTATGACTGTCCTCCATATACCTGGTCTAGTATGGATGATGTAATACAAAATCACATGACTAACTAAAGTCATGTGACAAGGAGTACACTCAATGGAGATTCGGACCTGGACAAGGTTGGAAAAAGGTTAATATTAGAGATGAGCGAGCACTAAAATGCTTGAGTGCTCGTTATTCGAAACAAACTTTTCCCGATGCTCGAGTGCTCGTCTCGAATAACGAGCCCCATTGAAGTCAATGGGAGGCTCGAGCATTTTTCACTGAGAGAACAGATTGAAAGAACACTAAAGAAGAACACATTGCAGATGTTTGCAGATGTTTTCACTGAAAGAACACATTGAAAGAACACAGTGAAGAACACATTGCAGATGTTCCGTACATCTGCAAACTTATACTCGAGTATATATACAGTAAGATAAGAATAAGTAAGATTAGAACCTGCTGAACTTTTCCTAATTGTAAAAGGCTACAAACACAAACTTAAAGGGACTGTCCACTTTCAGTAACTATTTGATATGGTTTGTGTAAGGGAAAAGTTATACAATTTTCCATTATACTTTCTGTATAAATTCCTCACTGTTTTCTAGATCTCTGCTTGCTGTCCTGCTAAAGAAAGCTTCTATTTTTACTTCCAGTGAATAGAAATTTGTCCATGTGATGTGATGGACACGCATGTGCACGGACCGTTATTATCACAGAAAGTAATAGGAGTAAACTGGGATTAAACACAGAAGCTTTCTATAGAATGACAGCAAGCAGAGATCTAGAAATCATAAGGAATTGATACAGAAAGTATATTGCAAAATTGTATAACTTTTCCTTACACAAACCATTTAAAACCATATATATATAGTACACGTGTATATGGCACTGTATGTGTTTGTATATGTGATGTATACATGCTCTATATGTGCGTGCATGTGTGTAAGAGTGTATAAATGTGTATGTGTATGAACTGTATGTATATGTAAATAGGTATATAAATGTGTGTATATATATGTGAGTGTAATATGCATAATTTAAAATGGGAAATGGGGCCCAATTCAGAAGTCTGCTTTGTGGCCCTGACTCTCCTAGTAACACCCCCTGGTCCAAAGCCACGTGTATTCCCAGCAGGGGTGGATTAAGACTGTCATGGGCCCTGAGTTGTATGAATATTATAGCCCCTACAAGTCTGGAATCACTTCCTACATCTGGTACTAGAATCAGCTTCTTGGGGACTGTCCCATCTGGCTGCTTTCAATCTGTAGTTTCAGGACCTTTGAAGGATCTTAAAAAGGTTCTAAAATGGCTCTTCTGTGCATCTGTATTGAGAGCAAGAACTTATGTATGAGAATTTTATGGGTGAAGGTCCTTCTCAGTTGCCCCTACAACATAATTGTTGATACATTGGGGCACATTTACTTACCCGGCCCATTCGCGATCCAGCGGCGCGTTCTCTGCACAGGATTCGGGTCCGGCTGGGATTTAAGATGGTAGTTCCTCCGCCGTCCACCAGGTGGCGCTGCAGCGCCGAAAATAATCTTAACGCCCCGGAATGCACCATCCCATAGAAGGTGAAGGTGAGCGCTCCCCAAGCGACACATTTTCGGTTTTTAAATGCGGCGGTTTTTCCGAATACGTCGGGTTTTCGTTCGGCCACGCCCCCCCGATTTCTGTCGCGCGCATGCCGGCCCCGATGCGCCACAATCCGATCGCGTGCGCCAAAAACCCGGGGCAATTCATGTACAAGCGGCGCAAATCGGAAATATTCGGGTAACACGTCGGGAAAACGCGAATCGGGCCCTTAGTAAATGACCCCCATTATGTAAACTGTGAATGATTTTTACCGTGAAACTTACATCATTACTCAGAAAATATAGAAGACTCTTAACATCAAACTTACATAATGAAATCTACAAAAAGATATTGATAAGATTTTGTAGTCTACAATAAGATGACTCTTACTTCAGTCCTAACAATAGGCCGTGCTCATTGTTTTTTCAATATTATATAAGCAGTATGATGACAACCCAGTTGGCCAAACTCAAGGAAGTTTAGGATTTGTCACTTTAAAATATTTTGGCATGAAAATGGTAATTAAATGGTAACCATG
The DNA here is from genome assembly GCA_019512145.1 of Engystomops pustulosus. Classification (NCBI taxonomy): domain Eukaryota; kingdom Metazoa; phylum Chordata; class Amphibia; order Anura; family Leptodactylidae; genus Engystomops; species Engystomops pustulosus. The sequence continues at coordinate 208,770,494 of CM033643.1, forward strand.
AATCAAAATCTACATGGTCCACCTGAAGACAAAGCGCCACAGGCCCTGATCTAACCCACAACCCCTGTCCCTGCCTACTTCCCTTGCAGTTGACAACTGGATGACAGTCCCTTTTGGTGGAACAGATGATAAATGGACAGAGAGAGACAGACAAATGGGAGGCCAGGATAATAGGTCAAAACCAAGATGGCAGCGAGCTACAGAATCATGAGGTAGAGGAAAACTTAACAAAATACAGCAAAATCAGACTAAAGATAGAATGATAAGAGAACTGTATAAACAGAGTGAAGTGGGGATTAGGTATATTTAGAGTTTCTGGACAATGCCCCGGACGCTAATTTTGTTGGCCATCCAAACCATACCTGACACATACACTCAGCTTCAAGATGACCAACAAGAATGGTCGGCTCACGGAAAAGCAAAAGACAAGTGTTAAACAGCCAAAAAATGTTCTAAGATCTGACTGTCCACTTCCATCTTGTCTTTCTCCCACACATCACTGGAGGGTTGAGGAGCAGTCGGGCTCAGAAAGCCTTGGATCACTCACAACATACAATTCTAGTATATTTCATCTCTTCTTAATGGATGTTTCTAGGCTTTTGGAAAGCTTTTTCCGTATTGTTCTCACTGCTATGCTTTTCCTTGACTTCTCAGGATTTTATGTCTTCACTTTATAGCATTTTTACCTTGGATTTGCATTGATTCTATGATTCTCAGTACAGTAATAATGCACTCGGGACTGCTGAGTTGAACAGTTCTTCGAATAAAATGGAAAAATATAATTATTGTTGACTTAGAACACGTCTGACAGAGTTTTATAATGATGCTAGTAATGAAAACCAGTTACTTAGCAAACTTAAGGAGACTGAATGGTGAAGTAGCAGAGTTAAGAAATTTGTACATTTCCCGCAGCGTTTCCGGCACAATTAAAGGTTTATATCAAAATATAAAAATTGTAGATTCTTTACTTTCCGTAAGACTCTTCATTAACACATCATGATGTCCGGAGTCATAGACGAAATTGTATCAATATAATCCTGTCGAGTTACGAGACTCTAAAGATAGACTAGGATTCTAAAACCTACAAAACTAATGAGTTATTTTCAGCTCCCACAGATGTGTAAGATCCGTTATGGCTGAAACTTCATGGGATGATATATGACAAATCCAATATGCAAATCATAGTTTATCGGGTAGCTGCTGCCCCAGGAGAGACGATGGGAAAATTAATGAAGCAACTGGAGCATATTCACTTATAATGGGATTTGCAGGACAAGTTACCAAAGTGACATGAAATGTAAAAGCCAAGGATGTAAGAAAAAGTTACAGGTGGCTAAGAATGAGTTATGACTATGGCTGAGCGGATCAGAACTGAAGTCTGGGTTTGGGTTTCACATTCATCCTGCAATTGGTTCTGGCACTGATCACAGAAGTTAACTAGTGATAAGTGGACCCGACAAAGTTCAGGTTTGGTCGAACCCAAACTTAAAACTTGGACCGGACACCCCACAAGTAACAGACACGATGTAGCATATGTGTGGGCACTAACATGCTGTGTGCCTCCATGTAACATTGCACTAATCGCTCCCATTAGTGACGGGGGGGGGGGGGGGCGAGGGGTTTGAACTCAGACTTGAACTTTTGTTGAAGTTCGGAGTCAGGCCAAGGGGACCCGAAGCGGCAGGGTTTGCGGTTCAGGTCAGGTACTCTTTAAACACAGCCAGCATTTTGCCTAACATTGCCACTCTGAGATGACGTCATGGGATGCACTGACCATAGGAAAAATCGTGGCGTGCAAACAGGTTTTACCAATTGGGATGAGTGTTCAGGTTTGGGTACCTAAACCGAACTTTCAGGTCATTGACTCATCCCTAGTTATGACCTATCTCAACTATCTCAGGTCTTTTCATTCTTTATTATGTCCTGTTCTACAGATATAGGCACAGTTTTGTTTTCCCCCTGTTATGGCATTAGGCTACTGTCTACTGTCAAGTGGGTGGTGCCAGGTTATTCAGGACCACCCACCTGACAGTATACAGCATAACAAATAGAAAATTCCAGAGCAGATTGGGTTCTCCCACTGGTTTCTTTTTTCTTGTGCAACAATTGGGGCCATAGGCAGAAGTAATAAATGGCAATTTGGAACAATAAAAAAACGGGCCAAACCCCTGAGTGACATTTGAGATTCTAATCAATGAACACTTCTAAGCCCCTCCCCTCCCCAACCCAATCATAAGACTTCTACATCTTTTATTCAGACCAGAGGGGAGGGGCTTGGGTTTATTTGGGCCGAACCAGGAACAGTCTGCCCCCTGAACACTTGCAATGATGAATTTCCCTTTCATATGAGACATATGCCCACCAACCAGTTCTGAATTTTACAATGTTTTACCTATTTTCTTACTTATATTGCACTGTCAGCAGCTTTGAAGGTGTCAAAACAGACCCCCATTAAGTAATTTAATAAATCAACGTTGTCCTCTAGTTACTCTAAGTAGCTCTATACTAATAAAGTAAATGAAATTATCCTAGAAGTGTATTCTTTCCATTCCAGATACTTGTAAACTCATCTTTGTCTCTACTCAATTTATTTCCCAGGCGTCTGTAAGCAATTAAATAGTAAAATAGTTGAATATATTAATGCAGAAATGTTATGTTTATGACAACAGTGTGTAACAATTAAAGAAGTCAAAACTTGTCACGCTTCACTTCCCGTTTGCAAATGTTACGCCAGGCAGCGCTGGGATTTTTAGAACAATATTTATCCATTTTTTTTTATAAACTGTACAGTAAAATTGTAGAATGTAACTTTATATAAGATGATCTTCTATATATAAAGGTCTAAAGAAGACCAAAAGATAAGGCTTCAAATTAGTGGCTTTTATGGCTCATCTAGGTAAGCAGTAGTGATTACTTTATTAAATTTAAATAAAGTTTCAGCATTTTGGTGCACATTGGGTGTCGCCTCAGGGTGGCGGTGCTCAGCGTCAGCTCCTCCTCCACGTAGCCTGACTTTCTTCTAGGATACTGGGCAAGAGACCTTTTATTGAGGAACCATTCACCAAAATTCTCATTTGCATATAATAAAAAAGAGTATTATCTGCATTCAGGACAAAGATCTTATTAAGAAAAAAAAAAGGCTTATGATGCAGTTCACTGAATCTGCAAAGTCCTATTCTTAGGTTATATGTGACCAAGATGATGGTAATGAATATGCAAATGTGTTTTCCAGGGTGGAAATGTAAACTATCCCCCAGTGATACTTGCAGTAAGGCAGCTACTTCTACATCAATGTCTGACTTTCAGGAAGCCGCTGTGCAATAACCTAACCACTAAGGGGGTCATTTACTTACCCGGTCCTATCGCGATCCAGTGGCGCGTTCTCCGACAAAGATCCAGGTCTTCCGGGGATTCACTAAGGTCATGCGCCCAATGTCCACCAGGTGTCGCTGCTGCGCCGAGGTCTGCCGGAGTTCACCAACCTATTCCCGGTGCATGTGAGTGAGTGATTTTGCTACACAATTCATTTTTTAAATTCTGCTTTTTTCTGAATCCGTCTGGTTTTCCAACGGCCACGCCCCCCGAATTCTGTCGTGTGAAAGCCGGCACGATTGCGCCGAAATCCGATCGCATGCGCCAAAATCCCTGAGGAATTTGGCGCAAAACGGAAAAAGTCGGGAAACCCAACGAAAGTGCGGCCGCGGAGCCCTTAGTAAATGTGCCTCTAAGTCTCTTCTACAAGGACTAGACACCCAACTGTTGACAGCACTGTTTCTATGTCTTGTTGTCTAGTCAGTACAGTATAAGGAACTCTCCTCTCTACTCTGATCATACAGCATGTTGAATTTTTAGATTTCTCTTTCCTTGTGCTCTACTATCAAGCCCATGATGCCTCAGCAACACACCATATTAGTGGCTATTGACAACACGACCACTACCTGCTACCTGGAGGTTGGGCTTGTATAGTACAGTTATTCAGTTATTGCTATTCCTGGATTGATGAACCTTCTCCAGGCCTAGGGAACAGAATTAGATCACATGACCCAACTAAAGAAAAGTAGCATGAAGCCATAGGGTGCTGAGGAGGGAGAGTGACTGATAAACAAGGATAACAAGATCCTTGATCACTCTTATCTCTAGCCATCTCTCATAGGAGAACTCACAGCAGTGTTCTTTAGAGCAGGTCAACATGGACCAGAAGACTGATATCTAGAAGACATACGAGCTTGGTAAGACCCAGAGTGATGAGGGGGCTACTGTAAAGTTATTATTTGCCCTTAAAATTTATCTAGGGCAGTTATATACACAACTACTGGTGGGCTCCAGGATGGCTTCAAATCATGGGTTTTTGGCAATATCCTTGTGAATTATGGTAACAAGGGAGTTTAAGGGCAAATAAATAGACCCGTTCAGGTTCGGGTTCAGACGATTCTGAATCTGAAAGTTCTGTTGGGGTTTATTGACCAAACCTGAATGCTCGCCCCCACTTACATAACCTTTTAACACCTGTGATTGATGACACCTTGAAGTATTTGGGGAGCTACATTCCTAATTAAAGCCCACGATCAGTGCTAGCACTAATCACAAGTGTTACCGGCAGGGATGGGTAAGCTGAACGCAGAACCCAATCTTTTGTCTGAAGTCCAGGTTTGGGTCTCTTCATCACCATGTTTAAATACTTGCTGGTCTAGAGTCGTAAAGGAAAAAAGGGTAACAATGCTGTCAAAGATGAAGACCTATGTAGACTGTGACTTATTTTAAAGGACATCTACCACCAGGATCAAGGATTGTAAACCAAGTACAATGATATACTGGAGTGTACCCCGTGTAGCAGGATCTGCTCTTTTTTAAGCTTCTTATGTCCTGGTGTTTACAAAACAAGGCCTTTAAAATTATGCAAATGCTCCATAGATGTTAATGGAGCCTGGAGCCCCTCAGGCTCATTTGCATAATTTTAAACCCCCTTTTTTTTCTTAAAAACAAAGGGAAAATAAAAGAAAAGAAAAGCAGTTCCTGCCAGAGGATGGTCTGCCAGCCTTCATCCTGGTGGTAGATGTCCTTCAAAACCAGCTATGGCCAAAGTAGGCTCCTTTGCCCTTTGGCCCTCTGTGCAACTGAACAGACTCCAAAGCCTATGGGGGTCATTTACTAAGGGCCCGAATCGCTTTTTTTCGTCGGGTTTCCTGAATATTACCAATTTGCGCCGTTTTTCCCTGAATTGCCCCGGGTATTTGGCACACGCGGTCGGATTGTGGTGCATCGGCGCTGGCATGCATGTAACGGAAATCGGGGGGCGTGGCCATCGGAAAACCCATCGGATTCGGAAAAACCGCAGTATATTTTTTAAAGGTAGTGTGCCTGTTGTCCACCAGGTCCACCGGAGTTCACAAACTTATCCTAGGTGCATGTAAGCGCTTGACACGCGCTTACATGCACCCAGGATAGGTTTGTGAACTCTGGCGAACTCCGGCGGACCTGGTGGACATCAGGCACACTACCTTAGTGAATCGCCAGAAGACCCGAATCCTCGACGGAGAACATGGCGCTGGATCGCGACAGGACCGGGTAAGTAAATCTGCCCCTATATCTCTGTCCTTGTAGCCAGTAGAGTCTGAGTTAGTTCCATACATCTGAGCGACACTGTTCTTATCTCATACCTGCCGTCCTTCAAAAGCTGCATGGAGCCATTTCTTTTTGGAGTGCCGGATTCTTCGATGTTGTTTATTTGACATCACAAGCTTTTTTTATACAGTCCGGGAAGCCGCTACCTCTACTACTAAATAATCCCCAAGTGTAAGAGTTCTCCACACAACAGTAAGTAGCATACAGTTCTGCGGTTCCATGGACGGATCCAGACTTCTTTTTATGTTCTGAAGTGTCTACAAAGTAAAAGATTCATACAAGGAATTAGCACTTTGCCGCCATTAAGCATGTGCAATACGCTACATCATTAATTCAACAGATGCCACTGCTATGTTTAGCCGCGTGTTCTCAGGTCTTCTACTGTGAAAGTGGTATTTTTCTTACATGTTGCTATGGAAACTACAAATTATTTACTGCATAGTTTGCAAGACTGAGTTTGCAAAGTCAACTTAAAAATGTACTTTCTAAAACATCTGATAGTGTACAGAATTATATTATCTTCCTAAATAATAAAGGGGGGTGGTTTGGGAGAGGTGCTCCGAGCTTTTATATATTATACCGAAAAGTAAGGAAGGAAAAGATAAAGGACGGTGTTACCCTGGAAGCAGGAATTTTTTTGGTAAAAATAAAAAACACCATATATACAAAACAATGTGCTGAAAACCCAAACTTGGCTTATACTCGAGTAAAAAACATATATATCAAAACTCACCTTTCCGGCTTCCCCCGCTGCTGGCTATATACTGAGGCAGGGGGTTGGCTATATACTGGGGCAGGTGGCTGGCTATAAACTGTGGCAGGGGGCTGGCTTTATACTGGGGGATATGGGCTGGCAGGCTATATACTGGGGGCAGGTGCGGCAATATACTATAGGGCAGGGTCCGGCAGGTTGTATAAATGGGGAGGTTGTGACTAATGCATTTCCCACCCTCGGCTTATACTCGAGTCAATAAGTTTTCCCAGGTTTTTGTGGCAAAATTTGGGGCCTCGGTTTATACTCAAATATATACGGTAAATGTATTAATTATTTATTTAATTTAATTAATTTATTAAAAAATAAATATAATTAAATTAACTTCCCCACTGATAGGGTCTGTAATCAGTGCTGGCACCAATCGTGGGAGTCGTGGGAGTCAACCCTTTAAATGCCACTTACATAGTTGCCAGTGGCATTTACAACAACGCAGGGAGCACTGCTGATTTAGGGGTGGGGGTTGTTGCTCCTCAATGACATCATCAAGGAGCGACAACCCTCCCTAAATGGCAGTGTGCAGCCCAGTCGTAGGTAAGTGCGCTGCGTACCCTGCAGGAACTAAAATGGCTCTGCCCACTTTGACATAGTTATTTAAACAGTAAACACCCGCGATCTGTTCCAGAACCGGTCATAGGTGTTACTGGTGGGGATCCAGATCCGTGTTTGCTCATTACTAGAATTGAGTTTTATTTCTTCTTAAATTCTTTTTCATTTTTGAGTTTTAATTTTTTTTTTTCATGGACCCTGTTTTAACATGTAAATAGGAATTATTTCACATGCTTTAAATGTTTACAATTTTGCACATAAACCTGCTGGGCATTGAAAGTTTGTGCTGTTTTACTATTTTTTTCATTCATAAATTTTTGCATTCACATTTTATTGACATTTATTGGTTGCTTCTAAGGCCGGTGGCACACGTGGCGTTTTGAACCCATTTATAAGCCGTTTTTAAGCAGTCCGTTAAAAAATGCATCCGTTTTTGAAAACGCATCAGTTTTTCCCATTTTTGTCCATTTTTACCCAATTATCATAACTATCGAAAAAAAAAAACAATGCGTTTTCAAAGTGGACTGCTTAAAAACAGTCCCAAAACGGGTTCAAAACGCCACGAATGCCACTACCCTAAGGGTGAGGTCACACGTGGTGTTAACACATGCGTTTTCAGATGCATCACAACAGTTGAGAAGAGCAGGTTTGCCTAATTACATTGCTGTCAACATGGCATTTACAAAATGCATGTGTTGACACCGCGTATGTATGTATTAACGCTATTTTAATGTGGATGTTAACATTTTGTTAACAGATGCATTTTGTAAAAGCCATGTTGACAGCAATGCCATTAGGAAAGACTGCCCAAATAAAGTTAAACCATAAACCACCGGGAGCACAGGCCCCTTTTACCCAAAACCGATATTCGCCGATAAAAAACACACAGAGACTTGTATTAAAGTTGAACATATGTGGGTTGAAGTGAGGGTCGGCCACAGCTTTATATATTATTGTAATAAACATTTCTTATTTTTTTATATTATTTTTTGTATTATTTAAAACATAATTTGAACAGGTAGACAAATTTAAATAACAACAAACAAAGTGCAACAAAACCCCTCCCACCTGTATGCCTGCCAGCCAATGGGCATGTAGGCCAAATAACCCAACTAACCGCCAGCTGTGACAAAACAACGCCGAAAATACCTTAAACCAAGGGAGGGCGGGAAGGAAACGCGATCCAGAAAGAGGGTGAGTGACGTCTGCAGTCCCTATTTAAGCTATGCTCACTTCCTGTACCACCCACGACACAAGCCCGCCCCTAGTCACGTAGCCCCCACCTCCCTGGCATACGCAGGGAGACAGAAAGGAAAGGAAAAACCACCTCAGTCAAAAAAGGCCTATTCCTGTACTTAGAACCCCGCTAACTAAGACCCCTTTGTGCAGTCATTAGCCCAACGGATATACGCCTCCGGGCTTGCAAATCTCTTCTTCTCAGCTGTTGTGATGCATTTGAAGTTGCATGTGTTAACACCACGTGTGACCACACACTCATATCTCGTCATCTCTTTGGGGTGTGAATAGACTGCTTAAAAATGCAGGCCCCGGCCTCAAATCCAAAATTTACAGTAGTGTCTACTCCTGTATATTACACCCCCTCACGTGGCTTGTATACTCTCCTGTATATAACCCCCTCACATGGCTTGTATCCTCTCCTGTATATAACCCCTCACATGGCTTGTAATCTCTCTTGTATATAACCCCTCACATGGCTTTTATCCTCTCCTGTATATAACCCCATCACATGGCTTGTGTCCTCTCCTGTATATAACCCCTCACATGGCTTGTATACTCTCCTGTATATAACCCCTCACATGGCTTTTATCCTCTCCTGTATATAACCCCTCACTTGGCTTGTATCCTCTCCTGTATATAACCCCTCACATGGCTTGTATCCTCTCCTGTATATAACCCCTCACATGGCTTGTATCCTCTCCTGTATATAACCCCTCACATGGCTTGTATCCTCTCCTGTATATAACCCCTCACATGGCTTGTAGCCTCTCCTGTATATAAGCCCTCACATGGCTTGTATCCTCTCCTGTATATAACCCCTCACATGGCTTGTATCCTCTCCTGTATATAAGCCCTCACATGACTTGTATCCTCTCCTGTATATAAGCCCTCACATGGCTTGTGTCCATGTGGATTTGAGATAATTGCAACAAAACAGGGGGCCTCTGCGCCACGTTAGTGGTGTAGAAGCCTTGAAATAATTGCAAATGCTCTGATCTCTTGTGATTATTCACAATGGGCCGTAAAGGGGGGGCTTGGCCAGCCAAGCGTTGGGCACAGCCAGTCGGGAGTGGGCCGGCGTGGAGTGTTACTGTCCCAACACCTGCGCACTTGCGGCAATCGGCAAATTTTCACATGTTAAAATCCACCAGCTGCATTTATTTATACTCAAGGCCGCGCCTCGCGTAGAATTAAACGCTGCTCAGGACCCCAATGGATAGATACATCAAGATGCCGGAGCTTCTTGATGTATCGGGCTGCGAAAGAGCCGGGCGCGGCTATCATGCTTGAGCGCCGGCATATGATAAATATCCCCCAATGTCTCAAAAAAGGCCAAAAGTTGCACCTGCCAGGACAGCAAAAACTAAACATCATAAGAAAAAAACAACATGATCCTACATAAGGCCCAAAAAGACCTTCCAAATGTCTTAATTAGAGACCAAAGAAAAAAAAAATCTAGAACATCTCCCCCTATGAAATAGAAAAGTCTCCTTTCTCTGCTCCTACAGAATGTTCCTTTTTCCGATGCAGATGGAATCCAGATACATAGTAATAGCGGCACAATAAGAGGAGTTTATGTAAATTGCTACGAGATGTTTTCTTGCAAGTTTCATCTCTGTAGACAAAGTTGTTTATAAAGAATTTAGAAGCTGAAGTTTGACGGAACGCCTCGCGCCGAGATGACAATATCCGTGAACTGTGATCTATTATTTACTGTGTTAATTAGAAAGAACATTGATGCCACCCTGTGGTCTGTGGCTGCAAGAAGGATACAGAGTGGCACAAGAAACTACAACCTTGTCATTTATACATTACGGAAAGTGATTCATCACTTCCTGATGGGGACAACTCGATTTTATGACACGTTTAGGTGGTTTTCTAATGTAGGTAAATCATTATCAGACTTTCTGAAAATTAGAAAGTTCCTTGATCTCATCAGATCCCTAGAGACAGCTCAACGCTTGAAGGAATTCTTGTTTTTCGCCCTTGAGATGTGATCATGGTAGAGGTTAAATATTCACAACATTTTTTTTTTTTACAAAAAGTACAATTGAAAATGCCAAATAGTGTTTTATCACAGAGTTCAGCAGATTATATTTCATTGTAGTGAAGTGTTATAGAAAGCAGTAATATATAATATATATATAAAGCAATAAAACGTCCCTGGAAATAAATGGAAATTCTGTAGATCAGGATGTCCATATTCTACTAAAATATAAAAATACTTTGATGTTCAATACAATTTTTATCAGGTTAATTATAGGTCAAGCATGAAAACGGCAGTCGAGGAAAGAAAGAGATAAGTAAAAGAAAAACATATTACAAGAAATATTAATAATAATATTTGTCATTATTACAATTGCAGCAGGAAAAAGATACCAGGACATACTGTACAGACAATAATGATCATTATAAATTTTGATTTCTAGAGCGCCATATTTCACGAGGAATAAACTAGTAATACTTCTACTTTTTAACCCCTTACTTCTGCACCAGTTTTTCACCTTAATGACCAGGCTAGTTCTCATTGTTAACGCCTTCCATAAGCTAAATGAAACAGACCTGTCCAGCAACGGTGCAATCCCAACCAGGTTGGCACTAGCTGTCAGACTGGGTAAGTAGTGGTGAACTCACCCTGTGACATCCCTGCATGGTATTGCCCTTTCTGCAGCAGATAAAGCGCCCTGACAAGGGAAAACATGCTATCAGGAATCTTTCTAGATCTCTGCTTGCTGCCCTTCTATGGAAAGCTTATATGGTCAGAAATCTGACAATGGTCACAGAGGTGCACTATTCGTTTTATCCTTGGTCACATGATGTCACACAGGTACATGGCTCAGAGTACTCTCTGATATAACGAGCCGTGCACCTGTGTGACCATGGTCAGATTTCTGACCATATAAGCTTTCCATAGAAGGACAGGAAGCAGAGATCTAGAAAACCATGAGGAATTGATACAGAAAGTATATTGGGAAATTGTATAACTTTTTAGCACAAAATTTTTTTTTATTCATTTGCCGAAATGGGAATAAGAATGAGTCTTTAGTAGTAGAGTTGAGCTGTGTAGGAGCTGTGTAGGTTCGGGGCTTGGGGGCATTCTTCCCGATCTGAACATATCACCAGATTGGCTGCCGAACAGTGTCCCCCCCGCCCGATCATAGTCATGGCTAGTTGTTAGTGGCATTAATTTGCCCTAACCCTTAGCATTTTTAGACTGTAACCAAACATTCCAGCCCCTAAGAATCTGTGGTAGACTGTTCATGGTAAGGGCACTGGTTTTCTCAGGACGGATTCCCACATGGTGTTTTTGCTGCATTTTTAAATGCAAGTGTGAGGGGGTTTGGCCAAAATGATTGTGTATTTCCTATGAAACGCATATGTTTCATTGGAAATGCAAATGCTTTTTGGCCAAACCCCCTTGTACTTGCGTTTTGGATGCATTTAAAAACATGACAAAGCGCCATGTGGGAATCCGCCCTCAGGAATGAAGGGATCATTGATCAATCTAATGATGTCATCCATGTAAGGTTGGTCTAAACTCCTCCATGCTCCAGGCGTTTTATCTCTAGATGCCGTCATGGCATTAAAAAATCATCCATCCCGATAATATATAAAATAAACTCTCAATATGCTGTTATAAATTTTTGTTGTGCTACTTCTTTGTTACTCATAGAAATATTTTAGTAAATTAACAATGGGAGTTACTTATAAGGACATTGTCCAATCATTTCTAATATTATCGGACTGCACAGGGGCAATGCACACAAGTGTGAGAAAGGAATATCCAACACCCATCGTGTAGAATCTGTGAAAACTTCAATCCTAATTGAATAGATTTAAAATGGTACATACAAAAAATGGTTACAATTACACGTGGACAACACGTTTATGTTTCCACGTTTTGCCTTCTTAAAGGACACCTGTCATCAGGTCTCTGCCACTAGTCCTGTCACCTCTACCTGTTGGAGCAGCTCACAACGATCCATCCCAGCCTTTATCTAGTTATTTCATACATTATTCATTGTAAAATCATCTATTTTTTATCATGTAAATGAGGCTGGTCACATGGTCAGAGGCAGTGATGTCACCCCTGTTACCCCTCCCCTCTCTTCCCCCTGCTCATGTCTGTGTGTAATGTATAGTAAAGCATGGCTAGTGTGTGTGCTGTATCTGCTGACATGCTGCATCCTCCTAATATACAGGTGATAGACACAGACATCAGCTACACATGAATGTTCTGCTATAACATGGCTGCCTGGAGCTGTTGTATCTCTCCTATACACACACACATGCACACACAGGCTGCAGGGGGTGTGGCCACCAGCACCAGGAAGCACATCATTATACAGCCTCACACCATTATACAGGCTGTCAGTCTAGCACTGGGGGTGTGGCTGTGCCTCCCACTCATGAATAGAGTGGACAGCTTGAATATGCTAATACTTCATTGGACATTTCACAGGTCATTTGCATACAGCTTTAGGACCTCATTGCTTAGGTTTACAGGCATGTAGAGGGACAATGAAGGGATAGAGGCAATGCTCTCTAATGGCAGTTTATGAAAATATATTTAGTTTAGGGGGGTTATTTTGCATGACGGGTTCTCTTTAAGGAAATGTGAACATTCCTACCCTGTGGTTGTGACTATAACAGCTGTACCTAACAGCTACAGAAAACACTGGAGAAATCCCTACCTATTACATCTATCACAAGGTGACGTGTAGTTGTTTCTCGATCTTCCCATTAGGCCCGGCATCATCACGTCTCCTCTTCAGCCACGGGTCACCCCTGTGGAGTTTACCACACAGAAATCTTATTTTCTTATGTTCGAAGACTTTCTCTCCTTTACTGTAAAGCCCCTTTCACACACAAATGCAAGTTACGCCTGGGCCAGGACTGCTGAAGAAGAGGTGGGAGTGCTCCTTACTCCTCCCCTCTCCATATAAAGTCGTGCAGCCAGACTGTTCTTTCCAGAAAGTTTGTTTTTCCAGTGATGGCACGGCTGCGCAAAAGTGTGCTCACCATACCGGGCACTCCTATGGCAGCCGTATGCCACCAAAAATGTCCCTGTAATGTCCTTTGCAACCCCAGGTAATGTCCTCATAGCCCCAAAAAAGGTCCTCCGAAGTCCCCTGTAATGTCCTCATAGCCCCCAAAAAGGTCCTCCGCAGCCCCCTTTAATGACCTCCGTGCCCCCTTTCATGTCCTCATAGCCCCCTTTCATGTCCTCCACAGTCCCCTGTAATGTGCCCCACATCTCCCCCATGTCCTCATAACCCACTGTAGTAGTCCCCACAGTCTCCTCAATGTTTTCCACAGCCTACAAAAAGTCTAAGCCAAGCCCCCCCCTTCCTCCCCTCCATGTCCTCATAGCCTCCAGCCACAAGTATTCCCCCCCACCACATATACACAGAATAAAAAAAGAAAAAAAACATACTCACCCGTGTCTTTCCTCCGGCTTCTCGCAAGACTGCAGCACTGAGCCGCGGTGACGTCATCAGCTGGTGTCTCCTGCTCCCGGCAACTGTAGTGAACTGCTAGAAGCAGGAGACGCTGTGTAATTGCGGCTCCTGCTCTCTGGTGAATGGAGCTGACGGCTCCGTTCACTACTACAGTGCTCATCATTATTTACGTCTTGTGGACATAGATAGAGATGAGAGTGGGGAAATCCCCCCGGACAGCTGACATTCGGGGCACAGGTCAAAAGATCCGGGCCACGGATCATTTGACCTAGCGACGCCCCTGCCCCTGCCCCTCACACAACATTACCTCTCCATAGTAAGAAGTGCAGCTCCGTCGTACAGACTTTTTTCTGTCTATGTTGCCAGTATTGGCTTATGAAATAGGCAGTTAGTGTGGTAGCCGAGGGCACATGAACACACCACTTAATTTTACACTGAGAAAGGCCTTCACCCATGAAATCCTTCTACATCTGTTCTTGCTCTCAATACACTTATACGCAAGAACCATTTCAGGACCTTTGAAGGAGCTCAAACAACAGATTGACTGCAGACAGAGAGGAAACATTCTCCATTCCCCAAGAATCTTGATTCTAGTAAAATATGTACTAAGTGAATTCCAGACATGTAGGGACTATGATATTCATACAACCCAGGGCCCATGGCAGTCTTAATCAGCCCCTGTATGGTACGGTGATGAATATCTCCATACTGAAACGGTACAGTACAGGTAGAATATAACCAAAAAAATCAGGTTGTGTGAAAGGGGCCTTACCCTGTGATACTGATTAGAGATGAGCGAACATGCTCGTCCGAGCTTGATGCTCGTTCGAGCATTAGCGTACTCGAAACTGCTCGTTGCTCGGACGAATACTTCGCCCGCTCGAGAAAATGGCAGCTCCCGCCGTTTTGCTTTTTGGCGGCCAGAAACAGAGCCAATCACAAGCCAGGAGACTCTGCACTCCACCCAGCATGACGTGGTACCCTTACACGTCGATAGCAGTGGTTGGCTGGCCAGATCAGGTGACCCTGGGATAGACTAGCCGCTGCCCGCGCTGCTCGGATCATTCTGTGTCTGGATGCCGCTAGGGAGAGAGCTGCTGCTGGTCAGGGAAAGCGTTAGGGTGTTCTATTAGCTTACTGTTAGGCAGGAGTGATTCTCAAAGAACCCAACAGCCCTTCTTAGGGCTACAATAACGTTCTACTTTTTTTATTTTAATTTGCATCTTTTACCATTTTGTGAGGAATTAGCAGGGGGACTTGCTACCGTTGTGTTTAGCTCTTAGTGGCACACATATCCATAGCAAAGACCGAAGTGGGAAAATTCAGTAGGGGTTGGATTTCTATTAGGCAATAATTCAGTGCAGCTGGTAGCATCATCACCGATAAGCGTACACGCCTGTCAACTGACAGCGCTGACAGGCTGACGCTTATTAAGATGAATAAAGCCTGGATTTCTCATAATTTCCAATCTCCACCAGGTGAAGGAAGCTCAACCTGAATAATTGATCCACTCCTCCTCCTCCTCATTTTCCTCCTTCTCCTCCTCTTTGTACAGTAAAGCAGAGGAAACTGGCTATTTTTTGACAGGGCCCACTGGCTCTAGCTATAGTACTTTATGCATTTAATTTTTCTGGAGGGCCACCGACCCGGTCCTCTGTTTTAAACAATTTTTGGGAGTGCCACATACAGGCACTCAATCTATTCAATTTTTCTGGAGGGCCACCTACCTGCTCCTCTGGTTTGAAAACTTTTTGGGACTGCCACATACAGGCACTCAATCTATTCTATTTTTCTATTCTACCTGCTCCTCTGGTTTGAAAACTTTTTGGGACTGCCACATACAGGCACTCAATCGATTCCATTGGTTTGAAAACTTTTGGTTTGAAAACTTTTTGGGACTGCCACATACAGGCACTCAATCGATTCCATTTTTCTGGAGGGCCACCTACCTGCTCCTCTGGTTTGAAAACTTTTTGGGACTGCCACATACAGGGTTGGGTTGTTTTCATGGATTCCACATCAAACTTGTTAACTTTGTCGCCACCCAGCTGTGTTATCCACAAAATATACTAGCTTGTGATTGGCTCTGTTTCTGGCCGCCAAAAAGCAAAACGGCGGGAGCTGCCATTTTCTCGAGCGGGCGAAGTATTCGTCCGAGCAACAAGCAGTTTCGAGTACCCTAATGCTCGACCGAGCATCAAGCTCGGACGAGCATGTTCGCTCATCTCTAGTCTGAATACTTTCTGTACCCACTGCAGAGCTGAATCTTAGAGATAGAGGTGTACACAACTGACAATAGGGCAAAACCTATTTACAAACATGGCGGTGCTTTGGTAGATCTATAATATTTCAATGCTGCCGGAATAGTGTCTTTTTTTGGTCAAAGAGATCAAGGATGGAGAAGTTGTGACTTGTGACCCTTTGTGTTAAGAATGTAGATAGCAAGGGGAAACAAGTGTAGTTGTTAGTGAAGAACTACAGCACTAGAGACTTAAAAGTATAAAGGCCACAATTGGTGAATAATAGACATGGCCTGTTCGCTTCCCTCAGAGTGGCTCCATCGGAAGATAATTTATGCATGCCCCCTCATTGATATTCTCCCACATCATCAGCCGCAAGTGATGTAGACAGCCGGGACCATCATCCGGCTGTCTGCTAATCTCGCGCATGCGGGTTAGCTAACACTACATTCGCGCCGCGGACCGGAGAGAAGGCAGTGCCCAGGGAAAATGTTGTTGGTTCGTCTACGCCAATGAGGAGGAGGTTAGCAGGCAGCTGGCTGATGTCACCGTCTGTCTGCAGCGCTTGTGGTCACTGACATGGGGGACTATCAATGAGAGGGCATGCATAAATTATCTTCCGACGGAGGTAGTAGGCGTTCAGCTACTGTATAGGTGAGCGCCTCCAGCTAATTTGCTTAAACTTATATATTTATTTCCGAGTAGCAGAAGTGCCGATACATGGCAGGTAGTCTAATCCATCAAACCTAAGGTAACGAACATGCCATTTGGTGACATACAGTTAATTATGGGGTGTGAGGGATTAGATAAAATTAGGTGTCAGTTAGTTAATAGGACTCTATGGGAACCTGTCACTTGCTGTATTTGTGAAATGTTTCGGTGACAATTTCCCTTTAAGCAACTAAATCCACGAGATGCCCCCTGTTCCATATTTCCCCACAAAAGCTAAATTGCTGGTGCACCAGAAGCCCAGCCATGTAATCCCTCATGTATACACAAAGGTAAATAAGTTTCAGAGCACTGTGGGAAAAAAAAAGCAAATTTGTGTTAATATAGACACTTAAATTATAAACTTTATAACATATTGTCTAAATGTTGTGTTATGTATGTAATATTTGTGTCTCGTGTACCATGTTCTTTTTTAAAGTAATGGCTTTGACAAAATAATTTCCCCATTGGGGATTATCGATCTAAATAAACAAGACTATGCTGGTCATTATCTTATCTCTGTTTGTTTTGGCTGCCTGTCTTTTATCCATCTGTTTCTTTGTAATTATCAATCCACTTTTCCGATTGTTAAATGTTTTTTTTTTCAGATCTCTTTGTTACAAATGTCTCAAAAATGTACAGACAGAAATGTCTCAGGTCCTTTTTTCCATTTTGCTAAGTTTTCCTTAAGTATGGTCTCGTCTGGATTTTTTTTGTGCCAAAAAATGGTTGTTAAATTTTTGACAAATTTGAAATGATAAAGTCATTTGCGACATTTAACACATCTGGAATAGAAGATAAGGGGCAGATTTACTTACCGGTCCATTCGCGATCCAGCGGTTGCGTATCTCGAAGGATCGGGTTCCGGCCAGGATTCACTAAGGTAGTTCCCCCGATGTCCACCAGGTGTTGCTGCTGCGCTGAATTCCGCCGGAGTGCACTGAAGTTCACTGTCCTATGCTGGGTGTATGTAAGCACGTGTCAAGCGACACTTTTTTTTGAAAAATGCGGCAGTTTTTCCGAATCCGTCTGGTTTTTTTATGGCCACGCCCCCCCGATGCGGCAAATCGTGCATGTGCCAAGATCCAGCCGCAATCAGAGAAAGCGCCCGCAAATCAGAAATCTTCAGAAACCCGCCAGGAAAAACGTGATTTGGGCCCTTAGTAAATGACCCCCATTTGGGGGGTTCATGACTTAAAGGGCACGAATCGCGTTTCCCGAGGTTACCGAATATTTTCGATTTGCGACGATTGTACCTGAATTGCCCCGGGATGTGTGGCGCACCAGCGATCGGATTGTGGCGCATCGGGCGCGTGTCATGTGACGCGACGGAATGCGGGGGCGTGGCCGAACGAAAAACCCGACGTATTCGGAAAAAACCGCCGCATTTAAAAACAAAAAAGTGTTCGCTTGGGGGGTTACCTCACCTTGGTCGAGTTGATCATTTCCGGCGGTTGAGATGATTTTCAGCGCAGCACGCCTTATGGTGGACGCGCGAGGAACTGCCTTCATGAATCCCGTCCGGACGCCGAATCCCAGAGCAGAGAACGCGCCGCTGGATCGAGAATGGGACGGGAAGTATATATTCTGCCCATGTGTCTTACTGATGAAGAACAATGTCCGCAGACATTCAAATGTCCCAAAAGGTGTAAAAATTGCAAGTGTTCAGAAAATGTCTCAAAAAAGACAGAAAAAAAGAAGAAAATAAAGATAAAGACCCCTAGTGGGAGGTAATTAAATTTGTATAATGACTAAGAATACAGAAGAATTTTTTGTAACAGACCAATGTGTTGTTGAAAGTTTAGTTTCTATTTAAAATACCATAATAAACTATTGCACCTCGTCGAGTTCACCGTTTTTGCTAGATCTGTCCATTCCTACAGACGGACGTGTACAATGACTGTGTCATACGGTGCTCCTGTGAGTTATTGTAATGTTGAACTGTTTATCAGTTATCCTGATTGATTTATGCCTACTTTGTATTTGGCATTGTATAAAGTTTTCATCTTTCAAAGTTCCGTCTTTCCGTTTTCCTGCGATGACTATAAACAATCCTGAGATTATAGCTGTGCAGGTCAAAGCAGCATGTGATGGGATTATGAACTAGTATCCTCTGACAAAGTTCTAAACCATTGTAACTAAGTGATTAAATCATTCAGTAAACTTCACCATCCATACCTTTAATATCATAAAATGACAATCTAGTTAAAGCTACGATGAGTGTCAGCTGAATGATTGTTATATTTTACAGCAAAGGCCCATATCTCCCCGGGAATCAATGAATAGCCAGCAATGCGCCATATGTTTCTTCTACCCTGACATTCATTATGGTGTTTTACATGGTTATAATAAATATTTACATTACGTAAAAAAGCAAAATCATTCGCACTGTGGCCTTTCCAGTTTTCATGGACTGTTGTCATTGTTAGGATGACTGTCATAATCACGAAACATTCTCTGTTACATTTTAAGGGAATTTAACGAAAGAAATGCTCAAAAGATAGAAAAGCATTCCCCATAATTCAAACAAAAAATTGAGATCACATGACACATGTTAACAGGGTTCTCCAAACGATCAGAAGGGAGATCCATGTTTCATTTTTAATGTTACGGAGGTCAGCAGGTGCCGTGCTGTTCCTCTAGGAGCAGTAGAAATCTTGTTCGTTCGATCTTGTGATATTAGAACTCGCAGTCGCTCCTTCTACTTTATAAAACAAGGCCACATATCACTTTTGTGCGCCTAAGTGTAGTAGTTGCGCCTAAATTCTGGCGCGCATGGTTTTGCCAGAAATATTCACAAGCACAACCATCTGTGATAAGTATATTTTCTGCCTCTTTATAATCACTTTACTTAATTAACAGTTGGGCAATTTGGCGCGTTTAGGCAATGTTAGATTCCAGGCAGTTACATGTGATCCTGCTACAAGTCCTTCTGCTTTCTCCACAGCCCACCGAAGGAAGTAAGAGATACACTACAGCAGCACCCAGGGTGTGACACCCTGCAACCAGTTGACCTCTCAGCAGGGTCTTCCTGGAGGGGATCCCTCTAGTGCTGGGTCCTGCGCGCACCCCTGTAATTTGCACAAATCCCCCCCGACATGTGTGAATTAGGACATTACATGGGGGAAACTTGTATGTCGTATCTGCAACATCTGCAAATGTGCAACAACTCTGCAAAGTTCTCTCTCCTTTGTCGAGCTCAGGAGTGCAGAATATTTTGTAACGAATCTGGTGAGACCTGTAAATAGAGTCTGCAGCTCCTGTCTGCAGAGTATCTAATGTATCTATTATATGTTCCAGTGTCTGGCTGAGCTTTGCTGCTAGAAATGAGCTATTCTGCAAAGGGGCTCAGTGCTTTCTTCTCAGATAACGCCACCTTCGGGCTGGAGTGTTTTTGCGCCCGTTTTTGCGCCTAAATGCAAACGTTGCAAGTGATGAATATCATTAGGCGCAGCAAAACATCTGGATTGGTAAGATAGATGAGGGAAAGCTGGTTATTTTTGCTGCGCGGCTAGTTTGGCGATTAATCGCAAAAATGGCGCAAAAACGGTGCGCCTGAATGAAAAGGCGCAAAAACAACAGAAAAAACGAGTGATACATGTGGCCCAATGAACTTAAAGTCAACCTGTTACCAGGAATGTGATTTTTAGCTGGTGACAGGTTCCAATAGCCTGTGCCATGCTGATTTTAAAAATGTCTTTGCCGTACCGCACGTGCCAAATGCATGGTGAAATGTAAAATGCATTTTGTTTCCTTAATGTGTTTTAAAATGCATCACAAACACCATGGGGCTAATTTACTAAGGGTCACCGGACGCACTTTTGTCAGATTTTCTGACGTTTTTGGGTTTTGCGCGGCTGTGACAGGTATTTAACAGGGGATTGTCGAAATACCAATCCGTGGGCACGGCGCAATCAGTCGGTATGCTCTAGGCACAAGCAGCAGTTGCGTTGTGCTAGCGACAGCAGGCGGTTGTCCAAACTGCTGAGCTAGGCGTATAAAAGGCACACCGCCAAGAGCTATTACAGGGCATCACGAGAGCAGACGATCTGTGGCTGCAACCGCGGACCTGAAGCCAGGCATGCGTTGTGTTTGTGACCACGGCCGTAACCTGGGCGGCTTCTCAAATCGGCAGATGACACAGTGCCATGCCTGGCCCATGTGTTAAATACTGATAGTTCAGCGTTTCCTCAAGATCATACCACCAATCTGGTCAGATTGCCTCACGAAGGTGCGCCGCACTCGTGCCGCATTCAGGAAGATCCAGCCCAGATGCTTGCACTTCAGCGGCAGCGCAGAGACGCCTCCAACTGCCGCCCGCTCTACGACGGTGGGACGACGTGCCACAGGGGGGGGGGGTGGCGGAATTCAACCACGGACCCTGTTATCCAGGTTAACAGACAGCGCCGAGCCATTGTAGACTGCAGATGGTCACACTACACCAGAACTGGTAGTCAGGTCAGTCAAGCTCTCAGTAAGTCTACAATGGGAAATGTGGACGTGGATGATTCTGATATCTGTCAGGTGCGCCGAGTAATTTGAGGAGTCAACACAGATGGTCCAGTGGCGATGCCGTCCATCATTAAGCCTCACCATCCGCGGACTTGGCCTGTGTGAAAAACTTATGATCAGCATGAAGCGGGAAGCTTTGCGCTCGTCAAAGAGACGGGGAAGACAGACTCCCTCGTCTGATAGCCAAAAAGCACCCTAGGTCTGTTTTCAGCGCAAGTATACGGAGAGGTGGAGGTGGAGGAGGATGAGGAGGAAGAGGGGAGGAGAATGTTGGCGAGACACAATGAGGGGACCTTGATTGAGTCCTGCACATGTTCACGATGTATGGGCCAAGAGAAGAGGAAGTTGGCAGGGAGTGGGAGGAGTTGGAAATGGGGACAGTCGGGCCAGTAAGGGGAGTGATTCTACGCTGTGGTACTCTGGCGCATTTATGGGCAGTTTCATGCTGAGGCTGCCTATCCGTGATCCCTCGCGTTAGTCAAAGTTATGTCCATGACACCGATACTGGGTGTTCACTTCCTGGACCACGGTACAAAGCAAAATACTTTCCACTTCATCCCGCAGAGGAAAGGAGGATGTGAGAAGCATGAATATCTTCAGCAGGCCCTGGTACACAATGATGAAACAGTATTTCCCTTCATGACAGCGCTAGCGGCAAGAGTGCTGTGTTTGCAGGACAAGTAGCGAGGGAGAGTAGGCGACAGGCAGTTGTCAGCACTGGCAAGGGTACGCTTTACAAGGTTTTGCCAGCTTTAGTGTCACCCCAGCAAGGACACTGGTCACCGTAGCCAGTCTCGCCAGAGTAGGGATGATTTTACAGAAAGTGTGGGGGAGTACGTAGCTTGACCATACCTCGCCTACTGATCACACAGACTCCCTACAACTATCTGGGTTTCATAGAGACTGCGACAGTGTGCAAGAACTGTGGGTACGCCTTGTGAGGTCATTGACTACTGCCCGCCGTCTAGAGTAGTTTGTCCCGAGCGGGTTTTCAGTTGCAGCTGTGGCATCATCACGATAAGCGTACACGCCTGTGACTGTCAGACGCGTAGTTGCATCCTCCCGCTTATTACGATGAATATAAAGCCTGATTCTCATAATTTCCAATATTCCACCAGGTGAAAGGAAGCCAACCTGAATAATTGATCCACTCATCCTCCTCCTCCTTTTCCTCCTTTCCTCCCTCGTTGCTACAGTAAGCAGAGGAGACAAAACTGCTATTTTTGACAGGGCCCCCTGGCTCTAGCTATAGTATCTTGTATGCATGGTAATTTTTCTGGAGGGCACGACCGGTCATTCTGTTTTTTAAACAATTTGTGGGAGTGCACATACAGGCACTCAATCTATCATTTCTGGAGCGGCCACCTACCATGTCCTCTGGTTTAATTGATAACGTTTTGGGACGTGCCACATACAGGCACTCAATCGATTCAATTTTTCGGGGGCCACCTCACCTGCTTCCTTGGTTTGAAAACTTTTTGGACTGCCACATACAGGCACTCAATCTATTCTATATTTTCTCGGAGGGCAACCTACATGACCTCTCTGGTTTGAAAAACGTTTGGGACTGCCACATACAGGCACTCAATCGATTTCCTTTGTCATGGAGGGCAACCCTACCTGCTCCTCTTGTTTGAAAAATTTTTTCGGATCTGCCACATTACAGGCGCATCAGATCATTCCATTTTTCTGGAGGGCCACCTACCTGCTCACTGGTTTGAAAACTTTTTGGGACTGCCAAATACAGGACAATTCAATCGATTCAATTTTCTGGAGGCCACCTACCTGTCCTCTGGTGTTGAAAACTTTTTGGGACTGACAACAGGCACCCAATCTATGATTTTTTCTCGGAGGGCCACTACCTGCTCTCTCTGGTTTGAAAAACTTTTTGGGACATGCCACATACCGGCACTCAATTATCTATTTTCTGGAGGGGCCACCTACTGCTCCTCGAGTTTGCAAAAATTTTGGGACTGCCCATAAGGCAATATCCAAATTAAATGTGTCCCATAGCAGGCTCCACACGTGATCTCCATTGCTTACCTCCAAAAGTCGTCCATATAAGCTGCCTCCATACATCGTGCCCTTTATCCACAAACGAGTGTTGTCAGGCAGAAATTTGGGGTTTTATAAGGTATCCAATCAAGAAAAGTTGTAACTTGTCGGCCACCCAGCTGTGTATACACAAAATATACTAATAACTTTTATCATTTACCAATATATTCAGCGCTTCTTGCGAATCTGTTTTACATTCCCCTCACCCGCCATATACCCAAACTTATTAAGAACGCTAACTGACACTTGATCTATAAAAAGTTCATTAGATAGTGCTTGTGTGGGAGTAGCCATAGAGACAGGGCCTTGGGATCGGCGAAGAAAGCTGCCCCTCCCACCTGGGAGCGCACCAGCTCCATCCCAAGATCCAACTAACTGTTTTAACGCAAGCCACTTTAATAATCTACTATCTAGTTGCACTGCCTCCATTAATATAATATAATCGTTATATTAAGAGCGCCATCAGTATTCCGTAGCGCTTACAAATATAGGAAACAATGACATAATGTAAGTAACAGAGCACAATTTGTAGGAAACAACAGGAGTGAGGTCCCTGCTCGCCAGAGCTTACGGTTTATGAAAGATAGGATAGTCGCGGGTAACACGAGTTAAAGATTTTTGAAAGAATATTTAATGGTCAGCCATTCTCTTAGGGAATTAGAACAAATAATATAAAAATGGATTGCTGTCGCTGTTGAACCCACTCAGCCGTCATCTATATCTACCAGGTCCAGGGAATGGGGAACTGTAGAGGAGTTGGTGCCTGTTGGCGCTGGATAACAGTGGGTGGAGACGACACAGGACGGTTGTGAAGAGTTAAACTTCATGCAGTAGTGAGTGTTATAGGCTTCCTAAAGAAATGGTTTTGGTTTTGAAGTAGCACGTTGGAAACTTTGGAGGTTAGGTACTTGTCTGATAGTCAGGGACAGAGTCATTCTTAGAACTTGGCATGCAGCTCTAGAGAAGTCTGAGACGCGGAGTGGGAGGTCGCAATAGGGTGAGGAGTTAGAATATAGATCACTGGCGGATCTAAGAGCACGAGGTTGGGCGATAGATATAGATGAGATTAAGAGAGGTAGAGGTAGGGGGGTGCAGCATATACAGAGCTTTATGGATGAGGGTTATATTTAAACTATTATGAAAGGAGACTGGCTACCGCTACAGGAGCTACTGGCATGAACTTGAAGCATACATGGTCCTCTATTCAACAACAGCTGTGTCAGGCAGAACTGTTGGGGTTGTTTTCATGGCTTCACAACACAAACTTGTAACTTTGTCGCCACCTGCTGTGTAATCACAAAAAATACTTGGCACAACTTTATTTTATGA
The DNA here is from genome assembly GCA_019512145.1 of Engystomops pustulosus. Lineage (NCBI taxonomy): Eukaryota > Metazoa > Chordata > Amphibia > Anura > Leptodactylidae > Engystomops > Engystomops pustulosus. Next base: position 208,794,982 of record CM033643.1, read on the forward strand.
TATTTTCAGCGTTCTTGCCGCCATCTGTTTACATTCCCCTCACCGCCATATCCTAAACTATAGAACGACTCTAACTTGATTTTATACAAAAGAGTTTTAGAAGACGCTGAGTTGAGGAGTAGCCTAGAGACAGGGCTGGATTGGCAGAAGCCGATGGCGCGGAGCGCCAGCTCCATGCCCAAGATCCAACTAAAAAACCATAGTTTAACTGCCAGCACCTTTAACTCTACTAGTCAGCTGCCCTCTACATGTTCCCTCTTAGTCCAAACGCGATGTGTCGAGGCAGATTTGGTTGTTTCATGGCTTCCATGTTAATTGTCGCAACCCTGCTGTGTAATCACAAAAATATACTGGCAAACTTTTATCATGTACGATATTATTCAGAGATTCTGCTCACCTCTTGGTTCTTCTCTGCCACAAATTGGTTGAAGCACTGGTCATATTAGGTGGTCGCCTATGACACTCTAGCTGCAGGCGTGTGCCTCTGCATGCACGTCCCTCGATAGGTCAGGGTCCAATTATTGGATGTTTAGATGCTTATCTAGCTTCATTGCGTCACTCTGTCGCGCCATGCTGTTGGCCATAATTTTGGCATAATGGTGCGCATTTATGCAGCACTCAGCAGGCATCCATGCGATGCTCCACCTGCTGGTTTCTGTCCATTCCAGGGTGTTTCAATCTTTTATGAGGTTTTCCAGGTGTTTGGCCAAGTTCCCATGTGCAGAGCCTGGTTCCCCTGAAAATTCGAGTCTCCATTGACTTCAAGGGGTCGTTTATTCGAGACGAGCACTACGTAGGCATTCGGGAATAAAGTTCGTCCGGAATAAACGAGTACCCGAGCATTAGTCTCGCTCATCTTTAATACTTGATCCTTGCTGTATGCAAATTTTAAAAATTTTAATAAAAAAAGAAAGTGTGTTACCAAATTCTTACCTACCATGGATGCTGGATAATTCGTTCGGATGCTTGTATTGGCACTGTCTCGCTTAATACTTACGGTGGTTGCTTGCACAGGCTAGACTAACGAAATTTAAGCAGTAGGTTGCATAAAAATATTTCAAAATATCGATGATATGCTACAGGGACAACCTACCCACCAAAGCTAAATAGAGATGTGCAGAGGTGACAGGTGAGTCATGTCCCTAGATTTTTAAAGCGAGCAGAAATATCATACTTGAAGAGTAAATGAATGACCATTAAGATTGAGTGTAAGAATCAGGATCAAGAGATGTTACATGTCCAACTCTATATATTTATAAGGGCATCTATCCACCAGGATGAAGGATTGTATGCAAACAGCCTGCGAGGACCCAGGCTCCATAGGTGTTAATGGAGCTTGGGCCCCTCAGGCTCAATTCCATACAGTCTTCATCCTGGTGGTACGAAAAGTGCACTTTAAGGGAATTATAAAATTGAAAACCATTTCAAAAGTCATGGAGTCCGGTCAATAGATTGGCAAAGTTGAATTTCATTTCGAATAGCTTTGACATCTAGCGATAGTTTGTACATTTTATCTTTATATGCACAGCAAAAACATTTAATGAAAGGGGTGCAGCCATAAACCAGATTATTCAAATGACAATAGAGATAACTAAAGCAATAATTATTTTAAAGGAAGATGATTAGACGTCATTGTTACATAAATAACTACCTCTCAGACAAATTAGAAAATGCGTTTTGGGAGGCGGTCTTGTGATATTTTAATTCAAGTGCCATTTGAGGGTATATAGAGAAGGAGAAGTGTATAGCAAGAAGTAGTAGACACAGGGTGTAGATATACAGTGGGTACAGAATGTTCAGCACCCTTTAATTTTTCAGCCAATAGGTAAGAGCAAAAATGTTCTTTTTTGCTTATCACTGTTAGCTCTGCAATGTAGATATTTTTGATCCTTTGCTGTCTGCCACTAAATTTAATCCTATGCTGTCCAATTTCCTTCTGATCCTCCTTGAGATGGTTCTACTCGCTCATTGGCAGAGCACGCTGAATATAAAGGACTCACAGCTAAGAGTGCATGTCAGAGCATGAGTGACTCATAGAGGTAAGGAACTGCCCAAGGAGCTCAAAGACAGAATTGTGCCAAGGCTACAAAAGAATTTATTGTAGCAATCAAGAGTAGTGGCATCCAACATCCGTACTAAATGGAAAGAGAGTTGGGACAACACAAAACTCTTCAAATCAATAGGTTGTCAAGCAGAAACTAAGAAAATCATAGGAGAAGAGGGCCCCTCGGTGTGCAGAGCGTAAAGAAGAAACCAAAGTTGTTTACTGTGGCTGAGCTACCAGAGATGCAGTTGGGTAAAGGTAGGGAGAAAGTATGCAATGTCACTGCACCTCCCAGTCAGAGCTTTATGGCACAGGTTTGCGCGACGGAAGCCTCTCTCTATGAGAAAATAACATTCTATGTTATGATGAGATGAAGATTGAAACTTGTTGGTGGTTAATTCTAAGCATATGTGAGCGAGCAAACAAGGCGCTACTTATCAACATGCCAAAATATCAACGCGTGAGAAACATGGTGGTGGCGTTATGCTCAGGGGGCAGGCCAGCGAGACTGGCGCAATGAAGGAAAATGTATGCAGCCAAGTACAGACGAAGCCTAGGATGAAAACTTTCATCCCAGAGTGCTCGGACTCAACTGGCCAAAGGTTACCTTCCACCAAGAATTGAACACAGCTAAAATAACTAAAGCAGGGGGGAGGACTCCAGAACTCTTTGCCATTCCACGACCAATGTGAACATCTTGGAATGCATTCCACAAGTTGTCCCCATCAACTCGAGGAACTGGGGGGATCTGTAAAAATGAGACATGAGGATATCCAAGACAGGTTTGAAAACATGCCCTGTACTACTCAACACGTTCTACTCATATATGGGGCAGGCGGTTTCCATACTCTAGAACCATGTGATATTAGTTTTGCTTTTGTTTTATCAAAACAGCAAGAACATATCGACATTCTGTTTCTTTCTGTCAAGGGTGTGCATGATGAGACATTAAGGAGCAAAAAATGGCTGCAATGAAACAAAGAGGTTGAACAAGTAAAGGGGTCTGAATACTTTCTGTACCTACTGCCAGAAGCTGAACTCTATGAGATAGAGGTGTCCTACCCATAAAATGACAATAGGGGCAAAACCTATTACAAACATGGCGGTGCTTGGTAGTCTTATAATTTCAATCTGCCTGAAAATAGTGATTTTTTTTGGTCAAAGAGACAAGGATGGAGAAGTTTGTGACATTGTGACCCTTTGTGTGTAAGAATGCAGATAGCAAGGGGATAACAAGTAGTTGTATTAGTGAAGAAACTACAGAACTAGACACTAAAGTATAAGGCCCACAATGGTGAAATAGACATGGCCTTGTTCGCTTCCTCAGAGTGGCTCCATCGGAAGATAATTTATGCATGCCCCCTCATTGATATTCTCCCACATCATCAGCCGCAAGTGATGTAGACAGCCGGGACCGTCATCCGGCTGTCTGCTAATCTCGCGCATGCGGGTTAGCTAACTACCTTGCGCAGCCGGCCGGAGAGAAGTGCAGCTGCCCAAGGAGAAAATGTTGTGGCTTCGTCCAGCCAAGAGGAGGAGGTTAGCAGGCAGCTGGCTGATGTCACCGTCTGTCTGCAGCGCTTGTGCTCGCTGACATGGGGGACTATCAATGAGAGGGCCATGATTAAATTACGACGGAGGTAGTAGCGTTCTGCTCTGTATAGGTGAGCGCCTCCAGCTAATTTGCTTAAACTTATATATTTATTTCAGAGTAGCAGAAGTGCCGATACATGGCAGGAGTACTAATCCATCAAACCTAAGGTAACGAACATGCATTTGGTGACATACAGTTAATTTATGGGGATGTGAGGGATTAGCTAAAATATAGGTGTCAGTTAGTTAATAGGACTCTATGGGAACCTGTCACTTGCTGTATTTGTGAAAATGTGGTGACAATTTCCCTTTAAGCAACTAAATCCACGAGATGCCCCCGGTTCCATATTTCCCCACAAAAGCTAAATTGCTGGTGCACCAGAAGCCCAGCCATGTAATCCCTCATGTATACACAAAGGTAAATAAGTTTCAGAGATAGTTGGGAAAAAAACAAATTTGGGTTAATTAGACACTTAATATTATAACATTATAACTATTTGTCTTAAATGTTGTGTTATGTATGTAATATTTGTGTATTCGTGTTACCATGTTCTTTTTTAAATGTTCACTGAGCTGTAACAAAATAATTTCCCCATTGGGGATTATCGATCTAAATAAACAAGACTATGCTGGTCATTTATCTTATCTCTGTTTGTTTTGGCTGCCTGTCTTTTTTCCGTCTATTTCTTTGGTAATTTATCAATCTCACTTTTTCCTTGTGTTAAATGTTTTTTTTTTCCAGATCTCTTTGTTACAAATGTCTCAAAAATGTCGCAGAAATGTCTCAGGTCTCTTCTTTCCATTTTCTAAGTTTTCCTTAAGTATGGTCTCGTCTGGAGTTTTTTTTGTGCCAAAAAATGTTGAAAATTTTTGACAAATTTGAAATGATAAATGTCATTTGCGACATTTAACACATCTGGAATAGAAGATAATGGGGCAGATTTACTTACCCGGTCCATTCGCGATCCAGCGGTGCGTTCTCTGCGGAGGATTCGGGTCCGGCCAGGATTCACTAAGGTAGTTCCCCCGATGTCCACCAGGTGTTGCTGCTGCGCTGAATTCCGCCGGAGTGCACTGAAGTTCATTGTCCTATGCTGGGTGTATGTAAGACGTGTCAAGCGACACTTTTTTTTTAAAAATGCGGACAGTTTTTCCGAATCCGTCGTGGTTTTTTTATGGCCACGCCCCCCTGATGCGGCAAAATCCGATCGCATGCGCCAAAATCCCAGAGCAATTCAGGGAAAAGCGCCGCAAATCAGAAATATTCAGATAACCCGCCGGAAAAACGTGATTTGGGCCCTTAGTAAATGACCCCCATTGGGGGGTTCATGACTAAGGGCCGAATCGCGTTTTCCCTACGTGGTACCGAATTTTCACGATTTGCGACGATTGTACCTGAATTGCCCCGGGATTGTGGGCGCACGCGATCGGATTGGGGCGCATCGGCGCGCATGTGCACGCGACGGCAATCGGGGGGCGTGGCCGAACGAAAACCCGAACGTATTCGGAAAAAAAAAACGCCCGCATTTAAAAACAAAAAAAGAGTGTCGCTTGGGGGCGTTACCTTCACCTGGTCGAGTGTGATGATTTCCGGAGGTTGAGATGTTTTCAGCGCAGCACCGCCACCTGGTGGACGCGGCGAGGAACTGCCTTCATGAATCCCGTCCGGACCCGAATCCAGAGCAGAGAACGCGCCCGCTGGATCTCGAGAATGGGCGGGGTTAAGTAAATCTGCCCATGTGTCTTACTGATGAAGAACAAATGCCCGGCAGACATTTCAAAATGTCCCTAAAAGGTGTAAAAATTGCAATGTGTCAGAAAATGTCTCAAAAAATACAGAAAAAATAGGAAGAAAAATAAAGATAAATGACCCCTATGTGGTAGGTAATTAAATTTGTATTAATGACTAAGAATACAGAAGATTTTTTGTAACACCAATATGTGTTGTTTGAAATGTTATAGTTTCTATCTTAAAATTACCATAATAAACTATTCACCTCGTCGAGTTCACCGTTTTTGCTAGATCTGTCCATTCCTACGACGGCTGTCCAATGCCTTGTGTCATACGGTGCTCCCGGTGAGTTATTGTAATGTTGAACTGTTTATCAAGTATCCCTGATCTGATTTATGCCTACTTTTGTATTCTGGCATTGTACAAGTTTTCATCTTTCATAAAGTTCCGTCTTCCCGTTTTTCGCTGATGACTATAAACAATCCCGTGAATTATAGCGTGCATGCTCAACGCAGCATTGATGGATTATGAACTAGCTATCCTCTGACAAGTTCTAAACCATTGTAAACTAAGTGATTAAAATCATTACAGTAAACTCTTCACCATCCATTACCTTTAATATCATAAAATGACAATCTAGTTAAAGCTACTGATAGTGTCAGCTGAATGATTTGTTATATTTTACATGCAAGGCCCATAAATCATCCCCGGGAATCAATGAATAGCAGCAATGCAGCCATATGTTTTCATTTCTACTGACATTCAATTATTGTGTGTTTACAATGGTTTATTAATAAATACTTACATTACGTAAAAAGCAAATCATTCGCACTGTGGCCTTTCCAGTTTTCATGGACTGTTGTCATTGTTAGGATGACTGTCATAATTCACGAAACATCTCTGTTACATTTTAAAGGAGAATTAACGAAAGAAAATGCTCAAAAGATAGAAAAGCATTCCCCATAATTCAAACAAAAAAATTGAAGATCACATGACAATTGGTAAAGGGTTCTCCAACCGATCAGGAAGAGGAGATCCATTTCTTTGTTTAATGTTACGGCAGGTCAAGCAGGTGCCGTGCTGTTCCCTTAGGAGCAGTAGAAATCTCTGTTCCTGTATCTTGTGATCATTAGATACTCGCAGTCGTCCTTCTACTTATAAACAAAGGGCCACATTTATCACTTTTGTGCGCCTAAGTGTAGTAGTTGCGCCTAAATTCTGGCGCACTGTTTTGCCAGAATTATCACAAGCTACAACCATCTGTGTAAGTATATTTTCTGGCCTTTATTAATCACTTTTACTTTTAAAACAGTTAGGCGCAATTTGGGCATGTTTAGGCGAATGTTAGATTCAGGCAGTTACATGTGATCCTGTACAAGTCCTCTCTGCTTCTCCCACAGCCCGAAGGAATAGATAAACATCACAAGCAGCACCCAGGGTGTGACACCCTGCACCCAGTACCTCCTCAGCAGTGGCTTCTCCTGGAGGGGATCTCTAGTGCTGGTCTCCTGCGCCCCCTGTAATTCTGCACAATATCCCCTCAGATACACTGGTGATATGTGAGGAATTACATGTTGGGGACACTTGTATGTCGTATCGCAACATTCTGCAAAACTGTGCAACTTGCAAAGTTTCCTCTCCTTGCTTTGTGAGCTCAGGAGTTGCAGAATGTTTTGTAAATAGAAGGTTGACCTGGTAAAATAGAGTCTCAGCTCCGTCTGCAGGAGTATCTAATGTATATTATATGTTCCAGTGTTGCTGAGCTTGCTGCTAGAATGAGCTATTTTGACAAAGGGCTAGTGCTTTCTTCTCAGATAAACGCCACCTTCGGGTGGAGTGTTTTTGCGCCTTTTTGCGCCCTAAATGCAAACGTTGCAAGTGATGAATATCATTAGGCGCAGCAAAACATCTGGATTGGTAAGATAATGAGGGAAGCTGGTTATTTTTGCGCGCGGATAGTTTGGCGATTATCGCAAAAAAATGGCGCAAAACGGTGCGCCTGAATGAAAAGGCGCAAAAACAACAGAAAAACGAGTGATACATGTGGCCCAATGTACTTAAAGTCAACTGTACCAGGAATGTGATTTTTAGTGGTGACAGTTCCAATAGCCTGTGCATGCTGATTTTAAAATGTCTTTGCTGTACCGCACGTGCCAAATGCATGGTGAAATGTAAAATGCATTTGTTTCCATTAATGTGTTTAAAAATGATCACAAAACCCATGGGGCTAATTTACTAAGGGTCACCGGACGCACTTTTGTCAGATTTTCTGAAGTTTTTGGGTTTTGCGCGGCTGTGACAGGTATTTAACAGGGGATTGTGTCGCACACGATCGGATTTTGGCGCAGCTGCGCTGGCTTTCGTGTGGCAGAAATCGGAGGGAGGGCTGTCGGACGATTCAACTGATTCGGACTGAGCGCGGGATTTAACTTTCAAATTGTGTCGCAAGCCAAGCACTTACATGCATCGGGAGAGGTTCCATTGCCACATGTATTAAAAACCACCATAATTATTACTGGGAAGGAGAGGAAAATGAGTTGATGGCTGTCAGGCTTCTGGGGTACTGAACCTCCTGAACCACCACGGACGTTAACACAAGCCGACACCTGGGACCGGAATGTAAGTGGCACCTGGTTTTTACCAGAGCCCGCCGCAAAGTGGGATGGTCTTGCTGCTGGGTGGTGCCACCAGGTCGTTTCACAGGCACAACTTGTCTGCTGTGGCAGTAGGTGAATGCAGGTGGCAACGGTTCAAGGTCAGGTACGGAGCAGGAGGTCAGGACTGGCAGTTAAGGAGCTGAGTCGGGAACAGGTCTGGGGTCACAACAGGAGGTCAACACACAGGTACAATACAGCTTTTTCAATGGCATATAGCGCAAAGATCCGACCGGGAAATGCTGGGAGAACCCGGCTTTTCAGGAATCCTGGAAGTGGCCAGCAGCAAACAGCGGCGCACTGGCCCTTTAAATTTACAAACGCCCTAGGGAACGGGGAAGGCGGGATGGGAAAGCGGGATGGGAGCAGGAGCGTGGAGAGATAAGTGAACCCGGGAGGCCGCCACAGAGAGGGGATGGGAGCGCCTGGGATCCGAGATGTGGATCGCAGGGGCACCAGTGACAATGGTGTTTTCTCTACATGGAAAACATGTGAAGGAACAAACTGTATCCACCATTTCTTCTCTTGGAATTCCCAGTATGGACACAAGAATGAATCTCACCACCTATATGTTGCTCTCAGCATGGAAAAAAACAAGATTTTCTCACTACGACCAATTTGTATTCCCAAAGGAGAGACGTTTCATCTTCTCTCTTCTTGGAAGTGGTCCCGGCATTGGAAAGAAAATAGGACACAATCTTCTCTACATCTCGTAGCGGAGCACAAGTTTTTGACATCTGTGAGATTTGTTCAAGAAAACTTTGCAGCACATCGTCCCTATTTTTTTTAGTTCATTCGTTTCAATTCTCCTTAACCACCAGCAGGGTAAAAATACAGAAAATACAGGCTTGGGAATGACCGAAACTTGTCCAGTTCTTTGTTTCCATGGAGATAATCCCCCTTTTTCCTCTCCTTGGTAATCAGCTCACAGAACTTTCCCCGTTACACTTTCTATTTTCACCGAGAGACTAAAGGCATTTGCACACAGCAATGTACATGGAGTTTTTACCTATCACTAAACACTTTGTGCCCTTGTACATATAGTTGAAGTGGATCAGTATTAAATTGCTGGGAAGAAGTCCCATAAAATCCCTACACAAATTTGATAACATGCCCGACTGACTAAGTGTGCCTTTTGCGACTTTTTTGGGCACATTTTAAATTTTGTGCACATAAATTTGTGACTTTTCCACTCGCCTTGCAAAACTAGCTGCATAAGAACTCTTCAGAGTTGTGCCTGATATCTCTTTCAAATCCAGGTTATAACATATGAAAAAGTCGCAATTTCGGCACAAATCAAGGTTAAAAAGTTACAAATAAACTGCAGTCCTGAACATGCATTGGAAAAACTTTCAGAGAAATTGAAGAAGAGTTTGAGACTTTTGTACAACTTCTGTGCGACTTCAATGCTGAACTCTCCGCCTCCATGACTTTATACAAGCAATTTACATCTTACTTCAACGTTGATTTTCTGAATGATACCACCACACCAGACCATGAAAGCCACATGATCTGGATGGTGTTGATCTGCTTCACAACATATTGGTAACGGTTGATTAGGTTAATTTCTGATGACAGGTTCTGAACTGGAAAATGGAGAATTCCATTGATTGCTATGAAACTTCCAGTAGACAAGCCAATGCTGGATGTTAGCAATTCAGGGCAGCTAAGGTGGACTTACAATGCTTAGTTCTGCCGATTGAGGGCAGTTACTGTGGTGGAGAAATTATAAAAGCCCCTGTAAGGATGACACACTGGGACTTTTCTTACTAAGGGTCCACGGACGCACTTTCATCGGATTTTCCGATGTTTTCGGGGATTGCACGGCTGTGATAGGTATTTAACAGGGGATTGTGTCATACACGATCGGTTTTTGGTGCAGCTGCGCTGGCATCCATGCAACAGAAATCAGGGGGTGTTGGACAATGGGGCACATTACTAAGGGTCCGAACAGTGCATTTTCGTCGGGTTTCCAAACTTTTTACCGTTTTGCCCTGAATTGCCCCAAACACGAATGGATTGTGGTGCATCAGTGCCGGCTTGCATGCGACACAAAGTGGGGGGCCGGGATGTCGGACAACCCGACTGATTCGGACTAACCACAGAATTAACCAAAAAAATGCACCAAGAAGAAGGTGAAGCGACGGATGCAGGAAATCGGGCGCACAAGCTATGTGAATCACGGAAGATCCAAATCCTCGTCGGACAACGCACTGTGGTGATCGCGACAGGACGGGTAAGTAAATGTGCCCCAATGTGACTGATTTGGACAGAGCACAGGATTTAACATTCAAATACATTCACCGGGAAGAAGAAGGTGAACTCCGTCGGACCTGAGCGGGGAAGCGACACATGCAGGATATCAGGCGCACGATCTTAGTGAATCACAGCACAGTGCATTATCGTCAGACAATGCACTTTCTGTGAACTCCTCTGGATGGGTAAGTAAATGTGCCCCAATGAATACAATAATTCCTTTTTCTCCTACCAGTTTCTTCACCAGTATACATAGTCGGCTTCGGCTGCGCTGTGCACAACCGCCGGCATATGATAAATAACCCCCGTAGTTACTGGGGCCCATTTATTGTATGTTTTTATTAGAACAATTGTTGGTGCACCCTATATCAGAATAGTATATATATATATATATATATATATATATATAGAAAGATTTCATAATCTATATTTTAAGTGTTCACATAGAATGGTGAAGGATGACTAAAATACAGCAATCTGTTCTTCCTACCATATGGCATCAGAAAAGTCGTTTATCAGAGATTATGCTTCTTTTCGTCAGCTCAGCATAAAGTATTTCTTCTAATTCCCTGGAGATTTACACGTATTAGCTGTAATTTCACGACATACTCTGGGTAACAATTAAGGCAAAGTGTTCTGTTCAGGTGAAGTGTAGATCATGTCTCTGACAGTCCTGGATGTATTCAGACCTCGGGAATGTTCTCTCCTAACTAAACACTGAAAAATCCAGGAAACGTGATGTCATAAATCATCGGCTCGTGATTGACGGATGGTCGACGGGTTCTGCCAGGGAAGAAACAGCGAGTGCTTTAAAAGTAATTCAATCAAACCTGTGACTCTACGGTGAATACTAAACATATCATAAATTCATTGTGTACAGGCCCCATGATGGATCAGTACGATAGAAGCTCTTCTTAACTCTAGAATGATTTTTACAAATGTGTCGTTCCTTGCAGTTCCTCTTGGCTCCACCATGAGCAACTTTGCACACCACATGACTCTGTGAAGAGTGGTCTATGTTATATATGGGGGAGATTTATCAGAAGTGTCTCTACTCTTAGACACTTCTTATAAACTTTCTGGGGGATATTTATCATACGCTGGTGCTCGTGCGCCAGCGTATGATAGCCCCGCCTCTGCAAATTCGCAGCCCGATACATGAAGAGGCTTCTGCCTCTTGATGTATCGGGCTGCCAGATGCGCAGCGTTTTCTACGCCAGCAGGGCCTGGCATAGAAAAAAACGCAACCGGGCGACTTTTCACGTATGAAAAGTCGCCGCAACGCGAGTGCGCAGGCGCGGGGGACAGTAACGCCGCGCCCCCCCCCCTCACGCCTCTTCACGCCCCACTGGTGTGAAGGTGGCGGATTGGGGAAAATAATCGCAAAAGCTAGCAATAAGCTAGCATTTGCGATTATTTCAGGGCCTCTGCGCCACTGGCGGTGCGCAGAGGTCCTGATAAATATCCCCCTCTGTGTCTGTGTATTGGAAACCATTGTCGTGACATGGATTGCAGGGATTTTTAAGCATTTCAAATTGATCTGTATTGGGAAAATTTGTGAAGGGTAAGTAAATGTGCCCCAGTGTGTATGGTCAAAGGGTGAGTCTAATTTTTCCCCAAAGCGCCACTCTTAATTATTGGCTTTATGTGGAATTGTAGCTCAGTTCCTTTCAAGGTAATGAGCTTTAAAGCAGTATTCACATTTTGGCAGATTCATGATATTCTTTGTATAATGAAAAATGATACAATTTTCCAATATACATTTGTTATCAATTCATTGTGGTTTACTAGATCTCTGCTTGTTGTCCAGTAAGCTATTATGTTTACTTCCAGTGGACAGAAATCTGACCACGGTGTTACTGTCCTCTGGTAGTAAACATAGAAGCTTTCTATAGCAGGACAGCAAGCAGAGATCTAGAAAACAGTGAGAAATTGATACAGAAAGAATACGGAAAAAATGTATAATTTTTCATAATACAAGCAATAACATTTATTCGCTTAAATAGGAATACCCCTTTAATGATAGTCCATAGCTAGCTAATCTTTAGTGCTCTATTACTAATTAAATGGGCCGTATAGCAAATGCTACATCTTTCACTGGTGGCTATGTCCTTGGACAGTACGGATTACATGCATATCTAGGTACCATAGCATAGATGAACAATTTGAGATCAGTGGAAGTTTTACACTAGGCCCCCCGGGCGACTGCCCAAAGCCTATATTATAATAGACTACTGACCCCCACCAATCAGCTGGTTGCTTGTTCATTGTAGACCGGAGTTGGCAAAAAATTTCTGTCATGTTTGCTGCTCCGCCCTATGCAATACCTCCTTATTTACATCAGTGTGTATGGAGGTGGTGAAGAGATGGAATGAGTTCAGTGCCTCAGTCGAGATAATTTTCAAGCCTGTGGAAACCCCTTTAAAATGATTTTGCTATCCCTATCCATAGTAGATAACCATTTGTATCAGTGGAGTCTGGCTGTCAGGACCTTTTACCATTCACAAGAACTGGGGTCCTTTCCCTCTAATGAATGGCTTGCATCCTGATGCTTCATTTAGTGCCGAATTTGTTGAGTTTCTCGATCCTCCTAGTAGACAGTGATGGACACATGCTTGACCTGCTGCCCATTCAATTCTAAAGGAGCATCAGAAGTAGCTGAGAAAAGCACTCAGGTATCTTCAACACTCCCATGGGCTGTGAACGGAGCCACACGATGCTTTTTTTTAAAATGCTGTTCCATTCAATATCATGGTGGAAGCAAAAAGTAGGACGGATTAGGTGCCAACGAGTAGAGAAGTACATCAATCTTTCCTTTTATGAACAAAGGATTACACATTCCAAGCAAGAACTCCTCTTCTTAAGATCCTACATTTTAATATAAACAAATGGGGGCAATTACTTACCCGGTCCGGAGGAGATCCTGAAAGGCATTGTCCGACGACAATGCATGTGCCGCAATTCACTAAGATTGTGCGCCTGACATCCTGCATGGTGTCGCTTCCCGTTCAGGTCCTCTGGAGTTCACCATTTTCCTGGTGCATGTAAGTGCATGTCTTGCAACACAGTATTAAAGTTAAATCCTGCGGTTTGTCCGAATCAGTGGATCGTCACGACGACACGCCTCCAGATTTGTGTCGCATGTAGCTGCGCCAAAATCTGAAAGCGACGGAATATCTGACTAAAGTGTGTTTCAGGGGACCCTTAGTAATAAGCCCCATAGTGGTGGGAAGGGGTAGGAAGGCAATTGGCCAAACTTTCACGAGTGAGTGCCCGCCGTGCCGTAGATGGGTCGGGCTTACGTCCGGCACGATGGAGAGGAGAGGGGTGACCTTTCCACGTTTCGTACAGCCGTAAAAGGAAATACAGTACATGTCCTACCCTTTTCCCTTGTATGGAGCGGTACACGTGTGCAGCCGTGAAGCCGCCTTAGGATCTTTAATTAAGAAACCTTAAAATTTAATTAGTAGAATACATATAAAATTGAATACACACAAGCATATGGTAATAGTTATTAAAAAATTGTAAAATATAAACTAATTATATATATAATGCATTTGTTGCTAAGCAACCAGAATCCCATTGCACCAGAGAATCAAATAGAAATATGATGTAATACAAAAAAGTCTCTGACTTGAGATTGCCGTTGATTGTTGCTAGTAATCCAAATACATACTACATTAGGATCAAATACAGGCAATGTTTACTAGTAAACTGCAATAGTGCCCTTAAAATATGTTTGTAGGGACCAGATGAGACAGATCCCAGGGCAGAGATATCATTGGGGAAGGTGGAGACTAGATGTACAATTATCATTAGCAATATGTGGAAGTGATACATGGCAAAAGGGAAGGCAAAACAAAGGGCCATGTATCACTAGTTTTTTCTGTTGTTTTGCGCCTTTTCATTCAGGCGCACCGTTTTTGCGCATTTTTGCGATTAACAGCCAACTAGCCGCGCAGCAAAATCTGGCAAGAATGCCCTATAGAGGCTTTGAGTGCCACCTCTGGCACCCGTGCCATACGTTCGCCACCACTGCACTAGAACATATAATACGACATTACTACACTACAGACAGGAGCTGCAGACTCTATTTACAGTTCATCACCTTCTATTTACAAAACATTCTGCAAAATCCTAGCTCAAGCAAGAGCTGAGAACTTTGCGAATGTTGCAGATAGTACTGACAAGTGTCCCCCATGTAATTCTGCACAGTATCACCAGTGTGTCGAGGGGGGATATTGTGCAGAATTACATGGGTGCAGCAGGAGACCAGCACTGGGGGATCCCCTCCAGGAGAAGCCCCTGCGAGGAGGTCACTGGGTGCAGGGGTCACACACCGGGGTGCTGCTGTGAGTGTTATCTTCATTCTGGGCTGTGGGAGAAGCAGAGGAGCTGTAGCAGGATCACATGTAAGTGGCCGAATCTAACATTGCGCCTAAACTGTGATAAAATTGCGCCTAAACGTGTTAAAGTAAAGTGATTAATAAGAGTCGGAAATGGAAATTACTTATCACAGATGGTTGTAGCTTGTGAATTCTGGCAAACAGTGCGCCAGATTTAGGCGCAACTACTACACTTAGGCGCACAAAGTGTAAATGGCCCAAAGTGTATCGAATACATGTACTTACCAAAGCCGGGCCTGGAAGAGAGATTCCAGCTGGTGCGGGGAGGACAGTATTGTTGGGAATTTATGAAGGAGTGGAGGGATTAAGAGGGGGAGATGAGGATGTGTGCAGGCACAGGCTGCAAAGTCACCATGTTAATATTCCATATTAGGAAGTATTGGAAATTGATGAGCACGGTGCTTGAGTTTCCCCAGCACTACCATAAATAGTGAATGAAGCTGCAGGATGCATGCATGACCTTCTGCTCCATTCATACTAGAGAGTGCCGGAAATTGCTGAGCAAAGTGCCCGATATCTCCAACGCTCCCATGGATAGTGAATGCAGCGGCAGGGCATATGCTTTAACTACTGCTCCCATTAGTTTGAGGGAGCGTTGGAAACTGACGCACACGGCGCTCTGGTACCTCCGGACACCACCATGACAATAAATTAAACTGCATGATGCATGCTGACCTGCTGCTCCATTGAATACCTGGGTGTGTGCTAAGCAAAGTGCTCAAAAGGCTCCAGTCATTAGTGAGAACTGAAACCCCATTCTCCTGGTAGGTTCATTCTAACAGTAAAAATAGAAAATTATTTATAAAAATGGTGCAAACCTTTTCAGGTTGTGTTTTTTCATGCAAGTCAATGGGTAAATAAAAACACCATCAGATAAATATTACCAATTTCTGGACATCTCGACTAGAGATGAGCGAGCACTAAAATGCTCGGGTACTCGTTATTCGAGACGAACTTTTCCCGATGCTCGAGTGCTCGTTTCGAGTAACGAGCCCCATTGAGTCAATGGGAGACTCGCGCATTTTCAAGGGGACCAAGGCTCTGCACAGGGAAGCTTGGCAAACACAGGGAACCTCAGAAAAGGATGAAACACCACGGAAGAAAGGACAGGAAAACAGCAGGGCAGCATGCATGGAGCCTCTGAGGCTGCTTAACGCACCACCATTATGCCAAAATTATGGGCAACAGCTGGCCATGACAGAGTGACCGAATGAAGCTAGATAGCATCAAAACATCCAATAATTGACCCTGACACTATAGGGGACGGCATGCAGAAGCACGGCCAGCATCGGAAGCTAGAGAGTGGCATGCGACATACCCTAAATGGACTCAGGCTTCAAACCAATGGGTAGCAGAGAGGAACCAAAGAAGGTGAGCAAGAAGCGTCAATATATTGGTACATGATAAAGTTTGCCGATATTTTGGGATTACACAGCAGGTGGCGACAAAGTAACATGGAAGCCATGAAACAATCAAAATTTCTGCCTGACACAGCTCGTTTGATAAGGGGACGATGTATGGAGGCAGTGAACTAGTAGTAGATTAAAGGTACTGCAGTTTGAAACTATGTTAGTTGGTTCTTGGCTGGAGCTGGCGCTCCGCTGCCAGGCGAGCTTTCGCCAATCCAAGCCCCTGTCTCTAGGCTACTCCCCAAAC
This sequence comes from Engystomops pustulosus, assembly GCA_019512145.1. Classification (NCBI taxonomy): domain Eukaryota; kingdom Metazoa; phylum Chordata; class Amphibia; order Anura; family Leptodactylidae; genus Engystomops; species Engystomops pustulosus. The sequence goes on from CM033643.1 coordinate 208,811,323, forward strand.
AGCACTTCTAAGAACCTTTCGGATAAGATCAGTGTAGTAGGTTCTATAAGTTTGGGATATGGCGGGTGAGGGGAATGTAACATCTGCGCAAGAAGCTCTGAAATAATACCGTAAATGAAAAAAGTTTTCCAGTATATTTTGTGGCTTACACAGCAGGGGTGGCGACAAAGTTAACAGTTGATGGTGGAATGCCCTGCAATAGCTCTTGGGCGGTGTGCCTTTTATCACCTAGGCTCAGCAGTTTGAGCACCGCTGCTGTCGCTTAGCAACGGCACTGCTGCTGTGCCTAGAGCTAACCGACTGATGGCGCCATGCCCACGGATGGTAATTCGGAGGAGGAGGAGGTGGAGGAGGGGTGGGAGATTTGGAGGTATAGTAGGCCTTGTGACCTGGACCGAGGTAGGCCCCGCAATCCTCTGCGTCGGCAGTATATGACCAGCCCAGGGTCAGACTCGGTCCCAGCCTGCACAAGTTAAGGTAGTAGCGTTCTATAAAAAAAGTTTTCTGTGTCTGTGTATTGGAAACCATTGTCGTGACATGGATTGCAGGGATTTTTAAGCATTTCAAATTGATCTTGTATTGGGAAAATTTGTGAAGGGTATGTAAATGTGCCCCAGTGTGTATGGTCAAAGGGTGAGTCTAATTTTTCCCCAAAGCGCCACTCTTAATTATTGGCTTTATGTGGAATTGTAGCTCAGTTCCTTTCAAGGTAATGAGCTTTAAAGCTGTATTCACATTAGCTCAGTTCCTTTCAAGGTAATGAGCTTTAAAGCAGTATTCACATATTGGCAGATTCATGATATTCTTTGTATAATGAAAAATGATACAATTTTCCAATATACATTTGTTATCAATTCATTGTGGTTTACTAGATCTCTGCTTGTCATGACAATTGGAGTATTCAATTTTTTTGGGTATTGGACCCCAAGATTATCAATAAGAAGCTTCATTTCCAAAGACCGTTACAAGCTGATCAATTGCAGTCTGGGCTAAGTAACTCCAGAGACTTCCCAGAGGTCAACTTGCAGAGGGTCCCGCGTCCTGTAAACTTATGGGTGTCCCGTAAGTCGGATGCCTTATTTTCGGGTGAATCCCTTAGTAGGACCACGCCTTTATACATTTGCTTATCAATTCATTGTGGTTTACTAATCCTGCTTGTTGACGCCTAAGCTATTATGTTTACTTCCAGTGGACAGAAATCTGACCACGGGTTACTGTCCTCTGGTAGTAAACATAGACGTTCTATAGCAGGACAGCAAGCGAGATCTAGAAAGTGAATTGATACAGAAGATAGGAAAATGTTAATTTTTCCTAATAACAACAAATAACATTTATTCTCTTAATAGAACTACCCCTTTAATGATAGTCCATAGCTACGTAATCTTTTTAGTGCTCTATACTAATTAAAATGGGCCCCTAGCAAATGCTACATCTTTCACTGGTGGCTATGTCCTTGGACAGTACGGATTACATGCATATCTAGGTACCATAGCATAGATGAACAATTTGAGATCAGTGGAACTTCGACACTAGGCCCCCCGGGCGACTGCCCAAAGCCTATATTATAATAGACTACTGACCCCCACCAATCAGCTGGTTGCTTGTTCATTGTAGACCGGAGTTGGCAAATCTGACATGTTTGCTGCTCCGCCCTATGCAATACCTCCTTATTTACATCAGTGTGTATGGAAGGTGGTGAAGAGATGGAAATGACTTCAGTGCCTCAGTCGAGATAATTTTCAAAGCTGTGGAAACCCCTTTAAAATGATTTTGCTATCCCCTATCCATAGTAGATAACCATTTGATCAGTGGAGTCTGGCTGTCAGGACCTTTTACCATTCACAAGAACTGGGGTCCTATTCCCTCTAATGAATGGCTTGCATCCTGATGCTTCATTTAGTGCCGGAATTTGTTGAGTTTCTCCGACCCTCCTATAGACAGTGAATGGACACATGCTTGACCTGCTGCTCCATTCAATTCTAAAGGAGCATCAGAAGTAGCTGAGAAAAGCACTCAGGTATCTTCAACACTCCCATGGGCTGTGAACGGAGCCACACGATGCTTTTTTTAAAATGCTGTTCCATTCAATATCGTGGTGGAAGCAAAAAGTAGGACGGATTAGGTGCCAACGAGTAGAGAAGTACATCAATCTATTCCTTTTATGAACAAAGGATTACACATTCCAAGCAAGAACTTCCCTCTTCTTAAGATCCTACATTTTAATATAAACACAATGGGGCACATTTACTTACCCGGTCCGGAGGAGATCCTGAAAGTGCATTGTCCGACGACAATGCACTGTGCCGCAATTCACTAAGATTGTGCGCCTGATATCCTGCATGTGTCGCTTCCCCGTTCAGGTCCTCTGGAGTTCACCATTTTCTTCCTGGTGCATGTAAGTGCATGTCTTGCAACACAGTATTAAAGTTAAATCCTGCGGTTTGTCCGAATCAGTCGGATCGTCCGACGACACGCCTCCAGATTTGTGTCGCATGTAGCTGCGCCAAAATCTGAAAGCGACGGAATATCCGACTAAAGTGCGTTTCAGGGGACCCTTAGTAAATAAGCCCCATAGTGGTGGGAAGGGGGTAGGAAGGCACGATTGGCCAAACTTTCACGAGTGAGTGCCCGCTGTGCCGTAGATGGGCGGGCTTACGTCCGGCACGATGGAGAGGAGGAGGGGTGACCTTTCCACGTTTCGTACAGGCCGTAAAACGGGAAATAGATTACATGTCCTACCCTTTTCCCTTGTATGGAGCGGTACACGTGTGCAGCACCGTATTGCTATGAGCTTGTGGCCATACATACGTCCCCCATACGTTCATGTGAATGCCGCCTTAGGGATACTTTAATTTATAGAAACACTTAAAATTTATATTAGAAATACATATAAAATTGAATACACATAGTTATTAAAAAATTGTAAAATAATAAACTAATTATATATATATATGCATTTGTTGCTAAGCAACCAGAATCCCATTGCACCAAGAGAATCAAATAGAAATATACATGTAATACAAAAAAGTCTCTGACTTTAGATTGCTCGTTGATTGTTGCTAGGTAATCCAAATACATAACTACATTAAGGATCACATCGCAGGCAATGTGTACTAGTAAACTGCAATAGTGCCCTTAAAATATGTTTGTAGGGACCAGGATGAGACAGATTCCTCAGGGGCAGAGATATCATTGGGGAAGGTGGAGACTAGATGTACAATTTATCATTAGCATTATGTGGAAGTGATACATGGCAAAAGGGAAGGCAAAACAAAGGGCCACATGTATCACTAGTTTTTTCTGTTGTTTTTTGCGCCTTTTCATTCAGGCGCACCGTTTTTGCGCCATTTTGCGATTAAACGCCAAACTAGCCGCGCAGCAAAAATAACCAGCTTTCCCTCATCTATCTTACCAATCCAGATGTTTTGCTGCGCCTAATGATATTCATCACTTGCAACTTTTTCATTTAAGCGCAAAAACGGGCGCAAAAACACTCCAGCCCGAAGGTGGCGTTATCTGAGAAGAAAGCACTGAGCCCCTTTGCAGAACAGCTCATTTCTAGCATCAAAGCTCAGCCAGACACTAGAACAGTGATGGCAAACCTTTTTGACACCGAGTGCCCAAACTACAAGCAAAATCCACATATGTTTCGCAAAGCGCCAATGCGACAATTTAAGCAGTAACTTATTACTCCCTGCTCTTTCACAGGATTAAATTGTATAGGCACCCGAGGACACCAAAACAGTAGAAGGAAGGAGTAGGTAGAAGTTTGGATTATCATTGTAGCTTCCTACTAGGGTCCTGGGCTGCCTGGGACTGCAAGAGGTCTTGAGTCCTGTCTGACGAACTCTGCAACGGGGGGAGGGGGGGGAGTGGCATCCTGGCAAGAATGCCCATATAGAGGGCTTTGAGTGCCACCTCTGGCACCCGTGCCATAGGTTCGCCACCACTGCACTAGAACATATAATACAGACATTACATACACTGCAGACAGGAGCTGCAGACTCTATTTACAGTTCATCACCTTCTATTTACAAAACATTCTGCAAAATCCTGAGCTCAAAGCAAGAGCTGAGAACTTTGCAGAATGTTGCAGATAGTACTGACAAGTGTCCCCCATGTAATTCTGCACAGTATCACCAGTGTTTCTGAGGGGGATACTGTGCAGAATTACAGGGGTGCAGCAGGAGACCAGCACTGGGGGATCCCCTCCAGGAGAAGCCACTGCTGAGGAGGTCACTGGGTGCTGGGTGTCACACACCTGGGTGCTGCTGTGAGTGTTATCTTCATTCTGGGATGTGGGAGAAGCAGAGAGGAGCTTGTAGCAGGATCACATGTAAGTGCCTGAATCTAACATTGCGCCTAAACTGTGATAAAATTGAGCCTAAACTGTGTTAAAGTAAAGTGATTAATAAGAGTCAGGAAATTAACTTATCACAGATGGTTGTAGCTTGTGATAATTCTGGCAAAACAGTGCGCCCGAATTTAGGCGCAACTACTACACTTAGGCGCACAAAAGTGATAAATGGCCCAAAGTGTATAGAATTACATGTACTTACCAAAGCCGGGCCTGGAAGAGAGATTCCGGCTGGTGCGGGGAGGACAGTATTGTTGGGAATTTATGAAGGAGTGGAGGGATGAAGAGGGGAGGATGAGGATGTGTGCAGGCACAGGCAGCAAAGTCACCATGTATAATATTCCATATTAGGAAGCATTGGAAATTGATGAGCACGGTGCTTGAGTTTCCCAAGCACTACCATAAATAGTGAATGAAGCTGCAAGATGCATGCATGACCTTCTGCTCCATTCAATACTAGAGAGTGCCGGAAATTGCTGAGCAAAGTGCCCGATATCTCCAACGCTCCCATGGATAGTGAATGCAGCGGCAGGGCATATGCTTTAACTACTGCTCCAATTAGTTTGAGGGATCGTTGGAAACTGACGCACACCGTGCTCTGGTACCTCCGGACACCACATAGACAGTAAATTAAACTGCATGATGCATGCTTGACCTGCTGCTCCATTGAATACCTGGGTGTGTGCTAAGCAAAGTGCTCAAAAGGCTCCAGTCATTAGTGAGAACTGAAACCCCATTCTCCTGGTAGGTTCAGTTCCAACAGTATAATAATAGAAAATTATTTATATAAAAATGGTGCAAACCTTTCAGGATTGTGTTTTTTCAATGCAAGTCAATGGGTAAATAAAAACACCATCAGATAAATATTACCAATTTCTGGACATCTCGACTTATTCTAAACATATGAAATCTGTTAAAGAGATGAGTTAAAGAGGACCTTTCACCACATTCTGACCACCTTGTGTAATAATATCTGCTGATGCCTCCTTGTACTTCTAACATTCAACTACAGACATATAAATCTCTATGTACAAATGGAAAATATTGGGGCAGATTTACTTACCCGGTCCTGTCCGATAAGAGGAAAATGACATCATCTAGCCGAGAGCAATAATTACACCTACCGCCATGGAAGGATTAAAAAAATCACTATACAGCAATAAGTGAAATATTGCAAATCCTACAAAACAAAGATATATATATATATATATATATATATATATATATATATATATATTGGGACACATCAGACACTAAGGGTAAGCAATGCTCTCTCCACCTTTTTAACGTACCTTGGTTTAAAATGGAGACATATACCTGTACCTTCCCCCAATATGCACTAGCACTTTGAATGGTGTGTTGAGACATTGTGGCAATCTACTATCTGCATTATGCACTTTATGATATTAAGTGATACTTTTGCCCCCCCTATTGCTGTCCCCACGGATATTTGATTTTTTCATTGTGATGCATTTCCATCTCCACCCCCACTCCGATACCTGCATTATTTCCCCCCCCCTTGTCCTATTTTGTATTTTATATATACCTGTAATGTTTATGCATATATCCAATAAAGACGCTGCTACTTTACTTTAGTTTTATTTTCATGTGTAAATTGGCCTTATCTCTAGGTAGGTGCTTGACTTGAGTATCAGCCTAGGGTGGAAAATACATTGATCACAGCCTACACCCAGTATATAGTCAGCTAGCACATGCCCCCAGTATATAGCCAGCATCCTCCCCCAGCATATAGCCAGTCCCTGCCCCCTAGTATATAGCCAGCAGCACATGTCCCCTTGTATATAGCCAGTCCCTGCCCCCTTAGTAAGTAGTCAGTAAATAGACACAATTTTAAAGTTAAATCCCGCGGCTTGTCCGAATCAGTCGGTTCGTTCGACGGCCCGCCCCCTGCGCCAAAATCCGATCGCGTGTGAGATCACAGCAGGCAGATGAAGGGGGGAAGTGCTAAGGAAGCAGTGCACAGGGGGAGACAGTGTAACAGGCTGTGAAGCTGTAGCATGAAGATATTCTGGTAACACTCACCCCAGAGCCACTTTGGTTCATTTGTATAATTTTGAAAGAAGATTACCACAGTCACGGTGCCAGGATCTGACCCTGGTTTATCATGATGCGTTTTTAATGGAGGGGGAGGAGAAGAAGAAGAGAAAGGGGAAAAAAGGGGGGAGAAGAGGGAAGAAAAAGGAGGAGGGCAAGAAAGAAGAAGGGGAGAAGGGGGAGAAGGGGGAAAAAGGGAAAGAAAAGTGGGGAAAAAAAAAGGGAGGGGGGGAGGGGGAAAGGGGGGGGGGGAATAAGGGAGAGAAAGAAAAGGGGGGGGGGGGGGGAGGGGGGAGAAAAGGGAGAAAAGGAAAGGGAGGGGGGAGGAAGAGAGGGGGGGGGGGGGGGGGAAGAGGGGGGGGGGGACAAGAAAAAAGAAAAGGGGAGGGGGAAAAAAAGAAACTTTCTATTTCTACTTCCATAGTCGTATTATCACCCTATTAAACTTGTTTTGTTACTACTTATCTTTCCCTATAATGTCCTAATTCATCCACATCATTTGGAGGTGATACATTATCATGATTGTACGGCTGTACCCAACATCCTGTAGCTTGCTATACTGTAAGTGGAATTCAGTAAAACTACCCCATATACATAGCGATACCATAGTCGTTTACGTTGACTAATTAGTGTGTGTTTGGTGATCCTTGAGGTTCCATCGTAAAATTATCGCAATCCGAAAGAGCTGTCATTTATCATAGGGATGAGGCTTAATGTAACAATGAGTTGTACGTTATTGATCTTAGCTCTAATTTACATTTTCATCAGTTCCCACCTACTCTAAAAGTTCCACTCCTTGGCTTAGGGATGTCCGTAACTGTCCTTCCATCGACTTCCACCTAGTATATTTTTTCTCATCCTACCAACTGTTTAACATTGTCTCATAAGGCCGTTTAGTTCGTAGTTCCCGTCGCCCTTGTCTAGAGAGGATACAGACGTGCTAAAATGTTCCCTAACAATGGTTTCACCACTTAAATTCAGCAGGCCTGTCAGCTTGGCGGACGGCTCAGGTCTGATTGAGTCCCAACATCATCTATATGTCGAAGCATCTTTTCCAAGGTAATGATGGGCGTTACTAGCCCTTTTTATCCCTCCTGTAACAGTGTTCTGTGGTTAACCACTGGGGGTTTGTGCCTCATAGGCTGCATTGACAATACGGGTAGCCACGCAAAATTTGCAGCATGCCACCTGATGTTGTTGGGAGCACTATAGCATCCCACACCCCCCCCGGGTTAATTATAAATCGTCGCGCATGGATAAGTTATACATATATATCAGACCCTCCATGTGAGAGGTAACCAACGTACAGCTTGCCGGGAAAGTGTATGTCATAAAGTGTGCCCCAGTAAAAAAATATGAACAGTTAATCACCTCATGCCACCCTCCAGGGCTCGTCTTTCCGTCTCTTATATCCGGCTCTTCTGCTGGCATGCCACAGGACAGTTTCAATACAGAGACAACAAGCCAGATCAGCATACACTCGACGATGTCATTGCGCATCCTGTGTTTAACAGTCCAGAACATGATTGATTGTGTCCGACTGATGGAATTGAGATGTTTGGCAAGTCCTTACATATGGAATCCACTGGCAACCCCCACCCCCCGTCCCTGCGTTTCTACTCTTTCAACGGTGATGAATCCTTGAGTGGGGCCCCCCAGCACTTGCCCAGGTATGCCAGTGCAGAGCCTGGCCTGCCTCCACCACGCCCAGTTGGCTATATCAAAGCCATACAAAAGATCCCCACCAATTACAACCACAGCATCCCCCCAGATCACCCCAAGTGTGGAAAAGAAAATAACCCTATTCACCCCTTCGGGAGGGGAAAGGGGAATGACACCACCTACAGGTGAGGAGCATTGACAACTTTGGCCGTTCCCTGATCTCTTTTGTCCATCACTTGACATAGCTCTGGGCACCCTTGTGCTAGTGGTGGAGGCAATGTTTAGATGACGCAATGCAATGGGAGGTCACGTTGGTGGATAAATTATCCACTGTGACGCATTGAGGTCACAACCACATATGTTTTAAATCAAATTATTTATTGCGTTGTTTAGTAAGACTTGTTGTATGTGAAACAATTGGCCATGAAGAAAGGGCTGTGTTGCGCAAGAACCCTTGCCATTTTTGTATTGGTATTTTCTCCATGCAATTAAAATATACTGAATGAGTCAAACAGTCATTTATATTCTCTCAACAACCGTTTGACCACACCATTCAGGAAAGATACCTCGGGTTTGCATTATAGAATGGGAGATGATGCCAACACCCTTTGAAAATGTATGTCATAGATTCTAGGAGGGACAGCCTTCCCTTCTCTCCGGGTAGTGGACGACCAAAATGCTGCAGATTGGTGAACGAGCTAAGCTGCGGGGATTTTGTTTAGCTATTACATAGACGCTTTCTGCTCTTCTGGGGTGGCTGGATGTTGACCCCCATTAATTTTTAAATGACGATTTAACTGTATCTTTTGGACAGTTCATTAAATTTTTTGTTTAAAAACTTTTATTTGAAAGAATAAAGTAAACATAAAGATATCAAAATGTTCTGGATCTCGGGTTGATATCATTAACATATAAAGTCCACTAGTAAGTATGACTTAAGCAAGTATTAACACATAAAGAGAACTTGTTCTTGAGTAGAAACATAATGTTCTACTTGGTGCAACATGCTGATGACCTGAATTGACCTAAATGACCTTCTGAGTTGTCCTTAACACCCACTATCAACAATTGTAATTTTTCAGAAGTTTGTATCTTAAGATGAAATTGTTTAGAGTCCTTTACCACTTACAATTTGTGGATCCCGACCACATGTGTTACTATGACGCCCAATTTGTACACTACTAAGCAGAGAGGCAACTTTTTAAAAACCTATTTAAATTCTCGAAATTACTCCTGGAAGTTCTATTAGGTGTTTTCTATCTATCGACCCCTTTCACTACCATAGACCACGGCCATTGCTCTTTTCTACTGATTGATTATCCTAGATCACCATTAGATTCACCATGGTCACATTTTAACTGCTTGATGCCAAGAATTAAAGACCATAGAGTTTCCTAGTTCAGAACCCTTTTGGGAAGGAGATATGTAAGGTCTTGATATGCTTAGTCATGAGGAGGGGGTACAAACTTTTTTTCTAGTTAAAATGGGCTTTAACTTTCTGTATTTTGAAATGCCTGATCATCATTGTTGGGTGTAACTGTATGGTGTGCCACCTCAGGGGACACTTGTCAGGTACAACAACAGTGCATGTTGGGGGGGGGATTAATGAATCGTGGACCATGGAGCTGATTCTGGTATTATTATCTACATGTGGCATGAATGTAGATTATGTAAGCAACATTTATATTTGAAAAATACAATTGAAAAGAAGAACTTAAAGGATTGTCCAGTTAGACAAGATTTCCCCAAACCTTGCCTATTGATACAGATTCCACTGGTGGACAAAGAACAAAGAACAGGGGTCAAATTGCGCACTCCCCTCCCCCCCCAAATTAAGGGTCAGTTGCCTCCCAAATGCACTGTCAGTGCCAAGACCGTGAGATGGAGTAGCAGTGCACAAGTCCACCTGCCACGTCCATTCATTTGGGCAGAACCGAACCCCACTCCTCTTATTCGATAGACCCATCATGTAATATCCTATCCTGTAACAGGCAGAAAACTTCTTTTGACCAGACATAAAATCAAACAAACTTCTGTTAATTTAACAGATGTCGTCATATTTCCTCCAGCACAAAATTAGAAAATGAGTATTTAAAAATATCTCCGATCATAAAAAGGAAGTGTTTTAGTTGGAGTTTAATTGGTGTTTCGTTTCACACTACATTTCATCAAATCTATTTCTGGTGCGTAAAAATGCTGACATTGTAATTGCATAGAACAAAGCTCGAAGAGCCGCATATACGCGCTCAGCATTACTCTACTTGTTCTAATGAAGCTGAATCAAAAATACTCCTATATTATTTACTAAGCAGCGAATATACAGTCATTGTGCAGTGTATTCAGGACTAAAGAGAGACAACCTACAACTCACCTTCCATATAAATACTTATTACTGCTTTATATACGATAGAGATGTAACAACCACCCTAGATGAGAGTGTGAAGACCTCTAGAGAACAGCTCACAGGGATTAACCAGGTAGTGGAGTTTTTGAAATTGCTTTGGCTTGAGCAGGGTGTGCACAATGCTAAATAAAATTGGCACATTTTTTAAGAGATACCTCCACCTATAGGTATTGTGTTTTATGTCTCATGTTTCCATAGTGGGACTTTTTAGTGAGTTGCATCTTTCTCTACGCCAAACTATTGTCCATTACTCAAAAAATATCTGGCTTCGTAGACAATACAAAGAAGAAACCAAGTCCGCACAGTGGAGAAACCTCAATGGAGGGGGTGCAGAGCCTCTACAGATCCTGGCAAGATCCTTCAGTAGAAGTTGAAAAAAGTGTAGGCAGCACTCCAAATATCCAAATTCCAAAGGGTGAAGTTTATTGAAACAATGGCAACATTTCGGTGTGAAACAGTGGAGAAACCTCAATAGAGAGGGGTTCAAAAGATGGCCCTCCATGATCCTGGCAAATCCTTCAGAGTAAGATGAAAAAAGTTAGGCAGCACTCCAAAATCCAAAATTTCAAAGGGTAAGTTTGTTTGAAACAGTGGCAATGTTTCGGTGTGAAACAGTGAGAGAAACCTCAATAGAGGGGTGCGAGCCTCCATGGATTGCTGCAAGATCCTTCATAGTAAGTTGAAAAAAGTGTATGGCAGCACTTACAAAATTCCAAAATTTTAAAGGTAAAGTTTATTGAAACAGTGGCAATGTTTTCGGTGTGAAACAGTGGAGGAAAGCTCAATAGAAGGGGTGTGCAGAGTCCCATGGATCTCTGGCAAGATCCTTCAGTAGTAAAGTTGAAAAAGTGTAGGCAGCACTCTAAAAATCCACAATTCCAAAGGTGTGAAGTTTATTGAAACATGTGCAACATCGGTGTGAACCACCGAAACGTTGTCACTGTTTTTCAATAAACTTCACCTTTGGGATTTTGGAGTTTGGAGTGCTGCCTACACTTTTTCCACTTGGCTTCATAGACAGATATGTCACATGGTGTTAAGTTGTAAAATTGTAACAAGGCAAAAGTGAAAACAATTCTAAATTCAGTGCCATACTCGCCCAAATAGTTGGCAGAAGATGCATTGCTGACTGTGATTTTGTACTTAGTTTGCATTCGTCTTGCACGTAGTTTGAACACTGCCTTATTTAACTGTACAGAAGTCAAAATATAAAATTATAAAACTTCTTACTTCTAAATGATTGAGCCGATTCGGAACTGGATCTCCGTGTTTGAATCCAATAGTGTGTTTATGTGCATATGCAATTTTATTTATAGATTTAAACTGTTTAACTTTTGGTTGTCTTAATTGGTCTCCACCACACCTGTGTTCCTCCTGCGAACTTTGTTCTGGGCTGCAGACAGTTTAAACTAGCTGTGATAGATAATTGCTTTCTCTATTCACTTTCCCCCCTGCTAATCTGGTTTGCCTGGATGGGTCATGGGGCCAGTCCAGACCTCTCTGGACTGGATTGTAATTAGATAATTGTCTGCCCACTTCCCAGTGCTTTCTAATAAGTTTTCTTTGTAGCTTGCTAGTGTCTCTGGACCATATTTTGATAGTTTGACCATCCACTGTCTACTGATTTTGGTGTTTTCACTTGTGGCACGAAGGGATCATCAACCAGGTTTATCCTATCATGTAGGATAGGATCATCAAGTAGGTAGGGACAGCTAGATGGTCTAACTTTAGGGCCCACTGTTTATGTATATCCTTTCCTTTTCCATTGTATTGCCTTTGTGAAGCACGGCATTACAGTATAATATTCTGCTCCTTTAGGTTAGATAATAAATTCTTTTTACCCAAACCGAAACCAAGACTAAAAATGTATTGAAAAAAATAAAAACAAAAAGGAATAAGATACTTATAGGTTCAAAAATAGCCATATTCATGGGGAAAAAAAAGAAGGATTCAGTAATTCCACATCTGTAGCTAGTCTTATCGCACTCTTTACTGGTGCTGGTCCTATTCTCATCTCCTCTCCAGCTTACACATAAAACAGCATATAACATGTGTTGTGGGTAACCGAGGGATGGTGACTGGCGCTACAACACCTGCAAGCCTATAAATAACTGTGGGGGAGCCGGGCACCATGTAATAAGCTTGTACTGTAGTTTATTGACTTTTCAATCATATTTTATTTATTTTTTGGGTTGAACTCCTGCCAGGTTTTTCATTGGCTTAAGTCTAAACGTTGTTGTGGCATGAACCAAAAGTGGAATTTATTGTGATCTTTCTCATGTAGTTTTATAAGCATTTTATTCTTTCTGTGTCTGGAGAGGATTTTATAGGGTGATAGTTTATTCTAGAGCGCTTGTGAGGTTAGAAAATATGACACTTATTCTTTATTTGTACCTTTTGTTTACACACAGGCTGTCTTTCTCATTCAATCACCTCTTTGTTTTTGTGGCAATAAGGCATGCTTGGGAGAGACCTTGAAGTTTGTGTTTTTCCCCTCTGTCTTGATACATGCAGATGTATAGTGGTGCTGGAAAGGGGAGTCCTCGACAGCAGAAACCAAGGGCCGTTATCTGGTGCTCGATAAGAGAAATGACATCATCTAGCGAGAGCAATAATTACACCAACCGCCATGGAAGGATTAAAAAAATCACTATCAGCAATAAGTGAAATATTGCAATCCTACAAAACAAGATATATATATATATATATATATATATATATATATAATTATATATATATATATCCCTATTTCAAATATAAACAGATTCTCTTATATATTTAGATTCTCTTTAATAAGCTCTGGCTAATTTTTTGTCATTAACAGATTCACTATATACTGTATATAGTAACTGTATATAAGCCAACCCAAAAGCTGCGAAAATCTATTGACTTGAGTATCATACCACTTTTGGGGTTACATGGGGAGGAGTAAACATCTGCTGAATTCATGTTCAATGTGTTACTCCTCAAACAATTCAAACCAAACCTTCTATATGTGGGCCAGGTGTAGCACAAGCACCCTACCTAGAGATAAGGCCAATTTACACATGAAATAAAACTAAAGTAAAGTAGCGCGTCTTTATTGGATATATGCAAAACATTACGGTATATATAAAATACAAATAGGACAGGGGGGGGGAAATAATGCAGTATCGAGTGGGGGTGGGATGGAAATGCATCACAATGAAAATCAAATATCCTGGGGCAACAAATATGGGGGGCAAAGTGGGGGCGTTAAAAAGGTGAGAGAGCATTGCTTACCTTATGTCTGATGTGTCCCAAGTGTCCACGGACCGATGATCCCCAACGCCGTTTCGGCGCTACCTTCGTCCCCCAACAAGGCTAGCGCCGAAACGCGCGTTGGGGATCATCCGGTCCGTGGCACCTTGGGACCATCAGACACTAAGGTAAGCACTGCTCTCTCCACCTTTTTAACGTACCTTGGTTTAAAATGGGCAGAATATACCTGTACCTTCCCCCAATATGCACTAGCACTTTGAATGGTGTGTTTGAGACATTGTGGCAATCCTACTATCTGCATTATGCACTTATGATATTAAGTGATACTTTTGCCCCCCCTATTGCTGTCCCCCACGGATATTTGATTTTTTTTCATTGTGATGCATTTCCATCTCCACCCCACTCTGATACCTGCATTATTTCCCCCCCCCTTGTCCTATTTTGTATTTTATATATACCTGTAATGTTTATGCATATATCCAATAAAGACGCTGCTACTTTACTTTAGTTTTATTTTCATGTGTAAATTGGCCTTATCTCTAGGTAGGTGCTTGACTTGAGTATCAGCCTAGGGTGGAAAATACATTGATCACAGCCTACACACCAGTATATAGTCAGCTAGCACATGCCCCCGTATATAGCCAGCATCCTCCCCCAGCATTAGCCAGTCCCTCCCCCTATATAGAGCCAAGCAGCACATGTCCCCTTGTATATAGCCAGTCCCTGCCCCCTTAGTAAGTAGTCAGTAAATAGACACAATTTTAAAGGTTAAATCCCGCGGCTTGTCCGAATCAGTCGTTCGTTCGACGCCCGCCCCCTGCGCCAAAATCCCGATCGCGTGTGAGATCACAGCAGGCAGGATTAAGGGGGGAAGTGCTAGAAGCAGTGCACAGGGGATGACAGTGTAACAGCTGTGAAGCTGTAGCATGAAATATTCTGGTAACAACCTCACCCCAGAGCCACTTGGGTTCATTTGTATTTTTGAAGAAGATTCACATCATCCACGGTGCCAGGATCTGACCCTGGTTTATCATGATGCGTTTTTAATGGCAGATTTCCTTAAAAGGCCATCAATATCTTCTATTTTTAAGAGGTAAAGCCAATCACTAGGACATAGGGGTCATTTACTAAGGGCCCGATTCGCGTTTTCCCGACGTGTTACCCGAATATTTTCGATTTGCGCCAATTCTCCCTGAATTGCCCCGGGATTTTGGCGCACGTGATCGGATTGTGGCGCATCGGCGCTGGCATGCACGCGACGGAAATCGGGGGGCGTGGCCGAACAAAAACCCGACGGACTCGGAAAAACCGCCACATTTAAAACAAAAAATCTGTCGCGGAGCTTGCACTTACCTTCACTCGAACAGCGAGTGCGGCATCACTCGAGGCGGTGACTTCATACATTCCAAGAATAGCAGCTGCTTGTTTGACTCTATTGTCGGCCAAAGTTAAATAAGCAGAAAAGTTCAGCTGCTTCCGTACGCCGCTCGCGATGTTGATGTGTATAAAATAATATGTTGCTTGTTTTTTTCCTATTTTTTTTTTTTTTTACTAGTGTAACAGTTTATGTTTCGCGGCTTGAAGTTCATTGCTCTACCAGGAAGATGTAATTTAAGAAGTTGCTGGACTTTCTGAAAATAACTATTTCACATACTTAGAAAAATATAATGAGGATTAGATAATACAACTCTATGGGGCTATATAATAGAGGTTATCTCCGTAACAAGTATTCCAGGGACATAACAGCTTCTATTTCCTATAGATGATGTCACAGCTTATCTCCTTCCCCTTCCTGTACAATGACCTCTATATAGATAACACTGACCAATCATTACATCACTACTGACAATAGATGATGTCACAGCTTATCTCATCCCCTCCATCTATCTATCTATCTATCTATCTATCTATCTATCTATTATCTATCTAGTATGAAGCAGGGCACAGTCTATGCCGGCGTGGTGCTGTCCTGTTCTGCACCAGCACGCTGTCTGTAGTCTCTGCCAGTTCAGGCGCAGCATAAAGCGCAATTCTGGGTTAGAGAAGACCTGGCGCACTGCAGCTGCCAATGGGGATTTATCAGAAGATAGATCTGGCGCTTACCAGGGGTCTGGGGCACCTTCCTAGTGCTAGTGTATGTGTCTCTAGTCTACAGTTATGTAGCCCAGTATCAATGTGGATAGATGAGAAGTACCAGGACCTGTATGTGAGATTGTTTTCCCATCTTCATTATTTGGCAGATTATCAGTAACTTGTTTACTATAGACAGTTTTCTTGTATTTTCGTAGTGTTACTCGAGTACATCTGCCGTCCTGCATGATTCATGGTGACTACAGGCTTATATTATAGCACAGGACATACTCAGTTTATGTGATTGTTTTGGACATATTTGTCATCTCAAACATAAACTATTTCAAAACAAATCAGTGAGAATTAACCATTGACTGTAATTGAGTCTGTTTTTTCGGTGGCTATAGATATTCAATAAATGCGCATCAAAAATTATTGTATATTCTGGAATAATTATTTATCTGATAAATGCTATCATTATTATTTATGATGCAGAAATGATTTTTGGAATTTATGTCATTATTGTGCTATACTTGGGAACACCAGGGGGGACATTAATCCTAATGGGGCTCATTTACTAAGGGTCCGCGGATCGCATTTCTGTCTGACTTCCCAATGTTTTTGGAATTTGCGCTGCTGGGACAGGTATTTAGAAGGCGATTGTGTCGCACGAGATCGGATTTTGTCGCAGCGGCGCCAGCTTTCATGCAACAGAAATCGGGGGCAGACTGATTCGGACTGAGCACGGGATTTAATATTTAAATTGTGTCGCAAGAACAAGCACTTACATGCACCAGGAAGAAGAAGGTGAACTCAGTCGGACCTGAGTGGGGAAGGGACACATGCAGGATATCGGGCGCACGATCTTAGTGAATCACGGCAAATGTGCATTCCGGTCGGACAATGCACAACGGGGAACGCGTCAGGGACGGGTAAGTAAATGTGCCCCAATGTGTCTCAGGTTTGTCTAGTTTTGCGTCTGGTTTGTTCCTTTTCTTGGCTTGTAATTAATCTTAGTCAGTGTTCCTAGGAATCAGAGGTTCCTACAATTCCAACCATTGGAAAAGGAACTTGTCTGTCATTAGGCAGCCAAGCACTTGCTACACTCTTCATCATGTCTCTTGCAGCAAGGTTATTTACAGCTGCCCAGCTCAACTGCATCCCCACAAGCCTCCACCCATACTCTCATCCGATTCTTGGTGTCTGTAGTCAGGCTTTCTGGGGTTGACTTTGGACGACCACTGAGGGCGTTATCCATGGAGTTCTTCTCCAGTAGTTTTCACCTCTAAACATAGTTCTGGTCTGCGCTGTAATGAGATCACAAGGCTCTGCTTCTTGTGGTGGCCCTGGTTTGGATAGCAGCTGGTCCCGGAAACAGAGATACTGATTTGTGACAGTGAAGGAACCAGTAATTGTATGGTAAGGAAGGCTATGAACAAGCCATGTCATGCAACATGAGAATGCTAGAAGTAGACAGCACAGGTTCAATAATCATATTGCAATCGTACACAGAGGATTATAGACCAGCATCGTAGTCATTGAAGAAGCCAAGGGTCATAAGTTGGATGACCACACTATACAGAAGGATTACACTGCCTTTGCATAGGCAGCGAGGAAATAGCATGCAGGTTTATCTAGCTCCAGGTGAGCACTGATATTCGTTGAGACACCAATGCTGGTCCTTTAAGAAGCCATCAGAGCCAGGGTCTGCATCCTAATGCAGTGATTTGGATAGCACTGTTAATGTAAACCTAGCTGACAGATCAAATCCTGTCATTTCTACTTGCCTTATTTTCCAAAAAGCACTGTAACATAGAATACATTTTAAGATGGCAACGACATCGTAGACCGCACCTAAAATTTTGAGGCTGAGGAATTTCAGGAATTCCCTATGGTGACGCCAGCATGAGACAGCAGAAAACTCTCCAATCAAGACCCAAGATGTCTGATATGTTATGCTTTGTATGCTCCTCCTTTTCTACTTTTTTCCAGCTTTTCTATATAGACTGATAGAACAACTAAAACTTGCGCAGTGCTGATTTGCCCAGGGCGATGGTAGCATGAGTGAGACTTGAATCAGCAGTTGTCTGAATGATTCCTTGCGACGTGCACACATGCTTTTAACTAATTTGAAACACACAACCAACGCACACTAAAGGAGGATATCATCATTCCTCCCCTAACAGCACTACCCACTTTTTGTTACAAATCAACACCATTGACTGTTTTGGGTTGCAGTCCCATAGGAACCATTAGGTCTTTTTCCTATAGGGTTGTTAGAATTCCTATAGGATTGATGGATTAGTTCATTCAACCAACGACTTAAATAAAATAAATTTGTGAATTGGATTTTCCCATTTTTGGGTTTGTCTGTAGCTACAGTCGATACACGGCACATAGACCACCAGGACTGTAGACCGAGGCTAGTTTTAGAACAGCAGCTGTACTTTTTTTTTTTTTTGAAAGTCAAGGAAACAACATGTAACAGGGCTTGGGATCTTGTTTTAACAAAATTCCCATGGACTACATTTGGTTTGCACAATGTTCTTTTGGAAAAGATTAAAGGTTCGGCAACAAGAAGAATTGTCTGGAGGGACCGAGATAAAAGTTTTCTAACCATGTATTGTCGTTACCTACCATTCCGGTTAGGATTGTCTTCTGCCTCCTCTTTCTGGGAATTCTGTATAAACAACAGGTGTAGCGATACTGCAGTTATTTCTGTACTGATAATGACCGTGAAGGGGGGTATCTGTTGTTCCTAATATAAAGATGAGGGGGTGCAGCAATAATAAATGCTATGAATAGCATACAAACTGTAGGTTATTATCATGGACATATGGCGTATAATCCATAGATGAGAAAAAGTCAGCATAATAAATAAAATATCACAACTGTAGGCTTAAGCAAAGAACAAAGGTTAAAATAGGAAAAATAAAATCCCCACGAAAAGAGGTGTTTGCTGCATTTTAGAGAAGCCCTATTAATAATAAAATTTAAGTGATTTTAATCCATTTTATATATGGTATTATGGTGGAAGCCATATTGTCCCACAGCAGCTGGGAATTTGTATTCTGGAGACCAGAGAGTTTTAGTCTGTATGTGGGCATGGAGGTGGTGGAGGAGAGCTTGTAACTATAGACAGATGTTAATGGATGATAAAAAGATGAGTGCTCAGAAGTGATCTCTACAGAACAGAAAGTGGCACGTGATTAGAGAATCATACAATGCGAGTGGAAAGTATTCGGAGCCATTTAAATTTTTCTCTCTTTGTTTCATTGCAGTCAATTGGCCAAAAGTTTTTTTTTTTGCTCAAGAAAAAGTGAAATATCACAATATCATAAGTATTCAGACCCTTTGCTGTGACACTCATATTTAACTCAAATTCTGTCCATTTACTTTTGAATATCATTAGAATCCAGCTACATTTAAATAAACTGATTGGACTCAATAAGGAAAGGCACACACCTGTCTATATAAGACCTCACAGCTCACAGTCACAGTGCATGTCAGGGCACATGTGAATCATAAGGTCTAAGGCACTTCCCAAGCAGCTGGGAGACAGAATTTTTGCCAAGGCACAGATTGCCAAGGTTACTAAAGAATTTCTGCAGCACTCAAGGTTCCTAAGAGCATAGTGGCCTCCACAATCTTTAAATTTAAAATGTTTGGTATGTCCACAACTCTTCCTCGGCCTGTCCATCCAGCCAAACTAAGCAATCATGGTAGAAGAGCATTGGTGAGAGAGGTATAGAAGAACCTCAAGATCACTTTGGCCAAGCTCCAATGGTGAAGTTAGAAGTTAGCAGATGGGAGAAAGTTCCACAAAGTCAACTATCACTGCAGACCTTCACCAGTTGGGGCTTTATGATAGAGTGTACCAAGTGTTTGGAGAACACCAGGCCCTGCTCATCACCTGCTAAATACAATCCCAACAGTGAAAAATGGTGGTGGCAGCGACATGCTACAGGGGTGTTTTTCAGCTGCTGGGAGAGGAGGACTGGTTGCAATTGAAGGGAAGATAAAAGTGGCTAAGGACAGAGATATCCTGGATGTGAATCTCTTCCATAGTGCTCTGGACCTCAGACGGGCCCAAGGTTCACCTTCCAACAAGACAATGGCCTTAAGCACACAGCAAAAATAACAAAGCACCGGCCCGGATCTGAACCCAATTGAGCAACTCTGGAGAGACTTGAAAATGGCTTCCACCAACACTCACCATCCAACCTGAGGGACTGAAGAGGATCTGCAGGTAATAATAGCAGAGGATCCCCAAATTAAGGGGATCATTCCTGAGAAGACTCCGGGCTGTACTAGCTCAAAAGCTTCTACTCAATACTGAGCAAAGGGGTCTGAATATTTTCCAATATTTTCTAAAAATCCAACCATAACCAATTCCTATTCCTTCTCTTTACGGATGAGGAACAAGTATCCAATCACCATAGACCTGACTCATCATCTTAAAGTCATCTGTTCTTAGATTCCTGAAGAAGATGTCATTTTGATGTCTTGTTCTGCAATAAAATCCACCAAAACACTTACAGTATTTGAGTTTTGATTGCCCCTTCCCAATGTGAAAACCTAGCTTTTCCAGATTTTTCTCCGATATTCCTCATCTTTTATATTCATCTCCCCTCACGTGACCTAATATAGATTTTGAATGTCCTTAGGTCATATAACTACCCATTTGTTTTCTATTCTCCCGCTTATCCCTAAGTATGTTTTATGATCTTGGTTATTTAGTTTTCTCTGAGCCTCTGCACAGCTGATTTATTGTTGCTATCGAAAAACAAATCAGTTTTATTATAAAATTATATAAACCAGAAGATGAGACCATTATAAATCAAATAAAGCATTTCAAGAGTGGTGTTCACATGGAGTCCTAGGGCTAGAGGCAGAGGGTAATCGATTCAAGTGGAAGATTAGAAGAGCTGTACATCAGGTAGATGTGATTGATAGCCTATTGTTAATACATGGTTGAAATCTGATAGGGGTTATTTGGTTGAATGAATGCAAATATTTAGTTAGGAGGATCTAGTTCATGCTTGTTGTGCATGGAACTGTAAAGTAATGCAGGCACTGGAATAAGCTTTACCAACAAGATATAAGATTTACGGTAAAGCACTGCTCCTCCATTGGCTACATTAGCATTATAAGTAATGAATAGTCATGAGGGGACCTGTTCAGGTTTGGATACCCCAACACCCACCGGTAAAACCACTAGTCAACACGGTTATCACTTGCACTTGGCGCCAGCACCAATCATGGGTGTTTCCATGGGGGGGTGCCAAAACCTGAGCACGAAGTGAAGACTAACATGCATTGAAGTGATTTTCCATGAATTTTAAACCCCCAAGGGGCCATTGCCGAGTGGAGGGAAATGATAGGGAACACATACTTACCACACTCCGACTCCTGGGCTCCTTGTTGCATTATATCTTCTGGTTTTGGACCCTGTGTCCGAAGTTGTGGGCATTCACTGGACCAACTTTATTCAATGACTCGAATCCTCACACATAGCAGTCACCTCTGTCTTACAGAGGTCTTCACTTCATATGTTGTCCCCTTGTTTTCAGGAGACGAGTGTTTAGATTGGGGGTACTTGTGTTCCAAGACTTCTCCCATGTCATGGGAACTTGTGTTTGGGTGCCCATAATCATAAGTAATGGAGCGGTATGGGAACTGGAAGCCAGAGCAGGCTAAGTGTTTGTTCTTATTTCATCTTCCCCAGCTGATCTTCCCATATGTTCCCTTCTGATGTGAATGTCAAGGAGATTGGAGTTGTCACACAGAAATGCATTATAGATTACCACGTTGTTAACTAGTCAATGGGAACCTTTTACCATTTCCATTGACTCCAACTTTTTGCATCCTTTAATAGGTGGTACTTCACTAATTCTGGTATATTTGGAATTTTCTCTCTGGCTCCTTCTTTTTCGCCCTCTGTTTCTTCTAATGTCACTATGTTCATATCGTTAGAGTCAGATGGACAAAACAAGGCACACAGTAGAGTTAATTTGCTCGGAAAGGTGAGGGTTACATTTAAAAAAAATCAGACGTGCCAAATCAGTGCAACAATGGCTGTAAAATATAATACAATACAACTTTATTGATCCCATGGAGGAAATTGCTTCGTACAAGCGGACTAAGGATGGTATGACATTTAGGTAAATTAGCATTAATGCATACAATTAGAAAGGAACACTAGAAAGGAACTTGAGGGTCTATATTACTTGGTTGGGTTGTAAAAATGTTCGGCTTGTTATAGTTTGTGATCTATTGGTACCAATCAACTTATTAAGCAGGTCAATTGATTTAGGGATAAAGAAGTTGTGAAAACTCGATGCCGGACCACATCTAGTGGTAACAATCACTTATTGTATCTAGATGTTTAGCTAAGTTTGGAAACATGCAGTATGATTTGTTTCCTCTAATTGACTATTTTCCCAGATTGACCCGAACTGACCTAGGGGTAAACCGATTGTGCATTGGGCCTTCTTGACTTTCGTCTTTTTGATTGATCCTCCCCAACAAACAACAGCAAAAATGATGATGCTCACAATTAATGTCTTCAATAACATATCAATGTTATGTGGAGCTGGGGTTGACCATGGATGTGCACATTCTCCCTATTTGATACTCCCTACTCAGAAGAGTTGGAAGAGCTGCCTCAATCCCCAGTAATTAGGTGTATACTTGGTGGCAACTTTTTAATTTTGCACTGTGCCGCCACCAGGGAATAGCCTCTGTTCTTACTGTTTACACCAGTGGTGGGGTAGACTTGTCCTCAGTGGCCACAAGATCAAGAACGCTATCATCACGGTAGAATTTGAAATAAGTTGACAAAAATGTATTTCTGATGATCACTAATTCACAATCTAATATTTTATGAAAATGAGTTTCTAAACCTTCCCCAGAAAAATGGTCAATTCTTCTTGAACATACATAGCTCGTATGGGTGACTATCAAGTACAAGATGTGACTGCATCATTGATGATACCTCACCATGTTCAACCATCAACCTACATCAGTTTAACATTTATGGCCACCCTAAATTAGATTCCCACAAATTTTGATTGATTTGCCATTAGTCTCTAGTTTATGAGGGTCCACCACCAAACTTCTGCACTCATCAGATGTTTTGGTCTAGCAAGTGGTAAAAGCATTGATCCAAAAGCAGTTCTGTTCTCTGCCGAGTAGTAAAGGACTTTAGTTGAAGAATCAGTGGTCCCTTTTCCAGATCAATTGGCTGTTCATGTTATTTGTGTGTAGGAATGCCATATGTGGTTGGTCATAGTTGAGGGTTACACTTGATTTGTAGCTTCAATACGAATCTGGCATCTTTTCAGGCACAGAAAGCATTCTGAATCCTTTCTGATTCGCTTAGAGGGCATAGAGGATGGGCGACAAAGAAGTAAAAAAAAATTAAAACATTTAGGAAACTAAATTTTTTTAAAAAAATCTGCGTTTTAGAGGACCATATGGGCTATATACTAATTCCAGAACAATTGGAGCAACATCAGTTTTGAACTTTAAATTTGGACCTAAACAAAATCCTTTGAAAATTTGACGAAGCTCCTACTAAGCAAATCTTGGATGAATTATTCAGCCCTAGAGAGGGGGCTAAATAAAAACCCTAAAAATTGTTCACGAAGGGTATTTTAAAATAAGTCATCACCACCCTTGGATTACACATTCCTTATTTACATATAGCATATTGTCTCCTCCCCCCAGGATCATGGAACCAGTGAAAAAGAATCCACAAACTTCAGGATACGATGCATAAAAAAATTAAGTAGGGACTTTCCGACATACTGTAATTTTTTATGGTATCCTTAATTTATTTTGCTGAGTAAAGTTCTCAAATCCAACTATCTGTAAAGTTCCCAAAAGTTTTGTTAAATGTCATTGAATTATTTGACCATGAAAAGTGAACAGTGACATCTTGATGGGCCAATAAATCCTATTTACTGCACCATAAAAGATTAATACTGCTGGAAACATAACATCTACAGTAGTGGTATCTAGAGATGAGCGATATATACACCCCCATTTACAACAGGCTGCATTCTGTCTAGTTTGTGGATCCTGATAACCAAAATATAGAAAATTTACTTATAATGTTCTCCTTCGGAACTTAGACTGTAAATGGAAAAAGCTGGAGTGAATGGTTGTTACCTGCTGTGAACATCTGACTTGTTCATGGAAGCTGACATCCTGCTGACAGGACTATTTGAAAGAGATTACAGGCCTGATCTTTACTTTTTCTGCGGATTTGCCTTTTGTCAACTAAAGGCGATCTCTGCATAATGTTTCTTGAATACTCCAATAAGAAATGACAGCCTGGTGTATAAATTCCTGACTATAAGGTATATGTGTGCACCTGGAAATATTCCAAGTTTGGAAGGCAAGAGATAAGAATCTTTTCTATATTTGTGCTGTTTTATGTAGGATATCATTAGGTTCCTGCTACTGTGTGGTGGTTTTTAGTTGCTTATACAACTTCAATAGCTATGGTCCAGCAACTATTCTTTACTTAACATTAGCATGCATCCTTTTGTCCCGCTAAATGTGCAGAGGCACCTCCGACAGCTGCAAGGCCTCTACACTCATAACATAGTTGGCCAGACATCCCACTATTGAATGGTTCCACATCTTTTCTCTCATGTGCATGAGGGTCTTTACTAAGGTACCTAAGATGGTACCATATAAAAGGATGTTGTTCATACACATGTGGCCATAGTGCACATAGGGTGACATTTGTTATTGGCTTTCCGACAGTTTTTCGAAGGAATTTTCTTCCCTTGCTGTGCTTTGTGCTGAATATTTATGAAGTGTTGGCCTCAGTATTGGTCCTTTTCCGACACTCAGGCCTTTTTTTATATTTGGTAGCTCAAATTTGCAGCTTGGCACCTCCGATACTCTTTTATTGCACTAGTTTCCCAACACTTTTTAGGCACAATTTTTGGTGCACAAATAGATGTCCTTAAAGCTGGTCTACCAAGTTCTATTTTACCTTCATGAATGTGGAGATAGTTCAGAACCTTTTCGGTCATGTGTCAATTCGTTTACCATCTTACAATCTAACATTCCAGTGTAAATTACCACACATGGGGGTCATTTACTTTGTTGGACCGTGCATGGCTAAAACGGCTTGCACAGGTATTTAAGAATTTTTTGCACTGGGATTGTGTCGCACGTGACCATTTGTGGAGCAGCTGCGCTGGCTTCCATGCAGGCGTGTCACTGGACAGTCCAACTGATTCGGACCGATGGCCATATTTAACTTTCAAATTGTGTTGCACGCAGTATGTTAAAGGTGCACCACAAAATAGATGGTGAATTCTGTTGAACCATTGCATGGAAGCGCCACATTAATGATTTCTGCTGCATGAACTTATGACGCAGCATTATAGACGGACAATGCACTTTTACTGAACTCGATTGACCTTGTAAGTAAATGTGCCCCAATATGTGCAAAACATAGACCCAGCGCCACTATTAATGAATGCTTCCTACAGTATAGTCTTTCTCTGTGTCCTACTACTGCTATCTCATAGAGATGCAAACATTTCCATGACTTTCCAACTCATCTGAATAGGATCCAATTTCTTTTATTATTTTTTTCATTCCAGTGAATAAAACAGTTACAAAATGCATAAAATAATTCTGTTTTGATAAAATACTTGGAAGGGCCATTTGACACAGTAGTATTCACTTCCTGAAACCCAGTTTGTCCATCAGCCAGAATGACAATCCTCAACCTCATTAAATTAAAAAGCTTAGTTCTGTTCAGTATAGTTGGCCTCGGAACAGAAAATTGGGTACATGCATGATCCGAGTTTCACAATATAAACTCTTTCAAGTGAATTGGCCCTTAAGGTAATGAACAACTGTTTGTGGGAATCGAATTCACACTAACACAGTCATCAGTAAAAAATTGGAGTCACTAACTCCCAGTGGGACTACGACTACAGTCTGGTATTTTAGTAATTATTTTGCAGCATGACACAGGTCTCTTAAAAAAGGCTTATTAAGGAGTTCTGATTAGAGATGAGCGAGTATACTTGTCCGAGCTTGATGCACGTTCGAGTATTGGAGTACTCGAAACGGTCTCGTTGCTCGGACGAGTATTTCCCCTGCTCGAGATCGAGCATTTAATTAAGAAAAGACAGTGAAGAACAGTGAAGAATACAATTAAAACAGGGAACACAGTGAACAGAGGATCATTTAAGTGAAGAACACAGTGAAGAACATATTGCAGATGTTCCAAACATCTGCTCACTTAGCCAAAGACACGAGCACCGACGCTGGATCAGGCATTCAGGAGGGAGGCTGAAGTGGAGCGGAGCGGGCATGGAGGATAGAAGTGGGCATGGAGGAGCGGGCATCACGGAGCGAAGTGGGGCTGTAGCGGGCATGGAGGATCTGAGTGAGGCTGGAGCGGGCATGGAGAAGTAAAGCAGGGCTGGAGCGGGCATGGAGGATCGGAGCGGGCATGGAGAAGCGGGCATCACGGAGTGGAGCAGGGGCAGGAGAGGGCATGGAGGAGAAGAGCGGGGCTGGAACCGGCATGGAGGATCGGAGCGGGGGCTAAAGTGGAGGCTGGAGCGCAGTGGGCTGGAGCAGGACCAACAGCCCAGAAAGAACACAGTGAAGAACAGATTGCAGATGTTCCGAACATCTGCTAACTTATCGGAAGACGCGCACCGAACGGTGTTCTTCACAATAGTATATGAAGAACATTATGTGTGAAGAACATCATTCTGCACGCGTGTCTTCTGATAAGTTAGCAGATGTACGTAACATCTGCAATGTGTTCTTCACTGTGTTCTTTCAGTGAAAACATCTGCAAACATCTGCAATGTGTTCTTCTTCACTGTTCTTTCAATGTGTTCTTTCAGTGAAAAATGCTCAAGTCTCCCATTGACTTCAATGGGGCTCGTTATTCGAGACGAGCACTCGAGCATCGGGAAAAGTTTGTCTCGAATAACGAGCACTCGATCAGTTTAATGCTCGCTCATCAATAGTTCTGATTATGTAGACTTGCACAAAACCACCTCACTTTTCTTGTAGATTTCTTGTATCCATTTAATTTTTTGAAGACCATTTTTGGATGTGACTTGGACTATGGCAGGACTCCCGTGTCTGTCCAGCACATCTCTGTATTTGTCACGTTGCTAGAACTCTGCTTTTCTTGATACTGGATTTGATATTGATGAAGGACTGTTACCAAATTTAATTTCTAAGTCTGTAAAATGTCTAGTAGTGATGGCTACTGGAGACCCGATTGGGTATGAGTTCCCTAAACAAAGCCTATACCCATCTGGAGTGGCATTTTCATCTGAAGATTGCAATACATTACAGTTTGCTGCACATGTTGTAGCAAATAATGGCCTCTCCAACTAATTTCCCAAAACTAAAGTTCCACTATTTCCCATTTATAGTTTTGTAAAAAAAAATCCAAAAACTTTTTACTTCTTGGCTTACAAAATTTGTTGATCTTTGACAAAAACATTATATTAACATCACGATTCTGAATGCCTGATCCATAATAGGTCAGATTTCTGTTCGCATTGCTTGTCTTTAAGAATCAAACTGAATTTGGCACCAAAATGAGTGAATTGTTCCAAGAAAGAAAGATATAGGGCTGGATTGTTGACTGTAAGGTCTACATTCATCAGATCTAGCTCGGAGCTGCAGAACATCACACGTCCACTGAATCGTGGTGGATGAATCGCTCTGTTCCATTGAAAAACTACAAAAATACATTACAGGTTATTTTGGCTCAAAAAGACCATCATTGTGAGGCACAGATACATCCAGGGGATGGAAATTGCTTTTTTTGGGATACCATTCCGTTGACAAAGTATCTGCTGCTTTCAGGACTAAAACTTATATTGAATTGGAACAACTACTAAAGTTGTTTTCCACATGTAATGCCTCGAAAAGAAAGGTCAATATGTATACTTATCTTAAAGGGAACCTACCTTGCTTCCCTATTTTAACCCATCCCACCCTTCCCAATACCAATGCTAACAAGGGACAACAAGGTCTAACAAGGGACAACAACTTGTCAAAATGTTAACATATTAATTTCTGTAACTATGATTAATGGGATAGGGCCTAATTTGCTGATCAGTGGGGGTCTCAGTGCTCAGTGGGGGTCCGATGGCTGCACATGAAACTTCTGCTCCATTAATTTCTATGGAGCTGATGGAAATTGCCGAGCGCTGCACCCACCGATTTCCGTCAGCTCCATAAAGATTAATGGAGCAGAACGGTCATGCGCAGCCGCCTGCTTCATTAGTCTGAGGAGCGATGAGGGGGGTTGGTCGGACCCCTCGTTTTCACGATCTGCTGGGTCTCAGCACTGAGACCCCCACTGATCAACAAGTTAGGCCCTATCCTGTAGATAGGGTCTAACTTGCCTTTGTGGGAAAACCCCTTTAAGTGTTGGCTTGTGTGCGGAGGAGGGGGTTATTACTTTTTATATTTATTTAATGCTATATAATGCTTATATACATGCTCCTGAGTATTATGGGGGTCATTTATCATTGTTAGTTCTCTTTGTTCTTTTTTTTTCTTTTATTCTTGATTATAATTTTTGGTCTAATTTATCATAATGTTTTTTTTACTGTGTTCAAACTGTCACTTAACTTTCCTATGCCTGCGTTTAATTTGGAGTAATTTGCTTCTTTTTCCTCCTTCCATGAAAGAAACAGTGCAGCAGATTTATCTTAGTCTGACGATTCTTTAATGGTTGTATTTCAGTGACTTTTTGAGAGCATTTGGGTATTTGCGTAAATTTTTTGCACCTTTTTCCAGCAGTTCGTCAGACTTCGTCGTATAATTGTGAATTGTGCCTAATTTATTTTTCTATTTCTCCTGCTTCCAGATGTTTGTGCCTTATTAAACATTGATTTGCGCCTATATGGGCGCAAATTATCCCGCAATAACACACCAGTCCTGACCATGCTTAGGAAAGGCGATGGGATGATTTGCTCAACAAAATTAAAATTTTTCTTTTTTAAATTTGCGCCTAATAAGGTTAAAAAAATCCTTCATTTGACAAAGAGCCAAAACGACAAAGACAAATGAGGTGCAAAAAATAGACCCACAACAGGCACAAAAAGAGCGCAGAGAAGGCAGAATAAGATAAATGACCCCCACTGAGGCTTTGCTGGAATAATTTTGCACCTTTTTTGGCGCAATCCAGCTGATTTGTGCAAAACAAAACGCAAATCAAATAACACCTCTGTCCCGCTAAGATAAATAGGGCAAACCTGAGGCAGCGGACAACCTCTCTATAATGGAATAGGCACAAAATAACCAGAAAAAGGCGTAAAGAAATAGAAAAGGACAACTACAATAAATGACCCCCTATATTTGTTTTCTATCCTCCTAGACCTAATAAAATCAATATTTGGGTACTGGGCCTAAAAATATTTTTTGCAATGATGCAAATGCGAATCAATATTTATACCACATTAGGTAGAAAAAAATCCCCATTTTTTAGTTATGTTAAAATTTGAGCCATGCTTAATAATATCTGCCCTGTGGATAATCATCCAGTAGAAATATTCCCCTTATCATAAATGTTGATTTTACACTGGAAAATAATTGATGCTGAACCAATTTTTCTTCTCTTTCAAAATCATTAAGAAAACATCCGGCAACTTTTTTTAAACAGTTACTAGTAGTCATTTTATTTTTCCAAAATGGGTCTAATGAAGTCTAATGACGTCTGCACATTACTTTAAAAGCTACGGATACCTGATTTTGATGCAAGATTTTCTTTTAAAGTGACATCATTGTTTTTCGTTTCTGAGATTGCTGGGGCCACTGATTAGTCACAGCAGTCACATGACCGTCAACACCAAGTTGGGTATTTCACTAAAAGACTGGAAGCCCGTGGTGTTATGATACAGACCATGCGCTAGGTGAGTACCTAGTAAGTTTTTGCATTTTCCTAAGTTACTAAGTTTTGTAGAATATGTGGTCACAATGGGGCAGATTTACTTACCCGGTCCATTTGCGATCCAGCTGCGTGTTCTCTGCAGTGGATTCTGGTCCGGCCGGGATTCATTAAGGTAGTTCCTCCGACGTCCACCAGGTGTCGCTGCTGCGCTGAAGACCATCGGAATGCACTGAAGTTCACCGAGCCATCGCGGGTGAAGGTAAGCGCTTGTCGAGCGGAGGATTTTCCGAATCCGTCAGGTTTTTTTACGGCCACGCCCCCGATTTCCGTTGCGTGCATGCTGGTGCCGATGAGCAACAATTCGATCGCGTGCGCCGAAATCCCAGGGCAATACAGGGAAAATCGACGCAAAATGGAAAAATTCGTTAACCCGTCGCAAAAACGCGAATCGGGCCCTTAGTAAATGACCCCCATTATTTATAACAATTGTATCATTATTATTTATTATACTTTATACTTTAAGATAGAGTTTACTTCTCTATGCTAGTAAAGAATAAAAAATTACTTCTTCATATACTGGACGGGTAGATCGAAAGGCCTCGCTTCTCCCATCTGTTGGGTCAAAGGACTCGTACAGTATCAGATGTGCACAGCATATGCGCCGGGAGCTTTTCCCACATAGAATATTCGCTTCTCCGCAGCCTTAAAGTTCTCTTTATGACTTTTAATTTAGTTTCTTTTCTTACTAGAAATACTCGTCGTCCTTATTTCTAAATAACTTTATCAATTGTTTCTGATTTCCATGAAGCCCCTCTAATAAAAATATAAATGTTGGACATATACTACTAACTACAGGCGGTCCCCTACTTAAGAACACTCGACTAACATACGACCCCTAGTTACAAACGGACCACCGGATATTGGTAATTTACTGTACTTTAGTCCTAGGCTACAATAATCAGCTGTAACAGTTATCACAGGTGTCTGTAATGAAGCTTTAGTGTTAATCCTGGTTCTTATGACAACCCAATATTTTTAAAATCCAATTGTCACAGAGACCAAAAAAGTTCTGGCTGGGATTACAATGATAAAATATACAGTTCCGACTTACATACAAATTCAAATTAAGAACAAACCTACAGACCCTATCTTGTATGTAACCCGGGGACCACCTGTATTGATATACAGGCAGTCCCAGGGTAACATACAGGATAGGTTCCTTGGGTTTTACTTAAGTTCAATTTGTATGTAAGTCGGAACTGTATATTTTATAATTGTAGTTCCAGACAAAATTTATTTTTTTGCCCGAGTGACAATTGGATTTTCAAAATTTTTTGCTGTAATGGGAACAAGGATTATCAATAAAGCTTCATTACAGACGCCTTACAGCTGATCATTGCAGCCTGGGACTAAAGTAACATCCAGAGAGCTTCACCTGAGGTCACAGGGGGCGGAGGGGTCCCTCTTTAACTAGGGGTAGTCTGTAAGTCGAATGTTCTTAAGTAGGGGATTGCCTGTATATATTTTTTTTTGCTGTGTCTGTTGTGTGGGATATTATGTACATTTAGATTACATCAAATAAAAGTTTAAAAAAAAACTGCAAGTACAAGCTAATAAGTGGAAATGGCTCTAGAAGGATACAAGCTAGTAGTAAAAATGATGAAGAAGAGAGATAAAATCACAAATAATATACGGAGTCTAATAGCAGCGATAGTTGTGTTTTGTTCACTGGAGATGCCGAGATAAAGGACTTAAATGGAAAATTGATTAAAAACGAGCATTAGTGAGCACGTCTTCACTCTAATGATAAAAGTGATGAATGTGCTATTTATCATATAGGTTTACTGGAGCAGAGACACTGTTGTAATTCACGATTCAATTCGTTGTCTCTTCATGTAGGGTAGCAAATAATGTAGCAAGACATCACTTTACCACAAATAATATACTAAAGTCATTTTATAGAGCACAATCAATTTTTAAGGAGACCCCTTCTCGCCCCTCAGAAACTTAGAGGATTGTTTCTTTTTGGAACCATATTTTTCATGTATTGGATAATTTATATGATCTAGCCAAAAAGTGTGTTGGTTTTCACAATGGGTGACAATACTTGTAGTGCAATGGTCCTCAACCACTGGGCCGCGGCCCAAGACCAGGCCATGGAGCACCCAATCCCAGGCCATAGCCAAAAGACCTTAAAATAAAAAACTCTATACTCACCTTCAACGTTCCTTTTCTGCCTCGGTTCCAGTTTCTTCTTCCCCTGCGGCTTCCTGACAGACGACAAGAGGCCCGTCTACATCTGGCATCACACATAGACGTGCCTTTTGCCGTCTGTTGGGAAGCCGTTGGGAGAAGAGGAGTGTCAGAGGTAAGTATAGAGTTCTTTATTTTTAATGGGGCATTGCAGGGGGCATTAGAATGGGGGCATTGCAGGTGACATTACTATGGTTTCTGCTCCGCCGACATTACTATTGGTGGCTGGGTAGTAGACATTACTATTTGGTGCTGCACAGGGGGCATGACTATTGGGGGCTGTGCATTTTTAAGGGGGCTCTGCTTTGGACATTTAATTAATGAGGGGAGGCTGCTGGACATTTCATTAATGAGAAACTGCCACATTACCCACACAAAGCTTATACTCAAATCAATAAGTTTCCCACTATATTTGTGGTAAAATTAGGTGCCTCGGCTTATACTCAGGTCAACTTATACTTGGGTGTATGTGATATAAAAAGAGGGCTACAGGAAAAGGAGCACTATCAGGAGGGGGCTACATAAAAGGTGGAACTATAGAGGTGGGATACAGAAAAGGGATGGGGCTACAAAAAAGGAGCACTATAAAGGGAGCTAGAGTAACAAGAGAGGGCTACATAAAAGGAAGGAGTGGAATGGATGGGTGCAGATCAGGGAGACATTTTTCTTCAGTCTTCTTTGGAAGCCATGCCCATCCATTCCAGGCCTTTTATGGGGTCCATATCAACAATGGCTTAAAAACTATTTAGGCCAAAAAATACCCAATTTTGAAATGATTTTATGTTTTGGAGGAGTCCTGATAATTTCAAGGAAGGGATTGGATAGGTTGATTTTCTCACATTCACACTGGTCTTAGCAGGCATCTGTAAACGTAGTGAGGAATAGCAGATGTGTCGCTTACCATTTTTAAGCAGTATGCCCACCTTAAAGTGTAACTCCGAAGTTACCTAGCCAGAAATAGATTTAGCATAGCTGAAGAAAGATTAGTAATTAAAGATTAAAAATTGAAGTATGGGGATTTCATGGGTGAAGTTCTTTCTGAGTATAAAAATTGGTGGGTGGTTTGGGTGGCCATGGGCCCCCGGCTTCTGCCCAAGCCGTCTGTATTATACACCACTTCTATTAACATCTTAATATAGAAGTCAGGGATAGTGTTAATTTTAACGTGTGTTTACCTCTTCTGTGAGTTTGGACAAGAGGAACTTCCAGCTAATTGCGTATGAATGGTGTCCTGTGTCTGGAACAGTCAACAATCATAAGAAAATGTAGATAACGCCAACTTCTAGGCAAGTGTGTGAAAAATATAAAAACTATGTTATGTAAAATGGATTAAAAACATCATGATGCCACTAAACAATACATCGGATGCTTTTTGAACCACCAGGGGGTTCTCAAACGAGTTGTCCAGGAGTATAATTTTTTATATATCGCTGGGGGGCTCCCATTGAGTTATTGTTGTGCCCATCACTGCTGACATATATTTTCATTTAGAGGCCAGTGGTGTGTCCTGACCACCGTATGTCAGCAACAACAGGAGTTTCAGGCTGCAACAGTAATACAGTACTGCCAACCTCTGCATACAAGCAGAGCTGGGACCAGCACTGGGCATACCCGGGCAAGTGACCAGAGCTGCTGGGGGGGCCCATATAATGTTGTATATAAGTAATCCATGGGGATGAGGGGGGCTGTATCTAATGACTCCATAGGGTGTGAGTGGGGCTTTGTATAAAATACACATAAAAGGGCTGTTTGGGATGATAAACTGGGGAATATTTTAGGGAACAGAAGACTGTTTTAGTTTCTGAATTCTTAATGCCGCCATGTGAGTTCACTGCAAAGAGGCCCAATGAGGCTCTGTCGCCCAGGGGCCTCCTGAAAGCTGGAGCCGACCCTCTATACAAAGTATAGCATAAAACTATACCAATAACCGATTTCCGGTTATTTAAGCATTCTTGTTGTGGGCTTTCTTCCAATCAAGTTTGTGTTTGTTTTTTTCTCTAACTGTTTTATAACCCAGAATCTGTGATAATCTGTTACCTAACAAGATTACCTAATGGGATTAAATAATCTCTAATGTAATTACAATTAAATAGTAATTAGAAAAATAATTTTAATAAAAATAATTAGAAAATAATAATAATTAGAAAAAATAAGAAGTAGCTTTTTTTCTGGCTGCTTCTCCTCTGTATCTTTATGAGGATCAGCAGGATAGAAAGAAGCAAGCACAATGTAAGACAATGTTTGTTTTCTTAGTAAATTGGAAAAAAGTCATTTTACTTTGTTTGGATTATACTGAGAATAAACGACATGATTCGGCCAGAGGCAATTTCCTTTAAGTTTGCTTGTTTTACGAGAGACCAAACAGTGTTTTTTCACTTAGACTTGACATTTTTTTAGTAACCGGTGCAAACTACAATAGTCTCCACTGGAGCGATGATAATCTCAGATCATGAGTTCTTTAAACCTGATTGTAAATTATACTTAGAAAAGGAGGATGTTTTGTATAAATGGAATGGGATGACATTTTTTTTGCAAGATTTTTCGACTTGTGAGTATTTTGAATGGGAAAACAGTAAAATGACCCACTAAGGTGACATACAGCAACAAAGCAATATACTTTTGTCTGGTAACTGCCACATGTTACTGAACTGTACAGTTGATGCCATTTAAACAACTTTACTTTGTGACATCACTTCCTGTCCTATAGCTATTGGCTAAATGACCACCACACAAACTTCCTGTTCTGTCCACTCTAATTATAAACATAAATTAGACTTATGCTCAATTTAAAGGGGTTTCCATGAATCCTGAGAAGTCCAGTGGAGACCAGAGAAGTAAGGATTCTGCTAGTCTCCCAATCCTTAGGACTGAATGAAGTGCCTGGGTCATAGGACCCACCTGGGCCAATCGGTAGCCTCCACAGACTATGAGATTTCAAATAATTACCCAAAGTGGGTTCTATGACCTCTGGCACTTCAGTCCGGGCTACAAGTGCATGAGACTGGAGGACCAGCACACCAAGAGCACCTGGAGGCTTAGCAGAGCAAGTACACATTGTTGGCTCCCCTCCCCCCATGGGATTTTTCAGAATTCTCTGAAAATCTCGTTAAGATGCCAGTTTTCTGCACATGAACCAGAAAGTTAATTATTAGAAATAAAGAGGCGTGTATGATGTCAGAGAAATAATCTTTCGGCAGCTTCCCCTCTGCAGTACAGTAACATGCAGCATGAGATGTTTATGACCTGGTGTCATTCACTTACAATATATGGAAAATTTGGGAAACTTTGATATGGAAGACAATGGAGAAATAGTGGAATCCTGGTATGATGCATCACATTAGCTCAAAAAATATCTGATGAAGAATTTGCTGTATTTTGTATTTATAAATATATTTTCAATTTAATATTTGGTTATTTTAGTATTTGGGTGTAGAAATCCAGCTTTCTCTAAAAAGTAGATATTCATTTTAATACTTAAAGGTAGTCTATCAGCAGTTTCGACCAGACAGACAGTGTTAGGTAATGTCCCTGGATATCTGTGTACACATACCTTTGTGTGTGTTAGTAGCAGCAGGACTGTAAATAATAACATTTGAATTCCAGGATTGTATCCGGACTTGTAGCACTTTGGTGTAGCTCTATATAGCATTGTAGAACGGTGTTGCACTGGTGTGTGAGATCCCACTGATCACAGCAGAGCCCCTCCCCACTGCTGTAAGTAAGAGCTATATCAGGCTTCTGGTTAGGTATTACAGCACAGAGGAGGGGCTTGGGGCAGTTTGGAACTCAATAACACAGCAGTGTGAAAATATACTCCTAGTCCAGCTACTGTCCTGGGATATAGATTAGCTTTTCACAACCCTGCTTATAACAACATTCACAAAGATATAATAAAACAGATCTCCAGGGACAATACCTAACACTATCTACAACTCTATATGGCCAAAACTACTGGTAGACTCCCTTAGTATTAATAGATTACTTTATTGACCCTTGTGTTATTATACAACATTATTTTATCCCCCATCAGACAAATATTTTTTTTTATTGTATTCTTTTTCTATGATCTCAACTTTAAGTCTTTTATGTTCATTTAATTATTATTCTTTTTTTTTTTTTGTAGGAGACTTGTTTACACGAAAATTGTGATTTTACCGAATGGCACTTTCTCTGGATTCAAAGAACTTACCAATATGTACGTATATAATCAGTAGCTACATTATTAAAAAAAGTGACATGTATGTTTTTTTCTGTACAACTTAAATAATCTGTTCCTATAAATGTCCGTAAATATACAGTCCACAGTCATATTGGAGGTATATACATTATCATGATTGTACGGCTGTACCCAAACAATCGGTAGCTGGATTATTACTGTGAAGTGGAGATTCAGGAAAACTACCCCATATACATAGCGAATATCCAATAGTCAGTTATTCGTGTTGACTAATTAGTGTTTTGTTGATCCTTAGGTTTCCATCGAAAATTACAGCAATCGAAAGAGCTGTCATTTTAATCATAGGGATGGGGGAGCTGTAAGGGTAACAAGTAGTTGACTTATTTGGATCTTAGGCTCTTAATTTTTACATTATTCATCAGTTCCAACCTACTCTAAAATATGTCCTCACTTGGCTTAGGATGTGCCGTAGACTGTCCTTCTCATCTACTTACACTTATATTGTATTTTCTCATCCTACAAATGTGTTAACATTGTTCTCATAAGGCTTATTCTAGTTCTCTGCCCTTATTAGAGAGTGATGACAGACAGTGTGAAAAATGTTACCCTAACAAGTACGGTTTCACCTTAAGATTAAAGAGGACCTGTCAGCTTGTCTGACGTCTCAGGTCTGATTGATCTCCAAAATCATCTATATTCCGAAGCATCTTTTCCTATATGGTAATGATGTGCCGTTACTGCCCTTTGTTATCCCTCCTGTACAGTTTTCTGTGTTACCACTTGGGGGTTTGTGCCTCAATAGTCTTGCATTGACCAATAAGGGATAGCCACAGCAAAAAGTTGCAATGCAGCTAACCCTGATTTTTGGGATTCATTATATACACCCCCCCTGGGTTTAATTCAATAAAGTCTCTGCATGGATTAAGTATACATTATATTCAGCCCCTCCATGTGAAGATGTACCACGTACAGCTTGCCTTGAAAATGTATGTAATAAATGTGTCCAGTAAAAAAATAATGAAAGTTATAATCACCTCATGTCCACCCTCCAGGGCTCTCTTTCTCTTTATCCGGCTCTTCTGCTGGCAGCGCCAAAGGAAGTTCAATACAGAGACACAAGCCAGATCAGCATACCACTCTGACAGTCAATTGCATCTGTGTTTTAAAGTCACAGATACAATTGATTGTTCCGACTGTATGGAATTGAGAGTGTTTGGCAAGTCCTTACATATGGTACTCCACTGGCACCACCACCCCCGTCCCTGCTTTCTACTTCCTGTCAAGCGGTGATGAGTCCTTGAGTGGGCCCCCCAGCACTTGCCCAGGTATGCCATGTGCTAGAGCCGGCCCTGCCTCCACCACTCACCAAGTATGAGCTATGATCAAGCCATAGCAAAAGATCCCAACCAATGTACAGCACCACATCCCCCAGCTCACCTCCAAGTGTGGAAGAAGAATAACCCTTATTCACCCATTCGGGAGGGGAAAGGGGAATGACACACACTACAGGGAGGAGCATTGACAACTTTGCCGTTACCTATCTCTTTTGCCATCACTTGATCATAGCTCTGGCACGCTTGGCTAGTGGTGGAGGGCATGTTTTAGATGAGCAATGCAATGGGAGATCACGTTGTGGATAAATTATCCACTGTGACCATGAGGTCACAACCACATATGTTTTTAATCAAATTATTTATTGTGTGTTTTAAGTAGACATTGTTGTATGTGAAACAATTGGCCATGAAGAAGGGCGTGTGTTGCGCAAGAAACACGTTGCCATTTTTTATTTGGTATTTTCTCCAGTGCAAATTAAAATATACTGAATAGGAGCAAAAGAGTCAGTTATATTTCTCTCAACACGTCCAATAAAAGATACCTGTTTAGGCACAAGCCAATCGGATGAGAGGAATGCCAACACCCATTTGAAAATGTATTCATAGATTTCTAGGAGGGGAA
This sequence comes from Engystomops pustulosus, assembly GCA_019512145.1. Lineage (NCBI taxonomy): Eukaryota > Metazoa > Chordata > Amphibia > Anura > Leptodactylidae > Engystomops > Engystomops pustulosus. Next base: position 208,849,415 of record CM033643.1, read on the forward strand.
CAGCTCCCTTCTCGGTGTAGTGGACAGACCAAAATGCTGCAGATTAGGTTAACGAGAGCCAAGCTGCGGTGATTTTGTTTAGCTATTACATAGACGTTGTCTGCTCTTCTGGGGTGCTGGATGTTGAACCCCCATTAATTTTATATTGACGATTTACTGTATCTTTTGGACAGTTCATTAATATTTTTGTTTGAAAAACATTTTATTATGAAAGAATAAAGTAAACATAAAGATATCAAAATGTTACGGATCACGGGTTGATATCATTAACATATAAAGTCCACTAGTAGTAATGAGCTATAAGCAAGTATTGTAACACATAAAGTAGAACTTGTTCTTGAGTAGAAACATAATGTTCTACTTGATGCTAACATGCTGATGACCTGAATTGACCTAAGATGACCTTCTGAGTTGTCCTTACACCACACTAGTCAACAATTGTAATTTTCAGAAGTTGTATCTTAAGAATGAATTGTTTAGTCTTTACCAACTTACAATTTGTGGATCCCGACCACATGTGTTGACTATGACGCCCAATTTGTACACTACTAGAGCAGAGGGCAACTTTTTAAAAACCTATTTAAATTCTCAAATTACTCCTGGAAGTTCTATTAGGTGTTTCTATCGACCCCTTTCACTACCATAGACCACGGCCATTGCTCTTTTCTACTGATTGATTATCCTAGATCACCATTAGATTCACCATGGTCACATGTTAACTGCTTTGATGCCATAGATTTAGACCATAGAGTTTTCTAGTTCAAGACCCCTTTTTGGAAATAGAGGTGCAAGGTCTTAATATGCTTAGTCATAGAGGAGGGGGTACAACATTTTTTTCTAGTTAAAATGGGGCTTTAACTTTCTGTATTTTGAAATGCCTGATCATCATTGTTGGGTGTAACTGTAGGGTGTGCAACCTTAGGGGACACTTGCAGATACAAACAACAGTGCATGGGGGGGGGGGGGGATTATGAATCGGGACCATGGAGCTGATTCTGGTATTATTATCTACAGTGTGCATGAATGTAGATTATGTAAGCAACATTTATCATTGAAAAATACAAATTGAAAAGAAAGAAACTTAAAGGAGTTGTCCAGTTAGAACAAGATTTCCCCAAACCTTGCCAAAGAACAAAGAACAGGGGTCAATTGCACTCCCCAAATGAATGGGGTCAGTTGCACTCCCCAAATGCTACTGTCAGTGCCATAGACCGTGAATGGAGTAGCAGTGCACAAGTCCAACCTGCCACTCCATTCATTTGGGGCAGAACCGAACCCCACTCCTCTTATTCGATGAGACCATCATGTAATATCCTATCCTGTAGACAGCAGAAAACTTCTTTTGACCAGACATAAAAATCAAACAAAGTTCTGTTTAATTTAACAGGATGTCGTCATATTTCCTCCAGCACAAAATTAGAAAATGAGTATTTAAAAATAGCTCCGATCAATAAAAAGGAAAGTGTTTAGTTAGGAGTTTTAATTGGTGTTTCGTTCACACTACAATTTCATCATAATATAATTTCATGGTGCTGTAAACAAATGCTGAAATTGTAAATTGCATAAGAACAAAGCTCGAAGCCGCATGATACGCGCTCAGCATTACTCTACTTGTTCTAATGAAGCTGAATCAAAAAAATAACTCCTATAATTATTTACTAAGCAGCGAATATACAGTCATTGTGCAGTGTATTCAGGACTAAAGAGAGACACCTACATAATCACCTTCCATATAAATACTTATATACTGCTGTTATATACAGATAGAGATGTAACAACCCTAGAGATGAGATGTGAAGGACCTCTAGAGAACAGCTCACATGGGGATTAACCAGTAGTGGAGTTTTTGAAATTGCTTGGCTTGAGCATGTGTGGCACAATGCTAAATAAAATTGGCACATTTTTTTAAGAGATACCTCCACCTATAGGTATTTGTGTTTTATGTCTCATTGTTGCCATAGTTTGGGACTTTTTAGTGAGTTGCATCTTTCTACGCAAACTATGTCCATTACTCAAAAAATATCTGGCTTCGTAGACAATACAAAGAAGAAAACCAAGTCCGCACAGTGGAGAGAAACCTCAATGGAGGGGGTGCAGAGCCTCTAAGGATCCTGGCAAGATCCTTCAGTAGAAAAGTTGAAAAAAGTGTAGGCAGCACTCCAAAAATCCAAAATTCCAAAGGGTGAAGTTTATTGAAACAATGGCAACATTTCGGTGTGAAACAGTGGAGAGAAACCTCAATAGAGAGGGGTTCAAAAAAAGATGGGGGGGCCCCCCCCCCCGCCCTGATCCCTGGCAAGATCCTTCAGTAGTAAAGATGAAAAAAGTGTAGGCAGCACTCCAAAAATCCAAAATTTCAAAGGGTAAAGTTTATTGAAACAGTGGCAATGTTTCGGTGTGAAACAGTGGAGAGAAACCTCAATAGAGGGGGTGCAGAGCCTCCATGGATTCTGGCAAGATCCTTCAGTAGTAAAGTTGAAAAAAGTGTAGGCAGCACTTAAAAAATCCAAAATTTTAAAGGGTAAAGTTTATTGAAACAGTGGCAATGTTTCGGTGTGAAACAGTGGAGAGAAAGCTCAATAGAGGGGGTGCAGAGTCTCCATGGATTCTGGCAAGATCCTTCAGTAGTAAAGTTGAAAAAAGTGTAGGCAGCACTCTAAAAATCCAAAATTCCAAAGGGTGAAGTTTATTGAAACAGTGGCAACAATTCGGTGTGAACCACCGAAACGTTGTCACTGTTTCAATAAACTTCACCCTTTGGGATTTTGGAGTTTTGGAGTGCTGCCTACACTTTTTTCAACTTGGCTTCATAGACAGATATGTCACATGGTGTTAAGGGTGTAAAATGTAACAAGGGCAAAAGTGAAAACAATTCTAAAATTCAGTGCCATACTCTGCCCAAATAGTATGGCAGAAGATGCATTGCTGACTGTGATTTTGTACTTAGTTTGCATTCTGTCTTGCACTAGTTTGAACACTGCCTTATTTAACTGTACAGAAGTCAAAATATAAAATTATAAAACTTCTTACTTCTAAATGATTGAGCCGATTCGGAACTGGATGCTCCGTGTTTGAATCCAATAGTGTGGGTATGTGCATAATGCAATTTTATTTATAGATTTAACTGTTTAACTTTTGGTTGTCTTAATTGGTCTCCACCACACCTGTGTTCCTCCTGCAGACTTTGTTCTGGGCTGCAGACAGTTAAACTAGCTGTGATAGATAGATGCTTTCTCTATTCACTTTCCTCCCCTGCTAATCTGGTTTGCCTGGATGTCATGGGGCCAGTCCAGACACTCTCTGGACTGGGATTGTAATTAGATGATTGTCTGCCCACTTCCCAGTGCTTTCTATAAGTTTTCTTTGTAGCTTGCTAGTGTCTTCTGGACCATATTTTTGATAGTTTGACCATCCACTTGTCTACTGATTTTGTGTTTTCACTTTGGCACAGAAAGGGATCATCAACCAGGTTTTACCTATCATGTAGGATAGGATCAGCAAGTAGGTAGGGACAGCTAGATGGGTCTAACTTTAGGGCCCACTGTTTATGTATATCCTTTCCTTTTCCATTGTATTGTCCTTTGTGAAGCAGCGGCATTACAGTATAATATTCTGCTCCTTTAGTTAGATAATAAATTCTTTTTAACCAAACCGAAACCAAGACTAAAAAATGTAATTGAAAAACAAATAAAAAACAAAAAAGGGAATAAGATACTTATAGGTCAAAAATAGCCACATTCATGGGGAAAAAAAGAAGGATTCAGTAATTCCACATCTGTAGCTTAGTCTTATCGCACTATTATTACTGGTGCCGGTCCTAGGCTATCTCCTCTCCAGCTTTACAACATAAACAGCATATAACAATGTGTTGGGGTAACCGTGAGGGATGGTGACTGGCGCTACACACCTGCAAAAGCCTATAAATAACTGTGGGGGAGCCGGGCACCATGTAATAAGCTTGTACTGTAGTTTATTGACTTTTCATCATATTTTATTTATTTTTTGGGTTGAACTCCTGCAGGTTTTTCATTGGCTTTAAGTCTAAACGTTGTTTGTTGCATGAACCAAAAGTGGAATTTATTGTGATCTTTTCTCATGTGTATTTTATAAGCATTTTATTTCTGTGTCTGGAGAAGAGGAATTTTATAGGGTGATATTTATTTCTAGAGCGATTGTGAGGTTAGGAAAATATGACAGCTTATTCTTTATTTGTACCTTTTGTTTAGCAGCACAGGCTGTCTTTCTCATTCAATCACCTCTTTGTTTTTGTGGCAATAAGGCATAGCTGTGGGAGAGACCTTGAAGTTTGTTTTTCCCCTCTGTCTTGATACATGCAGATGTATAGTGGTGCTGGAAAGGGGGAGTCCTCGACAGCAGAAACCAAGGGCCGTTATCTGGTGCTCGATAAGAGGAAAATGACATCATCTAGCCGAGAGCAATAATTACACCAGAAATCAGCCTTTATTCTTGTAATAAGCGTTCAGCCTGTCCAGTCGCTGTCAGTCGAAGGCGTGTAAGCTTATCGGTGATGATGCCACCAAGGTCACTGAAAACCCGACTCGGAAAAGACGCTGAAGGCAGGAGGGCAGGCAAACGCAACATCCAAGGCGTCAGCGCCCAGTTCGGCCTAGTCCAGCTTCTGATGGAAAAACAAGTAGTTGTAGGGAGATGTTGGGATCATTTAGGACGATGTATGGTCGCACGAACTCCCTCCCCATATTCTGTAAAGATCAGCCCTAATCTGCCGAGACTGGGGACAGGTGACAGTGTTCGTGCTGGGGGACTAAAAGATGGCAAAAGCCTTGAAAGCGTACCCTTGCAAGTGCGGACAAGCTGCTGCCTCGCCTAACTCGCCCTCGATATGGTCCCGCAGAACTACGCACTCTGCCGCTAGCGCGTCAGAAGGGAATACTGTTTCCCGCTTGGACCAGCGGGGCTGATGATTCCATGCTTCTCCACTCCTTTCGCTGAAGGGATTGAGAGTGCAAATTTTGATTGTACGTGGGGTTCAAGGAGAGTGCACACCCAGCTAATCGGTGCTGGAATTAAATTCTTTGAACGCGAGGGTCACGGGATAGGCAGCCTAGCATGATATCTGCCATAGGAGCCAGAGTACCAACGCGGCAGAATTCACTCCCTCACTGGCCTGACTGCCATTTCCTACGCTCCCCTCCTCCAATCCTCGTCTTATGCCATACACGCTGAACGTGCAGGACTAAACAATGGTCCATCTTGGTATCGCCAACAATTCCCTCCTCTTCCTCACTCATCATCCTCCACCTCCACATCCTCCGATATGCGCTGAGAAACAGACCTCAGGGTGGCTTTGGCTATCAACAAGGGAATATATTCTTCCCCCTTCTATTGTGACGAGAGCAAAGCTTCGAACTCATGATGACAGAGATTTTTTAAACAGGCCAAGCAGCGGGAGGGCTGGTGCGGCTGATGATGGGCAGGCCATCGCCACTGACCATATGTGTGACTCCTCAAAGTTATCCAGACTGCAGAGATCAGACATCCACGTCCATCCTCATGGAGATTGAGGAAGTGACTGACTGACTAACCAGTTTCTGGTGGAAGTGACATCTGGCAGTCTACACGCTCGCGATGCTGGTAAACTTGGATAACATGGTAAGTGTTGAATGCCACCTCGTGGCACGCGACAACAGTCGGTGAGCGGGCAGTGGAGGCGGCGCTGCGCGGCCCTCGAGAGTGGCAGCATCTGGGTGGACTTCCTGAAAAGCGCACAGATGCGGCGCACCTTCGTGAGCAAATCAGACAGATTGGGGTATGTCTTGAGGGGGAAACGCCTGGCACATCAGATGTAACACATGGGCAGGCATGGCCACATGGGTCAGTCTGCCGAGTTGCAGAGACGCACAGCCACCAGGGTACGGCCGTGTGTCACACAAACAATCCCGGCTGAGGTTCAGCGGGTTGCCAGCACAGATCAGTTCTGCCCGTGATGCCCTGTAATAGCTCTGGGCGGTGTGTGCCTTTAGTCGCCTAGGCCTCGCAGTTGGAGCACAGCCTGCTGTCGCTTAGCCGACGGCACTGCTGCTGTGCTAGAGATACAGAATGATGGCGCCGGTGCCCACGGATGGTTAGTTCGGAGGAGGAGTGGAGGAGGGGTGGGAGGAGGAGGAGGGCAAGTAGGCCTGAAAAACTGGACTGAGGTAGGCCCCGCCAATCCCGGCGTCGGCAGGTATATGAGCAGCCCCCGGTCAGACTCCGGTCCCAGGCCCACACAAGTAAAACCAAATGTTTGCCGTCAGCGATATATAGTGGCCCTGCCGGCAGCACTCGGTCCACGTGTCAGTGGTAGGTGGACCTTGTCAGAAACGGCGTGGTCAGGGGGCCGGATGATGTTGCTCGACACGTGATGGGCAGGGGGGGATGGCACATCGGGAAAAGTAGTGTCGGCTGGGGACCGATACCGAGGGGCGGCCGCCGCCCATGAGGTGGCGAAAGGCCTCGGTTCTCTACTAGGCCTATAGGGCAGCATCTCCAGGCGAGAATGGAGATGTGCACATTAAGGCTTGGGCTGTTGAGGGTGGTTGGCCACTATATTTGCGTTTCCGATCCAGCGATGGGTATGGAGAGTGAACGAGGTGGATTGCTTGTGGAGGATCGTGGAGGCGAGATGGGGGTTTTGTGCCAGGGTCTCTGGGAAGGGGGATGGACTAGAGCTGACAAGGGGAAGGAGCCAGTGGTAGTGCACGGCGGAGTGAAACGGGCTTGTCTGCAACTGAGTGGAGGGTGTAGATTCATTGCCTGCGCTAATGGTGGTAGTTAAGTAGTATGGGGGAACCCCTGCTGAGCTGGTTGGCAAATGTTGACACCACAGTCCGTCAGGTAATCCTGTTTCCTCAAAGAACCTCAACACTTCTGAAGATCTAGCCCCATCGCCGGCAGAGCCCTCCCCACGGGAGTAATAGTGACAGTGGCGCTGAATGCCACCAGCTCTGGCCTGCCTCTCCGTTTGGCCCCACCACTGCCTTCCAACCTTGGTCAGGTCGAGGAAGCTCCTCCGTCTCGAAGCATGGTTCACCCGGCATCTAACCCAGCTGGCACTGTCACATCATCATACTATCGATCCCTCAGTCTGCTCCCCCCTCGGGACTCCATGCCCTGAACAACACTTACCCACTGTATGACAACGTGTCTCCTCATCGTCGGGACACCTCGTACACACTTCCACTTACGTCAAGAAGGTCATCACACACAGCCGTGGACTGGTGGAAAACCTGGGCACACCAAAAATCGGAAAATTGCTCAGCAGGCAATCGGACCAAGTGGTAGTTTGTGACTGTGGGAAGGGTCCAGAAAACCGTTCCTCAGAGTATGCCGGTTCACATGGGCTAATTTTTCCGGGAGGGGCAGGACTTGGGGGGAGGAGGCTGAGGTGCAGGAGATGGAGGAGTGGGGATTCGGTGGGACATGGGGGGACTGCGTGGAAGACTGATGGATGGTGACAATTGCTCGAAGCATTGTCAGCCAGCCCGAATCACATGTTCGCACGGTTTATGGCCTGACAACATGCTCTACCACGAGCCCCGTTAGATTACAGACAGAACCTAGGGAGTGTAGCTCGTGCGGCGTCCCTGCTTCCCTCATCAGCAGGTGGTGTCAACCCCGCCCAGGACCACGGACTCTGACCCATGCAGTAGTTGGAGCCAAGTCACCCGCCAGAGTCCTCTACCCCTAGCCCTGGGGTTAAACATTTTTAAATGAGAGTTATAACTGTTTTTTTTTTTTACTTTTTTTTTGTTTTTTTTTGTGTTTTTTTGTGTTTTTTGTTTTTTTTTTGTGTTTTTTGTTTTTTTGGTTTTTAGAAAAAATACAATCCTATCCTATTTGTCTGGCTATTTTCTTAGCCAAGTATCAAAGGAAGCCCCCACTACTATGCCAGATGAGATGACACTGAGTTTAGGACTAATATAGAAATCCAACCCCTATCTGAATTTTACCCACTTCAGCACTTTGTATGGATAATGTGGCAACTAAGCGCAGGAAACAAAGAGGTCGCAAGTCTCACTAAAATTGATAGAATTGGCAAGTACATGCACTGCAGAAAATACAGCCACCAGCAGATTCAACCAGAAATCAAATATATAGAACGCTATGTAGGCTTCAAGAAGCTATTGTATTCTTTTTCCTATGGCTTATTTTGCTAGCCCAGTATCAAAGGGAAGCAACACTCTGCCAGATGAGGCTGACACTGAGTTAGGCCTAATAGAAATCCACCTACTGAATTGTTTCCCACTTCGGCCTTTGCTATGGATTAATGTGCGCCAATAAGCGCCGAACACAGCGGTAGCAAGTTGCACTACCAAATGCTCAGAATGGGCAAGTACATGCACTGCAGAAACATACAGCCACAGCAGATCAACCGAAATCAAAATATAGAGAACGCTCTGTAAGGCATTCAAGAGGTATTTGTATTCGTCTAGGCTATTTTCTAGACAAGTATCAAGGAAGCCACCTACTATGCCAGATGAGATGACCACTGAGTAGTGCCTAATAGAAATCCACCTAATGAATTTTCCACTTCGCGCCTGCTAGGATATGTGCGCCACTAAAGGCAGAACACAGCGGTCGCAAGTTACACTACAAATGCTCTGAATTGGCAAGGACATGCAATGCACGAAACTACAGACACCAGCACAACCAGGAAATCAAATATATAGAACGCTACTGTAGGCTTAAGAAGCCTTTGTTATCTCCTCTGGCTATTTTCTAGCAAGTATCAAAGGAAGCACCACCTACTATGCCAGAGAATGAGAGACCACGAGGTTAGTGCCTAATAGAAATCCACCCCACTACTAGAATTTTCCCACCGGCCTTTGCATGGATATTGGCGCCACTAAGCGCAGAACACAGCTGGTCCGCAAGTCGCACTACAAATTGCTCAGAATGGCAGTACAGGCATGCAGAAACTACAGCCACCCAGCAGATCAACCAGAAATCAAAATATTAGAAACGTTACTGTAGGCTTCAAAGAAGCTATTTGTATTCTCCTATGGCTATTTTCTAGCAAGTATAAAGGAAGCACCCACTTTACTATGCCAGATGAGATGGACAATGAGTTAGTGCCTAATAGAAATCAAACCCCTACGAAATTTTCACACTTCAGCCTTTGCTATGGGATATGTGCGCCACTAAGCGCAGAAAACAGCGGTCGCAGTATCACTACAATGCTCAGAATTGGCAAGTACATGAACTGCAGAACTACCAGCCACCAGCAGAAATCAACCAGAATCCAAATAATAGAACGCATACTGTAGGCTTCAAGAAGCTATTTGTATTCTCCTATGGCTATTTTCTAGCCAGTATCAAGGAAGCACACTACTATGCCAGCTGAGATGCACAACTGAGTAGTGCCTAATAGAAATTCCAACCCCTACTGAATTTTCCCACTTCGGGCCTTTGCTATGGAATGTGCCGCACTAAGCGCAGAACACAGGTAGCAAGTCTCACTACAAGTGCATCAGAAGAATTGCAAGTACATGCACGCAGCAGAAACTACAGCCACCAGCAGATATCAACCAGAAATCAAATATATAGAAACGCTACTGTAGGCTTCAAGAAGTCTATTTTGTATTCTCCGAGGTATTTTCTAGCCAAGTATAAAAGGAAGCACACTTAACTACTGCCAGATGAGCTGACACTGAGTTAGTGCCTAATAGGAAAATCCAACCCTTACTGATTTCCCCTTCAGCCTTTGCTATTGGATATGTGCGCCCACTAAGCGAGACACAGCGGTCGCCCAAGTCTCACTACAATTGATCACGAATTGGCAAGTACATTTGCAGCAGAAACTACAGCACCAGCAGATCAACCAGAAATCAAATATATAGAAACGCTACTGTGGCTTCAGAAGCTATTTGTATTTCCTATGGATATTTTATAGCCAAGTCTCAAAGAAGCACCAATACTATGCCAGATGAGATGACACTGGAGTTAGTGGCCTAATAGAAATCCCAAAACCCCATACTGAATTTTCCCACTTCAGCCTTGCCTATGGATATGGTGCCAATAAGAGCTAAACACAAACGGTAGCAAGTCCCCCTGCTAATCTCACAAAAATGTAATAGATGCAAAATAAATAAAAAAAGTAGAACGTTATTGTAGCCTAAGAAGGGCTGTTGGGGGTGATTGTTGAATCACTATGCAATAAACAGTTTAATCTACTAGCACCCTAACGCTGTTACATGACCAGCAGCAGCTCACTCCCTAGCGGCATCCAGAGAAAGAATGATCCGAGCAGCGCGGCCAGCGCTCGTCTATCCCAGGGTCACCAGATCTGGCCAGCCAACCACGCTATCGACGGTTAAGGGTTACACGTTAATGGCTGGGGGGAGTGCAGAGGTCTCGGCTTGGGATTGGCTTGTTTCGGGCCGCCAAAAGCCAAAACGGCGGGAGTGCCATTTTCTTCGAGCGGGCGAGTATTCGTCCGAGTAACGAGCAGTTGCGCGTACCTAATGCTAGACCGAGATTAAAGCTCGGACGAGCATGTTCGCTCATCTCTACAGATGATCAAAAAGTTTATGTAAAGTTTTTTTATTTTCTGAACTAAACAACGTATCACATTTCAAGATCCTAGTGTTCTTGTGCATTCATTGTTGTTCTTAGAATCTTAGAGTAGGTCTGAGCCTCTACCCAAAAGACAGTAGGTTACTTAGAAAAGTATCTATGTTTGCCAAGAGCAAATATTTTCTATTCAGGTGCCTTGATACAAACAAAAAAACCTTTTAGGGTTACAGACATCTTCTTCTTAAGGACAATCGAGTCAACAAGGTCAAATAGAAAACCAGAAGGCATGTTATATACTTTATGTTTCTGGCTCAGGTAAAACTTTAAGAAATGTGCCAAAAAAAAATTCGATCACCAATTGTAAGGGTTGTTTATAAATTTACTGAAAATGTCCACCATCAAACATAAATCATCTTAACATAGTTGTTAACCAACTTTACAAAATTTGATCAGTAGAATGGTGCTAACATTTTTGAACAACATCCAACCAGCAGTTTGAAGACATTACAGAGCACACCATCTGAACATAAAACCGTCTTCCATTAAAATGTGAAGACCAAAGCATTATAGAGCCATTCCTACTCAATTGACAGACTGAAAGGGGTGTCACTTCAGCAAATAATTGATAGATTTGTGTTATGAAAAGTTATACAATTTTCAAATATAGTTTCTGTATCAATTACTACACAATTTTCCAAATTGTGCTTTCGGTCATTCTTTAGAAATCTATGGTTAGAAATCTGTCATAGTCATGTGATGTCACACAGCTATTATATTGCATACCTCTGATTATCTGGTTATATTAACAGAGCGAGAAACCTGTGGACATCCATGACCGGACAGGTTTCTATCCACTGGAAGTAAACATAGAAGCTTTCTATAGCAGGACAGCAACAGAGAGTAGATTAGAGAAATGTGGGGGAAGTACAGAAAAGTATATTGGAGAATAACAACTATTCCTTACACAAAACCATATCAATTATGCTGAAAGCTATCTGGTAGCTCAAAATCTGAATGGTAAAGCCTCATACAATTATGTGATCACACTCATAAACTTCTCAGAAAAAGAGAGGTGCGGGCCTTGTGCTTCCCCAAACATCTGTCCCGCCTATTTGCAGACACGCGTAACCTACACGCAACAACTGGATGAAAGTTGCTAATAACATATTACCGACAATATACAACAGATGGTGGAGAACTAAATGACAGTCCTGCTGGATTGTACACAGAAACAGATGAAAAACAAATAGATAGACAGACAGAGATAAAAGGACACATTAATAAGGTCAAAACCAAGATGGCAGCGAGGATACCAAATTGGAGACAATAGAAAAGTCAAAAGGCCAAACAAGAGTAAAAGGCACAAGAACAAAGCAAAATAGAAAATGTAGAACTACAAGTACAAGGAGACTAGTATACTAGTAGAGTAGAGTATACTAGTAGAGTCCTCAGTATAATCATTATGTAAATGGGGAGAGACAGACAGAATAAATAAGCAACATTAATAGGTCGAAACCAAGTGGCAGCGAGTACCAAAAATTGTGAGACAAATAGAATAGTCAAAAGGTCTAAACATGAGTATAAAAGACAAAGACAAAAGAAAATGTGGAACTACAAGTACAAGGAAGAGAGTATAATCATCATTACATGGGATGAGCAGTGGATTATTTATGGAGTTCTGGACTGATTAGGCCATCCGACAATCAGCCACCTTAGACACACATGAGCTGAATGATGTAGCGAGATGAATGCGCTTCCCTCTACAAAGTAAAACACAAGATATGATACAACCAAGAGTCGTTCAAACTGCACGAGTGGTGGGTTATAATTGCCCTTGTTTTGCAAAAGGTCTTGTAATAGAGTCAGTAAATACAATACAATACAAGTAAGTAACGCAACACTATTATTGGCTCCAAAATACATCTACTACATAATTGACTATGTTTTTTAATACAAGCCCTCTACTAGCGAACAGTGATGAATGGCAATGCTAAAAAATTGAAAATTCTAACATTCGGAAGGCAGGAAATGGCTGTGCTGATTTAAGGCAACACGCTACATAGCAGGAGGGTCAGATATACAAACAGTTCATATTTAGTAAGAACTTAACATGACACGAAAGGTGGATTCTTATTTACAACCCACATTATTGCCGCGCATGTTCTATTAAAGTGGCTAATGAGTAAGCGCATAGCCCAAGCCATGGCGCAAGGTATCAGCGGAAAAGTAATGATGTTTTTAATACAACACGTAACAATAACCTGGTTTTAGTCATATGATAAAACATATATACCATGATGGGAAAAAAGAGAGAGAAGGAAAAATAAGCAATTTGTGTTTGTTTCTGCTTCCGTGACAATAAAAAGTCGACTCTCTTCTACATTTGTGAATATTCTGAGCACTAACAAGGATTGCCATAGAAAACATGCTCACATTAGTATCCGACTGATGCCAGCCATAAGGTCACCTTTCAAATAGAACAAGAAAATAGTTTTAAATCAATTCTCTTTATTTTAACAAGAAAATGAGCAGGTGGGCTAGAAAATTAATCTTCCGGGATATTGATTTTTTTTTTTTTGCGTCGTATTGTGTGAAATAAATTAGAAAAGTTGTTGTTACTCAATTGCAAAAGACTCCTGCAAAAATATGGAGAACTTACGGCACAGTTTTAGAAATCGAAGGAGAAAAGTTTGTAAAAAATAAGTAAACAAAAAGTTTAGAATACATTCAAAATTCTGAGTAAAAAGGAAATTAATTCACGACAGGAACCTAAAAGAGAGAGGCTGTTTACCCGCCACATACAGTTATTGGCATGATAGTCCTAAACATCCGCCCAGTACATGATTGACAGTTATAGCCATGATTGCCCCACCCACATGCTGTGATTGACATCTCGATTACTTTGCTCAACACAAAGAGTTACGATGAGAGTCCTGATTACCCCCACCCACACACAATGATTTTTAGTGAGAGTCCTAATTACTCCTCCACACACAGTGATTGAGCAAGCGGAGTTCTGTATTACCCCTCCCACACAAGTGTTGACAGTTGCAAGTCCGTGATTATCCCCTCCCACACACAGTGATTGACAGTGTGAGTCCTGAGTACCCCGCCCCACAGTGATTGAAAGGCGAGTGCTGATTACTCTCCACCACACAGTGATTGACAGTGAGTCCTGATTATAACCTCCTACACACAGTTGATGACAGTAAGAGTCCTGATTACCCCTGTCACAGCAATGTAATAGTGAGAGTCCTAATCACCCCAGTGGCTGAGTGAGGTAGCACTTTGCCTTGCAGCAATGGGGTCCTGGGTTCGAATCCCATCCAGTCAACATCTGCAAAGAGTTTTATGTTCTCTCCGTGTTTGCGGTGGGTTTGCGTGAGCCCATGGGGACCAGGGACCAATTTGACAAGCTTTGTGCAGCGCTGCATAATCTGTGTGCGCTATATAAATAAAGAATTATTATTATTATTTATATATCCACACACAAATGATTGACAGTGCAAGTCTTGATTACCCACGCACACACAGTGAGATTGATAGCGAAGGGCTCCTGATTAACCCCCCCCCCCACAACACAGTGACTGACAGCTTAAAACCTCATATGATCCACTAATCAGTGTTCTGACCATTCATTGCTGTGATGGGTGGGTAATCAAGACTCTCAATCTCTCTCAGCTGTCCTGTCATAATTTATTATTAGAAATCTGCTCCCAAGCAATGTAACCCTAAATATCAGAGGGATACACCATAAATCAACATTATGGGGCCGATTTACTTACCCAGTCTCTGCGCTGGATTCGGGTCCGGCCGGGATTATTAAGGTAATTCCTCCGCCGTCCACCAGGTGGCGGCTGCGTGAAAAAGCATCGGAACGCACTGGAGTTCACCGGCTCGGGCTGAGTGAAGGTAAAGTGCAAGCTCCGCGACAGATTTTTTGTTTTAAATGGGCGGTTTTCCGAGTCCGTGGGTTTTTCGTTCGGCACAGCCCCCGATTTCCGTCGAGTGCATGCCAGCGCCGTGCGCCACAATCGATCGCCGTGCGCCAAAATCCCGGGGCAATTCAGGGAGAATGGCGCAAATCGAAAATATTTCGGGTAACACGTTGGGAAAACGCGAATCGGGCCCTTAGTAAATGACCCCTTGTCCTAGTGATTGGCTTTACCTCTTAAAAATAGAAGATATTGATGGCCTTTAAGGAAATCTTCCATTAAAAACGCACTCCTGATAAAACCGGGTCAGATCCTGGCACCGTGACTGTGGTAATCTTCTTTCAAAATTTACAAATGAACCAAGGGCTCGGGGGTGAGTGTTACCAGAATATCTCATGCTACAGCTTCACAGCCTGTTACACGTCTCCCCCTGTGCACTGCTTCCTTAGCACTTCCCCCTTACATTGCCTGCTGTGATCTCACACGCGATCAGATTTGGCACAGGGGCGGGCCGTCGAACGAACGACTGATTCGGACAAGCCGCGAGGATTAACTTTAAATTGTGTCTATTTACTGGCTATTACTAAGGGGGCAGGGACTGGCTATATACAAGGGGTGGGACATGTGCTGCTGGCTATATATAGGGGGCAGGAGGCTATATGCTGGGGAGGATGCTGGCTATATACTGGGGGATGTGCTAGCTGACTATATAAACGGGTTTTTGTAGGCTGTGACCAATGCATTTTCTTACCCTAGGCTTATACTCAAGTGAATAGATTTTTGCAGCTTTTTGGGTTGGCTATATACGGTACTATATACGGTATATAGTGAATCTGTTAATGACAAAAAAATTAGCCAGAGCTATTAAAAGAGAATCTAAAATATATAAAAGACATCTGTTATATTTTGAAAAGGGATATATATATATATAGATATATATATATATATATATATATATCTGTTTTGTAGGATTTGCAATATTTCACTTATTGTCTGTATAGGATTTTTTTTAATCACTCTCACCTGGCGGTAAGGGGGAGGAGAAGAAGAAGAGAAAGGGGAAAAAAGGGGGGAGAAGAGGGAAGAAAAAGGAGGAGGGCAAGAAAGAAGAAGGGGAGAAGGGGGAGAAGGGGGAAAAAGGGAAAGAAAAGTGGGGAAAAAAAAAGGGAGGGGGGGAGGGGGAAAGGGGGGGGGGGAATAAGGGAGAGAAAGAAAAGGGGGGGGGGGGGGGAGGGGGGAGAAAAGGGAGAAAAGGAAAGGGAGGGGGGAGGAAGAGAGGGGGGGGGGGGGGGGGAAGAGGGGGGGGGGGACAAGAAAAAAGAAAAGGGGAGGGGGAAAAAAAGAAACTTTCTATTTCTACTTCCATAGTCGTATTATCACCCTATTAAACTTGTTTTGTTACTACTTATCTTTCCCTATAATGTCCTAATTCATCCACATCATATTGTAGGTGATATACCATTATCATGATTGACGGCTGTCCCAAACATCTGTAGCTTGCTATACTAGTATGGAATTCAGGAAAACTCCCATATACATAGCGATACCATAGTCGTTACGTGTGGACTATTAGTGTTGTTTTGATCCTAGGGTTTCCATCCGAAATTATCAGCAATCGAAAGAGCTGTCATTTCATCATAGGATGAGTGGCTTAATTGGTAACAATGAGTTGACGCTATTGATCTTACTCTTAAGTTTTACATTTTCATCAAGTTCCCACCTACTCTAAATAGGTTCGCACTCATTGGCGTAGAGGATGTCCGTAGACTGTCCTTCGTCACGACTTCAACCTGTATATTGATTCTCTCCTCCCACGTTTACATTGTCTCATAAGGCGTTATCAGTCTCTCGCGCCCTTTGTAGAATGAGATCAGACGTGAAAATGTTCCCCTAACATATGGTTTCACCACTTAAGATTCAGAGGACCTGTCAGCTTGTCCTGACCGGTCTCAGGTCTGATTGAGTCCCAACAAACATCTACTATCGAAGCATCTTTTTCCGAGTATGGTAATGATGGCCGTACTAGCCCGTTGTTATCCCTCCTGTAACAGTGTCTGTGGTTAACCACTTGGGGGTTTGTGCCTCTGGTCTGCATTGACAATAGGGAAGCCACAGCAAAAATGGTGCAGATGCTCTAACCCGATGTTGGTGGGAGTCATCTATAGACCCACACCCCCCCGGCGGGTTTAATTATAATTCGTCGGCATGGTTAGTATACAGTATATATGCAGACCCCTCCATTGAGAGTCACCACGTACAGCTGCGGGAAAGGTATGTACATAAATGTGCCATACAAAAAGAATGAACAGTATAATCACCTCATGTCCACCCTCCAGTGCTCGTCTTTCCTGTCTCTTATCCGGCTCTTCTGCTGGCATCGCCACCAAAGGAAGTTCAATACAGAGACCACACAAGCCAGATCAGCATACCCGACATCAAGTTGCGCATCTGTGTTTTAAGTCGCAGAGACAATTAATTGTGTCCAACTGATGAATTGAGATGTTTGGCAAGTCCTTAATATGGAATCCACTGCAACCACCCACCCCCCGTCCCTGCGTTTCTACTTCCTGTTCAACGGTGATGAATCCTTGAGTGGGGCCCCCCAGCACTTGCCCAGGTAGCCATGTGCAGAGCCTGGCCTGCCTCCACCACGTCACCAGTCTGGCTATAACAAAGCCATAGCAAAAGATCCCACCAATTACACCACCACATCCCCACCAGTCACCTCCAGTGTGGAAAGAAAGATAACCCTATTTCACCCGTTCGGGAGGGGAAAGGGGAAGGACACCACCTACAGGTGAGGAGCATATGACAACTTTGCCGTTCACTATCTCTTTTGTGCCATTCACTTTGACATAGCTCTGGGGCACCTTGCTAGTGTGGAGGCATGTTTTAGAGACCATGCATGGGAGATCACGTTGGTGGATAAATTATCCACTGTGACGCATGAGGTCACAACCACATATGTTTTTAATCAATATTTTTATTGCGTGTTAGTAAGACACTTGGTTGTTGTGAAACAATTGGCCATGAAGAAGGGTGTGTTGTCGCAAGAACCGATTGCCATTTTTTTTGGTATTTTCCCAGTGCAATTTAAAATTACTGAATGAGTCAAAGAGTCATTTATATTTCTCTCAAACACGTTGGACCCCACGCTTTAGCAACATACCTGGTTTGGCTTATTCAACCTGGATGAGAGATGCCAACACCCTTTGAAAATGTATGCATAGATTTCTAGGAGGGACAGCTTCCCTTCTCTCGTGGTAGTGGACGACCAAAATGCTGCAGATTGGTGAACGAGCTAAGCTGCGGGGATTTTGTTTAGCTATTACATAGACGCTTTCTGCTCTTCTGGGGTGGCTGGATGTTGACCCCCATTAATTTTTAAATGACGATTTAACTGTATCTTTTGGACAGTTCATTAAATTTTTTGTTTAAAAACTTTTATTTGAAAGAATAAAGTAAACATAAAGATATCAAAATGTTCTGGATCTCGGGTTGATATCATTAACATATAAAGTCCACTAGTAAGTATGACTTAAGCAAGTATTAACACATAAAGAGAACTTGTTCTTGAGTAGAAACATAATGTTCTACTTGTGCAACATGCTGATGACCTGAATTGACCTAACATGACCTTCTGAGTTGTCCTTAACACCCCACTATCAACAATTGTAATTTTTCAGAAGTTTGTATCTTAAGATGAAATTGTTTAGAGTCCTTTACCACTTACAATTTGTGGATCCCGACCACATGTGTTACTATGACGCCCAATTTGTACACTACTAAGCAGAGAGGCAACTTTTTAAAAACCTATTTAAATTCTCCAAATTACTCCTGGAAGTTCTATTAGGTGTTTTCTATCTATCGACCCCTTTCACTACCATAGACCACGGCCATTGCTCTTTTCTACTGATTGATTATCCTAGATCACCATTAGATTCACCATGGTCACATTTTAACTGCTTGATGCCAAGAATTAAAGACCATAGAGTTTCCTAGTTCAGAACCCTTTTGGGAAGGAGATATGTAAGGTCTTGATATGCTTAGTCATGAGGAGGGGGTACAAACTTTTTTTCTAGTTAAAATGGGCTTTAACTTTCTGTATTTTGAAATGCCTGATCATCATTGTTGGGTGTAACTGTATGGTGTGCCACCTCAGGGGACACTTGTCAGGTACAACAACAGTGCATGTTGGGGGGGGGATTAATGAATCGTGGACCATGGAGCTGATTCTGGTATTATTATCTACATGTGGCATGAATGTAGATTATGTAAGCAACATTTATATTTGAAAAATACAATTGAAAAGAAGAACTTAAAGGATTGTCCAGTTAGACAAGATTTCCCCAAACCTTGCCTATTGATACAGATTCCACTGGTGGACAAAGAACAAAGAACAGGGGTCAAATTGCGCACTCCCCTCCCCCCCCAAATTAAGGGTCAGTTGCCTCCCAAATGCACTGTCAGTGCCAAGACCGTGAGATGGAGTAGCAGTGCACAAGTCCACCTGCCACGTTCCATTCATTTGGGCAGAACCGAACCCCACTCCTCTTATTCGATAGACCCATCATGTAATATCCTATCCTGTAACAGGCAGAAAACTTCTTTTGACCAGACATAAAATCAAACAAACTTCTGTTAATTTAACAGATGTCGTCATATTTCCTCCAGCACAAAATTAGAAAATGAGTATTTAAAAATATACTCCGATCATAAAAAGGAAGTGTTTTAGTTGGAGTTTAATTGGTGTTTCGTTTCACACTACATTTCATCAAATTATTTCTGGTGCGTAAAAATGCTGACATTGTAATTGCATAGAACAAAGCTCGAAGAGCCGCATATACGCGCTCAGCATTACTCTACTTGTTCTAATGAAGCTGAATCAAAAATACTCCTATATTATTTACTAAGCAGCGAATATACAGTCATTGTGCAGTGTATTCAGGACTAAAGAGAGACAACCTACAACTGCACCTTCCATATAAATACTTATATACTGCTTTATATACGATAGAGATGTAACAACCACCCTAGATGAGAGTGTGAAGACCTCTAGAGAACAGCTCACAGGGATTAACCAGGTAGTGGAGTTTTTGAAATTGCTTTGGCTTGAGCAGGGTGGCACAATGCTAAATAAAATTGGCACATTTTTTAAGAGATACCTCCACCTATAGGTATTTGTGTTTTATGTCTCATTGTTTGCCATAGTTGGGACTTTTTAGTGAGTTGCATCTTTCTACGCCAAACTATTGTCCATTACTCAAAAAATATCTGGCTTCGTAGACAATACAAAGAAGAAACCAAGTCCGCACAGTGGAAGAAACCTCAATGGAGGGGGTGCAGAGCCTCTAGATCCCTGGCAAGATCCTTCATAGAAGTTGAAAAAAGTGTAGGCAGCACTCCAAAATCCAAATTCCAAAGGGTAAGTTTATTGAAACAATGGCAACATTTCGGTGTGAACCATGGAGAGAAACCTCAATAGAGGGGGTTGCAAGATGGGCCGTCCATGGATCCCTGGCAAATCCTTCAGTATAAGATGAAAAGTAGGCAGCACTCCAAATCCAAATTTCAAAGGGTAAAGTTTGTTTGAAACAGTGGCAATGTTTCGGTGTGAAACAGTGTAGAGAAACCTCAATAGAGGGGTGCAGAGCCTCCATGGATTCTGGCAAGATCCTTCAGTAGTAGAGTGAAAAAAGTGTAGGCAGCACTTACAAAATTCCAAAATTTTAAAGGGTAAAGTTTATTGAAACAGTGGCAATGTTTTCGGTGTGAAACCAGTGGAGAGAAAGCTCAATAGAGGGGTGGCAGAGTCCCATGATTCTGGCAAGATCCTTCAGTAGTAAAGTTGAAAAAAGTGTAGGCAGCACTCTAAAAATCCACAATTCCAAAGGTGGAAGTTTATTGAAACATTGTGCAACATTGCGGTGTGAACCACCGAAACGTTGTCACTGTTTTCAATAAACTTCACCTTTGGGATTTTGGAGTTTGGAGTGCTGCCTACCTTTTTCCACTTGGCTCATAGACAGATATGTCACATGGTGTTAAGTTGTAAAATTTAACAAGGCAAAAGTGAAAACAATTCTAAATTCAGTGCCATACTCGCCAAATAGTTGGCAGAAGATGCATTGCTGACTGTGATTTTGTACTTAGTTTGCATCGTGTCTTGCACGTAGTTTGAACACTGCCTTATTAACTGTACAGAAGTCAAATATAAAATTATAAAACTTCTTACTTCTAAATGATTGAGCCGATTCGGAACTGGATGCTCCGTGTTTGAATCCAATAGTGTGGTTTATGTGCTATGCAATTTATTTATAAGATTTAAACTGTTTAACTTTTGGTTGTCTAATTGGTCCTCCACCACACCTGTGTTCCTCCTGCGAGACTTTGTTCTGGGCTGCAGACAGTTTAAACTAGCTGTGATAGATAATTGCTTTCTCTATTCACTTTCCCCCCTGCTAATCTGGTTTGCCTGGATGGGTCATGGGGCCAGTCCAGACCTCTCTGGACTGGAATTGTATTAGATAATTGTCTGCCCACTTCCCAGTGCTTTCTAATAAGTTTTCTTTGTACTTGCTAGTGTCTCTGGACCATATTTTGTGATAGTTTGACCATCCACTGTCTACTGATTTTGGTGTTTTCACTTGTGGCACAGAAGGGATCATCAACCAGGTTTAATCCTATCATGTAGGATAGGATCACAAGTAGGTAGGGACAGCTAGATGGGTCTAACTTTAGGGCCCACTGTTTATGTATATCCTTTCCTTTTCCCATTGTATTGTCCTTTGTGAGCACGGCATTACAGTATAATATTCTGCTCCTTAGGTAGATAATAAATTCTTTTTAACCAAACCGAAACCAAGACTAAAAATGTATTGAAAAAAATAAAAAACAAAAAGGAATAAGATACTTATAGGTCAAAAATAGCCATATTCATGGGGAAAAAAAAGAAGGATTCAGTAATTCCACATCTGTAGCTAGTCTTATCGCACTCTTTACTGGTGCGGTCCTATTCTCATCTCCTCTCCAGCTTACACATAAAACAGCATATAACAATGTGTTTGGGTAACCTGAGGGATGGTGGACTGGCGCTACAACACCTGCAAGCCTTAAATAACTGTGGGGGAGCCGGGCACCATGTAAAAGCTTGTACTGTAGGTTTATTGACTTTTCAATCATATTTTATTTATTTTTTTGGGTTGAACTCCTGCCAGTTTTTCATTGGCTTATAAGTCTAAACGTTGTTGTGGCATGAACCAAAAGTGGAATTTATTGTGATCTTTCTCAGTGTAGTTTTATAAGCATTTTATTTATTCTGTGTCTGGAAGAGGAATTTTATAGGTGCTAGTTTTTCTAGAGCGTTGTGAGGTTAGAAAATATGACACTTATTCTTTATTTGTACCTTTTGTTTACACACAGGCTGTCTTTCTCATTCAATCACCTCTTTGTTTTTGTGGCCAATAAGGCAAGCTGTTGGGAGAGACCTTGAAGTTTGTGTTTTTCCCCTCTGTCTTGATACATGCAGATGTATAGTGGTGCTGGAAAGGGGGAGTCCTCGACAGCAGAAACCAAGGGCCGTTATCTGGTGCTCGATAAGAGGAAAATGACATCATCTAGCCGAGAGCAATAATTACACCTACCGCCATGGAAGGATTAAAAAAATCACTATACAGCAATAAGTGAAATATTGCAATCCTACAAAACAAGATATATATATATATATATATATATATATATATATAATTATATATATATATATCCCTATTCAAATATAAACAATTCTCTTATATATTTAGATCTCTTTAATAAGCTCTGGCTAATTTTTTTGTCATTAACAGATTCACTATATACCGTATATAGTAACTGTATATAAGCCAACCCAAAAGCTGCGAAAATCTATTGACTTGAGTATCATACCACTTTTGGGGTTACATGGGGAGGAGTAAACATCTGCTGAATTCATGTTCAATGTGTTACTCCTCAAACAATTCAAACCAAACCTTCTATATGTGGGCCAGGTTAGCACAAGCACCCTACCTAGAGATAAGGCCAATTTACACATGAAATAAAACTAAAGTAAAGTAGCGCGTCTTTATTGGATATATGCAAAACATTACGGTATATATAAAATACAAATAGGACAGGGGGGGGGAAATAATGCAGTATCGAGTGGGGGTGGGATGGAAATGCATCACAATGAAAATCAAATATCCTGGGGCAACAAATATGGGGGGCAAAGTGGGGGCGTTAAAAAGGTGAGAGAGCATTGCTTACCTTATGTCTGATGTGTCCCAAGTGTCCACGGACCGAATGATCCCCAACGCCGGTTTCGGCGCTGCCTTCGTCCCCCAGACAAGGCTAGCGCCGAAACGCGCGTTGGGGATCATCCGGTCCGTGGCCCTTGGGACACATCAGACACTAAGGGAAGCACTGCTCTCTCCACCTTTTTAACGTACCTTGGTTTTAAAATGGAGCAGACATATACCTGTACCTTCCCCAATATGCACTAGCACTTTGAATGGTGTGTTTGAGACATTGTGGCAATCTACTATCTGCATTATGCACTTTATGATATTAAGTGATACTTTTGCCCCCTATTGCTGTCCCCCACGGATATTTGATTTTTTCATTGTGATGCATTTCCATCTCCACCCCCTCTGATACCTGCATTATTTCCCCCCCCCTTGTCCTATTTTGTATTTTATATATACCTGTATGTTTATGCATATATCCAATAAAGACGCTGCTACTTTACTTTAGTTTTATTTTCATGTGTAAATTGGCCTTATCTCTAGTAGGTGCTTGACTTGAGTATCAGCCTAGGGTGGAAAATACATTGATCACAGCCTACACCCAGTATATATCAGCTAGCACATGCCCCCAGTATATAGCCAGCATCCTCCCCCAGCATATAGCCAGTCCCTGCCCCCTATATAGAGCCACAGCAGCACATGTCCCCTTGTATATAGCCAGTCCCTGCCCCCTTAGTAAGTAGTCAGTAAATAGACACAATTTTAAAGGTTAAATCCCGCGGCTTGTCCGAATCAGTCGTTCGTTTCGACGCCCGCCCCCTGCGCCAAAATCCCGATCGCGTGTGAGATCACAGCAGGCAGATTAAGGGGGGAAGTGCTAAAGCAGTGCACAGGGGAGACAGTGTAACAGCTGTGAAGCTGTAGCATGAAATATTCTGGTAACAGACCTCACCCCAGACCACTTGGTTCATTTGTATAATTTTGAAGAAGATTCACACATCACGGTGCCATGGATCTGACCT
This sequence comes from Engystomops pustulosus, assembly GCA_019512145.1. NCBI lineage: Eukaryota > Metazoa > Chordata > Amphibia > Anura > Leptodactylidae > Engystomops > Engystomops pustulosus. Next base: position 208,873,163 of record CM033643.1, read on the forward strand.
GGTTTATCATGATGCGTTTTTAATGGCAGATTTCCTTGTAAAAGGCCATCAATATCTTCTATTTTTAAGAGGTAAAGCCAATCACTGGACATAGGGGTCATTTACTAAGGGCCCGATTCGCGTTTTCTCCCGACTGTTTACCCCGAATATTTTCGATTTGCGCCAATTCTTCCCTGAATTGGCCCCGCGGTTTTGGCGCACGTGATCGGATTGTGGCGCATCGCGCTGGCAGGCAACTCGACGGAAATCGGGGGCGTGGCCGAACAAAAACCCCACGGACTCGGAACAACCTCCACATTTAAAACAAAAAATCTGTCGCGGAGCTTGCACTTACCTTCACTCAGCCCGAGCCGGTGAACTCCAGTGCGTTCCGATGCTTTTCAGCGCAGCAGCGTCACCTGGTGGACGGCGGAGGAACTACCTTAATAAATCCCGGCCGGACCCGAATCCAGCGCAGAGACTGGGTAAGTAAATCTGCCCCATAATGTTGATTTATGGTGTATCCCTCTGATATTTAGGGTTCATTGCTTGGGAGCAGATTTCTAATTAATAAATTATGACAGGACAGCTAGGAGAGAGATTGAGAGTCTTGATTACCCCGCCCATACACAGCAATTAATGGTCAGAACACTGATTAGTGGATCAGTATGAGGTTTTATAATGCTGTCAGTCACTGTGTGTGGGGGGGGGTAATCAGGACTCTCACTGCCAATCACTGTGTGTACGTGGGGTAATCAAGACTCGCACTGTCAATCATTGTGTGTGGAATAATAATAATTAATAATAATAATAATTCTTTATTTATATAGCGCACACAGATTATGCAGCGCTGCACAAAGCTTGTCAAATTGGTCCCTGTCCCCATGGGGCTCACAATCTAAACAACCTAACTGTATGTATTGGAGTGTGCAAGGAAACCGGAGTACCCGGAGGAAACCCACGCAAACACGGAGAGAACATACAAACTCTTTGCAGATGTTGACTTGGATGGGATTCGAACCCAGGACCCCAGTGCTGCAAGGCAGAAGTGCTACTCACTCAGCCACCGTGGGGTGATTAGGACTCTCACTATTAATCATTGCATGTGACAGGGGTAATCAGGACTCTTACTGTCAATCACTGTGTGTAGGAGGGTATAATCAGGACTCTTACTGTCAATCACTGTGTGTGGGAGGAGTAATCAGCACTCGCACTTTCAATCACTATGTGTGGGCGGGGTACTCAGGACTCACACTGTCAATCACTGTGTGTGGGAGGGGATAATCCGGACTTGCACTGTCAATCACTGTGTGTGGGAGGGGTAATCAGAACTCGCTTGCTCAATCACTGTGTGTGGGAGGAGTAATTAGGACTCTCACTAAAAATCATTGTGTGTGGGTGGGGTAATCAGGACTCTCATCGTAACTCTTTGTGTTTGAGCAAAGTAATCGAGATGTCAATCACAGCATGTGGGTGGGGCAATCATGGCTATAACTGTCAATCAATGTACGTGGGCGGGATGTTTAGGACTATCATGCCAATAACTGTATGTGGGCGGGGTAAACAGGCCTCTCTCTTTTAGGTGTCCTGTCGTGAATTAATTTCCTTTTTACTCAGAATTTTGAATGTATTCTAACTTTTATGTTACTTATTTTTACAAACTTTTCTCCTTCGATTTTCTAACTGTGCCGTAAAGTTCTCCATATTTTTGCAGGAGTCTTTTGCAATTGAGTAACAACAACTTTTCTAATTTATTTCACATAATAACGACGCAAAAAAAAAATCAAATATCCCGGAAGATTAATTTTCTAGCCCACCTGCTACATTTCTTGTTAAAATAAAGAGAATTGATTTGAAACTATTTTCTTGTTCTATTTGAAAGGTGACCTTATGGGCTGGCATCAGTCGGATACTAATTGCTGAGCATGTTTCTATGGCAATCCTTGTTAGTGCTCAGAAATATTCACAAATGTAGAAGAAGTCGACTTTTTATTGTCACGGAAGCAGAAACAAAACACAAATTGCTTATTTTTCTCGTTTTTCCCATCATGGTTATATATGTTTATCATATGACTAAAAACCAAGGTTATTGTTAAGTGTTTATTAAAAACATCATTACTTTACCGCTGATACCTGCGCCATTGCTGGGCTATGCGGCTAGTCATTAGCCACTTTAATTAAGAACATGCGCGGCAATAATGTGGGTTGTAAATAAGAATCCACCTTTCGTGTCATGTTAAAGTTCTTACTAAATATGAACTGTTGTATATCTGACCCTCCTGCTATGTAGCGTGTTGCCTATAAATCAGGCACAGCCATTTTCCGCCTTCCGAATGTTAGAATTTTCAATTTTTTAGCATTGCATTCATCACTGTTGCTAGTAGAGGGCTTGTAATTAAAAACTAGTCAATTATGTAGTATGATGTATTTTGGAGCCAATAAATAGTGCTGCGTTTACTTACTTGTATTGTATTGTATTTACTGACTCTATTACATAGACTTCTGCAATAACAAAGGGCAATTATAACCCACAGAACTAGTGCAGTTTGAACGACTCTTGGTTGTATCATATCTAGGTGTTTTACTTTGTAGAGGGAAGCGCATTCATCTCGCTACATCATTCAGCTCATGGTGTGTCTAAGGTGCTGAGTGACGGATGGCCTAATCAGTCCAGGAACTCCATAAATAATCACTTCTCATCCCATGTAATGATGATTATACTCGCTTCCTTGTACTTGTAGTTCCACATTTTCTTTTGTCTTTTTACTCATGTTTAGACCTTTTGACTATTCTATTGTCTCACAATTTGGTATCTCGCTGCCATCTTGGTTTCGACCTGATTAATGTGTGCTTATTTTATTCTGTCTGTCTCATCCCATTTAATAATGATTATACTGGACTCTACTAGTATACTCTACTCTACTAGTATACTAGTCTCCTTGTACTTGTAGTTCTACATTTTCTATTTTGCTTTTTCTTGTGCCTTTTTACTCTTGTTTGGACCTTTTGACTTTTCTATTGTCTCACAATTTGGTATCTCGCTGCCATCTTGGTTTTGACCTTATTAATGTGTCCTTATTTATCTCTGTCTGTCTATCTATTTGTTTTTCATCTGTTCTGTGTACATATCCAGAGCAGGGACTGTCATTTAGTTCTCCACCATCTGTTGTATATTGTCGGTATGATGTTATATATACAAACTTTCATCCAGTTGTTGCGTGTAGGTTAGCGCAGTGTCTGCAAATAGGCAGGGACAGATGTTTTGGGGAAGCACAAGGCCCGCACCTCTTCTTTTTCTTGAGAGTTTATGAGTGTGATCACATAATTGTATGAGGCTTTACCATTCAGATTTTGAGCTACCAGATAGCTTTCAGCAAATAATTGATATGGTTTGTGTAAGGAATAGTTATGTTATTCTCCAATATACTTTCTGTATCAATTCCCCACATTTCTCTAAATCTCTGATTGCTGTCATGCTATAGAAAGCTTCTATGTTTACTTCCAGTGGATAGAAACCTGTCCATGGTCATGTGATGTCACACAGGTTCTCGGCTCGTTAATATAACGAGTAATCAGAGGTATGCAATATAATGAGCTGTGTGACATCACATGACTATGGACAGATTTCTAAACATAGATTTCTAAAGAATGACCGAAAGCACAAATTTGGAAAATTGTGAGTAATTGATACAGAAACTATATTTGAAAATTGTATAACTTTTCATAACACAAATCTATCAATTATTTGCTGAAAGTGGACAACCCCTTTAAGTCTGTCAATTGAGTAGGAATGGCCTCTATAATATGCTTTGGTCTTCACATTTTTATGGGAAAGACGGTTTTATGTTCAGATGGTGTGCTCTGTAATATCTTCAAACTGCTGGTTGGATGTTGTTCAAAAATGTTAGCAACCATTCTACTGATCAAATTTTGTAAAGTTTGGTTAACACTATGTTAAGATGATTTATGTTATGATGGTGGACATTTTCAGTAAATTTATAAACAACCCTTAAAAATTGGTGGAATAGAATTTTTTTTGGCACAATTGTCTTAAAAGTTTGACCTGAGCCAGAAACATAAAGTATATAACATGCCTTCTGGTTTTCTAATTTGACCTTTTGACTCAATTGTCCTTAAAGAATGAAGATGTTCTGTAACCCTAAAAGGTTTTTTTGTTTGTATCAAAGGCACCTGAATAGAAAATATTTGCTCTTGGCAAAAACATAGATACTTTTCTAAGATACCTACTGTCTTTTGGGTAGAGGCTCAAGACCTACATCTAAGATTCTAAGAACAACACGATGCTAAGGCACAAGAAAGCACGTATCTTGAAATGTGATACGTTTGTTGAGTTCAGAAAATAATAAACTTTACATAAACTTTTTGATCATCTGATCTTATTTAATGTGTCCTTCCAGGTCTTCTAGGTTGATAAGACATTGGGGCACATTTACTTACCCGGTCCATTCGCGTTCCAGCGGCGGCTTCTCCGACGAGCGTTCAGGTCTTCCGGTGATTCATGAAGGTCCTGCGCCCGATGTCCACCAGGTGTCGCTGCTGCGCCGAGGTCCGCCGAGGTGCATCGGAGTTCACTGATCTCTTCCTGGTGCATGTAAGTATGGCACGTGCGGCCAATAATTTTTTTTAATTACGGCGGTTTTTACGAATCCGTCGAGTTTTCCGACGGCCACGCCCCCTATTTCCGTCGCATGCAACCCAGTGCGGTTGCGCCGAAATCCGATCGTGTGCGGCAAAATCCCGGCAGAATTAGCCGCAAAAAAAACCAAAACGGAAAAAATACCAAAACCCGACGGAAAAACGTGAATCGGGACGTTAATAAATGTGCCCCGTTGGGTATGGAGATGACATTTAAGAATTACACTTCATGTACTCCCAGCAAAAGATCTCTGAAAGGCTTCACTTATTTTAGGGTTTCCTGAGCCCTAAAATTATTTTTTTGTATTCTCTAGATGTTGTGTACCTTCTCATACCCCGATGCATGCTCTGGCATGCCTGACATCATGTTAAAATAATCCTCAGTCATTGGCAATTGTCTATCCACCGGTCAAGGGTTTGATAATGTTATGCCTAGGTGGCCATATCTCAACATGGTGAGCCTACTTGATATTTCTGGTTCCTTTGACCCATAAAACTTTTTAATTACTTTCTTTCATTCTTATTTTATTCCTGGGTGTCACTTATGGATTAATTAGAATAGGAACAATAGAATATTGTTAAAATTGTTAGAATGAATTAGAAAACACAATAGTCGCTTAGCATCATAACATTGGCTTTGCATCGTACAATACGGCATGCCCTAGTGGATCTCCCTTACTGATGTAAGATTAAGGTAGAGAATGGAAGGAAGACTTTACTCATACTTGGTACCCACTACGAGTGGTCCCTTCGCGATATTGAGTTTGATCTTTACTTTCCAGAGTGCACATCTTTAGAGAAAACATTGCAACATCTTGGAAAGTCTTAGAATATTAATATGCGTTCACCTTGGAACAAACTTCCCTAAGCACATTCGGAGCACATTTAGGGAAAATTAATTCAGTTTGGGTTTTTTTTTTGCAAAAGTGTTTGCTGTGACAGAAAACAAGATATCTATGTATAGCACAGAATACCATTAGTAGAGGGAACGTGTAATATTTCACAAAGACTTTAGCACCTGTCATTTTGTTAGTACAGTTTCTGCCATTCAGCAAGTACAAGATAAGGTGGTGCTATCATCGTTCTATTTATACAGTAGTTTATATTCACTGTACTAAAGACCGGGTGTTGATATAACTGGCTCACAGGATTGGTTTTTATTGTATTTTTTACTTTTTTCATCTGATTATTCTCCCGAACATTTTTATGCAGAATAAACATCAATCCATCGGTAAACTATTTTTGGTCACATCTTTTAAACATTGAGTTATATCAGGTACAAATATGTTTTTAGGGATGGGAAGGGGAAAAAAATCCTATAGTGCTACATACAAGAAGACAACTCTATAGAGATCAATGTCAGACTTTAAAAAAGCCTTGTGCCAAGACCTGGGCTAATACCCAAACCAGGATGTCTCTTCCGAAAGGAATAGACACCCAGTTGTAGACATTTTGGAAGTTTTTGTTTCTGATCATTGTAGTGCAGGTTACTGGTTTGGCTAGGCTTGAGGTCATAGATGTGGATCAGGAATGGTAATTGGAATTGGTCCACTGGAAGATGCCTTCATTTTTGCATATTCCTTTCCCAGAATACCTAACAGAAACGTCACCTTTACGACTCTTACAAAGGTGACTGGAAAAGGCAGTCTACTCAAAGATACATATATTGCTGCTTGATCTTTGGCTTCGTGCAAACTACCATGAACAATTTCTAGGCCTCAAGCAATGGGCTGTGCAGAAACGGGACCCGCTCTATAAATTACGGCCCGGCCACTTGGCATGTTCACAATATGATGAAAAATGGTACATGCATCTCACCGTGAAGGTGCACAGTAGAAGTCTATGGTTCTTTCTATGGTGCTTTGTGGTTCATGGTACACAAATCTGGTCATGTGCATGAGGCCTTAATATGATACAAAACAGTATTTGAAGTATTTGCCTCTTAGCTCTACATGTTAAACAAGTCAACAAAACAAGTGTATTAAAAACTTTGCTTTTTCTAACAAAAGCTTGAAAAGCCTCTAGAAAGTGACCTCAATCTCTATATAACGGGAGATTATTGAAGAACCCCACATGACAAATATAATTAGCATATTTTCAGTCTAGCACTTTTTCATATGTCATAGCTCGGTAATTTTGTGGTAATATAAATTCTAAAATGATGTAGCCTGATGTAGACTTTCAATTTTTTTTACCTCTACTGTAATTTATTTCTTATACAGAGAAATCTCAGAGAATTATGACCTGAAATCAATAGAGGCAAATGTGTTCTCAAACAACCCTCAACTACAAGAAATGTAAGTCATTCAAATTTTTCCAAAAATTCTGCCCTTTCACCAATTTTGCATAACCAAGTGAAACTTATAGGCACTTTCAGCTGAAATTATGTGTATTCTGTATTTTCTGTGTAGCCATTTACTCCAATTGAGCCACAATTTAAAGCTGAAACTGGTTGACCGCTGAGCTCTCTTATTGGATGACTGAAAGGTAGTCTATTTCAAAATGTCTGCCCTCCAGAGCAGTACTGTATTTTATAAATCTTAAGATCTAGGGAACTTCAGAAATATTTACACTGATATTTATGATTGATTTTAGCTCCTTGTATAGCCTGCAACCTGGTAATGTTCTTGTATTAGGTCGAATGCCCCTATAAACAATGTGGAATGACCCAATAATCCACAGATTATTCATAGAAGAAATACAATTCTTCTATAGAGCTTTTTGTTTTGTCCGTTACATGAATAAAAATTATATATAGTTCTCAAAAACGAATTGGACTAGTGAGTATTTGATGGAAGCAATCAAGATGAACCTATATTATTATTAATGAAGACACCAAGGTCAAGAACTGACAACATGTGAGCTAATTGAAGCCCACTGGGATCTATTAAAGTTCTTTGTTCAATGGTAAATCTACTTGGGGTAAGAGTGAAATATCTTGTGTGTTAATGCCTGGACCAGTCAATGATATCAAATACAGAACTTTGCCATCAAGAAACTATTGGCCTCCACAGTTCAAAGAAAACTAAAGAGGAGAATTTTTTTTGTGGGGGTCTCGATTGGGTTTGTTGCAAGATATTTATATACAGTAAATTGTAACATCTTACCGGGAATTCCCGGGAAATTATGTTTTTCTGCTTCAGTTCATAAGGGTCATAGGTACTTTTAGGAGTTAGAGTGGCAAACGTTGGTGGGATGCAACATGAGGGATAGGGGCAGCTGAGAAAGACAAAAGATAATGATACTTCTACAGAACATCTGTGTATTAAATGGGTATTTTAGCGTATTTTAACATTTATAGGGGTTCTAAATGGATGAATTAGAACTATTAAAGGGGTTGGGCATTAATCCTTAACTTTAACAGAGTTTAAGGAGTACTTAGCCACTTAAAATTTAGGATTTGTCACCGGTAGCACCTGGTCTTGTGAAGGCAGAAGGACATGCGATTTCTTGTGATGTCCTTTGTTCTACTGCCTTACATTGAATGGAGGTGCCTACATTGAATGGTGGTCCCACCTCCATCATAGCCACTCTCATATCAGCAGGAGCCAGCAGGACATGGGATATTACAGGAAGTCCAGAGTCCTGCTGGCTGGCAGTGAACCCCAAACTTTAACAGAGTGAGTATTATATGGCTGACGCTATTAGGGTCTTATACTTACCCTCTTAGAGTTTGGGGTTAAAGGCTACCCCCTTTAATATAATTGGAACCTTCCAGTTTCAGGTTCCATGGTTCAGACACTTTCTGTGTCACCAAGTGAAATCCCTTTAAATGTATTTTTATGCGCTTCAAAATCAGGTTAATGGAGGCCAATAAAGTTAAAGGGGTTGCCCACTTTAAGAAAGTAATTGTTTTTTGTAAAGAAAAGTTATACACTTGCTATATCAATTCCTCATGGTTTTCTAGATCTCTGCTTGCTGTCCTTGTATAGGAACCTTCAATTTTTACTTCCATTGGATAAAAATCTGTCCATGGCCTTGTGATGGACGCGGAGGTGCAAGGACAGTTGTTATCACATAGAGTAATATGATATCATGGAGTGACCTGGGGTCCTGCTGTATGCATCAGTGCTGGAGGGACAGGACCTTCATCACATGCTGGCTTATTTATGATATATGTCCCCCATTGAATTGTTGTTTACGGTGTCACTTTGACTTTTATTCTTTAAACAGTCTATTGTGTAGAGAACTACTAATGCATGACAGCAATGGTACACGTACACTAGTGTTGGTTAACATGACTGAAAGTGAGTTAACTCATTTAGTTATCACAGAAAATGGGCTGTTCCCTGCATTCACTTACACTACAGACTGTGTTATCACGTCTGGTTAATGGGTCAAGCCGGTCATGTTAACCAGTACCTGATCAAGGCAGCAGAAGGAGATGCAAATCAACATTTTTAGAGACAATACGGGGAGATTAAGATTCTGGCATTGATAGAGCAGTAGGTTCAAGGCCAAGACATGGGAAAGATGATAATACGCACCATCCTAGGGCGTCCCTACCCAATTCGAGGTCATTTCATTGGTAGTCATTTACTAAGGGTCCGAATCGCGTTTTTCCGACGGGTTATCCGAATATTTCCGATTTATGACGATTTTCCCTGAATTGCCCCGGGATTTTGGTGCACGCGATCGGATTGTGGCGCATCAGTGGCCGTAAAAAATAAAACAACAGATTCGGAAAAACCGCCACATTTTTTTTAAAAAAGTGTCGCTTTACACGTGCTTACCTGCACCCAGCGGAGGACGGTGAAGTTCAGTGCAATCCGACGAACTTCAGCGCAGCAGCGACACCTAGTGGACATCGGGAGAACTGCCTTAGTGAATCCCGGCCGGACCCGAATCCTCCGCAGAGAACGCGCCGCTGGATCGCGAATGGACCGGGTAAGTAAATCTGCCCCATTGTGTTTTGCAGAAAAATCACAGAAATCCAGCTATTACAACTTCATGTGTTGAACTTATGACCCATTATGAAGCAACAATAGGTAACTGTTGAGTTTCCAGACCCCTCTAGGGATGCCTAAAAAATAATACATCTCTGAAATTATATACAAGTATTTACAAATACTAAATCTGTGTAACCCAAGAGTTGGGTAATTGTGAGATATCGGGTTATCTCAATCTAAGTTATGTAATTTCAGTATCATTTTCAAGAAGAGAAATTTCCAAAATTGTTGTGAAATAAAAATTTTGGCAATGAATATGATTCTTCGTTGTGTGTGTTTTTTTGGTTTGTTTTTTTTTCTTATTAAAGAGGATAAGCTTAAAAAAACAGCTTTAGCACTGATGAAATGATTCCAACAATGCATAATGGATCCTAGTATGAACAGTTATCTCATCATCAACTGACGTTAATAAAGTGTCTGCGTCCCGTGGGGGTATTCCCACCGTTCTATCGAGAATGAATGGTATATTTCTATTGTAGCCCCATACTTACTGATGGTTGGTCGGTTCTCCGGTATTCTGAGACTTCCTTCCTCAGGATGGTGGAGATGTTGCTATGGACTAGCAGAGCTTACTCTGGTGGCCAACTACTCTCTGTGAAGATGAAACATAAAGGGGCACTGAAACAAAGAGTTCTGCATCCCCAGAAGCAAATCCCAGAATTCTTACACCTACTGACCGTTCATTCTGGCAATATGTCATTATTGCCTCACTAATCTGCAGAATGCCCCTGATTTATGAAGACTGGCGCACGGTCTTCATTTATCTGGAGCACCCTGCCTGCGCCAAAAAATGCTAAATAGGGGTTTTCCCATGAAGAAAAGTTAGGCCCTATCCACTGGATAAGGTCTAAAATGCTGATTAGTGGGTTCTCAGTGCTGAGAACAAGGGGTCCATCAGATTAATGGAGCAGACGGCCGCGCATGACCGTTCTGCTCCATTAATCTCTATGGAGCTGACGGAGATCGGTGAGCACGGCGCTTAACAATTTCCATCAGCTCCATTACTCTTACGGAGCGATGGACCCCTTATTTTCATGATATGCGGGCATCTCAGCACTGAGATCCCCACTGAACACCAAGTTAGGCCCAATCCCGTGGATAGGGCCTAACTTTTCTTTGTGGGAAAACCCCTTTAAACTGAGTGCACCACTTTTTTTCTGGTGCACTCAGTTTAATGAGTGTGCACTGCAATTATGTCAGACTTGCCAACATAAATGTGGTGCACGGTACGAATGCACATCGGAACGCCCCTTTTGGTACACAGTATTGTGTTGCGGCATTTATAGGGCAGTTATTACACAATACTGGCACAAACACTTCATATATATATGTGCAAGCAGTTTGCACATGTATTTATGTGAAATCTATGCGAGAAAACTGGTGCAGATTATGTAATAAATATTGGTTAGTGGGTTTATTAATGACCTTTCCACTCTAAAGTCCCTTTTTTGGGGATTTTTTTAAATTTGTTGCCCAAAGGATAGGCAATCGGTGCGTGCGAGGTGGGGTTTGACCTCTTGGACCTTCAATACTTTACTGAACTGCCGGTCTACTTTACTTCAAGATGTTTCAATTGGTGCCATGTATGGGGATAAACTACAGTAACATAGGTAAGGAAGAAGCATTGTAGCTGGAAAACATCTGAAGGGTCTGCAAGACTCGCTTAAAGGGAACCTGTCACCAGGAGATCCATTTTTAGCACTCCCCCAGTCCCCGCAGAGCATAGTACATACACTGCCAAAGTGTTTTTGTATAAAAACTGGTTTTACAGAAAAAAAGATGTTATATAGAACCTTTTAATGCCATGCGCTCTGTGACTAGGCGCTTGTCACTTGGGAGTGGCTATAGAGGAGCAGACCCCCACCCTCCACCCTTGGGAAACCGCACCTCCATGTGTCCTTTTCAAATACATGAAAACACCCATTACTTGGCTAAATGACGCCCCCTGCTCTTCTACAACCAATCCCAAGTGATGGGAGTTCTTCATATATTTGAAAAAGACACATGGAGGAGCGGTTTCCCAAGGGTGGGGGGAAACTGTTCCTTTACAGCCACTCCCAGGTGCTGTAAAGGAGCACCTCTTTAATCTAAATGTTTCAATTACTGACAGTGTTAGAGATGTTTTAAAGGTAAATCACATCTCATTGTTTCTCGTTTCTATTTAGAAGAATTGAAAAAGCAAACAGTCTTGAATACATCGATCAAGACGCCTTCTGGAATCTCCCGATGCTCAAGTATCTGTAAGACAACTTTATATTTGATAAAGTAGTTCATATTAACACATCACAGGCACAAATTCAATATATTTAATGATAATAACTGACCAGTAGCTGCAAAATAGCCACAGACACATAAAAGGAAATTAGTTTGGATAACAGTAGTAAGAGTTCAAACAAAGGGGATTTGACAGATAATTTCCATGACACTCGGTAAGAGTTTCAATGAAAGTAATCATATCCTCATCTCAGGATGGTTCCTAAAAACTTTTATTTCCCTCCCCATGTTAAATCATCATAATTACACCTATGCTTTCACCATGGTTTTTGACCTGATCCCCTATGGAACATCAGTTCTTGACTGTTAAATATCGACTTTTAAACTCTCTGTCCATCTCCTTCTACTTGGTAAATTTCTTGGTTTAGATGAAATCCTCTCTATAAAAAGCATGTTAGTTTCTGTGGCTATTAGATATTAAATGCTACAATTGAATTAAAGTTTTCATATTGCATCAGTGTAATTTCCCTTGAATGTTTTTGAAAATTATGAAAAATTATCTTTAAAGATGTTTGCATGTGTTAGGATACTCATGGTGGCTTCATATAGTTATTTTCGTGGACACCCATAAGAAGTTGAACAGTGCTAGTAGAGCAATCGGAAGTAAAGATGTAGCCAAGTTTAACTTTACACTCCTCAAGTTGATGAAATCGTAGCCATCGGCACCCTACTTTTCAATTGATTGTAATGTCTTCTTTCGTGTGAGGTCACAACACAGAGTTATAAGTTATAGGGAACCTGTCATCAGAAATTGACCTAGTAAACCACTACCAGTATGTTGTCAAGCATCGGAGCAGCTTCGAGATCATATTTCTTAAATGCCTTGGTGTGGTGGTATACAGAAAATCTACTATGAATATTGGTTTAGTGAAGTCAAGAAGGTGGAGAGTTTAACACTGAAGTCAAGCTCTCTCTTTCTCCACTTTAATTGATGGTCCGGCATCTAGGGACATCATTGACAAGATCTCCTAGTCAGGCACATAGGGGAAGTGTTCAGAGTCATGGAGAGCTTGACTTTGGTGTTAAACTCTCCACCTCCCTGACTTTATGCATCCAACTTACATCTCACTTCAAAGTTGATTTTCTGGATGTTGCCACCAAGGTGAGTCATGAAAGAAACAAGACCTAGAAGCTGTTCAGGATGCTTGACAACATACTGGTAATAGTTTTTAGGTCAATTTCTGACAATAGGTTCCCTTTATGGATAGCTTAATGGCATACCAGCCCTCAAATAATCATAATTCCTCACAAACTGCCAGGAATTGCGATAATTTCCCCCATTTCCCACCTCCACACCAAGTGGGAATGGAGGATTGTCAATGGGGGCATGCCAGGAGTGGGTTAAGCTGGAGCAGAGCATCGGTAATAGTACGATTCAGCGCAACCGGCAGGCGAATAAACCAGGAGCAGTTAATTTTATAGCAGTAAAAAGTTTTTATAAGTTTTTTGCGGCCACGGCTCGGAATAGTGAACACTTGTTGTGCTCACTGTACCGAGCCCAGACGCCATAGCCGTCTATAGGGGACGTATGTACGCCCGCAATCTTGCGGTCCTACATACGTCCCCCAGGCGGTCATGTGTATGAGGCCGTATAAAACTGCAGTAATGTTACTACTGTCACTTTCTTGAATTCCCTTCAAGTTGTACAGTATATAGGTAAAGAATAATGTCTACATTATGTATTAGTTTATGTACATATATCTCGTGTTTCTTCTTACCTACACTAGTTTTTCCCTAATGTAAAAATACAGAGAACAATGACATGTATTCAAATGCAGTACATTTTCCATGTATATGGAGATAAAAATATAAGGTAAATAATGATCCTGACTCATTTTCTGTCCTATATCGTCAGTTTCTGAATAGAACTTTGTGTCAGTGGATACAGCCTATTATCACATATATTTCATCTCTACGAGTTTCTACAATAACTTACATTTTCCGGCTTTGAAATTCTCATTTACATACAACTCTACTGTCAAAATCTCGGAGCGCTGCCATTGTCAGTGAGTCACAGAGTAAAGAAAATTCACTGCCGTCTCATCCAGCGAACTTTACATATTTGCCGGTAAATCATATGCTAATAAAGCGTTCTGGCAGGCAGGTATAAATTAAGATGTCTCGTTGGAATGTTTGCAGACAGGAGCATCACATATACAGACAAATATTGTCATACAACATTGGCTTATTCATTGTATACATCAGCAAAAAATAGCAAGGCGATTTCCTATCCCCGACATACTGCAATTACGAAGATATCTCTCGGCATCTGCTGTATCATGCACACATTTCCTTGTGGACTCTGTCGGTGTCTATGATAAATATTTTCTTGAGGTACAGATGTAGCCCAACACTGCCTCTAGCCAAGTTTAATCTGGGCACAAGCTAAAACATATGCTAACGCCTTGGCGCGGTGTCAACAGACTTTACAGGAAAATGTTTGAAAAATAGAATTCTGCCACACGTGAGGATCTCGAATTGTAGGCAGCACCTTACGGAGGACTCATTTCATTAGTTGTATTAATGAGTGTGGCCAATGGGGTGACCAGATGGTGACAGACAGTGACAGACAGACAGACTGCTAAGAATCACTGGTCCAAACACAAAAGTTTCTCAAAATTTTCCCTTGGGCTCCTCGTCCAACTTCTTCTGGCACCCACCAGTTGATCTGTCTGTACCTTTTAGCAGCTCATGTGACCCATCAATGAAGGACAAGCAGCTTCTGAGCTATGTTAAATACATAGACATAATCCAGCCATAAGGGGACATTTATACGTTTTCTGGCATGGAAGTCCTGAAATAATCACAATTACTGCAAAATTCCAGTAAAAGTGATTATTTTCCCCCACGCCATCTTCACTACAGGTGGGCATAGAGGGAGCCTAAAGTGGCAGAGTGGACGGACTGCCTAGACCATTCCAATGTTCATTTTGATTGTTTAATGTTTTTTTGTGCGAAACTACTCCAGCTCGAATCTGGCGTAGCTTTGGCCACCAGTGCAGCCACCTGCCACATACATCAAAAGGCCTAATCCAGAGGGGTGGGCTTTCCATAATATGCCAGTTTTCTTGTGTAGAAGCACTGAAATAATCAAACTTTCCCCTGGCTTTTAGGGGCACCTCTGTCAGTAGATTGGGTACTCTGGGGGACATTCATCAAGGCTTGTTTTCCTTGGCAGCCTTGTACATAGTTTTCTGGCATACAAGGCTTCACACAATCAAAATCCCTGGTGCACGGCTAGGAATAGTGATTATGTGCCCCCTTTCGCCTCCTCCACACCAAGTGGGCATGGAGGGGCATGAAGGGAACCATCGATGGCAGAATATATTGACATGTGGCATTAAGCATTAGGGGACTGGAGCCTCCTGATATGTCACAAATGGTGGGAGGGACAGGGTTTATCAAAACCCCCAAATACTGTAGACATAACCTATACTTAGGTGTGGACCTCAATATCTTTCACCCAGAAACTCCATTAAAAAATCAACCACATGGGTTTATTGGTTCAGCTGTTAATAGCTCAGGAATGTACCTAATAAGGTAGATCTAATGGTAGGTTTCTACTATCTACCCGACCTCTATACCATACCTGTGTAAATATTTTTACTTTTATTTATGCAAATGATCATCAGAGGCTACTGGGGGGTGGAGTAGCCTCTCTGGGGAGCAGGAGCAAAGGCTACTCCACATCCCTGTAGTATCAGCCAATCCCATCTTCCAGCACTTCCTCTGCATACTGCTGGGAGTATGTGCAGTGGCTCTGGCTCCAGAGCTGCATGGGGCCCTGCTATGTGCGTGCGCTCTGAACAGACTTTCAATGCAGAGCTAAGGTGCATGCGCAGAAGTTCCGGCTTTGGGATGAGTGGAAGGGAGCAGGAGTGTGCCGAGGAGGTGCTAGTTGCTGGGATCAGCTGATGCTACTGAGACGTGGAGTAGCATTGGTTCCCCTGAGAGACTACTCCATGCCCCAGTAGCCTCTGCTGCCTAAATAAAAGATAATATTTTTCTCAGCATCTACTCCATGTAAATACTATACAGGGACAGTAAAGGGGTCAGGTAGATAGTAGAAAACTACCCTTGGATCTACCTTATTATGTAGATCCCTGATGGTAGGTTTCCTTTAAAAGGAACTTTTACAAATATGCAAATGTGCCTCGGGGGCTTCTGTGTACATCACAAAAGCCCCTCCTGGCTATGTTTGTTGTCACCGATTCCCTGGCAGGAGAGGAGAGGAAGGAGGTGGGCATAAGTGCCAAAGGAAGGCATGAATAATTAGCAGCCAATGGAGCCGTGTGTCATACACAGGAGCCCCTGAGGCTCATTTGCATATTTTTAAAGTACTTTTTCACGAAAAACAAGCCAATAACAGTTTAATAAGGAACAGATCCTGTTTCAGGGAGCTCACGCTCATGTAAATGTGCTTGGGATAAAACCACTACATCCATGTGGTTGATCTAGTTAAAAAGATCTCAGATGTCATAAAAGATTGTAGACAGTAGTATGTTTGCATTTGCAGCACCCAAACATAGTGCAGGAGTCACTTTAAAAACAATTAAGCCTTTCTGTATAATAAATGAGTGCAGTTTCTGCGAAGAGCGAGCAGTTACCCATGTAAGGTAATACAGAAGAGGCGCAGACAGCACTGTATGAACAATGTCATACCGGACACGATCATTATTGCATTTTTATCATTGTTATTGTTTCCTCCTGACAAATTTCTCGCTCCCAATCATTTCAGTGGGAAATTCTATGCCAGAGGTCTCAGAATGAAAAATATTAATAATGAAAAGCCTGAAAATCCTAGGCACACTTTCCACGGGCTGTTACGGTACGCAGCAAATTCTTCTTCCCAGTAAAAGCTGCAACTTCTCGTTTCCAAAAATAGTCGTCGACTCGAGCCAACTTGGCACGGGGATAGCAAATAATTATTAAATCAGATTAATGTTCTTGGTATTCAACATGACAGTGCGAGGAATTTACACCACTTTGCATTTCCTGTTAATAACAAAAGACATTTAGGAGAGAGCAGCGAAGTGCGGTGTCAGTAGATATGAGCCGCGCAATTCCACCTATGTAGGAATATATCTACATATTGTACATTTGGTGGGGAAATATAGCGAAAACAGTCAATTATGCAAAAAGAGAAACTTGTCGCATTTGCTGAGGATTTTTTCCAAAATTCTAGTCCACTTACTTGTCTCAGTAATAGTCTGATACAAGCGAAAGAAAGACAAAAAGTTGCGGCACTCACCTAGTTAGGTGAGATCCGAAAATACGGCTAGACGAAGCGCAAGAGTGCGTGAAACGGCCCGTCGCCGAAGTTTTCTCCGTGCTACACCTCCCTGTCCTATGCACCGTTTTAAATAAAGAAGACTAACTGGGTGAGTGCCGCAACTTTTTGTCTTTCTTTTGCTTGTATGAGATACTTACCTGCTAATTGCTGGCTGAGCACCACCCGCGAAAACTACATGCACCCGTACTGTATTACAGTGCCTTTGCCATCCATTGTCTTTCACTCCTAGTCTGGTAGTGCCGACGTTTTTCTGGACGGTTGTGAACACTGCCCGAGACTCTCCTTTGTTGCATGTCTCAGTAATAGTTTGTGTATCTCTATATCCTATATCTATTTAAAGGGGTTCTTCAGGAAAGTGATGTTGATGAATTATTTATAGGATGGATGGAGACCCAACGCATGACCACAATTTAAGCTGATCCTAGCCTCGGACAGGAGATGAGCCGCAATTCTGGGTGCCGAGTGACCACTAGACAGAGAATGAAGCTTAACCTCCCTAGTGTGGGATCCCAATGATTCAGATATTGATGACCTTTCATAATATCATCAATATCATTAAAGAGGAAAATCCCTTAAAGAGGACCCATAAAAAAGCAGCTCCTAGCGCTAGCCCATTTTTAGCAGTGATAAATGGGAACCTTCCGATAAAGCTAACAGATACTGCCGCAAAGTACAACAGGAGCGCCGGACCGTGCTCAAAGCAGCCGGGCGTATTCATGAGGGGGCGGGGCTAGGAGGCAGTGACTGCCACATGAAGATTGGCAGTCAATACCGGCCTATGGAGTAGGAAGGGCGGTCCGGGGATTCCTATTGTTCTGAGCGACAGTGTCTGCTACCTTTATTGGAGGGTCCCGATAAAGCTAGCAGTTTATCACTGCTAAAAAATGGGGTAGCGCTAGGAACTGCTTACTTTAGTAAGTAGATCCTAGTGCCTTTTTTATTGGTGGCAGGTCCTCTTTAAATGCATGCCCTTGTTGCTTCTCGAGTTGAGCTGAGCAGCTGCCGCACATGGCCAAGCTGCCCCATTCATGGCGAGTGCCGTACTTGGTAATCATATCAGCTCCGTACAGATGAATGGAACCGCTTGGCAATGGACGTCCTGCTTCTCCAATCATCCCGGAGAGTGACGAGGAGTCTGACAGGGGTTCATCAGACCCCATCTGACCCCTCTACTAGTGATCTGTTGGGGTCTCATCACTGAGACCCCCACCGATCAGCAAGTTAACCTCGATCCACCGGGAAAATCCCGTAAAGCCTTTCCCAATGTATTTACCTTTGAGGGGTTGACCACTAATAAGAAACTTAAGGTAAGACCCATAAATGATTATTGAGACCAGTGATTAGAACAGAACAGTGGAATCCACAACTGGAAACATACACAAGGCCCTTAGGCTGAGCTGAGGCAGGAGATGCCCCAAGAAGAGAAAATTATATGAAACAGAGATTCTTATTTATCTGTTTTTTTTGCAAATTATACTTTATAATTTCACACTTCTCATAATTCATATTCATCTGTTCCTTATCAGGAAATTGATTGTTGCTGGTTTTCAAGATAATTAAATTGTAATTCAGTTAATGTAAGAAAAGCTTCTGCAAATCAGCACTTTTCTCAGTTTTTTTCATTTCTAGAACAAAACCTAGAATATGATAATTGGATTCTATTAGTAGTACTGACCATACAAAGATGCAGTTTGTGTTAGGTATTGTCCCTGGAGATCTGTGTAATCATACCTATGTGTGTGTTGCAGCAGAAATGGATTCATATTTCTAGATTGTAGCTGGACTTGGAGCACTGAGGGAGTCCCTTGCACTGCTGTGTTTTTTGGTCTCTGCATTACACTTCTCCACAGCAACTGTGCTCTAATATCTAACCAGAAGCCTGCTACTCCTCTTACTCAGAGGAGAGGAGCTCTGGAGATAAGTGCACTATACTGATCCAAGTCTAGCTACAATCCTGGAATATAAGTGCATTTTCACAGTCCCACAAAAAAACTAACAACACACAAATATATTATTACACAGGGTCAATACCTTAAACTGTCTGCAGCTTTTTATGGTCAAACCCGTAGGTAGACTTCCTTTAAAGGGGCAAATTGGATACAAGAAAAAAAACCTCTAGGGACAAGAAAAAGATACACCCCTTATCTTTTAAGAAAACCCCTTTTAGCTCATTCTGACCTGATATATAGGTTCATTTGACCATCTTATACTAAAATATTTTTAGAAGGTGGATGAATTCCCTGAATACTACAGATATTTAAGAGTTTTTGTGACGGGTAAGGCCAATAATTTTTTTAATATATAAATTACTACTCTGGAGAAGGGTTGAGTGGAACTGTTCAGGTTTTGGTACCCAGATGATTACCCCCACCAGTAATGTCAGCAACGATCACGAGTATTTCACTTTCAATGGCAACATCAAAGCTGCCACTGGCATTTAACTAGGACCTGTATGGGGTCAATTTTGGACCCTAAACTCCTTAGACCTGTGGTTTAGGTTAAAATATCAACTGATGTATTACATTTAAATGTAAAAAAAACAAACATTTGTACTAGATGTGAGTCCGATGAGGCACATTGGAGTCACATCAGCAGATCCCGCCCCAGCGTCTCCACTTGTGTGGCGGGAAGTACAGCCGGGGCACCCTCCTGGATTCACTGTACCTATGACCCTGGATTTTTTTCTACTAAAACCATGTAGGGGGCTATTTGGAACACTAAACCACTATAAGGACCTGTGGATGGTTTAGTCTCCCAAATCTTCCTGATAGGTTGCCTGAAAGGGGGTTGGCACATGCGCGCCACCAATTTCCAAACAACAAAAATTCTGGAGTACATAGCAGCACGCCTTCTGGTTAAAGTCAGGGATCGGGGACCGGAATCCACAATATTCAACACAGACCCCAACATTGCAGTTTGGGTCTATTCATCACTTTAGGGTCCCATCGTCTATACTTAAAAGGGTATTCTCGTCTGGGCATTCACATTCAGTCTCACTAATCTTCCATATATAAACATTTCTTCAATTGGGTGTTATTAAAAAAAATGTTCCTGTGTGAAGATTATTTCCTATAAACATGTTGTCCCTTAGAAACGAGATAGCTTCCTCGGTTACGACCACGTCACATTTTGGCAGTGGTGGCCAGACATGCGCTATAGAGCCCTGTCTGACCACCTGGATTCAGTGATCATTACCACAGGATGGATGTGGGTCATGCAGTAGCTCCCGGACATTTCATATACAAAAACTTTTTGTTTCTTTGTGCAATCCCTCCAGCAGAGGTGGTCGTATCCAAGGGAGGCAGTCTTGTTTCTAAGGGACCATATAACTACATTTATGAGAAATTATCTTCACATAGGAATTTTTTTTTTTAATAACATCTAATTGAAGAAATGTTTGTATATGGCAGATTTATCAAACTGAATGTGAGTGCCCAGACGAGAATACCCCTTTAAGTCCCCAGATATCATTGGAGAAGATTGTTTATATCGCATCCTTTGTGCAGCGGTTACTTACTGTTCATTCATACTTTGGCTTAGCCATCACATGCACATTTAATGTGACGCCACAGTTTGTTTTTATTTATTTTTTTTACTGTTCTTGCACAAAAGCTGAAACGTATTTTCTCGGAATGTTAATGTAAGTGTTGGGAAACCCCCTATAAAACACAATTATTTCCTCTGTCAGCTGTGGCGGTCACTGCAAAATGCAGCAAATTTGTTTCCGACAATTAAGCCCCCGACTGATCTCCTTTGACCTGCGTTTTATAAAGACCCTATTTAAATATTGGAGAAATGTTCATATTTTACATTTAATAGTTCTGCGCCTCCATGCTGACTGCGGAAGGCTTAATTGTTTCTTAAGAAGCAAAAAAAAAACATTTAGAAAAACCCCAAACCATAAGCCACAAGCCGTCTCTGCTTTTCAGTCCTTAAATAATTCACACAGAGCCCACGTTAGCAAAACGAATGCAAACATATTATCATGTTGGAAATACAAAGTATAAAGTATATATTCACATAATGCCGTCATGTGGGGAATTATTTCGCTGATAGCGTTGTGGATTTAACAGCCTTCCCACGGATACTGTAATTATAACACCTGGGGTATTCCAGAATCCAAATTTTAATACTCTTATTATAGAAGGAAATACAAGGCAGCTTCCCGACACAGATCTCCTATAATACAATAGGTTCAGTAACCTTCTAATACTTCATCATTGTAATTCCGCTGATACCGCCTGACACTATCCCAGGTTGGATTCTTACGTCTTTAGCTACGAGCCGAAGAATTTTTTTTCGAAACTTAATTTTCGATTGTCTCTTTTTGGCTTTAGGTTCATCTACAACACCGGGATACATTTTATTCCTGACGTTTCCAGGATACGGTCGCTGGAAATAGTTTTTCTGTAAGTTTTTAATAAATCTTTCAGCACTTTACGAGATTGGAAAGTTGCTTGGTGCGTCTCTTATTAAGGTGTGTGGAAATGACAGCGGGTAAGAACAGGTGGGTGCACGGAGTGAGAGAGTAGGACGGCGCAGAGAGATTTTCGAATAGAAAGGTTAAAGTGACGAAGACTAAAAGGAAACAAAATGCATAAAGTTCTGATGCATTGTTATGGCCTATTTTTCTTTTTCTTATTACAAAAATCCTGAGCCCAAATGTTACCTTGATGGAAATAATGGATTGTGTATTTCATTTAAAGGGAACCTGTCATCAGAAATTGACATCACGTATGTTGTCAAGTATGTGGACAACCTTCCAAAT
Organism: Engystomops pustulosus; assembly: GCA_019512145.1. NCBI lineage: Eukaryota > Metazoa > Chordata > Amphibia > Anura > Leptodactylidae > Engystomops > Engystomops pustulosus. Next base: position 208,895,082 of record CM033643.1, read on the forward strand.
CATGTTTCTTTAATGGATCAGTGTAATGGCATCATGCAGCACAAAAACTTTGAAGGTGGATAGGAAGGAATTATAGAATTAAAGTCAGGCACACCCCATCTGAGATTGCCCCGTGTCTTCCACCATTGACATCATGCACCAGACTTTCAGACATTAATAAAGGTCTGAAATATTTGGGGGTTGTTTTAACAGACTCTAAAAATGATATAGTTCCCTATATCTTGGTTAGGTAGAATAAACATAGCTAAGACGTACCTGTTGCCATGTATATTATACAAGATAAGATGCGTCCCCTTCTGATTCCCCTCAAGCTTTTTTAGAGAACTGCAGAATATGTATTTTAGGTTTATAAGAATGGGAAGAAGACATAGGGGCACATTTACTTACCCGGTCCTTTCACGATCCCCGATCCGGACTGTCCGACGAGGATGAAGTCCAGCGCGATTCACCAAGATCGTGCGCCCGATATCCTGCATGTGTCACTTCCCCCTCTGAGGTCCGCCAGAGTTCAACATCTTCTTCCCGGTGTATGTGAGTGCTGATCTAGCAAAGCAATTTGAATTTTAAATCCCGTGCTTAGTCCGAACAGTCGGGTTGTCTGACGGCCACGCCCTCGATTTGTGCCGCATGAAAGTCAGCGCGATTGCACCAAAATCCGATCGCGTGCGCAAAAAAACCCTGTTGGGGGGGTACAAATCGGAAATAGTCAGGATGGAAAAGCGGTCCACAGACCCTTAGTAAATGTGCCCCATAGAGACAATAAGGAGATAGAGTGAGACGTATCACATGTTGGTGCTCCTGTGTAGGATAGTGGCTATGCCCATGCATTCCTGTCCAAGCCTCTTGATGCACCTGGTAGGTGGCACGGCCGCCGTGCAAAACTATGCTAGGTACGACCTGCCGTAGTTTTCTGTAAAAGCCTGCATACAAGCACAAGTTTTTCAAAATTACCCAAGCACAGGTACCCTCTACGCCTCATATTGGTAACAGACGGCCCCACATGAATACGCCAGGCCACTGCACCACAGTGTGGCAAACTTTGCTGGCACTGATCATGTGTGTTAGCTGCCGGATGCATTTAAATCCTGGAGGTGCAATCAGTTGCCATGAAAGCCTCGGGTCTTTGGCAGACCCCAGGCTATCTGGTTTCTGCAGATTCGTGGCTCATTTGTGGCTCATTGTAATGAATAATGTGCAAAAATGCCATATCTTGCAATACAACGGTATTGCAGTACATGGTAGGAACAATCAGTCCATCTAGGGTTAATGTACACTAGAGGGTATAAGAAATAGCCCAAAATTTCGATGCGCCACAATCTGATCGCTTGCGCCAAAATCCTGGAGAAATTCGGCGCAAATCGGAAATTGTCGGGAAACCCGATGAAAGTGCACGATTCGGATCCTTGGTAAATGAGCCCCAATAATGAAAGCGTCATCAAAAGTTGCAAAAAAAACATCCGTTTCCCAGTACATGGCATTTAATATTAAACAGTGCGATAATGAAGTGAAATTTATAACGCAGAAAACAAGCCCTCACCCAGCTCTTTACATGGAAAAATAAAAAAGTTATAGACTTTTGAAGGTGGAGAATGAAAAATGAAAACTAAAAAAGACCTTGGCGGGAAGGGGTTGAATCTTTGTGGTTTTGTTTTGTATTTAATGGAATGATATAGTCATAAACTACAGTGAAAAATAAAATCTATATTTAAAAACACACAATCCACTATTTTAAATCAGTAGTAACCAGCGCTCCCCTCCTCCCTTTGCACGGGTCACAGAGCACGCCCACAAGCCATCTTATAGAGCTGGCTAGCATGGATATTATGCACCACAAAGGAATTGTTGAATTTGAAATGAAAACTTTTTTTGCAATTGTATTGATCACAAATATTGAACACCTATAGTCTGGATACAAGATGAGATAAGGTTGGGCATGTAGGATACAGGTTATGGCTGGTAACCTGATATACATTGGCCCCACAGATGTTGCATTTTTCCCTGTAGATCCTGCACAAATAGTTAACATCCAATGGGCCACATTTATCACTTCTGTGCGCCTAAGTGTAGTAGTTGCGCCTAAATTCTGGCGCACTGTTTTGCCAGAATTATCACAAGCTACAACCATCTGTGATAAGTATATTTTCTGCCTCTTATTAATCACTTTACTTTAACACAGTTTAGGCGCAGTTTAGGCGCAATGTTAGATTCGGGCACTTACATGTGATCCTGCTACAAGCTCCTCTCTGCTTCTCCCACAGCCCAGAATGAAGATAACACTCACAGCAGCACCCAGGTGTGTGACACCCAGCACCCAGTGATCTCCTCAGCAGGGGCTTCTCCTGGAGGGGATCCCCCAGTGCTGGTCTCCTGCTGCACCCCTGTAATTCTGCACAGTATCCCCCTCAGAAACACTGGTGTCTGAGGGGGATTCTGTGCAGAATTACATGGGGGACACTTGTATGTAGTTTCTGCAACATTCTGCAAAGTTCTTTTCTCTCTTGTTCTGAGCTCAGGAGTTTGCAGAATGTTTTGTAAATAGAAGGTGATGAACTGTAAATAGAGTCTGCAGCTCCTGTCTGTAGTGTATCAATGTGTCTATTATCTGTTCTAGTGTCTGGCTGAGCTCTGCTGCTAGAAATGAGCTGTTCTGCAAAAGGGCTCAGTGCTTTCTTCTCAGATAACGCCACCTTCGGGCTGGAGTGTTTTTGCGCCCGTTTTTGCGCCTAAATGAAAACGTTGCAAGTGATGAATATCATTAGGCGCAGCAAAACATCTGGATTGGTAAGATAGATGAGGGAAAGCTGGTTATTTTTGCTGCACGGCTAGTTTGGCGTTTAGTCGCAAAAATGGCGCAAAAACGGTGCACCTGAATAAAAAGGCGCAAAAACAACAAAAAAAACGAGTGATACATGTGGCCCATGGTTTGTACAATGAAAGTTATACTATTTTCCAATATACTTTCTGCATCAGTTCCTCAATGTTTTCTGAATCTCTTCTCACTGCTCATTGTTTACTTCCTGTGAACATAAACTGGTCCATGGTCATGTGAGGTCACACAGGTGCACAGCCCGTTATATATCCCTGGTCAGGTGATGTCACACAGGTGCTCGGCCCGTTGTTACCCTGGTCATGTGATGTCACACAGGTGCACGGTTCCTTATATCCCTGGTCATGTGAGGTCACACAGGTGCACGGCTCATTATATCCCTGGTCATGTGATGTCACACAGGTGCTCGGCTCGTTATATCCCTGGTCATGTGAGGTCACACAGGTGCACAATTCACTATATCCTTGGTCATGTGATGTCACACAGGTGCTCGGCTCGTTATATCCCTAGTCATGTGAGGTCACACAAGTGCACAGTTCACTATATCCCTGGTCATGTGATGTCACACAGGTGCACTATTCACTATATCCTTGGTCATGTGATGTAACACTTGACATCACATGACTAGAGACCATTTCTTATCCACAGGAAGTAAACAATGAAGTTCCTTCAGAATGACAGAATGAGGAATAAATACATAAAGTATAATGGAAACTTGTATAACTTATCATACATGTAATATCAATTATTTGCTAAAAACGACAACCCCTTTAATGTCATGGATAACAGCACTTGATATTATTGTCTGTATTTTCTAAAGTTTTCTTTAACTGAAAGAAAAACTCCTCTTTTGATATAACTTTAAAAAAAAAAAATATTTTAAGTGTTCCATGCGGTTAAATAACAGGCACATCATTTTCTGACGCTTTGATTTGCATTATTATGTTTTTTTATGATAATGCTAAATAGAAGTTAATTAAAAGCAAAATTTCACTTTCACGCTTTAATTATAATGTGATGTAAGTTCACTATTCAAATTCTGCAATTTGAGACAATACAAAAAACTTTGATCCCAAAGTGCAGTTACTTAAAACACTTTAAATGTCCTATTTTTCAGCTAACTATCGCTAATTTGCCACTTTTACTTTGTAGGGATATACAAGATAATATAAACGTGAAGAAAGTAGGAAAAAATACATTCGCCGGGCTCAGCCAGGAAAGTGTCCGGTTGTAAGTATGTCCATCAATTGGTAATGCAAGAGAAACCTCTTTCTTGTGCCATCATCTTAAAGATAAGTGGGGGTCTGACATTCCTAAACTATGATGTAGTATTTATAGTAATGCAGATATTGGAAAGAGACATCTTCAGGGCCTCCTAAGGTTCCAGAGCGTGGGTGCTTCCTCTACACCACCTTATATACCCAAGTAGTCCCAAGTAGTCAGTAGCATCACTGTATCAAGTCCTTCTATTGGCCAACAATAGAACCAAATGCAGGCAGCACCACAGGTAGACACAAGAGGAGGTAAGTTCTAGTCTCCACCTGGGGGAGGCTGTGGATGTTGTGTATTTGGACTTTTCCAAGGCATTCGATACAGTGCTGCATAAAAGGTTGGTGCTTAAAATGAGACTGCTTGGACTACTGGAAAATCTGTGTATTTGGGTAAGTAATTAGCTTACAGAAAACAGAGGGTCATCATTGATGGCACATTCTCAGATTGGGTTGACGTTACCAGTGGAGTGCCACAGGGGTATTGGGGTCACCTCTTTTTAATATTTTTATTAATGACCTTATAGTGGCTTTACACAGTCAAGTTTCAATATTTGCAGATGATACTTAGCTCTGTAAAGTAATGTATACTGAGGCTGTATAATATTACAGAGGGATTTGTGGAAGCTGGAAGAGTGAGTGGAGAAATTATTGATGAGGTTTAATGTAGATAAATGTAAAGTTATGCAGTTGGGCCATGGAAACAAAAGGTACAATTATGTTCTAAAGAGTCAATTACTAGGTAAAACTGCAGTTGAAAATGTCTTGGGGATATTGGTGGATGGTAAACTTTGGTGACCAGAGCCAGGCAGCTGCTGATAAAGCAAATAAAATTATGGGATGTATCAAGAGAGGAATAGATTCTCATGATAAAGACATAGTTTTGCCCTTAAAGAAATCCCTGGTCAGACCACACATGGACTATTGTGTACAGTTTTGGGCCCAAGTGAATAAAAGGGACATAGTAGAACAGGTGCAAAGGAGAGAAACTAAGATTATTAGGGAAAGGGGGGATTAGAATACAAGGACAGATTACTACGCAGAGATTATGGCCGATCAGAGCTGCCTTTGACTTCTACTGTATCCGGTCAAGGAGTGGTGAGCACGCAGTGGACCACCGCGCCATAAGCAAGCCAGGTGGCCACACTGCAGAATATAAGGCAGGTGCTATACAAGTCCTGCCCGTATTACAGCATGGCACCCTGGGAGGAGCTAGGAGTGCTCTCCTCTGCCATGTCTACCCAGCTGAAAACTTCTCCCAGTTTCCGAACTGGATGCATCAGATGGTCATATACACTAAGCATTACCTTGCATTGACCATACACTATATACGCAGAGTTTTATTATTTAGAAGCAGTGAATTTGGTGCTCCACACCATGTGGAGGGAGCTTAGAGGGGCGCGGAAGCCGTTCCCTGTTTTTACGCAAAACTAAGCCAGGCTGGACCGTTGTTTTTCGCAACGGTCGTGCTGCGTCCTGGATGCAACAAGAAACCTAAGCCTCAATTAAAAAATTGACACCGACTACTGCAATGTTTTTTCCACTGACGAAAGGTCTAACACCACAACCTGACAACAAACAGGTGTGAACTAAGCCTAAGGCATATATAGCTACAGCTTAGTCCACACCTGCATTCCACAGGTTCCATTCTTCCTTCCATTACTAGATTTCGGAAAAAGGTGCAGGAATCTATCAATAACAAAAAAAATAATGGTAGGTATCCTCCATACATTGAAGTCAATGGGTAACGGAAGGTGAAAGAAAAACCTATTGTTTTTAGTTTCCTCAAACATAGCGTCTAATGAAAAAACCTGAAGCAGGTGTGAACTGAGACCTAGATTATTAGTTGAATCTATCTTTTCAGAATTATGATATAACTTTTTATCGATTTATTACATATTGTGCCTTCCACTTCTTCTCCTTGACGTTTATTTTCTACTTATTTGCCTTCCAGGTGGCTGGTACAGAACGATATTGAAGAGATAGAGAACCACGCTTTCAACGGCACAAATTTACATGAGCTGTGAGTTTATTAGGCAGGTTTATCTGCTGCTTGTTTCTATCTTTTACCTTTATTCACGTCTTGATTATTTTTTTTTCTATCAGAGTCCTGAGCGGCAATCAGCGACTAACTACATTACCAGATCTTGTTTTCCATGGAGCCACTGGACCTGAAGTATTGTAAGTTATATCTCTACTTGATGAGGTTTAAATTAAATTTCTGAAATCTTTAGTTTTGTCTACAGCTCAGATCTATGAGAGAGAACAAATCAATACTTGAGTTGTAGAAGTTTAGTTTGTAATTCTGAGTTGTCCATATAGTAACATAGAAACGGCTTGCATACCGCCTCCCATTGGACTGCTATATTCCAGTTTGCTAAAATTAATTTGAGATATCCATGACCTCTCCAAGGTGTTTCTCATTGGTAGATATAGAGTGGACATGTTTACCATAGGATTTACCTCCCAAAAAAACAGTGGACGTCTGATACAGCAACATGAAATGTTCAATTTTTGTAACTTTTCATTTGTTTCTTACCTTTTTACTATTGGTCTTTAAACTCATCTCCTGTAAACTCTTGGGACTTTCTGAAATTGATTTCTAAATCGTTTTCTAAATGGATGGAGCTGGATCCAGCCAATCATATCTCTAACATCTTATGAGCAATGGGACTTTGCTTCTCTTAAAACTTTTTGTAAAAGTGAAACACAGTTTCAACTGTATAAAAGTACAACAATAAAATTAGAAGAACATTGTATTCTAATTATTCCATCATGTCCCAATGACCATAATCTTCCTTTACTTGTTTATTTCTATCTTAAATTCAGTCGATCTTTCTTTCCAGTTGGGTCATGTGATCTCATGATGACTTTTTGGGAATCTTATCTTTTTGTTGTCCCTGGGTGTCCCAGACTTTTTGGCATGGACTATACCACACAGACTGTTCACAGGAGGAAGCACAAACTCCTATTACAGCTACTACTGATGAGGAGACAGCTTCTTGTAACACAGTTATAATGTAAAAGATGAGAATGCAGCCTCCCTGACTGTATACTTATGGCACAAACACATCTTAGATTTTTTAGGAGGATCTATATTGAAGAGGAAGTACACCAATCTCCCAGCAAACAGAGATGGTACAAATGTGTAACTGCCTGTGTGATGCTGTGCTTAGGTATAATGGGAATTATAGAAGGCAACGATCGGATTGTGGCGCATCGGCGCTGGCATGCATGCGATGGTAATCGGGGGGAGTGGCCGAACGAAAACCCAACGGATTCGGAAAAACCGCCGCATTTACAAAAAAAAAAAGTGTAGCGAAACTTGCACTTACCTTCACTAGGAATAGGCCGGTGAACTTGAGTGTATTTCGGCAGACTTCAGCGTAGCAGCGCCACCTGGTGGACGTTGGAGGAACTACCTTAGTGAATCCCGGCCGGACCCGAATCCACCACAGAGAACGCGCCGCTGTCCATTTGTTTCTGATTTCACATATTATTACGCCAGTCGGGGAAATTTATGTCCTACAAAGTCACAGATTATTTTTGCACCTGAAAACTGGTATCTTTAGAATACACTGAGGTATGTGGAGTGAAAGTTATGAAATGGCTTTGTCGAGTGCATGAGTCATAGTTTCATATTATATCATAGTTTATACGGTTGAAAATAGACACATTCACATCAAGTTCAACCAAGGAATGGAATGGATGAGGAAGGGATTTAGGGGAAACAATTCATATAACATCAATGTTATTTAGGTGTAAAAGGCATCTAGACCCTTCTTGAAGCTCTCTGCTGTCCCTGCTTGGACAGACCCTGAGCTCGGCTATTCCACGCATTGACAGTTCTCACAGTAAAGAGCCGGTCACTCCCTTGATTTCTCAGACAGAAATAGTGCCCCCTCTATCCATAGAGTAGAGGAGTAATGTGTGGATACATTAAAGATAAATACATTTTAATAGGGTCCATTCCCCCATGATAATACAGTGTATACATATTCGAAATAAAATCTATTAAAGGCTTGTCCATCTTGTTCTCACTGTGGGTTTAGAAAAACAATAAAAGAATCATTACTCAATCTACCGATACCCAGTAAGAAACTCAAATTCTTATGGTTATCAAGTCCTTGTTGAACTCTACTGTGATGCGCCATCTTTATATTGGTAGGAAATGTGTACTTAGGTCCTAGGAGAGTATCGGTTTGGTGCACACTACCGGAGCAGTGCAGAAGGCACCAGATTAATGAAGACCATGCACCATTTTTGATTAATCTGGTGCAGTCTGCACACATAAATGTGGGTCCACTTTGATAATTTTTGGCACACAGAATTTATTAATGCCCTTACACCAGAATTCTGGCAGATTTATGACCAAAAAAAAATGTCTAAAACGCCTTATTCAACATTTATCAATGCTTTTTTTTTGGCACTCTCAGACTTGTCCGACTAAGGGAAATGGTCTTGGAAGAGGCCGTGGGTCACATTAAATGTCTCTAACACTACTCTCCTGGGGTATCCATATGAAATTTGTTTTGTGCTCCAATTTTTCTTGTAAAGTGACAGACAAAGAGAATTCACAGAACAATAAATAGTGACATTGTGGCTTAATGTGGGACCTTCTTCAGGCATTTTGTAAAAGATGGGGGATGGTATTTCAATGTAGTAAATTTTTTATCTTTCATCGAGATCATACCTTCACATACTATTAAAATATAAACTAGAATTTCTCACGGGTCTGTCATATGCATCAATAAAAACACAGCCATTTTGCCATAGCTTAAAATAACATAACATTTATTAACAAGTAAACATTTACAGGTAGGGGTAATTATGTTCCAATATTTAGATGACTGAGGAGTAATCTTTTGAGGCATTTTAAAGGAATTCGGTCAGATATTTTGAAGGGAATGTGCAAATCTAGCACCACCCATTTAAGGAATTATCTGTTTAGGTGTAGTGTGATCATCTATTCTAAATGTAGTGACATATCAGATTTCCTTTTCAGTTGGGGTCATTTACTAAGGGCCCGAATATTTTTTTTTTCGGTGGTTTACCCGAATTTTTCTGATTTTTCCTGAATTGCCCCGGGTTTTTGGTGCACGCGATCAGATTGTGAAAATCGGGGGGCGTGGCCGTAAGAAAACCCGACGGATTCGGAAAAACCACCGCATTTTAAAAAAAACAATGTCGCTTAACACGCGCTTGCCTGCACCCGGCCAGGCTTCGTGAACTTCAGTGCACTCCGATGAACTCAGTTGCAGCAGCGACACCTGGTGGGCATCGGGGGAACTACCTTAGTGAATGGCCGGAAGACCCGAATCCTCCACACAGAACGCACCGCTGGATCGCGAATGCACCGGGTAAGTAAATTTGCCCCATTGTCTACAAATACAAAAAATATTAATTTGTCCACCTATTCTCTTGCAAGTCCCCAAATTTTAGCTAGTTTCAAGACAATGCTGTCTTATGCTGTCATCACCTTTATGTGAGGCCACCTATTGGTCAACCTGTGAATTGCGGTCTCATAAAAGGGTTCCCCATGGGGGGCCAACGTTGGTATAAACAAAAGGAAGTGTACCGGTTCCACAGGGCTCTCAGACAGTGCTGACCTCTACGACGATGGTATTGAGTAACCTCACACCTACCCTTCCCCCAGGAGGGTTTCTGGATGGTAAGGCGGTAGTTGTATAGGATATGCAAAGTCGTGGCTGTTAGCAGTGGGTTTGCATGACGAAACTAAAGGACTGTCTGTTCTTGATGAATAAAACTAGCTGCAGTTTGACAATCTTTGTACTTTGATCCATCATCTTATTACTTACCTTGGTCACTCTCTAACTATATGTTCTAACTTTGCGTGTGTCCTTATTACAGGCGGTCCCTATTAAGGACACCCGACTTACAGACGACCATAGTACCAGACGGACCCTCTGCCCACTTTGACCTCTGGTGAAGCTCTCTGGAGCTTTCCTTAGTGCCCATTCTGCAATAATCAGCTGTGAGGTGTCTGTATGAACTTTCTTTGAATCCTTGGTCCAATTACAGCAAAAAATTTGAAACTCCAATTGTCACGGGGCAAGAAAAAAATTTGTCTGGAACTACAATTATAAAATATACTGTTTCGACTTACATACAAATTCAACTTAAGAACAAACCTCGAGACCACTATCTGTTACGAACCCCGGACTGCCTGTATACACGGTCAGTAGCGCCCATTGGTACACCAACATAAGCCAAAATGAAGAAATTTTCTATACTTTTCCATGAACAATATAGCGAGTTCCCTCGTTCCTTTCATGCTGTATCATGTCTCCCAAAAAGTTAACTGTATGTGCGATGAGACAAGTTCCCTTTCATTTACTGTATATACTCGAGTATAAACCCGACCCAAGTATAAGCCGAGCCCAATTTTTACCACAAAAAACTGGTAAAACCTATATATTTTTTACTTGGGTATGGGTTTTCAGCGCATTTTTTGTGTTGAAAACTAGCTTATACTCGAGTATATATACAGTAAGATAAGAATAAGTAAGATTAGAACCTGCTGAACTTTTCCTATTGTAAAAGGCTACAAAACAAACTTAAAGGGACTGTCCACTTTCAGTAACTATTTGATATGGTTTGTGTAGGGAAAAGTATACAATTTTCCATTATACTTTCTGTATATAATTCCTCACTGTTTTCTAGATCTCTGCTTGCTGTCCTGCTAAAGAAAGCTTCTATTGTACTTCAGTGAATAGAAATTTGTCCATGTGATGTGATGGACACGCATGTGCACGGACCGTTATTAGCAGAAAAGTAATAGGATTAAATGGGATTAAACACAGAAGCTTTCTATAGAATGACAGCAAGCAGAGATCTAGAAATCATAAGGAATTGATACAGAAAGTATATTGCAAAATTGTATATCTTTCCTTACACAAACATTTAAAACCATATTATAATAGTATCACTGTATGCACTGTATGTGTTTGTATATGTGTGTAAATGCTCTAATGTGCGTGCATGTGTGTAAGAGTGTATAAATGTGTATGTGTATAACTGTATGTATATGTCATAGGTATATAAATGTGTGTATTATATGTGAGTGTAATATGCATAATTTAAAATGGGAAATGGGGCCCAATTCAGAAGTCTGCTTGTGGCCCTGACTCTCCTAGTAACACCCCCTGGTCCAAAGCCACGTGTATCCCAGCAGGGTGGATTAGACTGTCATGGCCCTGAGGTATGAATATTATAGCCCCTACAAGTCTGGAATCACTTCCTACATCTGGTACTAGAATCAGCTTCTTGGAAATGGAGGATGCATCATTTCTCAATGCTTTCAATCTGTGGTTTTAGGAACCTACAAAGGTCCTTAAATGGCTTTGTGTACATGTAGTAAGAGCATGCACATGTGTATGAGGATTTCATGGTGGGAAGGGTCCTTCTCAATAGAAATCTGATGGTGTGGTTGATGATGGCTATGGGCCCCGTAGAAGTCTTGGCCCTGGGCTACCGCCCAAACTACCTATATTATAATCCACTATTGATTCCCAGAGTTCTACCATTTGGTTACACAATAAATTGGAAGTATTTTACCTTATAGCCAATGTTTATATGTAAGGTGCGGTTTACATATACTGAGGCAGATTTACTTACCCGGTCCATTTGCGATCCAGCGGCGCGTTCTCTGCGGTGGATTCGTGTCCAGCCGGGATTCATTAAAGCAGTTCCTCTGACGTCACCAGGTGGCGCTGCTGTGCTGAAGAGCATCAGAACGCACTCAAGTTCACCGGTCTATTCCTAGTGAAGGTAAGTGCAAGCTCCGCGACACTTTTTTTTTTTAACGCAGCATTTTTTTCGTTCGGCCACGCCCCCTGATTTCCGTCGCGTGCATGCCAGCACCGATGTGCCACAATCCGATCGCGTGCGCCAAAATCCCGGGGCAATTCAGTGGGAAACGGCGCAAATAGAAATATTCGGGTAACACCGGGAAACCGTGAATCAGCGCCTTAGTAAATGACCCCATTGTGTCTGGCCTCAGTTTTTTGCAGAGCTAGACACGAATGAAAGCGTTTGTGTTGTATGCACCCTTTGGGGCCCTTGGGAAAGTAAAGCCATGAAAATAAATATACGAAGCAGTTTTTTGATCTGGCTTTTACACAAGTACTTGAAGACTGAGCCTTTCATAACAAAAAATTCCATCAAAAACTGGAAAGTCCAACCATAACCATGATGCTTTGGCCATAGATAATGTAAATACACTTTTGTCTATAGTAGAATAATATATACACGATAACAAGATAATCTATGAGAAGTCAAGACCCCCAGAATTCCCGCAGTGTCTAATCCAGGGTTCTTAGTTTCATGCTTTATAAAAAATAGTTCTGTGAAAATCTTCTCTAAGAACACGTCCATGTACTAAAAGGAGCCATTCAGCTTGGTGATTGAGTGTGACTAACGTTACACCGGATCCGGGGCTGTTTTTCTGGCCAGGTGTATATGTCCATTTCTTGAGCTTAGATTAGACGATGAAGGTCTCTGTCTAAAAAAAGAGCCTGGGATTTACAGAAGCCGAATTGACTCATTAAATTATAAAAGTCTTTGCGGAAAGCTTTGTGAAAAAGGCATACAAAAAGGATTAGACGCATGAATTAATGGGGTAAAAAAGAACTAAAAGTAATCTTGGAGTTGGAGACGGTTATTAAAGGAACACTTGAGTTGAGCGGAATGGCGAAGAGGAAATGGGAGCCGTGCATAGAAATTGGTAAAAATGCAGAATTGCATCCGGATGCGTCTTTGTATCGGTGTGTGAAGAGACGATATTGGGATTCCCGCACGGTGATGTATATATGGGCAAGCAGAGTGCAAAATAGCACAAATGCCAATACATGAGTACTAGTATAAATATAATGATGCTTGAGAAGGTAGCGTTTCTATATCCATCGGTAAGCAAATATTAACCTTCATATAGCTACTAACTCCGACAATGGGAGCAAAGCCAAGACAAACGCAAATATCCATCCCGAGATCATAATGACGAAGGCATGCCGAAATCGGATTTTATTTCACGCTGCATTGCATAGGTAACCGTGTGCCATCTTTCCAAGGTTATGGCAGTCAGGGTGTAAATGGAAAGTTCACTGGCAAACACCGTAAAGAATCTGCAGCATGAATCCCGCCCGGTTTGCCAATCATTGCATAATTATATATTGGCTTTTGGTTTTTTATATCACAGATGCAATGAGTAGTAGATATATTCCATGCAAAAGTCAGCAAATGAAAGATTGCACATTAAAAATAGGAACGGTAAATTTTGACGTACTAGTTAGTAAAATGACCAGGACGATTAAATTGCCTACGATGCGAGAATGCTGATGCACCACATAAGGATCCGGAGAAAATTGGATCCATTATATCTTTCACATGGGTTAAATTCATCCGGTTTAGGATAAAAGCGACATGCATGTCAACACAAAAGTAGTGCGAAAGCGTTGTCACTAGGGTCATAGAGTGATCCATCGTTCAGCTGGTATCAGGATGTCCAGATGTCAGTCTGCAGGCTTGAGTTCCCATAAGAGAAGTGAATTAGTTTGATTGCAGAATGGATGCAAACTGGTGCTGAAAATCAGAGAAAGTCAAGTTACATAAATATATTGGAAAATCATGAAATATCGTTACATATCATTGTTCTATTAGATGGGATGTGTGTAGTGTCGTAGAATCAAATTAACAAGGTTTACACTCATTTAACCGCTATTGTTGCCAATGCTACCTAATCTGGTTCACAATTTGTAGGCAAAGTAACTTGTCCTCTTTGGAGCCAATCACTAACTGTAATATTGACCTACTATCCTGTATCAGTATTTCATAACTAGACCAGGTAGTACAGAGCAGTGGGGAACCGAGCATGGTCAGCACTCCACAGAGGGTCTACTCTTGGCAGTATTTGAAAATAATATGCGTGGTTTGGGCAGTAGCCCATGAACCAAGAATGCCAGGGGGCCCAAAGCCAACCAACCACCCAGAAGAACCTTCACCCATGAAATCCTCATACACCTGTTCTTGTTTTCAATTCACATGTACACAAGAGCCAACCTTTGAAGGCTCTACAAAGGCCCTTAAAACCACAGATTGAAAGCAAGCAGAAGGGACGCATCCGACCTTTCCCAAGAAGCTTAATTTGAGTACCAGATGTACAAAGTGAATTCTATAGCAGGGGCTATAATGTTCATACCAGGGACCATGGAAGTCTCAATCTCACCCTGACTCTGGGTTAAGGTATTTTAGAAAAAAATATATACATAGGTAGCAGTATATATATTTTAATAGAAATCCTCTTTAAATTTCAATGAACAAAAGCATGGGTGTTACAATTGGAGGTGCACTAACACCCAGGACCCTTGTGCTGCGCACACCATCATTTACTATTTTTACATAATGGACACCGCATAACCTCTCTGGGAAAACTGTTGGAAGCAGGACACAAAGGGAAAGAATTTTCTTACACAAAATCTAAAATGCATCATTCTCAACTGTTTGATGAGAAAATACACCCCCCATCTGCGTGAGGTTTCATTTTGCAATTTCCATTTCCATTTTTTTCCCGTGATTTTTGATAGACTTGAAATGATGTCTGTTGTCTCCATTTTTACATCTTCGTTAGACCTGCCGTTATGTGAGCAGATAGTTGGAATAAAAAAAAAAAAACTGACACTGAACGGAAAGAAAAGGATCGTTAAACGCATCTGTTGAGGGTAAACTGTTATTTGCAACCATTCATCAATCAAGACAAAAACTGCAAAAACAGAAACCAAAATGCAGATGGAAACTGGCTTGTCTAACAGGCTATTCCATAAATCTGGAATCCCATATGGATCCAGGGTAAAAGTGAGGAAAGAAATAAAGGGTGGTTCGGGGATCTGCTTAAGCCTCCTCAGACCTAGGGACAGAAAAGGAAATGACCTGCATGGTCAGTGGAAGTTACGTCCTGGTCCGAGGAGGCCACTTAATGGCTGAAGTGGGTTTTGGACTCCCCTGATTCTTTCTGCTGGGCCCAATGCTGAGAACCAGAAGTACTGGAGCACTGTGGGAACTGGAACCCATAGTTGTAGCGATGGCTTTTAATTATCCCAATCTTGCACCAACCTTCTTGGGGTTTTCAGACCTTTATGACTTCTAAATTGTTCTAAATTGTGGTCCATTTGCATAACTTATGGCCACACTACTTTTTAGGTAAGCCACGTCACTCCTTCAGCTTACGGTCTAAAGTTCTTTATTAAATGAGGAATTCTGGCCAGTTTCAGAGAAAATTTGAACACACCAGTTTGTGTCTCTCAACTGGACTGACGGTGAATCTGGAGCCCCAAAAAGTGCCTGGTTGACAACCATCAGATAATCTCAAAATTATTTCCAATTTTAAAAGAAATAAAAATATGAACAGTCAATTTAAACTCGTACCCAAATCTAGTAGAAAAATTAAAACATCATTATAAAGATAATGTCTTCGTTTCATAAAATGCAGATATTAGAAAAAACTCTGATTCCGATGATACCTGCAGTTTCTTGGCTTATGAGGTCGCCGTCTAGCAGCTGTACATAGCAGTACGGTATATTTTATTTTCACACCTCATGGAGGTATTAGCTTATAGTAAATGTTGCGTACATGCTGTGAAATCAATAATTACCATATTGTTGCATACAATGAGATACAGTCTTATCCAGAAAAAAGTGTGAGTAGAATTGACACGTAGGACTATGTTTAATGTTCCGGTTGACATGGTTATATCAACGACGGGCCGCAGCCACCACCTAGACTTTTTAAACTGTTGGAACTGTTATAAAGAGATTCTACTAGACACTCTGAAGAAACAGCGGGATACTGGGAGTTATTGTAGCTAACACTATAGACACTACACATGAAAGAAAACATATCTATAGTCTTTTCCATTATTTTTACACTTTTAAAAGACTGTAACTTTTTATTAATGTACTGGTTATATGGCCTCTTGCCAATTGCACTGCACTCTTTTTAAAGAGGGTGATCCAATCGTGGCTGTCCTACTACTTGCCTATCATAGACAGTAGGTGACAGCTGATCACATTTTTTTGGCACCCCTCTTCTTGCCCCAAGGGGGAATTAAGGATACCCTTTACAAAATATGTTGCCAGAAGCAAAGAAAACTTAGTTTTATTTTATGCACAATGAGGCATTCATTGCACTATGAGGAAGGCCAAGAAGGTAACTTGATGGGTGCAGAGGTGTCGGTGCAACCAGACTCAGGGGCTTATCGGCCCTAAGGTGTCCATTTCCACAATGAGAGACTAGTGCTATAAACCATACATTATATGGGGCCTATCAGCTGCAGGTCACGCCACTGAAAAAAGCCATTAGGCTTGGTGCCCTCTCTTACCTGGTTTCTCAAGGTAGTAGGGCACAGTAAATCAAGGCTGAATGGGACACTAAATAAACATGGGGAACTGGAAACTCTCAGTTTTGACATGATGCGTCAAAAAAAAAAATCTACTACATACCAAAGAATATTTTGCATGTCTATTCAATGAGGCCGCTAATTTTCTCTTGATATGCATGTCATGTTGACAGGACACTCCCCCCCAATATCATAAGTTTATAGGACCCTAGCTGATAAGTCCCTTTGGGTAATGTAGCAAATTCCATGACAAAAACCTGCAACCACAATCTTTACAGCATGATGGTTATCTAACTCAGCTGCCCGTAACTACAATTGGACTGTAGTAGGAGCGGCTCGGTTTTACTTTTCAAAATTAACTCAATGTTCAGTAGGGGGTCCATAAAGCTAAACTAAATATATAATGAGTCTACTGTTTAAAAAATCCTATTTCTTCATAGTAAAATAATACTAGTAGTAAAATTGTGGGGAATGAGACAACATCATAGATTTTGCAAGACGTTCAATCATTTTTCAATGACATACAGGTGGCAAATCTACGGCCCATGGAGCAGTTGTCTTTCTAATGTCGTGAATGGCAGTTCTGGTGCGTTATATCTATTGCATGTGGTGCCAAGATGCTGAAAAATGACATGAGACTTTCCAATGACATAACTCACAAGACCTCAGGTGAACGCAGTTCCTATTTCACACACAATTTATTTTAATGCCCTTCCTAGGCCCCATACATTCCCATCATACTTTACTGGAATCCTGTATGTCACATATTAGGTTAATAACATGGGAGACGTATATATAATTTAAACGCCACAGAACAAGTGTTCCCATTTGCACAGTCCGTACTTCTGTAGGTTATTCTGATTGCTTCCGTACTACTTTTGTTTTTAATGAACACGGTGTAAAATCAAAAGCCTCGATATATTCTTGGACATTGTTAAAAAAAATATTTCAGTGGTTATATTAAAGGAAACCTACCGTACCTTTCTGTTTTTCCAATTTTCGAAAGCGCAGCCAATGGCTCGGGTAGGTTAGATTGGCTTCAATCAGATCCGAAAACATTTCCAACGGTGGCAGCTTTTTTAAGTGTAAGCGTGGTTTGCGATCAATTTTTTTATGGTATCCAATCCGTGGTGGGTAGAGAGCTAATTTGGGTTTTTGAGATATCCCTTCAATGAGAAAAGAAGACATTTTATCATGGATCAATATAGAATTACAGTATGGACTACATTGAACCTTCTCACGAAGTCGGACGGCCATTTATTTGCATTATTTTATTCATTTTAAAGGGGTTGGTCCGTCCACAACAAGTTATGAATAGGGATAACTGAAAACGTTAGAGTCGCATAATGTAACCCACATCAAATGAGAATTGGGGTCCAGCACCCCCAGATGAACAGAGCTAAGCTCTATGGCACTGGTGAGAAAGCTAAGCTCAGCTACTTTCCCCATTGAATAGAGCGGTAGCTCACATGCTTTTTGACCTTGGGTACAGTAGACCATCCACAGGGGGTCTCACCACTTAGCCTCCAATAATTACCAGGTTATCCTTCCTTATAGTGCAGTTTTTCTAGTACAGTGTTCCAAAAATCCTGCATTAGCTCCCGCTGAAAAAGTTGTTAGGAAAACATTTTAATATGGTCTAAGAAGAGTAAAGTTTTCAGATAAGAGAAGCAACACATACTTTAAAGATACCCTACCATAATTTTCAGAGTTCCACACTGATACTTCTTGACAAACAGGAGTAACTACTCAGCCAATCAGAGGTAGTTGCAGTGAACCTCCTAATCCCTCATGTTGAGAGTATTTTTGTGTCCAGGAAGTAAAACCCAATGGAGGTCCGGGCTGTGTCAGCTTTGGAGTGGTATTAGATGGGTGAGGTCAGCTTCTTTTTGTGAAATCATTCTCCTGTAAATCCCTTGAAGAGAACCTTTCAGAAATTCAGGGCACCAAGCCACAAGCATGCCTCAATCCAGCTGTGGCCTTGGGTACAAAACAACACATATTTGACATGATTCCTTATTAGGAACATAAGTACAGGGAAAGATATATGCTTCATATAATGACATAGTGTGACAATGTAGGGATTAACCCATGACTGTTGGGTAAACATTGATGCTACTAATAAATGGCTAAATGGTGGAAACTATGAGTGGTTTACTTTAGGGAAAACAAATATGGAGTTGAACATTGGAAACATTTGTGAAAATGTGTAAAGTAAACCCCCCCCGGCGTATGTGGGAATGTTTTTGTTAAATTTTTCTCAGTTAATTTAAGGTTTCAATCAATTGACTATGAATTCGAAGAACGTAAGATCAATCTCAGATCTATAAATTAACAAAACGTTGCGCTTCATACATGTCCTGGCCTCATCCAACTGCAGTCTCCCCAAGCTCTGCAAATAACCAACCACGTCCATACTCTAGATATAATAATTCTGTACTAAAGAGTAGACATCAAAGACAATCATGGGCACCAGGCATTCCTATATTGTACATGGACAAAAGCCTATTATAGTCTATGCTGTTACTAATTTACTATAAACTCTTACCAAGCTAAGCACAGTACCATAGATACAGGTACAGGGACCTTTCAACACCTTCACCAACTCCACTCTTCATATCTCCAATCCATCCTAGAATAGTTCCGCACCAGATTCTGACACACTGGAATTTTTTCTCCAGCTTAACGTTCTAGGTTTAGTTTCAGTACCTAATATACTTATCTGGTTCTGTCAGGTGAGTTGTCTAAGGCAAACTTTGGCAAGATCTGGCAGCGCTGCGTAATCAATGTGTGCGCTATATAAAAAGGAATTACTATTTATAGTGTACTAGCAATTATTTTTATTGGCTATTAGGAATGGTGGGGCTAGAGAAAAAATGTTAACTTAGTCGAGCAGAAATAGTTCAATGGTGCAAAGAGTTGGAGTTGGTTATAGTTGGTGAGGAGATTCTCTTGAGTGAAACTGCTATCACTTCACATATAAGGGCTCACCTAAGATCTTACAGGGTTTCTCTCCACACTATCTGTTTCCAGTATCATTCATAAGAATAGTGAATGCAGCTTGAAAGGAGGATTGTGATCATTAAAGGGCCTGTAACCAGGAGACCCATTTTTAGCACTCCCCCAGTCCCCACAGAGAATAGTACATACACGCAAAGTGTTTTTTGTATAAAAAATTGGTTTTACAGAAAAAAGATATGTTATATTGTACCTTTCATTAGCATGTGCTGTGTGACTAGGCTGTTGCCTTTTGGAGGAGCTGGAAAGGGCAGTTTCCCCCCACCCTTGGAAAACATGTGACCTTTTCAATATATGAATAACTCCCCTCAATCGGGATTGGCTGTAGAGGAGCAGGGGGCGTCGCTAAGCCAAG
The DNA here is from genome assembly GCA_019512145.1 of Engystomops pustulosus. Classification (NCBI taxonomy): domain Eukaryota; kingdom Metazoa; phylum Chordata; class Amphibia; order Anura; family Leptodactylidae; genus Engystomops; species Engystomops pustulosus. The sequence goes on from CM033643.1 coordinate 208,914,960, forward strand.
TGATGGGTGTTTGCGTATATTTGAAAGGTCACATGGAGGAGTGGTTTACCAAGGTTGGGGGGGAACTGCTCCTTCCAGCCTCCAAAGGCAACTGCTAGTCACACAGCAGATGCTATGATGAAAGCATATGGTACAAAATAACATATCTTTTTTTTCTTAAAACCAATTTTTAATACAAAAACACTTTGGCAGTGTATGTTACTTTGCTCTGTGGGGACTGGGGGAGTGTCTAAAAATGGATTTCCTGGTGAAGGTTCCCTTTAAGAGTCTACACCCTTGTATCCCAAATGATTATGAGAACAAAGTTGAACTTTCTGGAGTTAGTAAAGTTTGTTAAAAAAAAGTGTCCATCCACATGGTCATATCCAGAACACAATGGCCCCACATACTTCACTACCCGCACTACTCTCTAGTAGACGAAAGGTCCATGGGCAACTTGGGTGCTGAAACGCAACATGACATGGTGGCTCTGCCTCAATTTCCAGTACTGGTCTCTTGATTTAAAACAGTCAGAATATTTAAAGGGTCACCATATTTTATCAGATATTATTATACGGAAAGGTACTGGTGTAATTTGCTATATCAATAAATTTACACGATCTTATGCTTGTTGGAAATCTTAGGAAATTTGCTTGTTATGGGAAATGTAGTGTGTGGAACACAAGACTATGGTACAATGGTACAACCTTATAGACAATGAAGAAAACAGTGATCATCTCTTTGTTTGTTACTTCCTCCTATGTTTTTGATATCATTTTTTAGATTTTTATTTTCTTTAAAGGTTGGGGATTTCTTTCTGGTCAAAACTACTAAATATAGCAAAATGTGTTTTAATAAAATCATTGCATGTTCCCCTGGAATTACTGATCCTTCTAATTTGTTTAGTTGGTTCCGCTTCCTTTTTCAGTTTGCTTTTCAAAGATTTTATAATAGATCAAAGCCAGACCACATGCTTTATAAACTAGTAGATTGTGTTGAATTGCGATTAAAGGTCTGTGAATTATTCTTTTCCAGATGGAAAGTCTGCAGGGACAACTTGTTGGCGAAAGAATAGAAGTACCAACTCTGCAAGACTGAACGAAAAACTATCAGCATAGAAAAGCAATTAGTAATAAAGCACCCATGAAGTTTAAAGGGCATCAATACCCGAAAAATGACACTTTAGGATCCCCAGTATTTGCAAGAATGGGAACCCCAAGTAAATGGAGATGTGGTGGGCATGTATGACTATTGCTCCATTCACTTTCTACACTGTAATCTCATAACAATAAATGGGGTTGGGTGGTCTATGCAAATGCATCTTGCAGGGGAGAACCCCTTCAAAACTTAAAAATATGGATTAAGATATAATAAAAATCCACACTGTGTCTGGTGTGCTAACAACTCCACTGGTATGGTCAATGGATCTTCTTTTATTGATATAAAATCTCCTTACAGCCCAACATAGCTGTATCAATAGATCGACGTCTTCGGCGCTTGGCCATGCGTTTGTAGTGTTCCGGAAGATTTGTTTTTGTCTATAGTTGGATCTGGGCTTTGGAATGTCACAAGCACACTGCATTTGGGGATTGGTCTTGGGAGTTTAGGTATCGGGGGTGAGCTGGCACTACTCCTAATTGTACAAGAGTTACATCAAATTTTCCATCTATTCCTTTGCCTCATCGCTAATTTTTATCTTTTGGACCACTGGCATGTGTTTCTATAACACTCAAATATTGATGGTTATTTCTTATGCCGATAGGCAAGACATTTCCAGATTGGGGAATGTTAAATGCACAATGAATGTAATAACATATACCCAAACTGATCATTGAAACAAGAAAGCCCCCTATATGCTAGAATCCAATTCGTAATCATGATGATGATATAGATGTGCTGCATTATTATAGAGGCACCAGGTCACCCCCTCCCCCCACAGACCTTAAGTTTTGGTGGATTGGTTAAAATAGATAGACACTCTGGGGTTTGGTCAGGGTTTCATTACATATAGTCAGAGAACAATGGGGCGCCCGTTACTTAACCAGTCCATTTCGAGATCTTACACGACCGGATTGTGGGCGGCTGGGCCGTAGACGATCTGACAGATCAGATTGAGCTGGGATTTACTTTCAAATGTGGTCACAAGTCAAGCACTTCCATATACCAAGGAAGAGAAGGGAACTCCGGGACCTGAGCGGGAAGCGACACGCAGGAATATCGGTCCACGATCTTAGTGAATGCGGCACAGTCAGTAACACGGACAGTGCACTTTGGTTGAACTCGCACGGCACAAGGTAAGTAAATGTGCCCCATACATCCAACACATGCAGATTGCCCTTAACCAACTGCAAACCTCCTTAGGGTGTGGTCACACGTGGCGTAGCTTTCTGGTTGCGATCAAACCCAGCACCCAGCAGTTTTTCAAAAAAAATGCAAAACAACCGATACTGGTTAAACCAATCACATGGTTTTACTGGAGCACATCTACGATCAGGTCAAAACTCCCCTAGGGCTAGTTAGCAAACACAAAATCAGCGCTGTTGTTTTATAATATAATTTAAAAATCACATAATAACACTTAGAATGATAAATCAACAAAAATAACAAAGTTAATACCGAGCTAAGCTCACAGATAAATATACTTAACAAATGAAGTTTATTCGATGGAGTATATTTTGTGACATCCGGGAAATTTCCGAATTCCTGTGTTACAAATACTCCTACAAAGAGCATAAAGCAACACTATAGAAGTGTAACTGCAATACTTAAGCACACGAAATCAAATGTAACCGTTCGTTATTAACTCCTGGCAATTGCAAAAAATCCCATATACTCTGGCATATATGCCGGTGGTAACTAGTGCGAGGCAAAGACATATTTCCAGAGTAGCTTTGTGATGGAAATAAGCGTTATAAATGTAACGTGCGGCCCGTATTATGTGATGATGGGCTTCTTTAATAACCGCAGTCTATATTTATAAATAATGGCTATTAATGGCGGAATAACGTGAACCTTAAAGTGATGATGATGGTCTTAAATCTGGGGGGACCTTTCCTTCTGAAGTACTGCTGGCAATGTCGGTGAAGTTAAAGCGGCTATAACACTTCGCCTGAAGATTTCAGAAAGAACCACGTCATGATTACATGAACATGCCGCCCTACAGGTCCGTCCCGCAATATGGCAGAGCCCTGAGTGAGGATCCTAAATTAAAGAAGATAAGGGGTCTTGCCGGTTGACGTTTCAGGCAATTTCTGGCGTCTTTAGGGGTGGATATGTGTGTTGTAATCAAACAGACGGAGGTCAGTCCAGAACCTTGTCCTTTCTGATAGTACGGTACTAAAACGAATGAAACCGCGACATATTGATGGGCCGCTGTATAATGTTGTCATCAGGTTTTTTTTATAACTCTTTTAATATTCAGCTTGATGAGATTATGTTTAATTTAGATTCTGTAATAAACAGCCCGATCCGGTGGGAAGCGGGGTCATACAAATTAAGGCATTATCATATTCACATTTGATTTTTTTTTCTCATACGTTCTAGGTTTTTATATTAATTTAGCTTCATATGTACTTTAATATTATTAAGGGGAATATGTCACCCACACAACCAACCCCCTGACTACCTCATTTTAAATCATTGTTTTTTGAAATGATAAAAATATTTGTAGGTATTTCCTAATTAACAAATGTGAAATGTTCAATATTAAATAAATTCAGAAAATGATTCTAACTCTACTCGCAATTACTGATGGTCTTAATAGGATGAACTAGACCGACCCACCCCCCCTCTTAAATTTTATATAGAGTATTCCAACAACGCATATTCGCATTTCCAACAGTACCCAACGCCGTCACCTCCAACAGTAACACACCGAAGTCAAACCATTACATCAGACAGAAGATAAGACACTATATCAAAAACACTATCATTAACATCCCACGCACTGTACAAGATTCCTCTATTAGATAACACGACCATCTACATCACTACTGAACAATAGGCATGATGTCACATCTTAAACTCCTTCCCTCTCCTGTACAATGACCTCTATTAGATAATCACTGACCCAACTCATTACAATCATCCCACTGACAATAGATGATGTCACAAGCTTATCTCTCCTCCTCCATTACAATGTCCATCCTATATATATACACCTGACCCGTCATTAACAATACTTACTTACAATATATGATGTCACAGCTGTATCTCCTCCCCCCTCCTGTACAATGACCTCTATATAGAAAACCTGACCCATCATTACATCACTACTGACAATACGATGATGTCCAGCTTATTCCTCCCCTCCCTGTTACAATGCCTCTATATAGATAACACTGACCCATCATTACAGTCACTACTGACAAATAGATGACGTCACGCGTTATCCCCCCCTCCGTACAATGACCTCTAAAAGATAACACGAACCCATCATTACATCCCACTGAATATATGATGTCACCAGCTTATCTCCTCCCCCTCCCTGTACATTGACCTCTATATAGATACAACTGACCCTCATTCATCACTATGGACAATAGATGATGTCACAGCTTATTCCTCCCCTGCCCTGTACAATGACCTCTATAAGATAACACTGACCATCATTACATCATACTGACAATAGATATGTCACAGCTTATCTCCCCCCCTCCCTGTACAATGATCCTCTATATAATAACACATGACCCATCATTACATCACTACTGACAATAAGGATGTCACAGCTTATCTCCTTCCCCCTGCCGTACAATGAACCTCTATTATAGATAACACTGACCCATCATTACATCACTACTGACAATAGATGATGTCACAGCTTATCTCCTCCCCCTGCCTGTACAATGACCTCTATATAGATAACACTGACCCATCATTACATCACTACTGACAATAGATGATGTCACAGCTTATCTCCTCCCCCTCCCTGTACAATGACCTCTATATAGATAAAACTGACCCATCATTACGCCATTAACTATTGCAGCAGGGTACATAGTAAAACAGAATCCAGTAGTTGAGATCTTGTGGATAAGGAGTAGATGACAAGTCTAGTAATATTAAGTAACTGTCCGATATATAGAATTCTGATAATGTGCTGTGGATATTGTAAATATATTTTGTAACTGATTCCTTATGATCGGGGTGGGTGGGGACTTTTGGCTGTCTCCTGGTTGGTTACCTGCAACATTTTCATACTTCAGTGTACGGAGCTGTATATGGTGTCATTTTTGCAAGTTGAGATGACATTTTCATTGCTATCATTTTAAGGATAGTACTGTCTTTTGATCACTTTTTATTACATTTTTCACATGTTGATGAAAAGCCTAAAGACTATAAAAGTTGTTCCGGATTAATTCCTAGTTAATACTGGTGACCTTTCCTTAGGATCACTATGAATACACCCACAACCACCACATACATTTTTTTCAGAGAGCACAACTGACCCCCGAGGATATATTATCAATATATGATCATGAGACTCATTAATTACTATAATAAGCTGTAAAACCCATTTAATTGAGTGTAAAACTACTAAGCATTGCTTCCACCGAAAAAATACCCACATTTAATTTCCTTCTTTATACTTTTAAGTTATTCTCCGTCCGCTTCCGGTAATGTGGTCCAAAACACATACTATAATAATTGGGTTCACAGGGAGGAGGACCATGTTTTGGGTGGAAGTTAAAGGGAACCTGTCACCAAATTTTACGTCACTTAAACTACGAGACCCCTTATGTAGGGGATAAAATGTCCTTTCTAGAATTTCCTCTTTTATGTGAAATATCACCCATCTGCCTATAAAGAGTGTCACATTCAGAGGCTGCAGAGGGTGGATCAATATATAGTCTTTTACTGGTGTCATTTTAATGATAAGGATCTCAGCTTTCAGATCTTATTCTTTTATGTGAAACCGCATCCATTTATATATAAAAAGTGTCACGTTTAGGGGCTGCAGAGGGTGGATCACCTCATAGTCTCTTACTGGTGTCATATTAAAGACTTTCAGATCTCATCTTTTATTTATCTATAAAACTTTTCATATGAAAATGAGCAGAGAAGAGTCATATTAGCCTAACATGAGTCATGCTGAGAGGCTACGGGGAGTGCGTCACCTCAATCTAGTACATAGAAACATGATTTTGGTGTCATTTTAAAGATTTTTTTATTTCACATCAGGCCTGTGGTTCTGTAGGCTACTTATCCGGAGATACAAGCAGCTAAAAAAAACGGCGAGAAACTGGATTTTATTTTTTATTTTTTTGCTTCGGTAGATCTCAGAACCACAAGCCTGATACAATGTTATCCTTATGCTTAATATTAAACCAAAAGCGTGTTTTGGTGCTATAGAATCACATTAGGGGCATCTGAAGTGACCCTCCACCTGCAGCCTCACAACTATTTCACTTCTTTATAGGTAATCGGGTGAGATTTCACATAAAGGAGGGAAAGGACATTTCATTCCCTACCTGAGGGGACTGGTGGTTTGATGGGGTCAAATCTGGGGCCCTATTAAGCGAATTCTGGTCCTTCACCGTATGGTCTTCTGTGGTGGAGGAGTCTTGTACCTGGCAGTCCCATGTAAGGATCTATATAAAGTGTCAGCGCTCTGATTTGACATGGGGTACGTGCGCTGATAACCGTGGTACGTGTTCTTTCTTTGCGATTAGATTGTAACCCTGGTAACCCTATATGGCGTCACACAGACATCTCTCCGGCTTCTGTCCCAGCTGTCACTTCCATTGACCAGGCCTTATCAGTAACCGGCGGTAATGTGTTGCCATAATGACACGGAAGGCGAAAGAACGCTGCTACACAAACCAGAGCGCCCTCCGCTCTACTGACACAACGTAATCTTATTACACGGCCTGACGTCAGCTCATCACAGGTATTTAAAGGGGTTTTCTGGTGTTTTGAGGAAGATTTTACTCGTTGCCACGGACAGTACAAAAGTGTGGGAGACAGGGTATAATGTAATTTATTACAGGGGTTAATGGGGTTGTCCATCTTCAGAAAATAATTGATATTGTTTGTGAAATGAAAAGTTATACCATTTCCCAATATACAGTACTTTCTATATCAAATCCTCACTGTTTTCTAGATCTCTGCTTGCTGCCATTTCTACAGGAAGCCTCATTGTTTACTTTTCATAAGAACAGATTCCTGGTCATGTGATGTCACACGGGTGCACGGCTCATTATATCCCTGGTCATGTGATGTCACACGGGTGCACGGCTCGTTATATCCCTGGTCATGTGATGTCACACGGGTGCGCAGGTCATTATATCCCTGGTCATGTGATGTCACACAGGTGCACAGCTCGTATATATAATCCCTGGTCAGGTTATGTCCACAGACAGCAACAAACACGGGTGCGCACGGTCATTATATAAATCCTGTCAGTGATACTCACAACAGAGTTCACTGCTTTGTATATCCCTGTCATGTGATGTCACACGGGTGCCAGGTCATTATATCCCTGGTCATGTGATGTCACACAAGAGGCACACCGTTATATATCCCTGGCATGTGATGTCACACAGGTGCCCGCTCTTACATCCCGGGTCATGTTGTCACACAGTGCACTGCTCGTTATATCCCTGGTCATGTGATGTCACACAGGTGCCACGGCTCGTATTCCCTGGTCATGTGAATCACACGGTGCACAGGTCTGTTATATCCCTGGTCATGTGATGTCACACAGGTGCGCGGGCTCTTTAATCCCTGGTTCAGTGATGTCACACACGGTGCAAGGCTTGTTATATATCCCTGGCCATGTGATGTCACACAGGTCACAGCTCTTATACTTCTGGCCATGTATGTCACACAGGTGCTCGCTCGTTATATCTCTGGTCATGTGATGTCACACAGGTACACAGTCATTATATCTCTGTCATGTGATGTCACACAGGTGCAGGGCTTGTTATATATCCTCGGTCATGTGATGTCCCACAGTGCACTCTTGTTTTATATCCTTGGTCATGTGATGTCACACAGGTGCACGCTCGTTATAATCCCTGGGCATGGTGTATGTACACAGGTGCAAGAGAGTAATTACAGCAAGTATATTGGAAAATTGTATAACTTTTCATTACACAAACCATATCAATTACTTGCTGAAAGTGGACGACCCCTTTCATGTAAACTCTACAATCAGATCATGCTTAATGCCAAAAAGTTTAAGTCATTCACAGACTATGCACAAAATAGATTTCCCTTCCTAAACAATCGTATGTGTTTTGCCAGCTATGGATGGTAATGCAGTTTATGCATTTTATGTTTAAACAGCTTAATTTTATATATATGGGATTCTGTCACATTGAAGATGTGTCTGATCTGCGGCATATGTATAAAGCGGTGGACAAGCGATTGTACGTGTCCTCTAACCAGGGAGAATATTATAAGCAGAGTACTTATCTGCTACACAATAGAAAATCTATAGTGTCCTACTGCAGACATCATGTTATACAGAGAGGCAGGAGAAGCTGACAATGTACATAGCGTCCTTTTGCAGTTACATGTTATAGAGCAGGAGGAGCTGAGCATATTAGTACATTGTCCTATCTACACAGGCAGCATGTTAATAGAGCAGATGATCTGAGGCAGATTGTACATATGTCCTATCTAGCAGGCAGCATGTTATAGACAGAGGAGCTGAGCAGATTGTACTTAGTGTCCTATCTGCAGGCTGCATGTATAGAGCAGAGGAGCTGAGCAATGTACATAGTGTCCTATCTGCAAGCAGCATCTATGGGAGCAGCAGGAGATGAGGCAGATGGTTAAATAGTGTCGCAAGAAGTTATGCTTATATATTATTGTCGTATCTATTTTGTACAGATTTTTACTGTAATGCATGGTTGATTTCAGTAAATGGATGAAACAAGAAAATATTCAGGAAATGCTTTCAAACCAACGACCCAAAACTAAATTACTTACAAATATTTTAGCTTTGGTAGGTTTCAAAGGCTCCGCGCCCAATATGCACCAGGTTTTGTGTTTCTTGATGTTCTGGTGAAAAAAATAATTAATTTGTTATATTTCTTGTTGTATTATGTATAGATTGATCATTTAAAGAAATCTACCAGTAAGTTTAACAAAAAAACGAACTACCCTCACCTGTGCTCCTCTTCATCCCTATCCCGGCTGTGTTTAATATAATCCCATATTTTATAGAGAGCACACAGATTAGCAGCGCTGCACAGTTTGTCAAATCAGTCCCCTGTCCCCAATGGGGCTCACAATCTAATCACCTACCAGTATGTTTGGAGTGTAGGAGGAAACCAGAGGACCTGGAGGAAACCCACGCAAACATTATAAGAACATACAAACTCTTTGTAGTGTTAACCTAGGTTGGTAGTCTACTTTAATCTTGATACACTGGATCCCTAAAAAAACCTTATAATTAGCAGCACAGAGCGCAGGACAAGATGTCCGGCGCTTCGACTGCAAATTATTCACTTCTACTGCGTGTCATCACCTGCTCTCCAGCGAAGTAATTAGCAGCACGGATGTGCTGGACATCTTGTCCCTGCGCTCCGTGCTGCTAATTATAGCTTTTTTTCCAGGCAATCCCAGAGTGTCAAGATTCAAAGAAGAACACAGCTGGGATAGGGATGATGAGGAGAGTAGGGTAAGTATGTGTAGTTGATTTTTTGTTAAACTTAGGCGGCATTCACACGAACACGTGCCTCGATACACCTCAGGCGTGCTAAGGAGGCGAGAGGGGAGCTGCTCAGAATGCGCAGGGGCGTTCTTATGGCCAAAGATAGAGCATGCTGTAGCTTTTTTGCAGCACGCGACAGTGGCAACAGCGGGAGCCTTAAACAACTATGGGGAATGTATATCCAGCCACACATTTGCTCCCATATATACGTCCCGAATACGTTCGTGTTAGATCTAACTGGTAGATTTTTTTAAAGGGGTTATCCGGGTTTTAAAAATTACTGAGGGCAGCGGGGGCACGCTATTTAAAAATAATACTGTAGTTACTCCTCCCTCCTCGGTCCGTGTCTTTTCGATCCGTGCTCCTGTTTGTTTACAGGGCACAGAGGGGCACAGGCTTCCGGTCCGCAATATGGCCGGCTCTCCCATCCGTCCCTATCTCTCAGCGTTGTAGGCTGGGAGATGGTGTCAGATGGGAGCTCCCTGTCCGCCCTTGTAATGAAACCGGCGCACAAGAGACGGGCCGCGTTGCGAGATATGAGCGTGCGGACGAGTTAGTACATGTTATTATTTTAATAACCCCCCCAGCCGGCCTCAGTATTTTTAGACCCGGAACCCCTTTAAAGGGGTTCTCAAAAATCTGTATGTATTTTGCAGCTAACAGAGATTGTGTGTCGGCGAGTGGGAGTTCGGCGGCTGTTGTGATGGACGGGTGGAGAGTGGGGGGCCGGCCCATGTGAGCGGCTCTACAAGCAGACTGCTGAGCACAGCAGCAGGGCCCCATTACATTGCGTGTAGCGAGGCCCCTGTTACTGCTGTGCTGCTTGCTCTCAGCAGGAAGAGAACAGCACTGATACATTTGTGGTTTGTCATCCATCCCGGGCCCCTGTGCAGTGCAGGCCCCTGCTATGCCCTTTGTTACGCCCCTGGACTAAAGTGGATTGAAACAGGGCTCAAAAAAACATACTGTGGATGGGAGGTAACTTGCTGATGGTTTGGGGGTAGAGTTATTGGACCCCCATAGATTAATTTAATGGGGGTCATTTGTAACCTAAATAAATGAGAGCATGGGCGCTGCCTTATCTATGGCACTTTTAGAAGAAGAGATTCTATGCTCATTATCTCCATCAGCGCCATAGAGGTGAAGAAGAGTATTAGGGGTTAATCAATCCAGGCCTTTGGGGTCCCACTACTTGCACCTTTTTAGATCTACAATTATCCCCTATGGAAAGGGTGTGGCTTGCAGTAAGGGGGCGTGGCTTATGTCGATCACATGGTTGAAATATGGGGTTCAGCTAACTATGGAGATAGACCCTAATAGGTAACATTTTGGCAAAAATAAATAAAATGGGTGCACTTACCCACCGGATATGAACCGTTTCTTAGAGGGTCTTTACCCCTTCTGTTATTATATTGGTGCACAGGGCGTTAATTCTTTTTTATTTATAGTGAAAGTTTTTTTTCTCATCTGCCTTGTATCTATTCATTGTATGGATTTTATAAACTACAGAGAAAAGAGGAAATAGAAGGACAATTTACGTACAATTCTGTCAGGTTGAGAGTTTGGCAAAGGCGTGATTCGGAATTTTTTCCAGTGAATCGCTTGGGATATAGCTCTGCAATAAAAAATAAAAAAAAATCATAAAAATGAAAATAGAAACAGAAGTTTAAAAAGTTAAAAAGTTTATTACATGTGGCATAAACCAATATTCTTTGGCTGGTTGTAGTTATTGCATTTGAACAACTATTTAGCATAGCATAACATGACTGGCTATCAGAGTAATCAGAGCTGTGTGTTATAACGAGCTGTGCACCTGTGTGACATCACATGACCAGGGATATAACGATGCCTGTGCCACCTGTGTGACATCACTGACCGGGACATAACATGCTGTGCACCTGTGTGACATCACATGACCAGGGATATAACATGCTGTGCACCTGTGTGACATCGCATGACCAGGTATATAACATGCTGTGCACCTGTGTGACATCACATGACCAGGGATATAACAAGCCGTGCAGCTGTGTGACATCACATGACCAGGGATATAACGAGCCGTACACCTGTGTGACATCACATGACAGGGACATAACGAGCCGTGCACCTGGTGACATCACATGACCAAGGATATAACGAGCCATGCACCGTGTGACATCACATGACCAGGGATATAACGAGCCGTACACCTGTTGACATCACATGACCAGGGGATATAACAGCCGTACCCCTGTGTGACATCACTGCCCAGTGATATAACGACCGTGGACACTGTGTGACAAACATACCAGGTATATAACAATGCACATGCTGTGCACCTGTGGGACATCACATGACCAGGGATATAACATGCTGTGCACCTGTGTGACATCACATGACCAGTGATATAACTGCTGTCACCTGTGTGACATCCACATGACCAGGGATATAACAGCCGTCACTGTGTGACATCACATGACCAGTGATATAACGCGACCGTGCACCTGTGTGACATCACATGACAGGACATAACGACCGTGTCACCTGTGTGACATCACATGACCAGGGATATAACAGCCGTGCACCTTGTGACAACATCACATGACCGGGATATAAGAGCCATGCACCTGTGTGACATCACATGACTCAGTGATATAACGGCCGTCCCTGTGTACATCACATGACCATGGATATAACAGCCCGTGCACCTGTGTGACATCACATGACCAGTATATAACATCTGTGCACCTGTGTGACACTCACATGACCAGGATATAACAGCCGTGCACCGTGTGACATCACATGACCAGGGATATAACGAGCCTTACCACCTGTGTGACATCACATGATCAGGATATAACGAGCTGTCCAACCTGTGTGACAATCACATGACCAGGTGATAAACGAGCCTGACCTGTGTGACATCACTGAACCATTATATAACATGCTGTGCAACCTGTGTGACATCACATGACCAGATATAACACGTGCACCTGTGTGACATCACATGATCAGGGATATAACGAGCTGTACACCTGTGTGACATCACATGACCAGGGACTTAACGAGCCATGACCTGTGTGACATCACATGACCAGTTATATAACATGCTGTGCACCTGTGTGACATCACATGACCAGGGATATAACGAGCGGTGCACCTGTGTGACATCACATGACCAGGGATATAACAAGCCGTGCACCTGTGTGACATCACATGACCAGGGATATAACGAGCCGTGCACCTGTGTGACATCACATGACCAGGGATATAACGAGCCGTGCACCTGTGTGACATCACATGACTAGGGATATAACGAGCCATGCACCTGTGTGACATCACATGACCAGGGACCTAACTAGCCGTGCAGCTGTGTGGCATCACATGATCAGGGAATGGATTCTATCCATAGTAAGTAAACAATGAAGCTTCCTTTTAAATGACAGCAAGCAGAGATCTAGAAAACTGTGAAAAAGTTTATTGGAAACTTGTATGAGCTTTTATTCAGCAGATATCAATTATTTGCTGAAAGTGGACAACCCCTTTAAACCTTTAACCAGACATGATATACTGATCGGTGCTGGCTCTGATTGATTTAAGCTGTTAAATGCCGCAAGAAAAAGCTGCCAGCAGCATTCAAATGCTGGCAGCCTATCCACGTCTCAATCTTGGTAAGGATCATCACCACCCCTCAAACGGTGACGATCCATCGCTAAATGACAGCCCAGAGACTTAGAGTCCTAGAGACTCCGGGGCCTTTCATTTCCACAGATCTATTATGGTATGTGGTATGAGAAAGTGTCTCAAAAGTCCAGATGTTTAAAAATTTGAAGAGTATTATTCCCATTGGTGAAACCCGAAAACTGGAAAATAAAAAATGTTCGAATCCCCACTTTTTCGTCATTTCGCAGCACAAAAAAAAAAATTATGAAAAATGATCAAAAGAACATATTGGGGCAGATTTACTTACCCAGTCCTGTCGTGATCCAGCGGTGCGTTCTCTGGGGAGGATTCTGGTATTCCAGCGATTCACTAAGGTAGTGCGCCCGATGTCCACCAGGTGTCGCTGCTGCGCTGAAGTCCGTCGGAGTTCACGATCCGTTGCTGGGTGCAGGTAAGCGCGTGTCAAGCGACACTTGTTTTTTTTTTAAATACCGCGTTTTTTTCCGAATCCGTCAGGTTTTTGACGGCCACGCCCCCGATTTCCATCGCGTGCATGCCGACGCCGATGTGCCACAATCCGATCGCGTGTGCCAAAACCCCGGGGCAATTCAGGGAAAATCGGCGCAAAACGGTAATATTTGGGTAACCCGACGGAAAAACGCGATTCGGGCCCTTAGTAAATGACCCCCACAGTTCCCAAAATGGTTACGATGAAATCATCAGCTCGTCCCACAAAAAATATTATACCTTACACATGTCCGTACACCAAGGTATGAAAAAGTTATTGGCGCTGGAATATGGCAAAATGGTGACACTGGGGCAGATTTACTTACCCGGTCCATTCGCGATCCAGCGGCGCGTTCTCTGCGCTGGATTCGGGTTCGGCTGGGATTTATTAAGGCAGTTCCTCCGACGTCCGCCAGGTGGCGCTGCTGCGCTGAAGTTCCCTGGAACGCACTGGAATACACCAAGCCGGGCTGAGTGGAGGTAAGTGCGAGCTCCGCAACACATTTTTTTGTTTTAAATGCGGAGGTTTTTCCAAATCCGTCGGGTTTTCGTTCGGCCACGCCCCACGATTTCCGTCCCGTGCATGCCAGCACCGATGCGCCAAATCCGATCGTGTGCGCCAAAATCCCGGGGCAATTCAGGGGAAATCGCCGCAAATCGGAAATATTCGGGTAACACGTCGGGAAAACGCGAATCGGGCCCTTAGTAAATGACCCCCACTATTTTTTGGTTCAAAAGGTTTTTTTTTCTTTTTTTTTACATCAATTAAAACCATATAAACCCTATACAAATTTGGTATCTCCGTGATTATACCAACCCAAAATATAAAGGGGAGGTACTATTTTGAGTGCACAATGAAAGCTGTAAAATCACAGCCAAAATGAAAATGGAGCAAATTCATTTTTTTCGCCAATTTCACTTCATTTGGTAGTTTTAATTCCATTTCCCAATATATAGGATGGAATATTAAATACCATCACTAGGAAATAAATTTTTCTATGCAAGCCCTTACACAGCTCTATACAGGAGGTCCTCTACTTAAGGACACCTGACTTACAGACAGATCCCTCTGCCCACTTTGAGCTCTGGTGAAGCTCTCTGGATGTTACTTTAGTCCCAGACTGCAATGATCAGCTGTAAAGTGTCTGTAATGAAGCTTTATTCATAATCCTTGATCCAATTACAGCAAAAACTTTGAAAGTCCAATTGTCACTGGGACAAAAAAAAATTTGCCTGGATCTACAATTATAAAATATACAGTTCCGACTTATATACAAAATTTACTTTAGTACAAACCCAAGGAACCGATCTTGTACGTAACCCGGAGACTGCCTGTATGTGGAAGAATAGAAAAGAAATGGATTTTTAAACGAGGGAAGCCAACAATACAGAAACGAAGAAAGGGCATTGGCAGGGGAAGGGGTTAATATCTGTATGATGGCGAATACTTTCAGAATTTCTGTCTATCCGATGCATTTCTTATGCTTCAAACAAGGATTTATCCATTACACAACTTCCTGCTATCTTTAGAGATTTTTTTTTTCTTTTTTCTATCCATAAGAAATGAATAGACAAACCGAAAGCTAAGGTGAAAAAATATAAAAGCAACATGAAGGGTATAAATAAAATAGTATATGGAGTGCTGTAAGCTCCATCAATCAATAGTGCTATGAAAGCAATGTGTGCTCCGCAGGCCTCTCCGGCACAGGTCTAATATCTGTAAAGTGCACCAGGGCCTCACATTGGAGCCCGCATGGAGGAACAGCCTCGTAATATTAACAATACAAAATAAAATATATGACAATCTTTGATATTCACAAACCTGACCTCAATGAGAAATGGAGGGAACACAATGTTCTGATAAGACAGCGTTCCTATCTCTTATAGTGTATCCTCCGGTTATGAGCAGGAAGTTACAGACATATGTTTTACTTCCAAATAATCTTTAAATTACTTTTCAGTAGAGGAAATGTTCCGTAACTTATTTAGATAAACAATGTATTTGTTCTATAGTCGAAAAAGAGCGGGCGGTTTTATCTAAAGACTTGGTGCTTGAATGAAATCTACCATCAAAATCCATCAGGATAAACCAGGGACACTCATCCAGGCACCCGGACTGTGGTAATCTTATTATATGTGTTATCCATGGTCTTTTACCTGTTAAAATCAACTTTTAAAATTATGCTAATGAGCCAGGGGGGCTACCCTAGCCTCTCTTTGATTTTTCTTTAATGACTGTTACACTGTCTCAACTGCCCCCCCCTCCCCCTCTCCCCCGCCCTCACCTTTGCAGTGCACAGCTGCTGAGGAAGAAGGAGAAGGGGGAGACAGTGTTTAAGCTTGTAAAAATATGCAAAGTTTTCCAGGTTGGGATAAGAAAAACCCTTTTTTAGCCACCTTGTAAGGCCACTCCCCTGACATCAAGCATGACCTTCAGGAAGCCTAATGATACCAGTACATCTATTCCAGAAGGAACAGACTCCCAACTATAGACAGCGCTGTTCCTACCTGGTTGGGTCTCCTCAGTACAGCATAAGGAACTGCTTTGGATGGGGGAGAGGCTTGTGACTAGGGTCGGTGTCAGGATCAGGGGTAGTGGATCCTCTGGACCACCGTAGACAATGACATAAGCCGACACCTGGGACCAGAGTCTAGGTGGTACCCGGTTTTCACCAGAGCCCGCTGCAAAACTAGTTGAACTTGTTGCGGCTTGGTACCACCAGGTCGTTCCACAGGTGCGACTTTGTCTGCGATGGCAGCCAAAGCAAAGTACAGAAGCGTGGTCGGGGACAGGCAGGTGGTCGAGACAGGCAGCACAGGATCAGAGTCCGGGACGTAGCAGAAGGTCAGGACAGGCAGCGCATAATTGAGGTCAGGAACGGAATCAAGGTCACAATGGGAATTCAGAATAATCGCAAAGGGCATCAGGAACAAGCTTTCTCTAAGGCCATGAGGCTAAATTCGGCAGGGAACACAGGAAGAGGCTGACTATTTAACAGAATCGGCAGCCGGCAAGCGCCAATTATTGGCGCTCCGGGGCTTTAAATTTTACAGAGCCGGTCTGCATGCGCCCTAGGAGACGGGGAACGCGGGCTTATCAGGGACCGCTGCCGGAGCCAGGAAAGGTAAGTTCCCTACTGGGGCGCACGGAGGTACACGGGTGCGCCTGTGACCCGCCTAGGGGATTTTGGAAAAATATGCAAGGTGGGATAGGGAAAACCACGCCTCTTGTAGCTCCCTTGTAAGGCTCCCTTGACATCAAGCATAACCTTCAGGAAGACCTTTCAGCTTGTGAGTCAGATCACAGAAAGGCTAAAATCAAAGTTGATTTTAGAAGGAAGGAGGCCGCGGATGACTGGATCTTGCTTGGACAGCAACGTGATGGAATAAAAGGGATCCTATAATGGTGGTAGCAGTAATATTCTTAAGGGAATCATTACACTCCACTAATAGGTTCTCCTTGTGGTTTATGGTGGAGATCTGTGGTGACAGGTTCCCTTTAAATCAATGGTGGGGGCTGCAGAAAAAGTGTCAAAATCAGTGGAGTGACATCTATTAAAGGTACAAGAGTTGGCGCTGGTGGAGGTGGTGAAATTCCTCATTAATTGATCTCAAAAATTGAGTTCATGGATGAACTTGGATCCATTCACAGTCTCATAGATTTCTCATTATTGATGTGATGTACAACAGATTGGGCCAAAACACCTCTAACCCATTCATCACCAGAGAAGAATGAAACGGGCATCGGTTCAGCTGGTGAGAGGAGGTGATTGACACATGAATGCGAATCATGCAGGATGGGAAGGTCATCTATCTATCTATCTATCTATCTATCTATCTATCTATCTATCTATACATAGCAGCTGCTACAGGGACTAAGTTGTCAGCAACTTGTAATGATTTGTATTTTAAAGTAAAATCACAGATACGCCCACTTCCAATGTCTTGGTCAAGGGGATAGACACACCCCCTTCCAATTTTACTGTTCAGGGGTCAGGCACACCCCCTTCCAATGTCTGGGTAAAAGGATCAGGCACACCCCCTTCCAATGTCTGGGTAAAGGGGTCAGGCACACCGGCGCACGACCTTAGTGAATCGCTGGAAGACCAGAATCCTCGTCGGAGAACGCGCCGCTGGATCGCGACAGGACCGGGTAAGTAAATCTGCCCCATTGAGGGAGGAATTCACCATGGCTTGTACGTAAGTCTGAACACAACCGTAGAAGCAGTGACTTAGTCGCACTTCACGGCACTGATCGACTACCCTGCTCTTTACATCGGATTGGCAGAGAGTGGCCGCTGCCAGGTCCTGCAGTAGCCGGTGTTGGGCATTCCTAACCCATGCCTGCACACTGCCTATAGCTTATGGCTGTTCAGGCACAGGTTGGGGCGCAATTCTATGCCAGGTCAGACCTAGTGTAGAAGAGCCGCACCAGTGCAGCCTCCTGGTGAATCACATATCTTTTTGGAGTAGAAAAAGGCATAAACCACTGGAAAACGTCTTAATAAAGGTTTTTCACCTGAACCCTTTTCGTAAAGTGGTGTGACAAAGTGGGGCCAGGAACGGAAATTAAAGTTTGCTACAATTGACTGTAGCCTCCTGTTGGTGTTGTATAGTGCAAGACCCACCAAGGTCGTGTGCTTGATTTATAATAAGGCCTATGCCACCGCAATGCTTGATCTCATACTGGATAGCCTAGCGGTCACAATTTGAGATCCCTATCCTACTCTAACTTTGCACCTTTTATTCACCTCTCGGAAAATGCATAAAAATTTGGTATATATTTTTGGCAAACTGCGGCGTAACTTAGAACACACCCACTTTCAGGCTGTCGCTCTCCTTTCTTGATAAACCACGGCCACTCTATGTGCTAGTTGTAAAAGCTTCTAAAAAGTGTCTAAAACATTATTAAAATGTGGCATAAACCAAAATTCTGGCACACTTATTATGATTTTTTCCCCCTCATTGTACAAATCATTCTGTATGTAAGAGTTGTTCACGTTGTGCAGCTCTCAGGTAAGTTACGGCCTATATTACTGCATGTTTCCCCGTAGGACTATTACAATCCGGGTATGAAAGGTCATGTGCATTAGTACAAAGAACATTTCACCTAACGCCGGACTGTGCGCTGATGAGGGAAATCTCACAGTAACACGGGTCACCATTCAAACAGAAGGAGACAAAGTAACAGAAACAGGAGCAAGGAAATATTTGGCAAGCGAACAGAGTCTGATCTGATTTGTAAAATGAGCTAAGTGATATAAGCTGCCAGGAACGACATAGTACTTTGATGTTGTATGAGCAAACATCTAGCTATGCCCCACAGAGCTGGAAATTGCAACTACTACCCTCTTTGCCGTTTGGGCGGGTCGGGGGCAGTGCCGGGCCCTGCAGTGGGCTGAAGCGGGGCAGGATGCCTCACGCTTGCACAATAGCTATAGCCTGTGCAGGTCTACTGAGCTTGGCAATTGTGCCTACATGCCGAATATCTATCAGGAGGACAGAGCCTTCAGATAGATCCGGCAGGGGAAGGTTTGGGTAATTAGCCACATGATGCGCCTGCACTTGATACATCTCTCCCCCAAATCTCTGTTGGGCAGAGTGATATTACGTGCAGACGTATACAGTTGGGTGTCTTCAGCATAAAGGTCAAACTGAAAACCAAATCTGTCTAATGATGACAGTATAGAGGAAAAAGAGAAGAGGACTCAAGACTGAGCCCTGAGGAACCCCGAGCAGTAAGGCCGTGTGTGACCCGTATGTTTTTTTACATTTCTTGCTTAAAAAACTGTTATATACAGTTTAAACAGGGTTAGTGGAGAATATGACACCTGTATAAAAAAGGTGAATATTCACACGATCGTATGGGGGACGATATACGTCCCCCCATACATCGCAATGGGCGCAAGCGCCCAACGGGAGCGGTACAGTGCAGTACACATGCGGGACCCTACCTCTCCATACCCCATAGAAAGATAGGACATGTCCTATCTCTCTCCGGAATACAGCGCTGTGTGCCATATATTCCTATGGAGAGGGGCGGGGTTGAGCGGCGCTCTCCCCCTCCTCCTCTCCCCTGGCACTGCCGTTGCCCGCCGTGCTATGGTACAGCAGGCAACGGCAGTGTGAATGTAGCCTGAATTTGAGAAAACTACATAAGATTTATAATAATACAATCATACAGCATTTGCCGTGGGTCAGAAACTGACACTCACATCCTAAAAGATTTAAGTCATTGGGGGAAAGGGAAGAGGTCAACAGAGCCGGACGTCCCGCCTGTCATCATGGAGTAGTCTCAGTGATGCTGCATAGAATATTTTGGGGAGGGGGGAGGGAAAGAAAGCATTGAGTGGAGAAATACCAGTACATAGTCTTCTCACTTCAGGGTAAAGCATCAGAAGCAAGGAGAAGTAGAGTAAATGATTTTGGGGTGCGATTAGGATAAGTCTCCCGAGTCCTCTCTCAGGTGTCTTTTACACAACTGTAATTCGAAGAAAGAGAACAAGGGAAACAAAGTCATTTTATTCTTCTAGTCTGGCTGTTTGCACATCTATTGCTTGTGTCACCGATATGTAACCCATATGCCGTCGTAAACTCTCCGTATCCGCAAAAAAATATAGTGGGCTGGCACCCTCATGATCTGGTATCCTGGGCAACCCACAGCAAATATTGGCCATATTTAGTCCGTTTTTTTGTACTCCCATAGACCTCTATGCAGAAACCATACTGCAAAACCAGCAAAATATAGGACATGTTCTATTTTTCCCATTGCGATGTGACGACCAGTTCACAGTGAGGTGAGGAATACATAGATACATAGCCATGACCAGATTCACAGCCGTAATTCCTATTAAAGTCAATGGGGCAGTTTCTTAGACATAAAAAAAAGTTTGGGTGAACGTTTTTACGCCTAAAATACGGTCATTTGCCTTAGGCCTAAGAGGAAGAGAAGATAAGAGAGAAGAGACTGAGAGTGCGGTCAGAGAGATAGGAAGAAACCCAAGAGAGTACAGGGTCCTACAGGCCAATGGAGCGAAGCATCCTGTGGAGGAGATGATGGTCCTCAGTATCACAGTAGTCACCTTTAGATTTTGTGATATTATCCATATGATGACGGAACAGCGGAGGTGATTTTCCCAAGACACGACAGTCTCTGGTTACACCACATACATAAATGTCATGTACAGTTCACAAAGGGCAGCAGATTTATGAATTATCCTTATATCCCATAGAATCCAATCACATCACTGCTTTCATTATCCAAAAACACCAAGAGAAATAAAATTCTCTGCCTTGATTGGTCGCTATATTTTGATGGTTGTTATGGCCGCAGTATCATACACCCCCCCTGTGTGTGGAATTACTTCCTGCTTTGATCTCAGATACAATAAACCAGTTGATTCCAGCATAAAAAAATGTCCTCAGACAAAACAAAACCGAGCAAAAATAAACTGCTCATTTATGTCCTGTTTCACCTAATTAGGATCATAATTGGGAAAGATGATCTGCTGCCAAATTGTCCTTAAACAGAACATGAAAAACACAATATTCTGGAAAATGAAAGACTCAGGGTTAAAGGGAAGCGATTCAAGACATCAAACCACCAACAAGTCCTTATGGACATCAGCGTTCGTGTCCCAAATCACCCGATATCATCTCTGTCCGGTGCTGTGATAATAGTCGGCGCCTATCTCTGCTCCAATGAGGCTGTCGTAGTAGACTGGTCCTACGACAAATGCGCTGTATAGCCGGGGTATACTGTAACCGAGGGTAACTATGCACCTAAGGACACGATGGACACCATGGTGGGTGAAAGAGAAAGCTCGACCTGGTGTGCAAGAACGTGTTCTTAAAACGGGACGCAAAAACAGAAAGTTTGCGACCTGTTTCTTCTGGGTGGAGATGGTAGGGTGAGGAGTGCTCACTTCATCGGAGATGAACAACACTGAAGTCAAGCTCTCCCCACCTCAAGATGTCACATCTGCTGTGATTGATGTCATGCACCAGACTTCTGGGGAGCTGGTATGTGATGTCCCAGGATAAAAGACCATCAATTACATTGCAGAGAATGTTCTGTGGAGTAGAGAACTTTACTAGAATACTAAACTCTCCGCCTCTGTGACTTTATACAACCAGTTTAGATCTCATTTCAAACGAGATTTTCTGGAAAATGCCACATTGTTGACCCATGAAAGAAACATGATCTGTAAGGTGTCTGTCAAGTCTGCTTGAACACATATTGATAGTGGTTTATTGGGTAAGTTTCTGATGACAGGTTCCTTTTTAAGTCCCTAAAACCAGTCTACTGGGAGCATCTCCATCTTCAGGCTATGGCAATGGAGTGGTCTAAGTCTTCACCTATCAGTTTCACAAGAACAGGCAACAACACTCCTGAATACTATATACAGGCGGTCCCCTACTTTAGAACACACGGCTTACAGACGACCCTTAGTTACAGACGAACCTCTCTATCACTGTGGTCTTTGGTGAAGCTCTCTGGATGCTTTACAATAGTCCCTTGACTGCAATGATCAGCTGTAAGGTGTCTGTAATAAAGATTTATTAATAATCCTTGGTCCCATTACAGCAAAATTTTGATGTCACTTGATGACAATTTGATGTCACTGGGGCAAAAATTTTTTTTGTCTTGATCTACAATTATAAAATACACAGTTTTGACTCAAATACAAATTCAAATTAAGAACAAACTTATGGAACTATACGTAACCCAAGGACTACCTGTCATGTATTCCAATGGATTCCATCAGCAATCAGAGGACCACAGCTTCCAGACTCAATTGGGACAAAAGAAAGTTTAATTAAGAGAAAGTTTCATTTAAGTGAGGTGAAAATAGATACCATCAGGTTGAGATGATTTAGTACCTCGCAGCCTTTATGATGCTGTGTTGACGCATCATGGGATTAATAACAGACAGCAAAGACATAGAAAAAATTTACAACCAATGTGATCAGAGCAGATAGAAGGCTACAAAATAAGGAAAGAAGAGCCCTTATTTTATATATGTTGCAATCACATAAGGGGTGTCGGGATGAAAGACAAATTCAGGAGCGTTTCATTGGTAACTTTGCCTGGAGCGTACCACCAGTCAGCTTTACAATGTCAATATCCCGAAATATATGTAAGAGATGAGTTGCTGAACTCATCTTGTTCTTTGCTTGTAGGCTCTTGCGCCTCGTAGCACAGCTCATATAGTATTCTCAGCTCCGGCACAAAACCGATTCACTACACTGGATACTGCCTATCCTCAATAAATTCAGCAAGCATGAATCCGGGAATGTCGGAATGAAATTGAGTCGAAAGCCATAATTGTGTGAAACGGTACTTTTTTCTTAAAATAAGAAATCTTTTCTTTCAAATGCCTCATAAAATTGTAAGCAAGTTTACGGCTCACTAACTTTTTTCAGTATTGCTTTTTTTTCCCCCCCGAAAATCACCTCTTTACTTTCAAACCTTAAAAGCTGTAGAGAGAAGCACAGAGGGAACTAAAAGTGAAAAATGATGATATCTTGTCCATTTAAGGATCCTGTTACTTGCAGCCAGCTCTTGTATTACCATTGTCTGCTACGAGATTCCTACTACACATTCATTTATTTTATTTTGTTGTGAATATGTAAGCGGTCTTGCATGAATATTTTAATGGTGTTTGCTTAGGAACGACACGGCTAACCTCTTTATGGCTGGAGACGTTCACTCCATCGTAATAAGAATTCCAAATATTTTTCCTTGAAAATCCAAAACTATTACCGTACTTTGGTTAGTCTCAGTTATTTAATCCGTTTTTGCATCCGTTATTTTTAGCCAAAAGCAAGTGTGGAGACGAAAGGTAGATAAAATACAAGGAAAGGCCTGCACCTGCTCTGTGTTTGACCACTCCTGGTTTTTCTCCAAAGAACTGATGCATAAAACTGAAAAAAGGTTTTAACAGGTCCGTACTAAGGCACTTACTGACATCCCATCCATTCATAAAGTCAACTTTCACATATGCTTAAAGGCTGGCCTGGATGGAAGACCTGAAGTTCTGAGTCACCAGGAGAAGAAGGGTGGAAATCAAGACTAAGAAAGGGTTAAAGATGAAGAGGGTGGTGAAGGAGGGCACAGATGAAAGCTTAGCAGAGAGTGGGAGAAGGAGGGTGAAGATTAGCGCCTAAATGGGGAAGATAAAGGGCAGCAGAGATAAGAGGGGGAGGAGAAGGAGGGCAGAGACTAGAGCATAGATTGGGAAGGAAAGGGAAGGCGGAGATAAAAAGGGACAGGAAAAGGAGGGCAGAGATTAGTGCCTAAATGGAGAAGAAGAAGGATAGCACAGATATGAGAGGGCAGGAAAAGGAGGGCAGAGATTACAGCCTAAATGGGGAAGAAGGACAGCAGAGATATGAGAGGGCAGGAAACGGAGGGCAGAGATTAGAGCCTAGATAGCGAAGGAAAAGAAAGGAGGAGATAAGAAGGGGCAGTAGAAGAAGGGCAGAGATTAGAGCCTAGGTAGCAAAGGAAAAGATAGGAGGAGATAAGAAGGGACAGTAGTAGAAGAAGGGAGGAGTTGACAGTCCACAAGGGACTCAAAAAGAAGGATGAAGATGAGATCTGAAAATGGGACCTAAGGGGAAGAGCAGGTATGGGAGCTGAGCTTTGGCTAGAGATAGGAGGTGGAGATGAGAGCCAAGAAGGCCCAAGGGAAGCAAAGTGAAGAGAAGTGTGGACCGAATTAATTAGGTATGGAGAGATACTGCAACTGACGGCTTTGAACTGGGAAAGTTGCAAAATTGAGACTTAAAAACAGTTCTCAAACACTATATACAAGCAACGAGTAAAAAGGTTCTATAGTATAAAAGAGAGGTATTTGGGGACATTGATGTGACAGGTACCCTTTGATCCTATCTTTAAGGGAATATATTACCAATTTTCTTTGTGACTATTAAAATTTTTTACAGTAGATTTGTTTCTTCTATTTTCAGTCCATAATTTTATACGATAAGATCTTGTTAACAAGGCCAAAGGCAGCAATAGACTGTCTATATAATTACCTCATATAGGAATATTCAAGACCTATCCAAAGGTTGGGTCATTAATAGTTGATCAGTGCCGGACAACCATATTTAATTCAATAGGTGCCTACAGTGTTAAGACTACTGACTGATTAGCAGTGGGGCCAAATGTCACACTCCCACCGACAAACCATAATGACCTGCCCCATGGATAGGTCAGTGATAGTTTGGGGCCAGAAAACCTCTTTAAAGTTTTTCTGAAGAAGTCAACAGTAGGCTTCAGACAGATCCAATGGGAGACTGTATGGGCAGTGGGTTGGCACAACAGATGTTGAATATGCATATCTAAATCAAGTGAAGAGTTGCTGTAATTAATACATAAATTGCAGGACAACAATCAATAGACCTCATTTTTGCCATTTCTTAAATAACTGGTTCCCATTGTGGATCTCCTAGTTTTTTGTAAGTTTTAGAAGAAAATCCATTGTTTCTTGAGTTTTATGAAGTCAGCTCCTAGAAATGGCATTTTGCAGACACTGGACAGGCAGTGATAGGAAGATGCAGCTCAATGTTAAAGGTGCATTAAAAGAATTAATGATCTGGAAGTAAACGTGTAGACACAATCCTGTCTGCCAAGACAGAAACTGTCCAGAACTGATATTGCCTTTTGCCCAATAATGGAATATGTGAAAACTGAATTGTACTCTCTTCTGCTTTACTCAGGTCAAGATGTTCTCTTAATTGTATTCCTTGTCACAATTTAGCCAAGCCAAAGTTTCTCTAAAAAGGTTACAACAAACAACGAGCTCCTTTAAAGAAGTTTGGCATGTGTCATAATGGAAGCCGATGCTCTGCAATTCCAGAGGAACTCATGTCCATGTTAATGAGTGGTGGGAACCTTCCAAGGAATGGGGTCCTCACAACTTCTTTGATGTAACAACACAAGGTGGATAAGAAATTGGCAATTTTAATGTAAATTAATTGATGTGCACTGTGTCTACTGTCCTATCTCTGCTTTTCCTTGGTTCCCGTGTCTCTCATTGTTCTGCATGCCTCCTACTCCTACCAGCCAATGGTTCCTGGGTCCTCAATCCTGTAGACGTGTCAGATTGTCCTCAGTCCTACTGTTGCAAATTTGTTCTCACTCCTGATTATCCCCATCACACTTTAGGAGGTGCATAAATGGAGTATTATATGGAGGTAGGTATATATAAGGAGAGTATTCCTGTGTTCTGATGATTTTCTTTGACTGCACCGTGGTTTTGTACTCTTCTCTGTTGACAAGCCATGGTCTGTTTCTTGGATGTCTATTTGAAGACTTTACGGTTGTTTGACTAGTCTCCACCTGACCCCCTGGTACTTTGCCTTTGCATACTTTGACCCCGGCTGTCACCTACTCTGAGACTATTCTGAAATGTAACAGCCTTGTGTCCTTATTGCAGTGCATTCCAGATCCGAAAGGATAAAAACCAACTGTAACACATAGATAACGACCCTTGGATTAGCCTAAATCCAAACCTGTTGGTCAGTACAATGGGCCCACAACCAGCTGCTTACTTTAGTCAAGCAGCTTCTGTTTCTTGGATTGTGCATCTTTTACTTTTTGAGACTATCTTCCTATTTGTACATTTCTAAAATCATTTCCAAATAGTGTCTTCTCCCGGGTCAATTAGTCAAAGGATATTTCGCCTTAGCACATCCAGTTCTTCATATCCGGTAAACATGTTTTCCATCAAACATTACAATTTAGCCAATACTAAAGAATTAGATCCTATCATTTTCTTTAATTTACTTAATACCTCATAAAGTAGAAATTCTGTAACATTGAATTTATTCACTACCCTATTACTCTTTCGAGTCTGAAATCAAATCTTGTTTCCTCATTAGTTGAGTTTCTGTATATCTTCGACACTCTGGAACACGCTGACATGAGAAATAAGTAAAAACATCAACTTCATGTGGAAGTTGGAATTACAGATGGGTGTACGTGCGACTTGTTTCCTGAAGATTTTCTCCAGCTATTTCCTCGTGGCTCCTTGATTGACGTATACATCCATTACCACATAGCAATTGCTAGTATCCTTCACAGCTAGTCTAGGACAGACGACTCAAAAATAGACTTTCCACTACTTAATAAACTATGTGTGGAGGAAGGAAAATCATCTTAGGTGTTTATTAAACCTTCTTCACAGATTTCAAGAGACAACTTCAGAAAATTCAAGCTATGAGTTAGAAAACTGTAATATAAAAAGTTTCTGGTATCCAAGAGTATGCCCTAAATGTAAGATCAGGTGAGTTCCCCCTACTAGGACCTATCGAGAGAAGTGACGTCCTACCAATATACAAATGGAGAATGTATGGAAATATGGATACTTATGTACAAAACTCCTTCTTACAATTCTATGGAAGATATGGGATAAGGCAAGTAGTCGCGGGAACGTGCCACCATTTTCTGTGGAGGAAAATTTTTTGAAAAAGGAACTTTTACGAAGGTTTTACTTTGTATTTGAAGGTGAGCCATTTAGCCAAGGGGTAGATAACTTTTGAGGTTCTTGTTTCTGTGCTCGTCAGATCGTTTTGTGGGCCATGGGGGGATGTATCATGCACCAGCATATAATGCAAACCCTGACCCCAGCACTTGCGGGATCATTGTGCACCTGGCTCAGTAAGCCAAGGCCGAACTGGCATTGAACTGGACTATAGTCTGCAATCTGCACTTGTGGGATCATTGTGCACCTGGCTCAGGAAGCCAAGGCCGAACTGGCGTAGAATTGGACTATAACCTGCAATCTGCGTCCGGCACTGCTGAACCAACGCCTTGCCCAACCAATGAAGAGGGCAGATTTGTTGGAATTTGCAAATGTGCACCAGGAATTGCACCTATATCCCCCCTCTATTAAATAGGATGGGCATAAATTGGAGCAGATTTATCAAAAGTCAATATTCTGCACATTAGCATGAATTTTTCTGCACTGATTTTCCCCACAAAGCCATGCTCTCTTCTGGAGGTAAAACTCTTAATAAATCTGGCACAAGGCATTTAAAAAATATTTTTGCTGCAAATTCCAACAGAATTCTGACATTAACAGATTGATAAATAAAAGTGATCAGGGACACAGTGGCAAGCAGACCGATCCTGGTGTGTTTTTAAACATGCATTTTTGCATCTTTACCCTGCGTTTGGCTGGTTTGAACCTGTTATTCTTCATTTCTAGAGGTGTAAGCAGCTGTGGTAACATTGTCACAGCTGCTTACACTTCTAGAATTGAATAAAAATGGATTCAAACCAGCTAAATGCAGAGTAAACATGCAAAAATGCATGCGTTTTCATGCATCAAGAATGGCCCGAGAACGCACCATGTGACTGCACCCTTAGGATGACCATTATAAATGTGATTTTATAACAAAGGACAATGAAGATGTTTTAGATGCTATCTAGCTTCATTCTGTCACTCTGTCATGGCCATGCTGTTGCCCATAATTTTGGCATAATGGTGCGATTAAGCAGCCTCAGAGGCATCCATGCATGCTGCCCCTGCTGTTTCCTGTCCATTTCCGTGGTGTTTCCATCCTTTTCTGAGGTTCCCAGGTGTTTGGCCAAGCTTCCCTGTGCAGAGCCTTGGTCCCCTTGAAAAATGCTCGAGTCTCCCATTGACTTCAATGGGGTTCGTTATTCGAGACGAGCACTCGAGCATCGGGAAAAGTTCGTCTCGAATAACGAGTACCCGAGCATTTTAGTGCTCGCTCATCTCTATTTGAGACCTTTAGTTGTATTGGACCTTAGGCAGTTTTGTACATAGTAGGAGGTTATAATATGGGCGGTAGCTCTTAGCCCATGGCTTCTAGGAGGCCAATGGCCACCCAAACCACCCACCACGTTTTATACTTCCATAAAGAGATAATAAAGAGATGGACCTTCAGCCCTAAAATCTACATACATTTGTGCTGCTGGTTCTCAATATACATACACATTGCATAGTTTTGCAGTTTAAGGACCATTAGAGGAACTTTACAGGTCCTGGAAAGTCTCTTGTACCTTTAAAGGTACTCTAATGTTCCTTGAACTTCAAAACTTAAAGTAGATAGAAGACAGGAGGCTTGGATCTGGTTTTGAATGAAGGCAATATGCATCAAAATGTTAACAAAAATTAGACTTGTGGGGGTCCATAATTTTCATGATAATTTGCCCCAGGTTGTACTGAAGCAGATATATCACATTGTCAATTGGGGGTGAATTATCAGAAGTGTCTGAGAGGAAAACTGTTTTAGTTAGCAACCAATCAGAGGGGGTGTACCTGTGGCCTCTATAAGTAAGCAGCACATCTATATAATCAGTCATGATTACCGAATTGGATTCTAGCCTATAGGGGCTTCTTTTTCAATGATCAGTTATGGGTAATATGTTTATTTAATATGTGCATTTATACATTTCCCAATCTGGATTCTTGCCTATAGAGCATAAGAAATAACCATCACTATTTGAGTTGTTATAGAAAAACATTGCCATGTGTCAAGATAATAAAATAGCGATGAAGACAAAGAATCCCAAATGCAAGTGGTGCTTGTGACATTCCAAACACCACAGATCCAACTGTAGACAAAAAACAAAATCTGTCCGGAACACTTCAAACGCATGGCCAAGCGCCGAAACGCGTCGATCTATTGATACAGCTATGTTGGGCTGTAAGGAGATTTTATATCAATAAAAGAAGATCCATTGACCATACCCGGTGTGAGTTTGTAGCACGTCAGACACAGCGTGGATTTTGATTATATCTTACTCCCAATTTTTACAGTTTTGAAGGGGTTTCGTTTCCCCATGCAAGATGCATTTGCATGACCACCACCCCATTTATTGTTATGAGATTACAGTGTTAGAAAAGTGAATAGAGCAATAGTCATACATGCGCACCACATCTCCATTTACATGGGGGTTCCCCATTCTTGCAAATACTGGGGATCCTAGAGTGTCATTTTTCGGGGTATTGATGCCCTTTAAACTTCATGGGTGCTTTATTACTAAATTGCTTTTCTATGCTGATAGTTTTTCGGTTCAGTCTTGCAGGAGTTGGTCTTCTATTCTTTCGCCAACAAATTGTTGTCCCTGCAGACTTTCCATCTGGAAAAGAATAAAGTCACAGACCTTTAATCTGCAATTCAACACAATCTACTAGTTTATAAAGCATGTGGTCTGGCTTTGATCTATCTATAAAATATTTGAAAAGCAAAACCTGAAAAAAAGGAAGCGGAACCAAACTAAACAAAATTAGAATGGATCAGTAATTTCCAGGGGAACATGCAATGATTTTATTAAAACACATTTTGCTATATTTAGTAGTTTTGACCAGAAAGAAATCCCCAACCTTTAAAGAAAATAAAAATCTAAAAAATGATATCAAAACATAGGAGGAAGTCAACAAAACAAAGAGATGATCACGTTGTTCTTCATTGTCTATAAAGGTTGTACCATTGTACCATAGTCTTGTGTTCCACAAACTACATTTCCCATAACAAGCAAATTTCCTACGATTTCCAACAAAGCATAAGATCGTAGGTAAATTTATTGATATAGCACATCCAGCCAAAACTTTAAGGTCTGTGGGGTAGGGGGTGTACCTGTGGCCTCTATAAGTAAGCAGCACATCTATATAATCAGTCATGATTACCGAATTGGATTCTAGCCTATAGGGCTTCTTTTTAAATGATCAGTTATGGGTAATATGTTTAATTATATGTGCATTATACATTTCCCAATCTGGATTCTTGCCTATAGAGCATAAGAAATAACCATCACTATTTGAGTTGTTATAGAAAAACATGGCCATGTGTCAAGATAATAAAATAGCGATGAAGACACAGAATCCCCAAATGCAGTGGTGCTGTGACATTCCAAACACCACAGATCCAACTGTAGACAAAAACAAAATCTGTCCGGAACACTTCAAACGCATGGCCAGCGCCGAAACGCGTCGATCTATGATACAGCTATTTGGGCTGTAAGGAGATTTTATATCAATAAAAGAAGATCCATTACCATACCGGTGTAGTTTGTAGCACGTCGACACAGCGTGATTTTGATTAATCTTACTCCCAATTTTTACAGTTTTGAAGGGGTTTCTTTCCCCTCAGAATGCATTTGCATGACCACCACCCCATTTATTGTTATGAGATTACAGGAAGCGGAACCAAACTAAACAAAATTAGAACGGATCAGTAATTTCCAGGGGAACATGCAATGATTTTATTAAAACACTTTTGCTATATTAAGTAGTTTTGACCAGAAAGAAATCCCAACCTTTAAAGAAAATAAAATCTAAAAAATGATATCAAAACATAGGAGGAAGTCAACAAACAAAGAGATGATCACGTTGTTCTTCATTGTCTATAAAGGTTGTACCATTGTACCATAGTCTTGTGTTCCACAAACTACATTTCCCATAACAAGCAAATTTCCTAAGATTTCCAACAAAGCATAAGATCGTAGGTAAATTTATTGATATAGCAAATTACACCAAGTTACCTTTCCGCATAATAATATTCTGATAAAATATGATGACCCTTTAAATATTCTTGACTGTTTTAAATCAAGGTAGACCAAGTACTGGAAATTGAGGCAGAGCCACCATGTCATGTTGCGTTTCAGTCACCCAAGTTGCCCCATGGACCTTTCGTCTACTAGAGAGTAGTGCGGGTAGTGAAGTATGTGGGGCCAATTGTGTTCTGGATATGACCATGTGGATGGACACTTTTTTTTAACAAACTTTTACTAAACTCAGAAAGTTACAACTTTGTTCTCATAATCATTTGGGATACAAGGTGTCAGACTCTTAAAGGGAACCTGTCACCAGGAAATCCATTTTTAGCACTCCCCCAGTCCCCACAGAGCATAGTACATACACTGCCAAAGTGTTTTTGTATTAAAAATTGGTTTTAAAGAAAAAAAAAGATATGTTATTTTGTACCATATGCTTTCATTAGCATCTGCTGTGTGACTAGGCAGTTGCCTTTTGGGAGGAGCTGGAAAGGAGCAGTTCCCCCCCACCCTTGGTAAACCACTCCTCCATGTGACCTTTTCAAATATACGCAAACACCCATCACTTGGCTTAGCGACGCCCCCTGCTCCTCTACAGCCAATCCCGAGTGAGGGGAGTTATTTATATATTTGAAAAGGTCACATGTTTTCCAAGGGTGGGGGGGGAACTGCCCCTTTCCAGCTCCTCCCAAAAGGCAACAGCCTAGTCACACAGCACATGCTAATGAAAGGTACAATATAACATATCTTTTTTTCTGTAAAACCAATTTTTTATACAAAAACACTTTGGCAGTGTATGTACTATGCTCTGTGGGGACTGGGGGAGTGCTAAAAATGGGTCTCCTGGTGACAGGTTCCCTTTAATGATCACAATCTCCTTTCAAGCTGCATTCACTATTCTTATGAATGATACTGGAAACAGATAGTGTGGAAGATGAAACCTCTGTAAGATCTTAGGTGAGCCCTTATAATGTGAAGTGATAGCAGTTCACATCAAAGAGAATCATCCATCACCAACTATACACCAACTCCAACTCTTTGCACCATTGAATATGTTCTGCTCGACTAAGTTACATTTTTTTCTCTAGCCCCCACCATTCCTAAATAGCCAATAAAAATAATTCTAGTACACTATAATAATAATTCCTTTATTTATATAGCGCACACATTGATTACGCAGCGCTGCCCAGATCTTGCCAAATTTTGCCTTTAGACAACTCACCTGACAGAACCAGATAAGTATATTAGGTACTGAAACTAAAAACACCTAGAAACGTTAAGACTGGAGAAAAAATTCCAAGTGTGTCAGAATCGGTGGTGCGGAACATATTCTAGGATGGATTGGAAGATGAAGAGTTGGAGTTGGTGAAGGTGTTGAAAGGTCCCCTGTACCTGTATCTATGGTACTGTGCTTAGCTTGGTAGAGAGTTTATAGTAAATTAGTAAACAGCGTAGACTATAATAGGCTTTTGTCCATGTACAATATAGGAATGCCTTGGTGCCATGATTGTCTTTGATGTCTACTCTTTAGTACAGAATTATTTATATCTAGAGTGATGGTACGTGGTTGGTTATTTGCAGAGCTTGGGGAGACTGCAGTTGGATGAGGCCAGGACATTGATGAAGCGCAACGTTTTGTTAATTTATAGATCTGAGAATTGATCTTACGTTCTTGAGATTCATAGTCAATTTGATTGAAACCTTAAATTAACTCAGAAAAGAATTTAAACAAAACATTCCCACATACGGGGTTACTTTACACATTTTCACAAATGTTTCCAATGTGCAACTCCATATTTGTGTTTCCCTAAAGTAAACCCACTTAGCCAATTAATTTATTAGTGAGTGCATCAATGTTACCCAACAGTCATGGGTAAATCCCTACATTGTCACTACTATGTCATTAGTATGAAGCATATATCTTTCCCCTGTACTTGTGTTCACTAATAAGGAATCATGTCAAATATGTGTTGATTTTGTACCCAAGGCCACAGCTGGATTGAGGCATGCTTGTGGCTTGAGTGCCCCTGAATTTCTGAAAGGTTCTCTTCAAGGGATTTACAGGAGAATGAGTTAACACAAAAGAAGCTGACCTCACCCATCTAATACCACTCCAAAGCTGACACAGCCCAGGACCTCCATTGGGTTTTACTTCCTGGACACAAAAATACTGCTCAACCAATGAGAGGATTAGGAGGTTCACTGCAACTACCTCTGATTGGCTGAGTAGTTACTTCCTGTTTGTCAAGAAGTATCAGTGTGGAACTTCTGAAAATTATTGGTAGGGTATCTGTAAAGTATGTGTTGCTTCTCTTATCTGAAAACTTTACTCTTCTTAGACCATTATTAAAATGTTTTCCTGAACAACTTTTTCAGCGGGAGGCTAATGCAGGATTTTTGGAACACTGTACCAGAAAAACTGCACTATAAGGATAAGGATAACCTGGTAATTATTGGAGGCTAAGTGGTGAGACCCCCTGTGGATGGTCTACTGTACCCAAGGTCAAAAAAGCATGTGAGCTACCGCTCTATTCAATGGGGAAAGTAGCTGAGCTTAGCTTTCTACACCAGTGCCATAGAGCTGTAGCTCTGTTCATCTGGGGGTGTAATGGACCCCAATTCTCATTATTGATGTGGGTTACATTACTGCGACTCTAACTGTTTTTCAGTTATTCCCTATTCATAACTTGTTGTGACGGACCAACCCCTTTAAAATGAATAAAATAATGCAAATAAAATGGCCGTCCGACTTCGTGAGAAGGTTCAATGTAGTCCATACTGTCATTCTATATTGATCCATGAATAAAATGTCTTCTTTTCTCATTGAAGGGATATCTCAAAAACCCAAATTAGCTCTCTACCTCACCACGGATTGGATACCATAAAAAAATTGATCGCAAACCACGCTTACAACTTAAAAAAGCTGCCACCGTTGGAAATGTTTTCGGATCTGATTGAAGCCAATCTAACCTACCCGAGCCATTGCTGCGCTTTCGAAAATTGGAAAAAACAGAAAAGGTACGGTAGGTTTCCTTTAATATAACCACTGAAAATATTTTTTTTAACAATGTCCAAGAATATATCGAGGCTTTTGATTTTACACCGTGTTCATTAAAAACACAAAGTAGTACGGAAGCAATCACCTCTGGTAACCTACAGAAGTACGGACTGTGCAAAATGGGAACTACTTGTTCTGCGGCGTTTAAATTATAATATACGTCTCCCATGTTATTAACCTAATAATGTGACATACAGGATTCCAGTAAAGTATTGATTGGGAATGTATGGGCCTAGGAAAAGGCAATTAAAATAAATTGTGTGTGAAATAGGAACTGCGTTCACCTGAGGTCTTGTGAGTTATGTCATTGGAAGTCTCATGTCATTTTTCAGCGTCTTGGCACCACATGCAATAGATATAACGCGCAGAACCTGCCATTCACGACATTAGAAAGACAAACTGCTCCATGGGCCGTAGATTTGCCACCTGTATGTCATTGAAAAATGATTGAACGTCTTGCAAAATCTATGATGTTGTCTCATTGCCCACAATTTTACTACTAGTATTATTTTTACTATGAAAGGAAATAGGATTTTTTAAACAGTAGACTCATTATATATTTAGTTTAGCTTTATGGACTCCCTACTGACATTGAGTTAAATTTTGAAGTAAAACCGAGCCGCTCCTACTACAGTCCAATTGTAGATACGGGCAGCTGAGATTTAGATAACCATCATGCTGTAAAGATTGTGGTTGCAGGTTTTTGTCATGGAATTTTGCTAGATTACCCAAAGGGACTTATCAGCTAAGGGTCACCTATAAACTTATGAATATTGTGGGGGGAGTGTCCTGCAACATGACCATGCATATCAAGAGAAAATTAGCGGCCTCATTGAATAGACATGCAAATATTCGTTTGGATGTAGATGTAGATTTTTTTTTTTTGACGCATCATGGTCAAAACTGAGAGTTACAGTTCACCCAATGTTATTTAGTGTCCCCATTCAGCCTTGATTTACTGTGCCCTACTACCTTGAGAAACCAGGTAAGAGAGGGCGGACCGAGCCTAATGGCTTTTTGCAGTGGCGTGACCTGCAGCTGATAGGCCCCGACTATAATGTATGGTTTATAGCACTAGTCCTCTCATATGGGAAAGTGACACCTTATGGGCCGATAAGCCCCCTGAGTCTGGTTGCAACCGAACCCTCTGCACCCATCAAGTTACACTTCTGGCCTTCCTCATAGTGCAATGAAATGCTCATGTGCTATAAAATAAAACTGAAGTTTTTTTTGCTTTCAGGCAACATATTTTGTGTAAAGGGTATTCCTTAATTCCCCCTTGTGGGCTAGAAGAGGGGTGCCAAAAAAATGTTGACCAGCTGTCACCTACTGTCTATGATAGGCAAGTAGGTAGGGACAGCCTATGGGCCTAGCATTAGTGCTCACTGTGTTTCTCCTCTCCTTTTCCATCTTATTGTCTGTTCTCAAAGAGCAGCATTGCACCAGGAGTAACAATCTTATATATCGGGAGGCCAGAACTATAATTTTAAAGCAGCTTTAGTTGGACAACCCCTTTAAAAAGAGTGCAGTGCATTGCAAGAGAAGCCATATAACCAGTACATTAAATAAAAAGTACAGTCTTTTAAAAGTGTAAAATAAATGGAAAAGACTATAGAGATGTTTTCTTTCATGTGTAGTGTCTGTAGTGTTAGCTACAATAACTCCCAGGATCCCGCTGTTTCAGGTCAGAGTGTCTAGTAGAATCTCTTTATACACAGTGCCAACAGTTTAAAAATAGTCTTAGGTGGTGGCTCGCGGCCCGTCGTCTGATATAACCATGTCAACCGGAACATTAAACATAGTCCTACGTGTCAATTCTACTCACACTTTTTCTGGATAATGACTGTATCTCATTTGTATGCAACAATAATGGATAATTATGTAGATTTCACAGCATGTACCAGCAACATTTACTATAAGCTAATACCTCCAGGAGTGTGAAATAAAATATACCGCACTGCTATGTACAGCAGTGCTAGACAGGCGACCTCATAAGCCAAGAAACTGCAGGTATCATCGGAATCAGAGTTTTTTCTAATATCTGCATTTTTATAAAAAATGAAGAACACATTATACTTTATAATGATGGTTTAATTTTCTACTAGGATTTGGGTACTAAGGTTAAATTGACTTTGATTTATTCTTTATTTCTTTTAAAATTTGGAAATAATTTTGAGATTATCTGATGGTTGTCAACCAGGCACTTTTTGGGGCTCCAGATTCACCGTCAGTCCAGTTGAGAGACACAAACTGGTGTGTTCAAATTTTCTCTGAAACTGGCCAGAATTCCTCATTTATAAAGAACTTTAGACCGTACAGCTGAAGGAGTGACGTGGCTTACCTAAAAAGTAGATGTGTGCCATAAGTTATGCAAATGGACCACAATTTAGAAGCAATTTAGAAGTCATAAAGGTGTCTGAAAACCCCAAGAAGGTTGGTGCAAGAGTTGGGATAATTAAGAAAGCCATCGCTATCAACTATGGGTTCCAGTTCCCACAGTGCTCCAGTACTTCTGGTTCTCAGCATTGGGCCCAGCAGGAAGATCAGGGGAGTCCAAAACCCACTTCAGCCATTAAGTGGCCTCCTCGGACCATGGGACGTAACTTCCACTGACCATGGCAGGTCATTTCCTTTTCTGTCCCTAGGTCTGAGGAGGCTTAAGCAGATCCCCGAACCACCCCTTTATTTCTTTTCCTCACTTTTACCCTGGATCCATATGGGATTCCAGATTTATGGAATAGCCTGTTAAGACAAAGGCCAGTTTCCATCTGCATTTTGGTTTCTGTTTTGCAGTTTTTTGTCTTGATGGATAAATGGTTAGCAAAATAACAGTTTACCCTCAACAGATGCGTTTAACGGATCCTTTTCTTTCCGTTCAGTGTCAGTTTTTTTTTTATTCCAACTATCTGCTCACATAACGGCAGGTCTAACGGAAGATGTAAAAATGGAGACTAACAGACATCATTTCAAGTCTATCAAAATCAACGGGGAAAAAAATGGAAATGGAAATTGCAAAATGGAAACCTCAACGCAGATGGGGGGTGGTATTTTCTCATCAAACAGTTGAGACTGATACATTTTAGATTTTTGTAAGAAAATTCTTTCCCTTTGTGTCCTGCTTCCACAGTTTTCCTCAGGAGGAGGTTATGCGGGTGCCATTATGTAAAATAATAGTAAATGATGGTGTGCGCAGCACAAGGGTCCTGGGTGTTAGTGCACCTCCAATTGTAACACCCATGCTTTTGTTCATTAAAATTTAAAGGGGATTTCTATTAAAATATATATACTGCTACCTATGTATATATTTTTTTTCTAAAAGACCTTACCCCAGAGTCAGGGGCAGATTGAGACTACCATTGTCCCTGGTATGAACAATTTTGCCCCTGCGAGTCTAGAATTCACTACTACATCTGGTACTCAAATTAAGCTTCTTGGGGAAAGGTCAGATGTGTCCCTTCTGCTTGCTTTCAATCTGTGGTTTTAAGGGCCTTTGTAGAGCCTTCAAAGGTTGGCTCTTGTGTACATGTGTATTGAAAACAGGAACAGGTGTATGAGGATTTCATGGGTGAAGGTTCTTCTGGGTGATTTGGTTGGCTATGGGCCCCCTACTATTCTTGGTTCATGGGCTACTGCCCAAACCATGCATATTATTTTTCTCCACTGCCCAGAGTAGACCTTCTGTAGAGTGCTGACCACACTCGGTTCCCCACTGCTCTGTATTACCTGGTCTAGTTATAAAAAACGGACACAGGATAGTAGGTCAATATTACAGTTAGTTATTGGCTCCAAAGATGACAAGTTACTTTGCCTACAAATTGGGAATGGGTAGCATTGGCAACAATAGCTGAGGGTTCCATGAGTGTAAACCTTGTTAATTTTATTCTAGTACACTACGCACATCCCATCTAATAGAACAATGATATGTAACAATATTTCATGATTTTCCAATACAGGTGGTCCCCTACTTAAGGACACCCGACTTACAGACAACCCATAGTTACAGACAGACCCCTCTGACCTCTGGTGAAGCTTTCTGAATGCTTTACCATGGCCCCAGGCTGCAATGATCAGCTGTAAGGTGTCTGTAATGAAGGTTTATTGATAATCCTTGGTCGCATTACAGCAAAAAATGTTTAAACTCCAATTGTCACTGGGGCTAAAAAATTTTTTGTCTGGAACTACAATTATAAAATATACAGTTTCGACTTACATACAAATTCAACTTAAGAACAAACCTCCGGACCCTATCTTGTACATAACCCGGGGACTGCCTGTATATTTATGTAACTTGACTTTCTCTGATTTTTCAGCACCAGTTTGCATCCATTCTGCAATCAAACTAATCACTTTCTTCATGGGGAACTCAAGCCTGCAGACATGACATCTGGACATCCTGACTACCAACTGAACGATGGATTACTCTATGACCCTAGTGACAACGCTTTCGACTACTACTTTTGTGTTGACATGCATGTCGCTTGTTATCCTAAACCGGATGAATTTAACCCATGTGAAGATATAATGGGATACAATTTTCTCCGGATCCTTATGTGGTGCATCAGCATTCTCGCCATCGTAGGCAATTTAATCGTCCTGGTCATTTTACTAACTAGTAAGTCAAAATTTACCGTTCCTAAATTTTTAATGTGCAATCTTTCATTTGCTGACTTTTGCATGGGAATATATCTACTACTCATTGCATCTGTGGATATAAAAACCAAAAGCCAATATTATAATTATGCAATTGATTGGCAAACCGGAGCGGGATGTCATGCTGCAGGATTCTTTACGGTGTTTGCCAGTGAACTTTCCGTTTACACCCTGACTGCCATAACCTTGGAAAGATGGCACACGATTACCTATGCAATGCAGCTGGAACGTAAAATCCGATTTCGGCATGCCTTCGTCATTATGATTTCGGGATGGATATTTGCGTTTGTCTTGGCTTTGCTCCCGATTGTCGGAGTTAGTAGCTATATGAAGGTTAGTATTTGCTTACCGATGGATATAGAAACGCTACCTTCTCAAGCATACATTATATTTATACTAGTACTCAATGTATTGGCATTTGTGGCTATTTGCATCTGCTATGCCCATATATACATCACCGTGCGGAATCCCAATATCGTCTCTTCACACACCGATACAAAGACGGCGATCCGGATGGCAATTCTGATTTTTACCAATTTTCTATGCACGGCTCCCATTTCCTTCTTCGCCATTTCCGCATCACTCAAGGTTCCTTTAATAACCGTCTCCAACTCCAAGATTCTTTTAGTTCTTTTTTACCCCATTAATTCATGCGCTAATCCATTTTTGTATGCCTTTTTCACAAAAGCTTTCCGCAAAGACTTTTATAATTTAATGAGTCAATTCGGCTTCTGTAAATCCCAGGCTCATTTTTTTAGGACAGAGACTTCATCGTCTAATCTAAGCTCAAGAAATGGACATTATACACCTGGCCAGAAAAACAGCACCGGATCCGTGTACACGTTAGTCACACTCAATCACCAAAGCTGAAATGGCGCCTTTTATAGCATGGACGGGTTCTTAGAGAAGATTTTCACAGAACTATTTTTATAAAGCAATGAACTAAGAACCCTGGATCTAGACACTGTGGAAATTCTGGTTCTTGACTTCTCATAGATTATCTTGTATACTTGTATATAATTATTTCTACTATAGACAAAAGTGTATTTACATGTATATATGGCCAAAGCATCATTGGTTATGGTTGGACTTTCCATAGTTTTTGATGGAATTTTTGTTATGAAAGGCTCAGTCTTCGAGTACTTGTGTAGAAGCCAGATCAAAAACTGCTTCGTATATTTTATTTTCATGGCTTTACTTTCCCAAGGGGCCCCAAATGGGTGCATACAACACACTAAACAGCTTTCATTCGTGTCTAGCTCTGGCAAAAAAACTACGGGCCAGACACAGTGGGGGTCATTTACTAAGGGCCCGATTCACGTTTTCCCAACGTGTTACCCGAATATTTCCGATTTGCGCCAATTTTCCTTGTATTGCCCCGGGATTTTGGCGCACGCGATCGGATTGTGGCGCATCGGAGCTTGCACTTACCTTCACTAGGAATAGGCCGGTGAACTTGAGTGCGTTCCGATCTTCAGCGCAGCAGCGCCACCTGGTGGACCTTGGAGGAACTGCCTTAATGAATCCCGGCCGGACACGAATCCACCGCAGAGAACGCGCCGCTGGATCGCGGTAAGTAAATCTGCCCCAGTATATGTAAACCTCACCTTACATATAAACATTGGCTATGAGGTAAAATACTTCCAATTTGTTGTGTAACCAACTGGTAGAAAACTGGGAATCAATAGTGGATTATAATATAAGTGGTTTGGGCGGTAGCCCAGGGCCAAGACTTCTAGGGGGCCCATAGCCAATCATCAAACCACACATCAAATTTTCTATTGAGAAGGACCTTCACCCATGAAATCCTCATACACATGTGCATGCTCTTACTACATGTACACAAAAGCCTTTTAAGGACCTTTGCAGGTTCCTAAAACCACAGATTGAAAGCATCGGGAAATGATGCATCCTCCATTTCCAAGAAGCTGATTCTAGTACCAGATGTAGGAAGTGATTCCAACACATTTATATACCTATATACATACAGTTCATACACATACACATTTATACACTCTTACACACATGCACGCACATATAGAGCATGTATACATCACATATACAAACACATACAGTGCCATATACACGTGTACTATATATATATGGTTTTATATGGTTTGTGTAAGGAAAAGTTATACAATTTTGCAATATACTTTCTGTATCAATTCCTTATGATTTCTAGATCTCTGCTTGCTGTCATTCTATAGAAAGCTTCTGTGTTTAATCCCAGTTTACTCCTATTACTTTCTGTGATAATAACGGTCCGTGCACATGCGTGTCCATCACATCACATGGACAAATTTCTATTCACTGGAAGTAAAAATAGAAGCTTTCTTTAGCAGGACAGCAAGCAGAGATCTAGAAAACAGTGAGGAATTTATACAGAAAGTATAATGGAAAATTGTATAACTTTTCCCTTACACAAACCATATCAAATAGTTGCTGAAAGTGGACAGTCCCTTTAAGTTTGTGTTTGTAGCCTTTTACAATTAGGAAAAGTTCAGCAGGTTCTAATCTTACTTATTCTTATCTTACTGTATATATACTCGAGTATAAGCCTAGTTTTTCAACACAAAAAAATGCGCTGAAAACCCATACCCAAGTAAAAAAAATATAGGTTTTACCAGTTTTTTGTGGTAAAATTAGGGACCTCGGCTTATACTTGGGTCGGGTTATACTCGAGTATATACAGTAAATGAAAGGGAACTTGTCTCATCGCACATACAGTTAACTTTTTGGGAGACATGATACAGCATGAAAGGAACGAGGGAAATCGCTATATTGTTCATGGGAAAATATTAGAAAATTTCTTCATTTTGGCTTATGTTGGGTGTCCAATGGGCGCTACGTGACCTGTGTATAATAAGGACACACAGCAAAGTTAGAACAGGTATAGTAGAGAGTGACCAAGGTAAGTAATAAGATGATGGATCAAAGTACAAAGATTGTCAAACTGCAGCTAGTTATTCATACAAGAACAGACAGTCCTTTAGTTTCGTCATGCGAAACCCACTGCTAGCAGCCACGACTTTGCCTATCCTATACAACTACCCCTTACCAATCCAGGAAATCCCCCTGGGGGCAAGGGTAGGTGTGAGGTTCTCAACACCATCGTCGTAGAGGTCAGCACTGTCTGAGAGCACTGTGGAACCGGTACACTTCCTTTTTGTTTATACCAACGTTGGCCCCCCATGGGGAACCCTTTTATGAGACCACAATTCACAGGTTGAACAATAGGTGGCCTCACATATAGGAGATGACCTTATGACAGCATAAAACAGTATTGCCTTGAAATTAGCTCATATTTTAGGACTTGCAAGAGAACAAGTGGACAAATTGATATTTTTTTTGTAGTTTTTTTTTCCCCTGCAGTATTTGTAGACAATGAAAATATCTAATAAACCTAATTAACCTTTAAAATGCCTCCAAAAGATCACTCCTCAGTCATCGAAATATTGGGATATAATTACCCCTACCTGTAAATGTTTACTCGTTAATAAATGTTATGTTATTTTGAGCTACAGAAATATGACTCGGTTTTTGTAGATGCATATGACCGACCCGTGAGAAATTCTAGTTTATATTTCAATGGTATGTGAAGGTATGATCTCGATGAAAGATAAAACTTACTGTACTGATGGCTGTGCAGGTTTCTTTTATATAGGTGTAGAAGTAAAACAAATCACAATTAAGTCGTGTTGAGTGGTCCCGAACAGTCCGG
This sequence comes from Engystomops pustulosus, assembly GCA_019512145.1. Taxonomy (NCBI): domain Eukaryota; kingdom Metazoa; phylum Chordata; class Amphibia; order Anura; family Leptodactylidae; genus Engystomops; species Engystomops pustulosus. Next base: position 208,957,720 of record CM033643.1, read on the forward strand.
AATGTTACAGGTTTGGGTTTCCTGGACCAGGTTTGGCTCAAACCATTCCCCCCCCCCCGACCCCATGTTAACTCTTTAAAAAACACTGGCAAAGTCAGCAGCGGCAACCTGCCAGCAGTGCAGGGCACCGTCATTGAAGATGGTTGTTCCCGATTATATCAACCAAAGCAACAACTACCCCCCAATGTCACTGAGAGGCAAAGTCGACACCTCCACTTTCATAAAAATCTGTTAGTAAGTTTGCCACTGCCATTCAAACAGTTAACACCTGCAAATGGTGCCAGCACTGGTTGCAGGTGATACTGGGTGGAGACCTGGACCACAACAGGTTTCCATCCATACTAACTCATTGAGGTGGATCACCAGTGCCACCAGTTATTGACTGAGCAAGGAGTGGAACAAATGACTTCCGATTTTTATTACCCTTAAACAACTCAAATCATAGAGGTAATGGAAGCAATTTACACTACAACAATACAGTCCAGACACATTTGGTTCATGATGAGGAGTGTGAAGTTTAAAGCATAAGTTAAGTGGTAGCCAGGATTAGATCAACCCACCGGGGACTAGAGAATACACAGATGGACCCAGGCTCTATAACACTTTATGTTGGTCCCAAAACATACCCTAAAAAGTTTATTACATTCAGTAAAAAATAATTATTGTGTCTTGCCGTGATTGTACCATTTACCTTTTAGTGATTCCTAAAATTGTTGTATGCAAATGTGGTTTGAGCCGCACACTCAGACTGCCTATTGTAGTAGGTTATAAACCAAAATCAGGAGTGCAACCCCTCAATGCGGTGATTCTGACGCTCATGATGATGTAGAAGTGTAATATGCCCAGGGGCTTCTTGGGGGTATTGTTACACGTGGTAACGTCTAATACAAGTCCTATCAGACAGGAGTGTTGAACCTCAATGCTGTTGCTAAGCGAAGCGTGACAACAACATTAAATTATTTTTATTGAATTTCAAAAAATTGAAGTTTTTACAACCCTCAAGTAGCTTTCCTTCACGCACCTTTCCCCCATTTTGTTTCAGTTTTGCTATCTGGTGGTGCACACCAAGGGTAGTCCTTTCCTTTTTGGAGACACCAACAGTATCTGTTAGTTGCAGCTATCGCTATACTACATTGAAATAATATCCCCCATCTTTTACAACATGCCTGAAGAAGGTCCCACATTAAGCCACAATGTCACTATTTATTGTTATGTGAATTATTTTTGTTCTGTACTTATACGAGAAAAAGAATTTGGAGCACAAACAAATTTCATATGGATACACCCAGGAGAGTATGGGTTAGGCCCATTTTTAATGTGACCCCGGCCTCTTCTCAGGACCATGTCCCTTAGTCGAGCAAGTCAGAGAGTGCCAAAAAAAAAGCATTGATTAATGTGGCACAAATTTGCCAGAATTCTGGTGTAAGGGCATTAATAAATTCTCAAACTGTGTCAAAAATGATCAAAGTGGACCCACTTTTATGTGTGCAGAGTGCACCAGATTAATCAAAAATGGGACATGGTCTTCATCACTCTTGCACCCCAAAGTGTGCAGCAATGACGTCACTTAAAAAGGTTAACGCCAACAATCGATGCCAGCACTGATCCCAGGTGCTAACGCCTTCCTCGAGTTCCCAAACCAAACTTTTGTTTTAGGTTCAGTCGAACCGATACTCTCCTAGGACCTAAGTACACATTTCCTACCAATATCAAGATGGCGCATCACAGTAGAGTTCAACAAGGACTTGATAAGATAAGATAAGATAATCCTTTATTAGATAACCATAAGAATTGGAGTTTCTTACTGGGTATGATTACTAGATTGAGTAATGATTCTTTTAATGTTTTTCTAAACCCACAGTGAGAACAAGATGGACAACCCTTTTATTTGATTTTATTTTCGAATATGTATACACTGTATTATCATGGGAGAATGGACCCTATTAAAAATGTATTTATTTTAATGTATCCTATCACATTACTCCTCTACTCTATGGAGCAGTGGGGGCACTATTTCTGTCTGGAGAAATCAAGGAAGTGACCGGGCTTCTTTACTGTGAGAACTGTCAATCTGTGGAATAGCCTGCCTCAGGCGCTGGTCACAGCAGGGACAGCAGAGAGCTTCAAGAAGGGTCTAGATTCCTTTTTACACCTAAATAACATTGATGTTATATAGAATTGTTTCCCCTAAATCCCTTCCTCATCCATTCCATTCCTTGGTTGAACTTAATGGTGATGTGTCTATTTTCAACCGTATAAACTATGATATAAACTATGAAACTATGACTCATGCACTCGACAAAGCCATTTTCATAACCTTTCACTCCACATACCTCAGTGTATTCTAAAGATACCAGTTTCAGGTGCAAAAAATAGAATCTGTGACTTTGTAGGAACATAAATTTCCCCGGACTGGCGTAATAATAATGTGAAATCAGAAACAAATGGAGTAAAAACTCTTATTTAATTCTTTTAAAAACTTTTTGATTTGAGATGTGAAGGAAATTTATGCTCAGTAAAAATGCAGGTGATATAATGGAAAGTCAATTTGTTCTATATACCCTGTGGTTCTGCAGGTTCTGTGTCTGGCCCATATTTCACATCAGGCTATTTTTACGACCCAGTAATCCAGTTTTAAATTCAGTTGAGTTTCATATTTACTGATGTGCTGACATAATACGCTATTAATTTCACATTTTCTACACAGATTGCAGCAATGTGTCCTGTCTGACATAATACTTCATGTTAAAATGAAAGCCTCACAGCTTGATAACTACCGAGATAAGTTGTTTTTCTCATCTTCAGATTATTTTTTTTTTAACAGAACACCTAGAGGCAATTTTTAATTACTCTGGGTTTTCATATCTGGGCAGAATAATCCACAGGAGCTTTTATTTAAAGGGTTTTTTCCCAATAAGATAATATATAGTTATCTAAACACATGGGGGCACATTAACTTGCCGGATTCGGAGGAGTTCCTAAAAGTGCATTGTCCAACGACAATGCACTATGCCCCGTTTCAATAAGATCATGCGCCCGATTTCCTGAATGTATCGATTCCCTGATCAGGTCCGCCGGAGTTCACTATCTTCCTCCTGGTGTTTGTAAGTGCTTGTCTTGCGACACAATTTTTAAGTTAAATACCACGGTTTGTCCGAATCAGTCGGATTGTCCCACGGCCCGCCCCCCGATTTGTGTCCCATGTAAGCCAACGCAATTGCGTCAAAATCTGATCGCGTGGGACACAATCGCCTGCTAAATACCTGTCCCAGCAGCGCAATCCCCGAAAATGTCAGAAAACCCAATGGAAATGCGGCCTTGGGACCCTTAGTAAATAAGCCCCATGGGGTTCCACCGTTGAAACCCCCAGTGATCGCCAGAACGAGGATCTTCAAGGTCACGTGTGTGAATGGAACCATAGTGCAAATTTAATAACTCCCTTCCTGCCACTACCCTTTTACATTTTTAAGATAGTATGATATGTCTGGCACAGTAGGTGGAGTGATGCCAATAAGTAAGTAAGCAAGTGGAGAAAGTGTCTTCGCTGGTAAATTATGAGAGGCCCTTTTCTCATATGGAACTTGTTACAAATATATACAATATCAAGTAATACATGCGCTGACTTCTATATGTCAAACTACTGTGAGAAAGTGAGAGGTGTTGTGTGGGAAAAAGTCGCACTCGTCTACAGGCAGATGAAATGCTGGTGGTAAAAGCCCTGGGTTTGTCTGCAGTACCCAAGGGTTATGCAGACATGATAAGCAGGAATAGTCTGTTTTGTCTGTGTTGGCCTAGCTAACACAGACACATTGGTAATGTCCGTACTGGGCCAGCTATTATGGAGTAGGGGTAGGCTGGTAGTGAGTGACTCCTACTCCAACCCGGGCTCGGTCCTGGCTTGTATAGCCCACAGGTGCAGGTCACAGGCCTCGTTAGGGCCTGATTTAGTCTGCAGGCAGAAGCAGTAGGAGAGGCCCTACTGGAAGCTGAAGCGAGATTGCATTCTCACAGCAAAGGTAACTGAGGGTCTCCTGTCTTGCTGCTGGCCAAGAGGTGTGCCAGGCAAGCCTGGTACCCGGATAGCTAGGGTCCTCAAAAGTATTGACATCGCCTAGCCGGGCAGGAATTACTTTTTATAATGTTTTGCATGTGCCTAGCCAAGGCGGCTGGCTGAATTTTGTTCTATTTTGCAAGTGTGAATAACAACTTAGTGGACTTTTAAACTTGTGTGTCACTGCTTCCTGCATGCTACCAGTCAAATACCAGAGCAATCCCACATATGGTGGATTGGAGCGGGCAACAGTGCAGGGAAGTATACACAGTGCATGTCAGTGGAAGTTGAGACACTGAAGCTGCAAGCCAACAGCCAGGGAGGAGTTAATCAAGCAGCTTGTCCAGTCCAACGTGCAGCAGCAAGAGACAAAACAGATTGCTGCTCAGCCACATAACAGCCCTGACCGCTGCTCAGCAAAGGACTGTCCCAGCAATGAGGTGAAGGACGCCAGGAAGAGGTCCGCAAAGATGACCAAGATGACCGCGAGGATGATGTGGAGGCCTATTGACAGGCTTTGAGAGGGTGGCCACCCGAGAGAGGTTGCCAAAGAAACACTGGGCGAGGTGTTGGCCCCCATCCTCGCGCTGATCCCCAGCAGGCATACTACGACCTGAGCGAGAGGATAGGAGGTGCCCGGGGACTACTCAAGGTAAGAGGCAGAGATCTGGCGACTAGGAGTGGATCAGATCTACGCGCTCAAAGAGTGAAAGCTGGAGATACCAGGAGGCGCTACCACCAGAGGGGGCAGATGCACCAATGTTCACTTGGTCCGCAAGTGGGCTCCAGCGGAGACATCCACCCCAGCCCAGATGGTCGAGAAGGTTGTTTGGACCGTTTCCTGAGGGCCCTTGCCGGGTGAGATCAACAATGGGTGGGACACGGAAGACGTCCTTTGATGCCGATGCGCTGGGTTGGGTTGGTGGAGAGGTTTTGTGCCACTCAGGCCCTAACAAAGAAAGCCTTATACCAAGACAGGCCTTAAGGCACGGAAGGTCTTGTCCCACCAAATTCCCGGGGCAGGACAACGCCCCCCAAGTCCGGGAGTAACCCAGGGGGAGGAGGAGGGGAGGGGGGGAGCTACCACCTGTTGGACCTGCCATGAGCAGGAGCATCATTTGCAGCCCCTTGCACCAATTCCATCAGAGCCCATGGACTGCAGGTCAGCCCAAGAAGGGTGGTTTCATTATGCTGCCCTGTCTACACAGCTACTTAGCCACGGACTCTGCTGATGAGCGCCACCATGTGCGGGTGAACTGGCAGGGCATCAAGGTGGCCCTGCTGGACTCAGGCAGTCGGGTGACCTGATTAATGGGCCTGCAGACCCCAAAGGCGGTCACCAGGGAGCACAATTGGAGTCTGTGCATCATGGGGGACGTAAACGGACTACCCACCACAGTAAACTTACGACCTTTAGGCGAGGAACTACTGACGGTCGGTGAAAGAGAGAACCCAGAGCATGCCATGAGGCAAGTCGATTTAGCAAGAAGCACATGACTTTCAATGGATTGGGATGGACTTCACCGTGTTACTGGACTCTATGCGCGGCGGAACCAAGAGTGGGGGGTTTTGTTCTCCTGTTGGCTGGTCAGATCTCTGAAGCCGAGCTGATTGGACCCCAGACTTGGAGTTCCTGCCGTGCGAGTGACCGCCACACAGAAGATTGGAAGAGTGAATGTTCCCCCCTAGATGTTATGGCAGGCGAAACTGAGGAGGTAGGTAGTGACAAGGACCGCAGTTGGTTGATTGGAGGTATCCGTGACAACTTTGGTACTGCCCAACTCAAGGACCCCACTTGGTCCGCGCCAAGAGAAAATGTGGGAATAGAAATTAAATGGCGTAACCTCACGCACCCGGTGCGGATAAGTTGTTGTCGCCTCGTGTGTGGGTAAATCAGCGAGTATTGTACCGTCATTGATAAGGGTCACGGTGTGAAACACCGGGAGCAGTTAATTGGTACTCAGCCATATAGCCAGGATGGTGTAGACCTGCACATAAGCAGTGATGGGAGGGCACCTAGGTACCACAAAAACTCTGGAACGCAGTCTTGCAGCGGTTGTTTACTGGCAGGAGTATTATGATAGGGTAAAAGGTATTGTGAAACTTGCCCTGATTGCTAATTGCATGCTCCCATGGTACACTTTCGAAGTCGTTGGTACCTCTGCCCATTAATTGAGGTACCCTTTGAAAGGGTCGCCATGGATTGGTCGGTCCTTTAGTTAAAATCTGATCGGGGGCATCAGCATATTCCTGGTAGTCATGGACCTATGCTACCCGATATCCTGAGGCCATCCCACTGCGGCACACCTCTGCGAAACTAATTGCTATAAGAGTTGTTTGCCATGTGTCTGCGGGTGGGACTTCCCAAGGAGATCCTCACAAATCAGGGGGACTCCTTTTATGCAAAAGTCACCAGGCTATGTCGGTCTTTTAATATTAAACAGTTACGCACCTCTGTGTACCATCCTAGACGGATGGATTGGTAGTAGAACGGTTCAACCAACTTTAAAGAGTATGCTAAAAAAAGGTGGTAAACAAGGATGGGAAGGACGGGATGTACTATTGCCTATTAATGTTCGCCATCCGAGATGGTACCACAAAAGCCTCTACTGGGTTCTACGTTTGAGTTAGTGGTATGGCAGACATCCAGGGGTCTCTGGACATAGCCAAGGAGACATGGGAACAAGAGCCCACCCCCACACAAAGTGTAATAGACCATATCGCAGATATGCAGGACAGGGTGGCAGCCGTATGCCAATGTCAAGAAGCATATGGAAGGGCACAAAGAACCTCAAGCCGGGTTTATTAACAGGTCAGCAAAAGTAAGGAGCTTTAGTCCCGGTGATCGTGTGTGGTGCTAGTCCTCACTGTAGAAAGTAAGTTTCTCGCAAATGGCACAGGACCGTATGAGGTTATAGAGGAAAATAGGAGAGGTGAACTACAGGATACGTCAGCCCGGAAGGAGAAAACCGAGCAGGACTTATCATGAAATCTGTTGAAGGCCTGGAAAGACAGAGAGAGTCTGCATACAGAGATGGTTCTGGCTAGTCCACTCCTGCGCTACCCTCACAGGTCTGCAGCTAAGCCTGTGCGGAGGCAGAACTGCGAATAGCCGATACCCTTACCAAAGAGCAAACAGCGAGAGGCTCGAGAGTTTGTAGCAGAAATACGATGTGTTCTCAGAGTTGCCAGGCTACACATCTGTAATTAAAATGATATTGTCACTGAGCAGGGGTAAGGTAAGTTAAGGCCGTCCGACGTCCCTGAAGCTCGTAGACAAGCCACAATCAGAAGAAGTTCAGAAGATGCTGAAGCTAGGGTTATTGAGGAGTCAAAAGGTAGTGGGCCAGTCAATTGTTCTAAATTCCCAAACGGATGGGAACGTTGCGATTTTGCAACGATTTTGAAAATGATAGGCTGTCTAAGTTTTGATGGACATCCCATGCCCTGGGTGGACAAGTATTGAGAGACTAGGGCAGGGGTCAGGAACTTTTGGCCCGAAAGAGCCATCAGAACGCCACATATTTTAAACGTTTTATTTCCGTAAGAGCCGTACAATATGCACATGCCCCACCAGTAAGAGTAGTCTCGGATCGCAGGCACACCGTTCCCCCTCACGTGGTGGCACCGTTCAGTGTCGCACTCACCTCTCCACATTTCCTGCTCATCCGTCTTGGCTGGCAGCGCTCCTAACCGGCACTCACAGATTTAAAGGGGCCAACACACTGCTGATTGGCGTACCCAACTTACGGGGTTCCTATAAAGACTGGCGGCTCCCAGTCATCCACCCGGATCTTAGTGCTTCATATCTATGAGGAAGCTTTCCACAGGGTTCTCCTTACTCAAGTGTTTGACCTCTGTTGTAGCTCGGACCTGTTCTGATTCTGGCTCCTTGCTGCTCAGCCCTGACCTGTGGCTTGTTCCGTCCCTGACCTGCATATTGCCGCCGCTTGACCCGTCTGCTGGTGCCTGACACGAGACTGCTATTATCCTTTACCGTACGACCTTGGCTTGCCACCCGGGGACAAGTTGCGGCCTGTGTGGAACGACCTGTGGTACCCACGCTGCAGCAGACATCTGCTTTGCGTGCATGGGCCTCTGGTGGAAGATCCGTGTTGCCACTAGATTCGGCGCAGGAATCTATCCCGAAATATAGATACGCCACAGCACATGCCCCCAGTAGATAGATGGTAGCCCACGCACATACTCCGCAGTAGATAGGTAGTCACAGCAAAAGAAAAATTGAATATTAACTTACCAGCGCTCCTGCAGTCAACTCCTCATACGCTCCCACACTCTTCGCTTTGAACCAGGCGTATTCAATGGGCCTGGGTCCTTACAAAGGACGTAGGCAGCGGTAACATAGATCGCTGTGTCCAGTGATTCAGTCTAGAAGACACATCCAGCAGCCCAAACATTTTTTAAGATCTGTCAGAGCCAATACAAACACGAACGAGCCATTATCTGCTCCCGAGCCATAGGTTCCTAACCGGACTAAGGGGATGCTCGTACTTCACCACCTGGATCTAACTAAAGGATATTGGCAGTTACCCATGACATATAGGGCTAAAGAAAAGACATCCTTTATCACCTTGAGGGCCTTTTTCACTATGGTTGTATAATTACGTTTGGGCTTCATGGGCCTCCCGCTATACCTTTCAACGGTTATGACATAGTGTTAAAGCCACATGGAGCTAAACGGCCTCCGCCTATCCCTAGAGGACATTTACATCTACAGCCAATACTGGGCAGTCCTTGGCCAAGGTAGCAGGCCGTATGAACCTCTCTAAGGGCAGCGGCTGACTGCAACACCCAAGAAGGGTGCGCTGGGATGGAGGAGGACACACCATTTGGGGTATGTGGATCGGTCGATGTATAATTAAACCTCAGATCAACAAGATTGACGCTATTACAGGGTGGCCTCAACCAGGGAGCACAAAGCAAGTCAGGGCATTCCTGAGGCATTGTAGGGCTAAGTACAGACGTTTATACCCAAACTTTGCCACCATGTCCGCTCCCCTGACAGACCTGCTGAAGGGTTTAAAAAGGCCTGTCAGGTGGGTGGTGGAATGAACAAGCAGAAGGTGCTTTTCAGGCATTGAAGTCGCGTTGTTGTGGATCTCCCATCCTCATTGCGCCAAACTTCAAGAAGAAAGAGTTTATTGTGCAGACGGATGCGTCAGATTATGTAGGACTGGGAGCTGTCCTGTCTCAGGAGGTGAATGGCGAGGAACACCCCATTACTACCTGAGCAGGAAGCTCACGCCAGCTGAAAAAAAACAGTATCGTAGAGAAGGAAATGTCTGGCGATAAGTGGGCTTAGAGTCAACGTAACTACTACGTGTGGGACGAACAGTTCCGTTCATAAACTGACCAATATCCTCTCACGTGGATGAGTAGAATAAGGAGAAGAATGCCAGGGTCACTAGGTGGTTTTTGTCCCTTCCAAATTTCAGTTTCATGGTGGAGCACAGAAGAAGGGAAAGCTACAGGCAATGCGGATGCCTTGTCCCGAACGCATATGCTTAATGTCAGGAGTTCGCCCCGGTGGGTCGTAATTGAGGGGAGGGGGTATTATGTGAGAAAGTGAGAGGTGTTGTGTGGGAAAACCGTATTGTCTTACAGGCAGATAGAATGCTTGGTGGTAAAGCCCTGGGTTTGTCTGCAGTAACCCAAGGGTTAATGCAGACATGATAAAGCAGAAATAGTCTGTTTGTCTGTGTTGGATAGCTACACAGGACACAATTGGTAATGTCCGTACTGGGCCTGCTTTTAGGAGTAGGGGTTAGGCTGGTAGTGGGACTCCTACTACACCCCGGGCTTCGGGGCCTGGGCTTTTGTAATAGGCCCACAGGTGGACGGTCACAGGCCTCGTTAGGGCACTGATTTAGTCTGCAGGGCCAGAAGCAGTAGGAGGAGGCCCTACCTGGAGAGCTGAAAGCGGAGATGCATCTCCAAGCACAGCAAAGGGTACTTGAGGGTCCTGTCTTGATGCTGGCCAAGAGCGTGTGCAGGCAGCCTGGTACCGGGATAGCTAGGGGGTCCTCAAAAATGTATTAGACAGCGCGTAGCCCAGGGGCAGGAATTACTTTATAATGTTTTTGCATGTGCCTAGCCAAGGTGAATTTGTGTTCGTAATGGATTGCAAGTGTGAATAAACACTAGTTGGACTTTGTAAAACCTGCGAGGTGCTCTGCTCTGCACCTGTATAGGTACCAGTCAACTACCAGAGCAATTCCCCACACTACATAGACAGTATTGGATATATAGTACATTGGGATACATATATAACTAACCTGCAGCTCGTGAGGCCCATGCCTATGGAAGACTAGACTGCTGGATGATCAAGCGATCCTCAATGGTTGGATGAACTCCTTTCCGGGTGAGTAAAGATGCTACAAAACTTTAAGATGTGTCCTGTGTATCTTATTCAATTAGTGAATGAAAGAAGGTGAATGCAGTGAAGCCCTGGACGGTGGCTTGATCTTTCTGTAGTGTGGAAGTACCAGTGACATCACTTTAGGTACCATAGGAGGAATACAAAATTTAGAATGGTTTTATTAGATTTTAAAATTATTTTGGTTTGAACCTTTTGTAAAAACAAATGTGGAATTTTGCCGTGCTCTGAGGCTAATAACTTTTTTTGTGATGACGTTTTTATTAATAGCATTTTTGGACTGTGCAACTTTTTGATAACTTCATGACACTTCATGATCCCTCTGTGCAATGAGATGCTGTGTGCTGACAATGTATGTAGATCATCAAGGTACAGGTTTATCTGCACTTTTATTTAGTTTATGAACATTCTACTAGTATGTGACACACAGAAAAAAAGAGATGAGACAGATAAGAGATGATGAGATCCATGAGATGGATATAACACACAATGGCACATTCCAGCTCAGCTGTAACACACAAAATCAGCTCTTATACACCTTCTTCCCCTGCTATAAAGATCTTATCTGTAGCTTGTAGAGTAAGTCTCTGCACGCTGCAGCTTGCCGGCAAGAAGTGTCTATGTGTGAGCTGGTCTTGTAATTCAGGGGAGCGGGCGATGCAGAGACAACTGCAGTGCGCAGATAGAAGAAGCAATTCATGAAAAGAATCTTCCCTGCCCGACCATAGTCAGATTTTTTACGGTCGGATCCTGGGGGCAACCAAAATTGTATTCACTAGGACTGATAGAGACAGGTTGGAATTATATCTGTGAAATGCTGTAGTTTTTTTAATAACATTGAATTAGAGAATGTGTTATTTTGTCAGCCTGATTGTATATAAGAGTCTTGTCTTCATGGGAATACCCCTTTGAGTCGGGGATTGTCTGTACATTGTATGGGGATTTTTGGATTGTATTATGTTGTATTATGTAGCGATTTGACTTTTATACTTCTGGATGTGATCCATAGAAAAATAACTTGTAGATTTTTTATATATATACATATGTAGGAACTGTGTGTACTGTACCGTGTTATTTATGGCCTTCTTATCAAAGAATAAAATTGAGACTTGTTCCCGCACCTCTTCTGTGTTCTGCATTTAGCATTTTACATAGAATTAAAATCTTAGGACTGTAAAGACATTGATTATTCACTCAGCGCTCTGTGTGGAGAAAGCTTTCAGGATAGTACAGTACATTACATGGCGCAGGTAATACCTGCCAAGAACATTATGGCTCCTGAGGAAACACTTAATGTCCTACTAATCAAAATGATTGAGTCTTAGAGCCGAAATTACACATCACCTTTAAAAACAGGCAGCCGTCCAAAGTGTGTTCATCTTGACTAGTAGCTGGGGAATATTGACTTGTAGTTAACAAAATGTAAAAATGCATATTCTGTCTGTTCGGTTGATGGCGTCAATATCAAATTAGGCGATTGTCAATACTACTTATTCCTACTTTGACTAAACCAGATTCTACATGTGAGCTAAGAATAGGCAGCAAAAAATTAAATCAAATAAATATTTGGATAGATTTCGACTGATAAATTACACATTTAATTTTAAAGAGGTTTTCCAGTTACCGTATATACTCAAGTCGACTCGAGTATAAGACGAGACCCCTAATTTTACCACCGAAAACTGGGGAAACATGTTGACTCGAGTATGAGCCAAGGGTGGAAAATGCATTTCTTATACAGTATATAGCAGTGATGGCAAACCTTTTACAGACCGAGTGCCCAAACTACAACAAAGACCCGCTTATTTATTGCAAAGTGCCAACACAAAAATTTAATTTGTGATTTATACTCCCTTCTCTGTCACAGTTTTCATTGATACCAGCACCCTGAGGACACCAATAAAGCAGAAAATAGTCCAAGGTACAGCTGTCACTTTAAAATAGCTCTGTGCACAGCAAGTCCTGGGCTGTCTGGGACTGCAGGAAGATACCTGGAGTCATCTCTGGTGATGGCCTGGGTGCCCACAGAAAGGGCTCTGAGTGCCACCTCTGGCACCAGTGCCATAGGTTAGCCATCACTGGTATATAGCCAAGTAGTATACAGCCAGCCCCATGTAGTATATAGGCTACTAGTCCCCTTAAGTATACAGCCAGTCAGTCAGCCTGGCTGCAGTTTGCCAAGCATATAAAAAAAACCAACAACTTAAATACTCACCTTCGGGAGGTCCCGATGCTCAGCGCGGCTTCCTGATACTCCAGTCCCCGCGGCTCCTCTTCTGTCTTCTCTATGCTGTATTAGGCGGCAGAGATGCGTCCACGTGATCTGCCGGCCGGCGCACACTATGACGTCATATGCGGTGACACCATCGCATCATAGTGTGCGCCAGTCGCATCTCTGCCGGCTAATACACCATAGAGAGGACAGAAGAGGAGCCGTGCCGTGCATAGTGGCACTGGAGGGTAAGTATGTCAGTTTATTTTTTTATTGACTCGTGTATAAGCCGAGGTGAGGATTTTCAGCACATTTTTTATATGGTATATATAGGTTTAGCCCTTAAATGGGCTATCCTTACATACATTAGAGGCACTTACCACCGGATCTACCTTAATGGGTAGATCCGTGGTGGTAGGTTTCCTTTAAAATAGTCATTGACTTCAATGGACTTTCAATGGCTTTGGTTAGTGTCCATTGGCACAACTTCTGTGATTCCATCACTCTTATTGGAAATTATCGTTTTGGTGACGGAAGACAAAAGCAGAAATCCAAAAGCAGGTGTGCACCGGGCCTTAGTCAGACATGATAATTTTCCTCCATTCCTGTAATAGCTCAGGTCATTGCAGTATATTACATCACCGGAATGATCCTTCATTGTGGCCTCCACCATTGTCTTTTCATATTTTCACTTATTTTCAATCTTCTTAACTTTTATTATGTCTTTTTGGAGTATTCTTATTTGTGATCAATAAAGAAAGCAGCTGCTAGATTTTAGTTGAAACCGTCTGCTAAAGAGGTAATTGGACTTTGCAGCTCTCAATGGATTAATGACTAAACCTCAGTGGATGACTACAATGTTTACTAGAATTCCTAGCTGGTTTGTTATTTTTAGCTTATGTTTTGTTCTATATCTGCATCATTTAGAAGATAGAAAGCAATATTATGTCTGGAATCCAAATGCCAGGTCAGGAGAGTTACAATGTCTGGAGAACAGCAATGGAGATTTCTCATTCTCAGGGTTGGTGTGGGCCTGTTAGCAATCGTACAGATCAGAAAAAGACTTTCCTACTGTTTTTCAGTTATAAAAGTGACATTTTAAGTACTGTCCAAAGCTTTGGTGTACAAGAACCAACCTCATTGATGAATTGCAAGTCCCACAAGTACCACATAGACAAATTCTGGTTGGAGTTCAGTAGGAGCAGGCATCTATCTATGTTGGTTGAAAGCAGGAGTTCTGATCAGATGTCTCATACTCCAGATTTTGTGGCCACAGGTTTGAGTATGACTTGCTGTTCTGTGCGTATCCCAGAAGTGGGCACCCCATTTTTCTTTTGTCTCATTTATTACGCCACAAAATTCTGTAGTACAAAGTTGTGAGGAAGAGGCGTGGTCAGGGACAGGCAGAAGGATGGGACAGGTAGCACAGGATCGGAGTCGGGGACGTAGCAGAAGGTCAGGACAGGCGGCACAGGAGCAAAGTCAGGAATGGAATCAAGGTCACAACGGGAAATCAGGATAATTGCAAAGGGCATGGAACAAAGCTTTCCCTCAGGCATAGAAGCAGGGGTCACAGGAAGAGGCTGAGCATTGATAAGTAATCAGGTGGCCAGAGCCAATTAGTGGTGTTTGTCCCTTCAAATTGCAGATCGCCAGCGCGTGCGCCCTAGGAGGTGGGGATGCGCGCGCTGAAACAAGGAGACTGTCGCTGGAGCATGGCCCGGTAAGTGAGGCTGCTTCTGGTATAAGGGGGCCCTCTCAGTGACAACACAGTCAGGGGATGGGGACAAAAACCCACAGGATTTAAATTAGTGAATTCAGGACAACCCCTTTGTCAGTCTTGGGAACTCCACCACTGCGCAAATTATTTTCACTGTGTTCCCAATGCCAAAGTGTTTCTAACTATACCATAGGAAGGGTATTCCAATTCTTTATCCTATTTTATTTTCATAAGTGGTTTATATTTTTCACGTATATTAAAAAACCTTAATAATCCTCTGCTTGTAACCTTATAGAATCTCAGCTTCCGAAGGGATTTACATTACCAGGTTCTTATTGCATATATATTGAATGCATGTTCTTTCCGTATTGCCAGTGTGCGTGGTCTTTGTGGAGGAGGGGCATACGGACTTCTCAGTCTAAGTAAATTTGTTGATGGTAGCAATGTGTTGAGTGCTTGGGAGTAGATTCAAAGTAAAAACGCCATCTTGTGTAGATGGGTGGGGCTCTATGGGCTAAATTGTAAGGACTCCCTAGTATAATTGTACCCAGTGATTAAACTTGAGAGTGGGGGTTTCATCACACCATATGTGTCTGGATGTGAATTTTTCTCTTCCCCCATTGGAAAATCAGGACAACCAATTGTGCATGTGTGTGGTCTAGAGGTGTATATGCAAATATTGATTGAACAAGTATACAAGCAACATCTATATGAAATACCAGCATAAAATATGCCATCTGATTCAGAGAACAACTAATTATTCGTAAAGTTATGGGCGGTCCTGTTGCTTCTGAATGGAATCCAATTGCAATGCAGCACCCCAGCAGGACAAAAAAAGAATAATGGCTGCCATTCGACCCGTTGAGCTATCCATCTGCAGTAAAGCAAATGTAAAAGGTTCTCCAAGCAAATGTCCTAATACTGTATGAACATTACATTTGATATGCCCTTCTAGGATCACATTCTATAATATGGCAAATTAATATTTATCATTTAAAGTTCACCATCAGTTATAAAATTCAGTATAAAGTTTTCAGGGAATGAATAAAGTGGACAAAACCAAATCCACTTAAGATACTGTATAAACAAGTGAAATGTAATGGCCTATATATATCACAGGAACATTTCATGGGAACAAGTGGGAACGGCTGGTGATTTATGCAATGCATGGAACCTGCTATTCTATTTATTGAGCACATCCTTCTTGTCTGGGGTCACGGTGACCTACCACTACTGTTTATGAAGTGAATCATGCGTTCATACTACTTACCCGTATACTATATCTGGGTGTAAACACGTCTATAACACAATAGTTAGATAATCCGAGGCTTATTACATCCACTGATAACTGCCCTGACAATACTTTATTTTTATGCTTCCAGCACTTTGTTTTTTTGTGCTGTATATTCAGTATAGAGACAAAGTCCATAACAGGTTTGGGACCATAACATCTGATCGTAGCTAAAGATTTGGCGTCTGAAATCTTGCACTTCTTAACAGTCCCATTATTCCCTCTGTTTCCATGTTTACTAACTTTTTCTTTGCCAGATATGTCTCCAGATGTAAGCACATAATTATTAAGTCTGGCGTTTTGACCAGTCTTAAAGCTCCCCCAGCTGGTGGTCCGGTGCCTGTATCCACTAAGAGGTTCTGGTTTATTAGTTAATAAGAGTGCAAACCAAGACAAATTAGACTCATGGATCAGATCTGAACTGGCAGAGTCTTTTTTGCTATAGTCTCCATTGGAAACTATAGTAAATCTGGCGGGTGGGGCGTTCACACCCATGACCACCCTCTGCTCATTCGGCACCTTCTCCCCGCCCCTGACACACCCAAAGAGAAGTGCTGGTCAAAGCTTGAAAACTGGTGGGGATGGGGAGATTCATGTGCTTTCTCTGCCAAAAAACTTTTGGAGAAGACATAATTAATTGTCCCTAGGGAAGATAGAATTTGCATTTTTGGAGGCCCAACCACTATAAAATCTTGGCTTCCCCCCTAATGCACAACTCTGGTTGCAGAGCAGGGTCTCTATTGTTTCTTGTTCTGTTTTAAGGCCCCTAGTGTGATGGCCTCCTTTGTTCACAAAAAACAGACTACTTTTTAAACAACCAAAAGCCAGAAAATCGTCCTTTCTGGCTACTCCACTAAGGTAAGTAGGATTCTTGATACTTCTTTTGAGCACCAAAATTACATTTATGCATCACGGTCAGTGGTACATGTAGACCACACCCAGTTGCTGATTTCCTTCATTTTATATTACTGAGGCGCTTTCCCCATTTTTTTTTTGTCCACATTAAAAGTGAAGTTTTAAATCGTTTGTCCCCACTTGTATTTGTTTTAACAACTGGACTAGAAGGATCTGTAACCACCACTAGGTGAAATCCTTTATCTTCTGGGCTCTACTCCATTACATCTGGTTTGGTATATTATCCCATTGTGTATTTATGGTGGATTAATCTTCTACAATGTAGTTCATTTTTTTGTATCTTTTGTATAACAGATCACAATGAGGCCCATGACAATATTTTCAATCAAGATTTCATTGTGGCTTTTATCATTTGTACCACAATAATTCAATTGTGCAATTATGAACAAAGCCTTACCATATTATTATAACCTGTATGGCCTTTCTAGTTGGACATTTTAAGATCATATCAGCAACTATGAAGTCCCTTTTACTAGTTCTCAGACAACTCCCTTCCCCATCATCCTTTACTTTGGTCATTTCTTAGTAGACCTCTTGGTGATGATGAAGATCTCATTATCTGAGTATCCGAGTCAAGGATTTAATGCAGAATTGTCTATGTTTACGGTGAGTGCTGTGTACACAATCTCCAATGTATGGGACTTTACACTGCTTTCCCCTGGCTCCTGCTTATAAGAACTGACAAGGAGAAACCAATCACAAATACAAAGCAGAAAAAACACTGTAAAGCTGCATTACAAAATAACATTAGGTTATGGGACTTAAAGGAAATCTACCACCAGGATCAAGGGTTGTAAA
Source organism: Engystomops pustulosus (assembly GCA_019512145.1). Lineage (NCBI taxonomy): Eukaryota > Metazoa > Chordata > Amphibia > Anura > Leptodactylidae > Engystomops > Engystomops pustulosus. The sequence goes on from CM033643.1 coordinate 208,975,104, forward strand.
CTAAGTAGACTTACATACCGGTGTGTGCACCCTATGGCAGGATCTGATCTTCTTTTAGATCCTTATGCCCTTGATTTAATAAAAAAAGGTTTTAAAAATTATGCAATGGAGGCTGAGGGACTCGGAACTAAACAGTTATATAAAATAAGAGTAAATACTGCTTTGTTTATAGTCCTTGATCCTGGTAGTAAATTACCATTAAAGCCCCATGCACACGGCTGGGTTGAGATGGGAAGGGTGCTCGCTCCGCACCCCTTCCATCTCCATAGAGTGCCTGGAGGCTTTACAGCAAAATGGGCAGAAACAGGGCTTGCTCTATAATTTGCGAAGCAGCGAGCTGGCTTGGTCACGGTGTGTTGAGACACTTAGTGCTTACCACAACTTGATTGGGTGTAATAGCCTAAGTCAATGGCATCATGGAAAGAGAAAGGGTTTTTGGTGCACGCGATCGGATTTCACGCGACACAAACCGGGGGGGGGGCCGCCATTGGTCGATCCGACGGACTTGGACAAACTGCTGGATTTAATAAAGCAATTTGTGTTGCAAGCCAAGCACTTACATGCACCAGGTAGCAGGTGAACTCCGGTGGACCTGATCGGGGAAGTGACACATGCAGGAACTTGGGCGCACAATCTTCATGAATCGCGGCAGATGTGGATTCCGGCGGACAACGCACCTCAGGGACTGCGCAGGGACCAGGTAAGTAAATGTACCCCATGGTATACAATTATTTTTTCTTTAATAATATTATATGCTGCAAATCATATAAAAGCAAAAATGGAAAAACTGAATATATAGGGTCACAATCTTAAGGTGCCCTAAACCAATAACCCCTGTGAGCTGCAGGAAAGGCCTGCGTTTAGTAGAGCAAGAATTTCTCGCTGCTCCTAAAATTCCCTAAATCCTTAAAACGTTTACTTTACTGGTGACATTAAATGTATAGAAAGGAGAAGGTAATATGACTGCTTTATCACCGTAAATATTCTCTGTGTGGGGGGTGATTATCAGATTACACCAATTTTCCGGCTGCATCTCTCAGTTCAGTTTCTACATTGAAGGAAATCATTGTCAGCGGGAACAAACAAATCGCTATAGAAATTGCCGTATGATATCCTTTCATACATTCTATTACATGTCTGTAGATAGGGATCTGTAGTCATTTACAGGAATGATGTCATGTTACAGTAGATATAGGGGGAAACAAAGCAGCACCCTATATATAACATAATATTTAAATGAAGAATAACATTGTAAGTTTCTTGTAATTGTTTCATACACACATATATGATTAAAGAGTTCCATATATAAAACCATAAAAATATAGAAAATTGGGAAAAAGATAAGCCTTTTTTTAACCAGTAAAAAGCTCCCCTTTTGTGAACAGGCTGGAAGTGGTATTGCAGTTATTTCTCATTAATACTGTAGCAACAGGACTGAGCTACTTAGCCCAACATTTCATACAGTACAATTTGTGTCAGAGAAGGATCCCTAGGAACCTAGCAGCCTCTCTTATTAATATACCGTCCAGCAACCCCCCTCATTAATAAGATGACCAGCACCAGCCTCCACTCAATAAAATGACCAGCAGCAGCCTCCACTCAGTACAATGTCCAACATGACTCCATTAAACAAAATGTCCAGCAGCAGCATCCACTCAATAACATGTCTGGTAGCAGCCTCCCTTATTAATAACATATTTAGCAGCAGTCTCCTCTCAATAATAAATTATAAATTAGCAGTCACAGGGCCTGTTGTATGAAAAAATGAATTCCTTATCCCCTACCCTCTGCCTACCTTTTCTCCCCTTGGTGTCTTGTACAGTAGTGCGGGCAGATACACGTTTGTGTGCTCTACCCGCGCACACTCTATGACGTCACACAGATTTGCCTTTACCGTGGCCCATAATAATAAATTGTATGCATGTCTTACACACATACAATTGATTATCTTCCCTTCATGGACTGATTGCCCCTCCTACCATTGGACCCGGGCATGACCTCTGCGACTGCAATAGTTCCTCCGCTTACTAGGACCCACTAGTAAAATTCATATGTGGTTCAGTGGTCCGCATCATATGAATCTTAGCGTTTGCAAATTCTTTAAATTTGTGCAAGAAAAATTCTACTCAGAAGAGCCCTGGTGCCTTAGCCCCTCCCCTACCGCTTCTGTTATTTTTGGCCTGGTCAGTAGCCTGCTATTTCACTATTACCGTAGGTTACTTCTGTAGCGGGAGCCCTGTCAGTAGCCTCCTGCTTAGCCCATGTCTGTGTCCCTTCCCTAACCATTGACTCTGAAAGTTGCTGTTACAGGGGTCTTGTCATTAGGCTTTGGCCTCTGTTTCTGTTATAACGTCCTATCAGTAACTTAGTTCATCCAATAAAAACCTCTAGATTTTTTGATAATCCAATATTTTCGGACAGGATCGTTCAGAGGTTGTCCATTAATATTTTCATATGCAAAGGGGGAGTGCTTGGTGCAAACCGAAATACCCCAATTTATCACTCATACAATACACTTTTTACTCCCGCTCCACAGCCAGGCTACTCTACGCCACATTTGCCTCGTAAGATAATTTGCATTTTTATATCATAAAAGATTTCGAATGTTCTGAGGCACTAAAGGATTAGCTGAAAAACAGATTGGGCTGCTGTACAAAAGATGAACCTGCCACCGGATCTACCTTATTAGCTAGATCCGTCATGGTAGGTTTCCTTAAAGAGTCTTCAATATGTGATGTGCGAAGGATAAGGTTTAGTAGTCAGTGACCCTTTGTCGTTGAATGTTTTAGTATTAAGATAAAATTTGGGCTCACGATTGATGTGTCACTGAAGAGCAGTAATGGAAAGGTCACCCCCATGTTCGAATCCAGATTTTACGTAAATGTCTGGAATCTGTGAAGTGGAAACTCAATCTTTCTTAATTGAACCTGAAAGGTAATATTAGGATAATGTTAGACAGCCATGAAATATGAACTTTAAGCCCCTCGATTATGGAATTAACATCTAGAGAAGCCTATAGTGCACACTGACTTCAGTTTAGATGGACCTGGAAAGTCTTGTTGTGTGTCCATTATACAGACCTACAAAAACAACTATACTTTGGGCATCTCAAAGGGGTCCTAGTAGGCTTGTAACTAAAGACTCACAGGGCCCAAGGGTAAAAGATTCGCTTAGGGGGTCAGTCCCATCAGTACTTTTCAGAAGCTCATATGACCTATTGATACAGGACTATGAGCCAAGTTCATTGCTAGAGGCCCAAGTATGAGTTCATCTTCTAAAACTCTATATTTGTCATATTTGAACATCTTTTCTAACAATGCCGTTTGCACAAATAAGCTCAGCCCTATGTGAGGTGGAGGCCTATATACTAGATACAGCATCTCTGCTTAATGTAGGGTGTCTATGTCTATATTTGTCTATATTTGTCTATATTTTGTGTGTCTATATTTTCATTATAGTTTATACCAGACTAAGTCTGAGCTATTTTGTATTCAGAAATCTACTGACATACTGATTTAAAAAAAATTGCCAACAAAAATATTCAGGCGTGCATTTATACATTACCATGGTCTGGTCTGCGAATGACATTACAGCGCTGATATTAAGCAGCACTGTAGAGCTTGGCACCAGTTGGCAAATGCCCTGCCACAGGAGGGAGCACCAGCTGTCAGACACAGCTGCGCACCCAAAAGACTGCAGCTTACTGTATTAGTAGAGTCATAAAACAGGTGATAACTGTATGCCCCATCAGAGCCAGAGCTGCTGGATGCAAACAGACCCAGGTCACATCTAAATAGTAAAAACTAAGGCTGCGTTCTTGAAAACTTTAATACGAAAGGAAAATATAAGTTTATACAATTCATAAAATGGTGTTTTGTGACTCAAAAGTTTTACAAAATACCAAAATACTATTAACATTCAAGTAAAAAATAAATTGTAAGAGAAATAATTACAAATTATGATGAAAAAAAGAAAAATGGTTGTTGGAGATCTATTATTTTTGTATAAGTGGCCACAGGTGGTATAAAAACACCAGAAGTTATACTTACCTCCGATCCAGCACAGGACCTGCCGTTACTGCCGACCTTTGTTAGTATAAAAAGGCTCAAAAGTGACAACTTGTTGACTTCTGTAGACGTGGCCCATATTAGGCTGTCCACTTGACATCCCAGAATAGTCTCTGTAGATAATGGGGCAGATTTACTTACCCGGTCCATTCGCGATCTAGCGGCGGGTTCTCCGACACTGATTCGGGTCTTCTGGCGATTCACTAAGGTAGTGCACCAGATGTCCACCAGGTGTCGCTGCTGCGCTGAAGTCCGTCGGAGTTCACTGGAGTTCACCAAACTATCCTGGGTGCAGGTATGTGCGTGTCAAGCGCATATATTTTTTTTAATTCTGTGGTTTTTTCCGAATCCATTGGGTTTTCCGACGGCCATGCCCCCACTTTCCATCGCGTGCATGCTGGCTCCGATGCGCCACAATCCGATCACTTGCGCCAAAAACCCGGGGAAATTCTGCGCAAATCAGTAATTTACGGGAAACCTGACGAAAAAAAGCGATTCGGGCCCTTAGTAATTGAACCCCAATGATTGGAAGTGCTAAACTAGACCATAGTAAGGGACAGAGTTTATTAAAAGTTCTTTACCAAAAATAGTCAACTATTAATAGTTCTTTAACTTTTTACAATTACTGTAAATGATACATTTACATTTTGAATGTCACCTACAAAAGGAAGGTCAGAACTTGATTAAGTCTTACTTTATGAAGGTGTTAAGGACACACTACGGCCAACACTGGAAGCACCATCAACTGGTTATATGTATTAGTTCACAATTCCTCCTTGAAATGTTGCTTTTTTATCATATCCAGATGGTGCCCCTCTAAGGTAGTTTTGTTGGATACTTGAGTGCCCTCTTACCCACACCCTAAAGCTGGAAGCTTACTTGAGGTTTAAAAATTCAAAGCCTTAAATTTTTTCTGAAGATTCTGCTACCCAACAATCAGACTTTGTGTGATAGATTGGCACTCCATACAAGACATAGTCAAACCAGGAGATGGACTGGTGCCAGAGTAGTAAATTGGACAATTTTCACTGTTTGGAATAAGGAGTCCACACTTAGAAGTATTGTAACTTTGGATGTGTGTTTTTTTCCCTCCATCATTAGATCCGCAGGGACCGGTCGCCTAGTCAGTGTGGACAGCTTGGCTTTACTGACTTGTGCAGGTGTAGCACCTTCCATCAGGGTTCATCAGAATCCAACATGTGGTGTACATTTAAAATTTAGCTTTGCTACAACCTATAGTTGTCTACTATCACAATCCAGTAGAGTAAAGGGGGTTTGACATCGACCAAACCCCCAGATAATTAACAAGTTCTAATTATCATACAGAATTCACCCTACATTGACTCAAATCTCGACAACGTGAAGCACTACCCAGGGAAGGACAGATGATGGGTGCTTTGTCTTGATTAGGATCTTCTAAGTAGCCATTGATTCAGGTTACGTTCATCCCTCGCTTGTTTATGATTACGTGTAAACGCGTCTTATTGGATTCAGAGTCCCTCTTTCTCTGACCACGCCATATTATGCCAGTATTTTCCCTTTTATGCAAGGACATTTAGACTCCAAACCTTTCTTGTAGCATTTTACAGCGTTGTACATTTATATGCCAGCATTCAATTTCCGAGCTGCCGCAGAGTACAGGGGAGGAGGGACGCCTATTGTGGCTTTAATGCTTTCCCAGCAGGAAATATTCTCTGCCTTTGTCTGGCTAGCAAAAATCGCAACGGGTATCAATGGTAACTGTTCTCTTCTGCCAAAACAGCAAACAGCGTTGAAGTGTCTTGTTTTTTTATTAATAGCTGTGTCTTCCTTGATGACACTGGGCAAAGATATGTTCCTCAGCATGACTTGACATGTGACAGCTATACTGCACTATGATATATAGACATCCCACCATAGAAAGGTACTAATAACCCCACTATGAGGGAGGGAAGAACACAATAAACGAGGTAATGAGTAGGTGCCGCTCACATTCACAAAGGGGGTTAATTTAGCCGGGCAGGTGTTTCAAGACTTCTCATGGAAGACTCTGAAGATATTTTTTTGTGTTCTTGCATTGCTTCCCTTAATAGAAGTTTAGGAATACAAGAAGATAAACAAGACCAAAAACAAGGAATTTATTCTGGCAAATGCAACAAAAAATAAATAAATTATATGGAATCTTCTAGAATAAGATTCAGTTTTTTTATTGTTACATTTTTTAGAATGTTGGAATTTTAGCAATCCGTGGCCCAGCACTAGCTATTATCACCCAGCCTGGGGTTCCACAGGGGTAACTGTAAATAGAGGGGTAACTTCAATCTTTTCGATTTCTTTTCTCAAATTTTAATCCCCTAGTGATGTTTACACAATGAAAATAATATTTAACCACTTACAATTTTAATAAGTTTTATTGCTGTTTTTGGTCCTTTCACTAAGTGATGGTCAGTGTTAGATTCAGCAGTGTGGGTGGGCACTAGCTGAGCAGACACTTCATGATTCCTGCTGTTAAATGATGTGCTGACAATGTGTTTAGATTCTCAAAGTCCAGGGGTTATCTACACTTTCATTTAGCTTCTGAAGATTCTACTAATATCTGACACAGAGAAAAAGAGAGATGAGACAGACAAGAGTCAAGACACAATGATATAAGACACAATGATGCACTCAGCTTTGCTACCTCAATTAGAACACAGCACTGCTATGCCCGCCCTCCCCTTGGATCCAGAGCTTATCTTGTCTGTAGAGCTGCTGCTGGACAGGACACACCTCTATCTGCAGTGCTGTCTGCCTCCTGCCCCTCCTCCTGCAGTACAAGAGAAGCTACTCATGCTAGAGATATCTGCCCGACCATCGTCAAGAGTTTATGGTCGTATCCAGGAACAATCAAACTGTGTACACCAGGAATGATAGAGTTATGACAGCTGTATAACAGGTTAACCAATTATACATCTGTATGACAACACGTTTCACATATCGAATCAGATGCCTCATCAGGTCTAACGTGAAATATAATAGGCAGGTATTTACATGATTCACAGGTTTAGGTTCTCTAATTAATTAACTAAAGGAACCTGTCACAAGTTCAATATGTCAAAATCTGATGACAGGTTCCCTTTAAAGAACAGTCCTGATGGTTGATCAACACCAACAGCTACCATGAATATTACTATTGTGCAAGAGATGAAACCACCAGAAAACATACATCAAGCTTGAAAAAATAATTTGGCGTATCTGCGTCTGAGAAATGTGCAGCTTTTCCTAATATAAAGATCTAGAAGTCTGAAAACGCATTCTTCTCCAAAAAAATAAGCACAAAAAAGTTCCAGCGAAGCAGAAGATTTTTCAATCTTGTGTTATAGCATGACAGATTTATAAACCATCAAAAATAATGTTTCAAAATACAATTATTCTTCAAGAGATGTTACCACGATAACTCCATTGTCAGGGATCACAAAGTCTTCCAAATGTATCATTTTAGAGCGACTGAAAATACAAAGGAATCTGAACTGGAGATGGACGATCACATGACCTTTAAGAAAAATTTACTCCGCTTTGGAACAGCGAGATTAGCCGAGAAAGTGCTTGGTGATGGAGGAGAGTGGCTATAGCGTAAGGAAAACAACTGAAGGTAATCATCTATGTAATAGAAGTTGCTGAAGCATTTGTTAGACTTTCAAGAGATTCCAGAAGAATAGAATCCAGACAATTCTAGGGGTGAGAGAAGCAAGAATTAACCTTATCCCTGCCAAGCCAATGAACTTTGTGTTTGGCTCCAAATTGCAGGGGTAGCTTACTAAGCCTTATTAAAATTCATCTGAATATTCAAAGGCAGGAATACAACCCTCCTTGGCACTCACAAGCATAGTTATAGCAGTCGTAAATCTGTTAATTGTGCAACCACCAAGCCAGAATTTTACCTGCTTAGCATTAGAATGAACTCTTATCAGCCTGGTGCACAGTAATAAATTTTATAGCCACAATGATATTATCCAACAAGACGTTGTAGAACGTTGTATAAATTTATTTCAATATTTTGCACATTGTGTTCCTGGATTATTATTGTTTTTTACTTTTTTATATGAATTAATATTCATGCTGCAGACAATAGAGTTACTGGAATTATTCCACCATTGTATTCTATAGTATGATAATAGTATTATTATCAAAGCAAAATATATAAATTATGTGTTAAATTAGATGGGGGTTCTTGCAGGCCTGCATGTTGAACTGCAGGTTTAGAGCTCAGTGGGCATTTCCTACAAAGCATGTTCTATATTACTTTTATGGCAAGGGGAAACACCTAGTTTTATATAATTTATTTTACTATGGGTCCCAGGTGGTGTCAGAATCAGAAACAACCTACACTTACCAATAAGATAACAGTTTAATTATCAAAGCAAAACATATCAATTTTGTGTTAAATTAGATGGGGATTCTTGCATGCCTGTTTGTGCAGCTGCAGGTTCAGAGCTCAGTGGGCATTTCCCACCAAGCATGTTCTCTATCACTCTTATAGCAAAGGGAATCCCCTAGGCTCATATATTTTGTTTCACTATGGGCCCCAGGTGGTGTCAAATCAGAAACAACCTACACTTACCCTAAGATAACAGTTTAAATGAAATGCAAAATATATCAATTATGTGTTAATTAGTGGGGATTCTTGCATGCCTGTGTGTGCAGCTGCAGGTTCAGAGCTCAGTGGGCATTTCCCGCCAGCATGTTCTCTATCACTTTTATAGCAAAGGGAAACCCCTAGTTCATATATTTATTTTACTATGGGCCACAGGTGGTGTCAGAATCGGAACAACTTACACTTACCCATATGTTAATAGTTTATTATCAAGCAAAATATATGAATCATGTGTTAAATTACATGGGGATTCTTGCATGCCTGTTTGTGAGCTGCGGTTCAGAGCTCAGTGAGCATTTCCCGCCAAGCATTTTCTCTATCACTCTTATAGCAAAGGGAATCCCCTAGGCTCATATATTTTGTTTCACTATGGGTCCCAGGTGGTGTCAAAATCAGAAACAACCTACACTTACCCATAAGATAACAGTTTAATTATGAAAGCAAAATATATCAATTATGTGTCAAATTAGATGGGGATTCTTGCATGCCTGTTTGTGGAGCTGCAGGTTCAGAGCTCAGTGGGCATTTCCCGCCAAGCATGTTCTCTATCACTTTTATAGCAAAGGGAAACCCCTAGGTTCATATATTTTATTTTACTATGGGCCACAGGTGGTGTCAGAATCGGAAACAACTTACACTTACCCATATGTTAATAGTTTAATTATCAAAGCAAAATATATGAATCATGTGTTAAATTACATGGGGATTCTTGCATGCCTGTTTGTGGAGCTGCAGGTTCAGAGCTCAGTGAGCATTTCCCGCCAAGCATTTTCTCTATCACTCTTATAGCAAAGGGAATCCCCTAGGCTCATATATTAATAATTTACTAATACTGCAATATTTTTTACCATTATGTTTTAATTAAACAAAAGTCCAGGACTGTGAGGGTAATGTGTGACCTTAAGAAAGAGCAAATCCAAAGCCTTTGTCCATTCCAATGTGATAAAGAATCTGTGATAAAGAATCTAGAGATGAGCGAGCACTAAAATGCTCGAGTGCTCGTTATTCGAGACCGTGCCGCTGCCCGATGTCTCTGTGCTGCTCCCCGGTGTCTCTGTGCTGCTCCCTTGTGTCTCCGTCCTGCTCACCGTGTTCTGCAATGTCTTCTTCACACATATATATTGTTCTTCACATACTATTTTGTTCGCACCGTTCCGCGCGTATCTTCCGACAAGTAAGCAGATGTGCCGAACATCTGTAATCTATTCTTCACTGTGTTCTTTACTGTGTTTTTCACTTAAATGATCCTGTGTTCACTGTGTTCACTGTTTTTATTCTATTCTTCATTGTTCTTCACTGTGTTTTTTTAATTAAATGCTCGATCTCGAGCAGGGGAAATACTCGTCCGAGCAACGAGCCGTCTCGAGTACCTTAATGCTCGAACGAGCATCAAGCTCGGACGAGCATGTTCGCTCATCTCTAATAAAGATATAATTAGCTACTGACATTAAAAACACTTCATAATCAAAAGTTTGTCCTAACTCATGTGTGGATGTAGCAGTTGCAATGAGACATAAGGGTAAAATGTACAATAGTGTATACAGTTTCAACCAAGATTCATCGACTTTATCAATAGTTAGATGTAATAAAGTCAAGTGTGTCAACAGGGCATGGCTGAAATTTTCCATTGGCATGATGAGGATGAGGGGGGAAACTAGAAGATTTATTAGAGGTATGCTGCGAAAGTAACTTTATTCTCATTGTAATCACCTATAGGTTAATTATCATTGCAATGATAAATATAATTTATTCAAACGGTGGGGGGGGCATAATATTTATTATAATTAATGTAGGCATGGAACACTGCATGGTCAGTTATGGTGTGAGGGGTGTCAATTATTTTGGAGTACAGTGTGGAACACTTTATTGTAATTGACTGTGATATTTTTAGGGGCACAGTGTGGAGATGTGATGCCATAGACATCTGAGGCAAATTCTGCTGGAAAAGTCACATGATAGTGTAAAATTGTCACCTGTAAATTGCTAGATAACAATTCTACATGTGTGTCAGGATTCAGGGGTAGTGGACCCACTGTACCACCGCGGATGATGATGTAAGACGACACCTGGGAGCAGAGTCTAAGTAGTACCCGGTTTTCACCAGAGCCCACTGCAAAACAAGTTTGACTTACTGCAGCGTGGTACCACTAAGTCACTCAAAAGGCGCGACTTAGTCCGTGGTGGAGGCCAAGGCAAGGTGCAGAATTGCGGAGGCAGAGACGGAAGTGGATGTTTGACTGCAGTTCTACTGTGCTAGGCAATTACTCAGTAAATAAGATTTTAGCACAATTTATGTGGTGAAAATGCCCTACTTATACTCAAATGAGGTACTAGCCACTGCTGAAATATTATTGGAGCTTGTGTTCCGGACCCTGCAATCCTGTTCGGGGGTGCCCCAAGGTGGAGTTTTGATGATAATGGACTACAGGAGCTGAGTTCCTAACCCACAAGGGGAATGAAAGGTAAGTATTTTTATTGGAATTCAAAAAAGGTTGCAAGGGGGGGGGGGGGACAAAAGGTGGCTGGAAAATATAGTGGGTATAAACTATCTAAAGGGACAGAGAAGGGAGAAAACTGGAGGTGGCAGGAAAGAGCATTGAACTTAAAAGCGCCACAATCCTATTGGGGGCAGATACTTAAAACTTGGTAAGTAAACAGAAACTGGGCGTGAAGGGGGACTTCAGATGTGCATGAAATCTATTGTAGAGGGGAGGCATCAACTTATGAGGGGCCACTATACACAGTATATGTTTATGGTCCACTACAATGTGCTCTGAGATGGGGAAGACACATAAGTAGGGGGCTTCTACATTTCTAATGGCAGCCCTGATTATACCCAATCACAGCTGCATTAGGGGTTGATAGGGCAGCCACCAGCACTGCCTTATCTGCAACCACTAACACATTGTCAATTACCATCCAGAAATATTGGTTATCATCGGTTTCTGATATGTCATATTGTCTTCTCCTTAATTATTTTCTTCTTTTCAGCAATTATGTTGTTGGCGACAAATCTGCAGAAATGGATTTCCTGTGACCTTCAGTTACTTTTATTATGTTCTCTGAAACTTGGTGCACGGCAAGCCACAATACAACCCAATATTCATATACACAGCAATCCAGGATAACAAATGTCAGGTTAGAAATTCCAAAACCTTAAGATTTCTTCTCCATCTTCTCCGGCTCTCATACCGCTCTCCTTTCATTACTGTCAGCCCCGTTTAAGTAACGTCTCTAGGGCTTATGTTTCGAGATAACTTTGTCATAGGATCTCTTCTGACCCTTCAAGATGAATGACAAGACTTTTATATGGGAAAAGAGACATCACATAATCTCATTTGCATATGTGCCAAGCAATTTCCCTATCCCTGATTGCCATTTTGGGAGGCTATTTAGTAGTCACTTTGAAGTTCTTTAAGATGGCCCAATATAAATGGCCTGTCCTTGGGTTCCCTAAAGAAATAAAGTGAAAGCTGAAATAATAAGAACTGGATTTATATGTTGCGTTTTTTTTATTTATTAATGTATTTTGCTTCAGCAGAATATTTATTTCTCAAAAACATTAAATCTAGTAATTTGTACATAAAAAATCTACAATGCACCGATGAGTATAATTTAATTACTAGGGAAGTATAATTAATTTATTCAGCAAATATTAAGATGAAAGAAATAAGCAGCATGAAAGCTCTGGATAAAAACAAGATATGAATTTCATTCCTAACATATGAGTAACAAATAAGCTTTGATTTTTTTGGAAAAACAAAAATTCATATAAATATTTATCCATTCATATCATATATCAAATATAGATTCATACATCCATACTAAATATATCTATCCATCTATAATCCAAATAATAGGCAGCACTCCAAAGGTAAAGTTAATTCTGGGTGTCACTTTACCTTTGGAGTGCTGTCTATTCTTTGGATCATAGATTGAGGACCTCTGCCAATAGTCGTATGGATTTAGCACCCACAATTTTTTCTGTGTTGCTCTGGATCTTCTGATACTTAATTAAGAAGTCCCCTAAAGGCAAATTTTGTGTCTATCCCCATCTCGGAGAACATTATAGTGGACCAATGGTGACTATCCACCACCGGAATTACAAATAGTAAATCCAGTCTGTAACTGTGGTAGGGGAAGATACGAAAGTGTACATGGATGGATATATATATATATATATATATATATATATATATATATATATATATATGTATATATATATATATATATATATATATATATATATATACTTACATCTTTGTATCTTCTGAGTGGATGCTGTGATCCTCAACTCCAAAGAAAAAAAAACATGTAGGTCTCATCACAAACCTTCTTGTGGTGCGTTTGGACAGCAGGTTGGTGGATGAGCTGAAAGTCAAGGTTCTACCCGACTGAAAGCCAAGGTCCTCCCACTGCATTCCTCCATGAATTTAACACTTAACATCCCTAAACCCTGGCCACCAAATTGTGGAGACCCTGTATGTATTGTTGAGTGAACTTGAACCACAAAGTTCAGGTTTTTCCCAAAATGTATGGACTCTGGTGGCTGCTTTAGATCAACTCCCTCCACCTTGCTTTGGTTAATGCCTACAATCAGTCCTGGCACCGATTTTGGGTGTTAACTCTTTAAAGAGGACCTGTCACTCTCAAAAACGGACGCAGCAGTGTTACACTGCTAGCGTTATCGGAAACCTCAGATAACGCTAACAAACACTGCTGCACTGTACACTAGAAACACCGGTCCGCTCTCAAAGCGGTCCGGCATATTCGTGAGGGGGCGGGATTAGGGACGGTAACTGCCACATGACGCGCGGCAGTCACCGCTGGCCTATGGAGTGGGCGAGGTGATCCTGGAAGAGGCAGTGCTCCAGTGGTCCAAAAATCTAATTTAGGTGAGTTTGAGGTCATAGCAACATTTCGGTGTCCACCTTTTTCACCTTTAGAAAGGTGAATAAATCTCAACTAAATTAGATTTTTGGACTACTGGAGCGCTGCCTGCATTTTTCCATTGTTATTATTTGAGAACCCAGCCAGGTCCTGTGCCAGGACTATCTATCTATCTATCTATCTATCTATCTATCTATCTATCTATCTATCTATCTATCTATCTATCTATCTCATATCTATCTATCTATCTACCGTATTTTCCGGGCCATTAGGCGCACCGGAATATAAGGCGCAACAGTCCGATGCGCCTTATATATGTAATAATTCCATATATAAGGCGCATCGGACTATAAGGCGCAGGGTCGGGGGCGTGGCGGAGGTCCGGGGGCGGAGCGGAGACCCGACGGGACGCGAGAAGAGACGCGGAACACGGGGAAGGTGAGCAGGGAAGGTGAGGGGGAGGTAAAGAATAGATACTTACAAGATCCCGCTACCGGAGACAGCAGATCTCAGCGGAACTGCCGACCACGCGGCAGAAGTTGTTCGTGTGCCGTGTGTGCAGTTCCGCTGGAGATCTGCTGTCTCCGGTAGCGGGGACCTTAAGTAGTATCGCTGCCCTCATATAGGGCGCACCGACTATGCGCACTTTGGATTTCCAAGGAAATCCAAGGCTTTTAAGTGCGCCTTATAGTCCGGAAAATACGGTCATCTATTTCGCTATCCACACAAATACATATCTTTTTTGCATGACTTAAAAATCTTCAATTAGCTTTGTCTTTAGGGACGAGTTCTGTTCCTAAGTTAATCTATGGGAAAGACAAGAACTGAAATCCCAAGGACACATTGTATATTAATATATGCAAAAGCAATTTGATGTGACATTATTAATAGCCAATGTCTAGAAAGTGCTGATGACAAGTTAAGCAAGACGCTGCCAAATTAGCAGGAGAGCGTTTCATTCAATTTTACAAATATTGAGTCAAGAATATACCTGATACATATGATCAGGAGCTGTTATTTTATAGGATCGAGGCAGCAAATGACATTCATAGGACACAGAAACGAAGTCGCCCAGAGAATGTCATGTCATAATACATGTCAGATTCCTACTATTGTGTTAACATGTCATTGTGATTTTGAGGACTTTCTTGGCTTCCAGCTTTTTATAATTTTTAATACAAAAAGTTTGGGGCAAAGTTGATGATTATTCTGTAGTCCCCACAATTCACGAATAGTCAGTGATGACTGGTTGTGACAAGTTGGTGGATCTGAGGAAAGGGTCTCGGCAACAGGTTAGTCAACTTTGGACAATCTGAGTTATTTATTAAACAGAATTGACCAAAATTTTTCTAAATTTGCAACAACAAAAATCCTATCTTCAGGCCAACACCCGGCCCTCCGCCAATAGAATGCTCTGAGCCATGTCAATACATTCACATAGAGCATAAAAACTCTAACTGTTACAATTCACTTTTACTCTAGGAATTTGGGGCGAGTTTTACACAATGGTTGGCCCAGTGTGAGGGTTACGAAGTCCCCCCATTACCCTGTGTAGAAAACTCTGACATTTTGAAATAAGGACTTGCATTAACCCCATCCACACGCCATTTTCATATTACCTTACCCCTTAGTGGTGCCCACATTGTATAATAAAATTTCCTTGGCTCGTATAGTATATACACTCTTAGTGGACACCATACAGTCTTATTCTTCCTTGGTGGTCCCAACCCTGTATAATGCCCATTTACATTCTTCATTGGAATGTAGTGCCTCCAAATTCTGTAGTGTCCCCCAAAAGTAGACTGCCACATTATTGGCCTCAACATGTAAAAATTAATGGTTCCAGCTGTTTTAAGCCCCCTTTAGTGACCCTAATTAGTTTAATGATCCCAAAGTGACCCCCAAAACAGTCAATGATCTCAAAGTGGCTCGAACAAGTTTAATAATTCCAAAATGGCCCCAACACAATTAAAGATAGTTAAGTGGGATCAACAATTTTAATGATCCCCAAGTGGTCTCAGCAAGATTTATAATCCCTATGTGACCAAGTTTATTCATCCCTAAGTGGCCTTAAAAAATATAATGTTCCTTTAGTGGCTCCATCAAGCGTATTCATCCCTAAGTGGTCCCAACAAGATTAATGATCCCCAAGTGGCCCCAACAAGTTTAATACCTTATATACTCGAGTATAAGCCTAGTTTTTCAGCACAAAATAGCGATCATCCCATGCAAAAAAAAGACTGACCATCTTCAAAAACATTACTCTTCAAAAACAGCAAAGATTTTTACCTGAATTAGAATACATAATGACAAGCTCACGCATTTCAGAGTATATCATGGTCCTTAAAGATAAAGACTAGAGATGGCAGACCATTCAAGATCAAGTTTGGACGAGTCAGGCCGACCAAACTTGAAAGTTTCTGTTGGGCTTGGGTACTGAACCCTAAGTCATATCAAATCATGGCTCAAGGAAAGTCACACATGACCTTGTTAAACTGTAACCCCTTCCCGCATTTGACGTACTATTACTGCATGGCGGGAGGTGCGTTCCGCAAAATATGCAGTATAGTACGTCAAGCTTCTGGCGCAGGCTCAGTGGATCACTTGTTCAAGCTAACCTGTAAAAGTAAAGAAAAAAGTAAAAAACACAATAACCCAACCTTTGAATAAAAAGAATTAATTAAATAAATTAAGTCCCCTACCAGAAACATTCCCTATACACATCTAATAAAGTGAAAAAAACTGAAATCACCAAATACCCCAAACATATTGGTATCGCCGCGTCGTACAATCTGTACAATAAGTCAGAAACATAATTGGCCGGACTGTGAACGCCGTAAAAAACTAAATGCAAAAAACTGCCAAAAATTTACTTTTTATAAATCCCTTCACAAAAATGTTCCAAAAAGTGATAAAAAAAAAAGTTATGTGCACCAAAATGGTATCCTGAAAAGAACAACTCAACACGTAAAAAATAAGCCTCTAAACTAGCACTGTCAACCAAAAAACTATTAAAGTATAGCTCCGGAAAATGGCGATGCAAAAACAAATGAGTATTTTCTTTATATTTGTTTTTTTCTTGTAAAATATAAAAAAATATACAAATGAGGTATCACCGTATCGTAGTGATCTAGAGAATAAAAAATATTATAGTATTTTTAGTGTACGGTGTACGACCCCAAAATATACAAAAAAAAAAGAACCCAAAATTGACAATTTTCTTTCTCCCATACTTAAAGAGTTAATAAAATCTCATCAAAAAGCTACAGGCTCACTAAAATGAAGTATTTGTAAAGTGCATCTCATGTCGCAAAAAATAAGCCCTGTATGTCCAAATTGCCAAAAATAAAGATTGTATAGCCATTATAAAGTGACAATGCATAATCTGCTCTGAATGGCGCAGCTCCCCCTCAATGCCCTGGCGTTGCCCATAGACGCGGTTACCACACCATATGGGGATGGTTATACACGGGAGGGATTGGGTATCAATTTTTGTGGAGCGTTTTGGTATTTTATCCACTGAGAATTTGTACATTTATGAAAAACACATTAATTTAGTAAAAAAATAAAAAAATTTCAAAATTGCATCCGATTTGTTTAACCCCTGTAAACCATTAGGGTTAACACACTTCATAAAGTTGTTTTACGTCGTTGAGGGGTGTTGTTCTATAAGGTGGGGTATTATGGGGTTTTACTTTTTTTAGGCCTCTCAAAGTGACTTCAAACCTGAGAGGGTCCCCCAATAGCAGGATTTTGCTTTTTTATATGAAAATGTGAAAAATTGCACCTAACGTCAAGCCCCATAAACGCTTACAAAAATAAGAGTATGTTAAAAAAACCATGGAGCATAAAGTAGACATTTGGTAATGTTAGTTATACAATTTCTGGTGTTATGACTCGTGGTGGAAAAAGTAGAACTTTTGAATTTCAAAAATTGGATTTTTCCAAATTTTCACCAAATATCTGATTTTCTCATAAATAAATGCAAAACATACCACCAAATTTTGTAACTAACATGAAGTAACATGTGTCACAAGAAAACAATTTCAAAATCACTTGGATATGTTAAAGCGTTCCAAGTTATAACCACTTATAGTGACACAGGGCAGATTTGAAAAGAGAGCCGTTCAGGGAGGGGAAAGTGGCTTCACGTTAAGGGGTTAAAGAATTTTATCCTTTACACCAGTAATGCCTGCTGGTAAATGGTTAAAAGTCATCCTCATATAACCTAAAATTATTATTATGTCACTGAGGCACTGTACCGCAATTACAGCCGTTTTTACTGATATGAGTCATATTCTGAAGGGAAGAGTCAAGTTTTCTCCCAAGCTGGATGTGAACCACACCTCCTTCTATTGATTGACAGCTTAGTGTCTCAGTCCTCTTCCTTTCCTTACCAGAATGCTGTCACTCTCACTGGATAGTGTATTAAGCTTTTTGGGAAAAGGCAGAACTTGTTACCATTTCATGCACATCATGACAGGCATAGCAGTGGTGGGAAGAGCCACACACCAGTGAGCGTAGCCAACATAGAAAAAGAAAGAAAACGTTTGGGAAATAATTCTACTGGTGGGATGAGGTAGATTTAAGCTGGCACTCCTGCATTGTACTTTTCAACAATGGTAAGTGTATTTGATTGTGCATCTTCTTGATGATAGGTTCCTTTTAAAAACATATTTCTTAAAAGTGACTGTCCACCTTCACTCAACATTTTACTTTCCTTTATCAAACTTGATCTAAAATAATTCAGCTTCACTAACGGCAGCTACTAGAACCGGTATCTTCAAAGCTTCCAATGTGGTTGTATACCGGTAGCAGTCGTTAAATGTTAGCTAGCTAGATTGCTGGGCGTCTGGCCTCAGGGACCCTCAAGGTCAATTAAATGGGTTTCAAAACCATTGTTTAAATGGAGTTGTAAGCAAGCAAATAATTTACTAATACTGCAATATTTTTTACCATTATGTTTTAATTAAACAAAAGTCCAGGCTGTGAGTGGTATGTGTGACCTTAAAAGAGCAAATCCAAAGCCTTTGTCATTCCCAATGTGATTAAATATAATTAGCTACTGACATTAAAACACTTCATCAAAAGTTTGTCCTAACTCATGTTGGTGTAGCAGTTCAATGAGATAAGGGTAAAATGTACAATAGTGTATACATTTTCAACCAAGATTCATGGACTTTATCAATAGTTAGATGTAATAAAGTCAAGTGTGTCAACAGGGCATGGCTGAAATTTTCCATTGGCATGATGATGAGGGGGGAAACTAGAATTTTTAGAGGTATCTGCGAAAGTAACTTTATTCTCATTGTATCACCTATAGGTTAATTATCATTGCAATGATAATATATTTTTCAAACGTGGGGGGGGGCATAATATTTATTTAATTAATGTAGGCATGGAACACTGCATGGTCAGTTATGGTGTGAGGGTTGTCAATTATTTTGGAGTACAGTGTGGAACACTTTATTGTAATTGACTGTGATATTTTTAGGGGCACAGTGTGGAGATGTGATGCCATAGACTCTGAGGCAAATTCTGCTGGAAAATCCACATGATAGTGAAAATTGTCACCTGTAAATTGCTAGATAACAATTCTACATGTGGTCAGGATTCAGGGAGTGGACCCACTGTACCACCCGCGATGATGATTTAAGACGACCCTGGGGCAGAGTCTAAGTAGTACCGTTTTTCACCAGAGCCCACTGCAAAACAAAGTTTTACTTACTGCAGCGTGGTACCACTATCACTCAAAGGCGCGACTTAGTCGTGGTGGAGGCCAAGGCAAGGTGCAGAATTGCGGAGGCAGAGACGGAAGTGGATTTTTGACTGCAGTTCTACTGTCTAGCATTACTCAGTAAATAAGATTTTAGCACATTTATGTGGTGAAATGCCCTACTTATACTCAAATGAGGTATAGCCCACTGCTGAAATATTATTGGAGCTTGTGTTCCGACCCGCAATCCTTTTCGGGGGTGCCCCAAGGTGGATTTTTGATGATAATGGACACAGGAGCTGAGTTCCTAACCCAAGGGGAATGAAAGGTAAGTATTTTTATTGGAATTCAAAAAAGGTTGCAAGGGGGGGGGGGACAAAAGGTGGCTGGAAAATATAGTGGGTATAAACTATCTAAAGGCAGAGAGGAGAAAACTGGAGGTGGCAGAAAGAGCATTGAACTTAAAAGCGCCACATCCTATGGGGGCAGATACTTAAAACTTGGTAAGTAAACAGAAACTGGGCGTGAAGGGGGACTTCAGATGTGCATGAAATCTATTGTAGAGGGTGAGGCATCAACTTGAGGGGCCACTAAATACAGTATACTCAAGTCAACATGGTTTCCCAGTTATCAGGGTCAGCTTATACTCGAGTATATACACAGTATATGTTTATGGTCCACACAATGTGCCGAGATTGGGGGACGACACATAAGTAGGGGCTTCTACATTTCTAATGCAGCCCTGATTATACCCAATCACAGCTGCATTAGGGGTTGATAGGGCAGCCACCACACTGCCTTATCTGCAACCACTAACACACTTGTCATTACCATCCAGAAATATGGTTATCATCGGTTTCTGATATGTCATATTGTCTTCTCCTATTATTTCTTCTTTCACAATTTGTTGTTGGCGACAAATCTGCAGAAATGGATTTCCTGTGACCTTCAGTTACTTTTATTATGTTCTCTGAAACTTGGTGCACGGCAAGCCACAATACAACCAATATTCATATACACAGCAATCCAGGATAACAAATGTTGTTAGAAATTCCAAAACCTTAAGATTTCTTCTCCATCTTCTCCGGCTCTCATACCGCTCTCCTTTCATTACTGTCCCCGTTTAAGTACGTCCTCTAGGGCTTATGTTTCGAGATAACTTTGTCATAGGATCTCTTCTGACCCTTCAGATGAATGACGACTTTTATATGGGAAAGAGACATCACAATCTCATTTGCATATGTGCCAAGCAATTTCCTCTCCCTGATTGCCATTTTGGGAGGTCTATTTAGTAGTCACTTTGAAGTTCTTTAAGATGGCCCAATATAAATGCCTTCCTTGGTTCCCTAAAGAAATAAAGTGAAGCTGAAATAATAAGAACTGATTTATATGTTGCGTTTTTTTTATTTATTAAGTATTTTGCTTCAGCAGAATATTTATTTCTCAAAACATTAAATCTAGTATTTTGTACAAAAAAATCTACAATGCACCGTGAGTATAATTTAATTACTAGGGAAGTTAATTAATTTATTCTGCAAATATTAAGATGAAAGAAATAAGCAGCATAAAGCTCTGGATAAAAACAAGATATGAATTTCATTCCAACATATGAGTAACAAATAAGCTTTGATTTTTTTGGAAACACAAAAATTCATATAAATATTATCCATTCATATCATATACTCAAATATAGATTCATACATCCATACTAATATATCTATCCACTATATCCAAATAATAGGCAGCACTCCAAAGGTAAAGTTAATTCTGGGTGTCACTTTACCTTGGAGTGCTGTCTATCTTTGGATCATAGATTGAGGACCTCTGCCAATAGTCGTATGGATTTAGCACCCACAATTTTTCTGTGTTGCTCTGATCTTCTGATACTTAATTAAGAAGTCCCCAAAGCAAATTTTGTGTCTATCCCCATCTCGGAGAACATTATATGGACCAATGGTGACTATCCACCACCGGAATTACAATAGTAAATCCAGTCTGTAACTGTGGTAGGGGAAGATACGAAAGTGTACTGGTGGATTATATATATATATATATATAATATATATATATATACTTAATCTTTTGTATCTTCTTATGATGGATGCTGTGATCCTCAACTCCAAAGAAAAAAAAACATGTAGGTCTCATCACAAACCTTCTTGTGGGCGTTTGGACAGCAGGTTGGTGGATGTGAAAGTCAAGTGTCTACCCGAGCTAAGCCAAGGTCCTCCCACTGCATTCCTCCATGAATTTCACTTAAATCCCTAAACCCTGGCCACCAAATTGTGAGACTCTGTTGTATTGTTGAGTGAACTTGAACCACAAATTTCAGGTTTTCCCAAAATGTATGGACTCTGGTGGCTGCTTTAGACAACTCCCTCCACCTTGCTTTGGTTAAGGCCTACAATCGTCCTGGCACCGATTTTGGGTGTTAACTCTTTAAAGAGGACCTCACTCTCAAAAACGGACGCAGCAGTGTTACACTGCTAGCGTTATCGGAAACCTCAATAACGCTAACAAACCTGCTGCACTGTACACTAAAACACCGGTCCGCTCTCAAACGGTCCGGCATATTCGTGAGGGGGCGGGATTAGGGACGTAACTGCCACATGACGCGCGGCAGTCACCCTGGCCTATGGAGTGGGCGAGGTGATCCTGGAAAGGCAGTGCTCCAGTGGTCCAAAAATCTAATTTAGGTGAGTTGAGGTCATAGCACATTTCGGTTGTCCACCTTTTCACCTTTAGAAAGGTGAATAACTCAACAAATTAGATTTTTGGACTACTGACGCTGCCTGCATTTTTCCATTGTATTATTTGAGAACCCAGCCAGGTCCTGTGCCAGGCATATCTATCTATCTATCTATCTATCTATCTATCTATCTATCTATCTATCTATCTATCTATCTATCATCTATTCTATCTCTATCTACCGTATTTTCCGGCATTAGGCGCACCGGAATATAAGGCGCAACAGTCCGATGCGCCTTATATATGTAATTTCCATATATAAGGCGATCGGACTATAAGGCGCAGGGTCGGGGGCGTGGCGGAGGTCCGGGGGCGAGCGGAGACCCGACGGGACGCGACGCCGAGAAGAGACGCGGAACCGGGGAAGGTGAGCGGGGAAGGTGAGGGGAGGTAAAGAATAAATACTTACATAGACCCCGCTACCGGAGACAGCAGATCTCCAGCGGGAACTGCAGACCACGCGGCAGAAGTTGTTCGTGCCGCTTGTCTGCAGTTCCCGCTGGAGATCTGTGTCTCCGTAGCGGGGACCTATGTAAGTGGTCCTGTGCCCTCATATAGGGCGCACCGACTATAGCGACCTTTGGATTTCCAAGGAAATCCAAGGCTTTTAAGTGCGCCTTATAGTCCGGAAAATACGGTCATCTATTTCGCTATCCACACAAATACATATCTTTTTTGCATGACTTAAAATCTTCAATTAGCTTTGTCTTTAGGGCAGTTCTGTTTCCTAAGTTAATCTATGGGAAAGACAAGAACTGAAATCCCAAGCACATTGTATATTAATATATGCAAAAGCAATTTTGATGTGACATTATTAATAGCCATGTCGAAAGTGCTGATGACAAGTTAAGCAAACGCTGCCAAATTACAGGAGAGCGTTTCATTCAATTTTACAAATATTGAGTCAAGAAATATACCTGATACATATGATCAGGAGCTGTTATTTTATAGGATCGAGGCAGCAAATGGACATTCATAGGACACAGAAACGAAGTCGCCCAGAGAATTATGTCATAATACATGTCAGATTCCTACTATTGTGTTAATAGGTCATTGTGATTTTGAGGACTTTCTTGGCTTCCAGCTTTTATAATTTTTAATACAAAAGTTTGGGGCAAAGTTAATGATAATTCTGTATTCCCACAATTCACGAAATAGTCAGTGATGACTGGTTGTGACAAGTTGGTGGATCTGAGGAAAGGGTCTCGGCAACGGTTAGTCACTTTGGACATCTGAGTTATTTATTAAACAGAATTGACCAAAATTTTTCTATTTGCAACAACAAAAATCCTATCTCAGGCCAACCCCGGCCCTCCGCCAATAGAATGCTCTGAGCCATGTCAATACCATTCACATAGAGCATAAAACTCTAACTGTTACAATCACTTTTTCCTCTAGGATTTGGGGCAGTTTTAACCACAAGGTTGGCCCAGTGTGGAGGGTTACGAAGTCCCCCCATTACCCTGTGTAAGAAACTCTGACAATTTTGAAATAAGACTTGCATTAACCCATCCACATGCCATTTTCATATTACCTTACCCCTTAGTGGTGCCACATTGTATAATAACTTTCCTTGGCTCGTATATGTATAATACACTCTTATGTGGACACCATACAGTTTATTCTTCCTTGGTGGTCCCAACCCTGTTAATGCCCATTTACATTCTTCATTGGAATGTATTGCCTCCAAATTCTGTAGTGTCCCCCAAAAGTAGACTGCCACATTATTGGCCTCAACATGTAAAAATGTGGGTCCAGCTGTTTTAAGCCCCTTTAGTGACCCTAATTAGTTTAATGATCCCAAAGTGACCCCCAAACAGTCAATGATCTCAAGTGGCTCGAACAAGTTTAATAATTCCAAAATGGCCCCAACACAATTAAAGATAGTTAAGTGGGACAACAATTTTATGATCCCCAATGGTCTCAGCAAGATTTATAATCCCTATGTGACCAAGTTTATTCATCCCTAAGTGGCCTTAAAAAATATAATGTTCCTTTAGTGGCTCCATCAAGCGTATTCATCCCTAAGTGTCCCAACAAGATTAATGATCCCCAAGTGGCCCCAACAAGTTTATACCTATATACTCGAGTATAAGCCTAGTTTTCAGCACAAAAATGTGCTGAAAAACCCAAACTCGGCTTATACTCGAGTCAAAAATAAATAAATCAAACTCGCCTTTCGGGGCGGCCACCCGTAGATCTTCTGTTCGATCCATCCGGTATTGTTTGCTGCACGACGGGGAAGGGGGCTATATACACGGGGGCAGCTTTCAGGCTATATACACTGGGGCAGGGGCGGCAGGCTACACTGGGGCAGTAGGGGCTGGCAGGCTATATACACAGGGGCAGGGGCTGGCAAGCTACAACACTGGGGCAGGGGCTGGCAGGCTATATACACTGGGGCAGGGGCTGGCATGCTATATACACAGGGGCAGGGGCTGGCTGGCTATATACACAGGGGCAGGGGCTGGCTGGCTATATACACTGGGGCAGGGGCTGGCTGGCTATATACACTGGGGCAGGGGCTGGCTGGCTATATACACTGGGGCAGGGGCTGGCTGGCTACATACTGGAGAGGCTGTGACCAATGCATTTCCCACCCTCGGCTTATACTCGAGTCAATAGGTTTTTCCATTTTTTTTGTGGTAAAATTAGGGGCCTCGGCTTATACTCGGGTCGGCTTATACTCGAGTATATACGGTAGTTCCTAAATGGCCACAACACAATAAAAGATTCTTAAGTGAGCCCAACAATTTTTTGAAACCCTAGGTTGTCTCAATAAGATTAATGATCCCTAAGTGGCCCCAAAAGTTTAATTATACTTAATTGGCCCCAACACAATCTGGCGACCAACAAGACCTATACCTTATAGGCCCCAGTTGGCCACCAACAAGATTCTTAAGTGGGCCCAACAAGTTTATTCATCCCCAAGTGTTCTAACCAAATGTAATGATCCCTTAGTGTCTCTAACAAGTTTATCTATTCCTAAGTGGCCCCAAGAAGTTTAATTATACCTAATTGGCCCCAACACGATCAAAGATTCTTAAGTGGGCCCAACAATTGTTCTGATCCCTAAGTGGGGCCAACAAGTTTATTCATCCTTAAGTGGCCTAAACAAATGCAATGATCCCTTAGTATCTCTAATAAGTTCATTTATTCCTAAAAGGTCCCAAAAAGATTCATGATTCCAACAAGTTTGTTGATCCCTAAGTGGCTACAAGAAATGTAATCATACCGAAGTGGCCCCAACAAATGCAATGATTCTTGAGTCGCCCCAACCAACTAATTGACCTCCAAATGGCCCAAAAGAAAAATAACCCTTTAGCATCCTTACATGTTAATATTGGGATTTGACAGGGGGTCCCCTGCTAGCAACAGGGCTCAGTACAGTTGCACCATTTGCCCTATGGTCATGGCGAGAATGTTGAACTGTTGGCATGTATGAAATCTATGGTACGAATTAAGGAAGTTATAGTATTTCTATAGTTTTGCTTTCATATTCTGTACATGTGTACATAATCCCCAGAAGTCATGATTCATGTTCATTTATAAAGCGCATTATTATAAGTGACCAGACATTGATGGATTTCTCCGTATCTGTCAATAATGGCTGGCTATCATTATGTGCTATGGTGATTCATTTCTGTAGCTGGAGGTGATCAATGACATTTAATGCGTAAAAGCAGAAACAGAAAATAGTAATATGCTGTGTTGGATCATTTAGTAATTTACGATGCATCCAATTTTATCCAATATGTACATTAATCAGAAATTCACATTTTGTCTGGTTGTTTTTGCATCTTTTATATATTCTGTCTATTTGAATACATAATATTTGTAATTGTCATCACATAACAATAACTCTGAGACAAGGAAAACAATGAGCTTTGTATTCATGTGAAAGATTTTGATTGCATAGGGATCCAACACCCAGCACCACCACAGAATATCTCTTCGAAATCATCTGATGAACAGAGAACGGAATAGGAAGTAGACAGCGCCATTTTCAATTTAGTGGTGAGACTGGTTACTGCGGCTTAGCAGTAAAATGAGCTGCAGTAACTAGGTCTGGCCACTAAACAGGAAATGGAGCTGTCTACTTCCTGTTCTGTTTTCCATATATTAGCTGCTTGCCTGCTGTCCCAGTGCTGGGTTTCAGACACCCGCCCCCACTAATTTAATATTGAGACCGTTTTCTCTGGATATGTTATAAATAATTTTTAAAAAGACCTTTTAACCCATCAAAAGGGTAAAATGGTGAAATTCTAAGTGTAAAAAATAATTTAATTCTTTCATTATGTACTTTAGTATGTGAACTCCAAGCACCTGCAAGTTTCTCCCCCAATCATCTTAAAGGGGTTGTCTTGTATTGCGTATGCATAAATCATATAGATAGCAGGATCTAATAATATCAAGTACTACATTCCCTATTGGTACCTGCATAAGGCTTATGTAAATGACTTGTCTTTATAAGAAACTGAAGTAGGATTCAACACAAAAATAATTGCCTTTAAGTAGTACCTAACATTTATGACTTCAATAATACCTTAAAGGGAACCTGTCACCAAAACACTGTTTTTAGGTTCTCCCAGGTGCCCACAGTCAATACCAAGCATATCCGAAACCAGATTTCTGGCTTGTTTCTTTCAAACAATAACTTTTATAAAACTTTACCTGGCTCCCTGCCTAGTCGCCCCCTGGGCGTGGTCATTGTTTCTCAAAGTAAGTGCCCCCCTCCACAAACAACTCATCCTCCTCGATTTTGAATTAAAAAACCCCTCCCACATCGCTCCGCTGCATTCCTTCATGTCTCTGCCTCCCTACATACTCTCGCGGACCGAGCAAGCTATTCGAGCGCTTACTCTGTCAGCATCAGATCGCGGACAGTCTCCACTCTATCTGCGCATGCGCCGGGTTCAGAACAGGGTTGGTAGTCAGTGAGGCGGATGAAGGTACGCAAACTCCGTTGGGAGTTGCGTAGCCTCTGCAACTCTGTGCTTAACAAATTAAATGAAAAGGTCTGCAAGAATATGCAGGGAGGCGGAGCAAGAAGCAAGTAGCGGAGGGAGGTGGGAGGGTTTTTTATTCAAAATCGAGGAAGACGAGCTGTTTGTGGAGGGGGCACTTACTTTGAGAAACAATGACTCATCTCAGGAAAAAGTGTTTCTTGTTAGCGCCTTTGCAAATAACTTTAGAAATTTATAGGTAAATGTGAGAGATTTCAAATAAATTATGGAATTCTAGAGAGTATATCTAATACCCCATATGAGGACACTAGTAGTTTTACTGGGATAACACTTAGTGATAGAGACCCTTTAATTATAAACCCATATTATATGAAAAGACAGGAGAACAGTAAATGTATAATCACACAGGGGCCCATTTCTCTAAGGAAAAATTCATGGGATTCACCTAAGTCTCTATGGACCACTGATAAATGTAGCTGTGAAAAAAGGGGATCTTTATCAAGATATAGGGGCACATTTACTTACCCGTCCCGTCACGATCCCCGCTGTGCGTTGTCCGATGAGGTTTCGGATCTTCCGCGATTTACATAGCTTGTGCGCCCGATTTCTTGCATCCCTCGCATCCACCGCTGAGGTCCGCTGGAGTTCACCTACTTCTTCCCGATGCATGTGAGTGCTAATCTTGCAACATAATTTCGTTTTTAAATCTCGCGGTTTGTCCGAATCAGTCCAGTTGCCCGACGTCCACGCCCCCGGATCTGTGTCGCATGCAAGCCGGCGCCGATGCGGAACAATCCGATCGTGTGCGCAAAAAACCTGGGGCAATTCAGGGCAAAACGGTAAAAAGTCGGGAAACCCAACAAAAATGCGCTGTTCGGACCCTTAGTAAATGTGCCCCACAATGTGCCTTCAAGGGATAATACCGTATATACTCAAGCATAATCTAATTTACCACAAAATACTGGGAAAACTTACTGAATCAAGTTTAACCCTAGGGTAGGAAATGCATTCTTCACAACCTTCCCTCACTAATGAAATGCCCAGAAGTCTCCCCCAGTAATTTAATGCCCAGCAACCTCCCCCAGTAATGTAATTTCCAGAAGCCTCCCCAGTAATGAAATGCCCAGTAGACTAATGAAATCCTCAGCAGCCTCCCTCACTAATGTAATGCCCAGAAGCCTCCCTGAGTAATGAAATGCCCCGCAGCCTTCCCCAGTAATGAAATCCCCAGCAGCCTCCCCCAGTAATGAAATGTCCAGCAGCCTCCCCAGTAATGTAATTCTCAGCAGACCCCCCACTAATGAAATCCTCAGCAGCCTCCCCCACTAATGAAATGCCCAGCAGCCTCCCTGAGTAATGAAATGCCCAGAAGACCCCCCACTAGTGAAATCCCCAACAGCCTCCCCCAGTAATGTAATGCCCAGAAACTTCCCTGAGTAAGTAAATGCCCAGCAGCCTTCCCCCCACTAATGTGATTCCCAGAAGCCTCCCTGAGTAATGAAATGCCCAGCAGCCTCCCCCACTAATGAAATCCACAGCACTGTCCCCCAGTAATGTAATGGCCTTGCAGCAGCCCCCCCAGTAATGAGATGCCCTGCAGCGCCTCTCTCATAAAATTTCCTGCTACATCCCCCCAGAAATAAAATTCCCTGAATCCCCTATCCCCCGCACAGGAATTCAAATACACTGCAGCAGCCTCCCCAGTAATAATTTATAGCACCTCCAGCCCTTTAGTCCCTGGTTCTATAAAACAAATTAAACTCCTATACTTACCCTCCGACGCTCCCCACAGCTTCTCTTCCTTCTCCTCTTCATGTGTATCGGAGCGGCGCCAATGCGCTCTGCCCAGGCACACTCTGTTACGCATCACTGCTGCTGATGTCATAGTGTGTGCTTGGGCAGAGCGCATCAACACATCTCTGCCCGCTGTGATTAACATGAAGAGAAAGAAGAGGACCCGTGGGGAGCGTTACAGGGTGAGTATATTAAGTTTTTTTTTTAATATACTCGTGTTTAAGCTGAATTGGGATTTTTTTCTGCACATTTTTATATTATATTACACAAGTTTGTACGGTAAATGCCCCATTCCTCCCTGCCTAACTTTACACCGTCTAACTTTTCAAATAAACTAATTCCCATCGTCTATTTTTATGGACAATATAATCCCATGTGGCTTTTCACATCAGCCAGCATTACATTCACTGTTTTATCACATCAGATTTTGAGAGAAGTAAGAGCCGATAATTACTTAGTTCTAGAAACTGATAAAGTTGGTGTCATCTAAAGGAAAAGTTGAGAGATGAAATTTCGGGAATAATGAGGGACGCGTATACGCCGCGCAGCACTTAAAACCCATAA
Organism: Engystomops pustulosus; assembly: GCA_019512145.1. Lineage (NCBI taxonomy): Eukaryota > Metazoa > Chordata > Amphibia > Anura > Leptodactylidae > Engystomops > Engystomops pustulosus. Next base: position 209,004,462 of record CM033643.1, read on the forward strand.
AAATATTTAAATGAAGGCCGATTCATTAAAATACATTAGTTGCTGCTAATTTACAATCATTATCTCTGATACATACAAATGACATTAAACAAATGAAGTTATATGGACGGAACGTCTGCTGGGAATCACCATATTTTCCTTTTGATCAGTAAGAGGATGTGGGAATATAATGAAGTTCCCAGGGGGTATAATAGTTACGAGAAGCTGCCACCCTGTATTTTTTGAAACATCGTAGCCTTCTACTACAGCTAGATTTACAATTTATTCGGAATATATTAGAATTGATCACAATAATTTACAAGTTTTATGCTTAGTGTTTTCTGTATGTCAGGACAATGATTTATGATGTTGGTAGATGCCAAAAACTACATACTACTTCAAGGGATTGTCCACTTTCAGTCCAGCACAGATTAGGAATTTATTCCTATGTCTACATGCATCTGACCGGGACTTGTGATGTTTCTTGTGGCCTTTTGGAAATTAGCGTCCATTAAAATTGACTGGCCATGCTGCAAATCCGAGTAGGAATAGGACCAGCCCAATAATTTGTGTCACGGCTGCTCAACAAGACGCACATTGGGGGGATTTACTAATTGTGGCGCAAGCACGTCTGTCGGCATTGTAGATCAGTCTCCACAAAACACAGCCCGATGTATTTAAGTGGGGCAAGGCTGTTTCTAATTACTGGGTAGACGGAACTGATCAGTCGGGCGCCATAAAAATGCCGACATCCATGAGATGTGCGCCAAAATCTTACATGGACTGCGCCTTAATTTTGCTATCTGACCATTTTTTTCCTGGTCTATCGTGCGCCAAAAATTGCGCCTAAATATGCAGACAAAATACACGTAAAGGTGGAGGATAATGTGGAAACGTTAGGCCACGCCCACTTGCGCCAAAAAAAGATTGAGGAGTCGGGATAGTCGGAAACATCTGTTCTCTCTGGCGCAAACTCATAAATGATCCGCAACAGTTCTGCGCCAAAAAAAACATTAAAATCTCATCATTTTTTTGGCGCAGATGCGATAATACATGTGCTTCATTGTGCTTGTGCGTAGTAGAAATTAATGTGGCACGCTTATCAAACTTTTTGCTTGGCTTTTTCTTTACGGTTTTTTTACTTTTCATGGCGCTTGTGCTCGTTTGCGGCATCTTTTTCACCTATGACAGTCTCTTTTCAAAGTTCACCATTGTCTCTTCTGCAGTTCAAGTTGCAACTTTTTTTTAAAAAAAGTTGCACATTTTGGTGCAAATATAAGGGTACCTCTGACCTAGCGTAGAACTTAGCCTGGAGCTGTTTGTGACTTTTGTTTGAAAAAGTCGCAAATTTACTAAAGACCAAATGACACATTTATCAATAAGGTAAAACTGCTAAGATATAACTGACCAGGAGAAAAGCCAAGAAAAAAAACCCCACACAGACAAAGCCTTATGGCTTATGGAAATATGATGTGTTCTGCGTCGTGCACTGAGCCTCGGTGCTGCTACCTGCAGATGTTTTATTTTCATCCGTAAGTTCTGGCCACAAATGTTCAAGACAGCAGAATCCTTACATTGGGTGCACTGATATTTGGTCACCAGTAGATCCCTAAATACAGGTGGTCTCCGACTTTAGGTCACCCGACTTTCAGACGACCCCTAGTTACAGATGAACCCTGTGACCTCTGGTGAAGCTCTCTGGATGTTACTATAGTCCCAGGCTGCAATGATCAGCTGTAATGAAGTTTTATTGATAATCCTTGTTCCCGTGACAGCACATAACTGTGAAAATCCAATTGTCACTGGGTGAAAAAGAAATTTTGTCTACGATTATAAAACATACCTGTTCATACAAATTCAATTTAAGAAAAAACCTAAAGAACATATCTTATATGTAACCCCAGGGACTGATTAGAAACCCTCACAGACGTTCTAAGATATGAATGACCGACCCGATACGATTTCTCCCTGTTGAGTTAAGGCCTTGCATTTACTAAGGGCTTGAATCGCTCATTTTCGTTGGGTTTCCGAAATATAACAAGTTTGTGCCATTTTGCCCTGGGCTTTTGCCGCACACGATCGGATTGTGTCGCATCAGCGCCAGGTTTCATGCGACGGAAAAGGGGGGGGTGGCAGTCGGAAAAAACCCGAAGGGTTCGGAAAAACCGCAGTGTTTAAAAAAAAATGTGTCCCTTGACACGCATTTACATGCACCAGGAAGAGGATGGTGAACTCCGGCGGACCTCGGCGCAGCAGCGACACCTAGTGGATATCGGGCACATAACCTTAGTGAATCCCGGCAAGCTCCGAATCAACGTTGGACAATGCACCGCGGGATCGCGAATGGACCGGGTAAGTAAATGAGCCCCAATATTGGAAAATACTCACTCCTCTCTGTTCATCTTTTTAGTCTTTTTGGGGAGGTTGGAAGTAGGGGGGGGGATTGTGGACAGACAAGCTTCCTAATTTAATATATGATAATTAATTATAATTTTTCATAAACTGATTTCCTGTAATTTCATGTTATTTTTGTCTTTTGTTTTTTTTATCCTCCCTTCCACTAGTTTTACGGGCTTTGTAAGGTTGAAGCTCGGCCTCTTACTTCCACTATAACAATTAAGGCATCAAAGCTTTAGACTTGTGAATCATAGCTTTGAGGTTTTGTCATGTTTTTATGTATTTTCTGTTTTTCTGCAGACGTCTTAAGCCACACTCGTCTGCCTCGGAGATTATTACTATGGGAACATCTTGTGCAGTATATTGGGTTTTATATAATATTTCACTAATTAGGCAGCATACAAGGGAGACTGACACCTCTATGGATTGTCCAAATATTACGAATTAGGTGCATAGATGACAACTATGGCACATGTTCTTATAAGAGTCCCGTGAAGGCTTAAGAAATACATAGACATTGCGTTGACAAAAATAGCTACAGGTCAAGTAAGGAAAGGGTGACAAATTACTCCTACTTATGTCTCCTCAATGAGGTCAGGAATACAGTATATAATTTACAACACCATCATGGCCACTTAGAGGCACTTAGAGAGGTCCCGTCACCTCTCCAGACATGTCTGTTAAATCATTGCATTCTCTGAATAATCTTTTCTTATAAATCTGTGTTGTTCATTTGTTATACCTAGTCAACTGCCATCAACTGTGTGGCAATAGTTGACTGTCCGAAACTTGTCTCAAGTTTTTTTTTCCGTCTTATTTGGTTTATGGAGTCTGAGGTTCCTTGAAATGGATTTTCCATTAATTCTAGAAAATCCTGGGCATTGGGCAGGGGTCGTTTACCTTGTCATTTCGATACGTTTGACTTTTGGCTCCAAATCTTGCAACATGTTCCAGGGGATTTACAGGATCCAATTCAACCAATGAATGACCTCCTTGGAACATGGTGCCGATGGCATCTTTTGCTCTGATCACAGGACATTACTTCCTTTGCTGTCCCCAGATCCAAGGAGGCCCATCGTTGGCCGAAGTGCTCAGGGATGAAAAGCAAGTTTATTAGTGTGTGGTGTCAGGTCACTCCTGTTCACTTCAAACTTGATTTACTGGATCATACCATCACACTATGGAAGAAACATGAACTGGAAGATGTTCAGCTGCTTGAGAACTAACTAGCCGTGGGTTATTAGGTCAATTTCTGCTGTCAGTTTCCCTTTACATTACAGTACTGAAAGCCTACAGAAGAAACCCACTCCTGCTCCATTCCCAGGAAGTTTGGATTTGGTACTACATGTAGGCATTAAGTATCAAACCTTTTACAGAATATACTAGTGTGGGTCCATAATTTCCACATACTAGAGCCCATCATAGTCTCAATCTTCTGTTGCATTGTATCGAGCAGGAAAAAAAGATCATAAAGAGCTTTATTTTGGCAGAGTAGGGCAGGAAGAAGCTAAAGCATCTGTGTTTTTCCTATGGGAAGAGTATCAGAGGAGATGGTTTTCCAGCGTGAGAGAGGATTACATTCTTGCTGCGCTTCACTTCCTGGGTGCCTTCCTAAACTTCAGGAAAAATTTGGTCAGGTTTTAAAAATTACTGAGGGCAGTGCTGGGGCGGGCTATTTAAACATAATAAACATGTACTCACCTCGTTCATTACAAGGGCGCACAGGAGAGTTCCGGCCGGACCGGAAGCTCCCCTCCGACCCATTCCCCGCGCTTACACGTGAGAGATAGGGATGGATGGGAGGAACGGCCATCGCGGATCAGCAGCAGATCCTGTGTAGCGGCTTCCGTGCCCCTGTAAACAAACCAGGGGGCACGGATCGAGGACGCGAGCGGGGAAATCGCGCGCCGGAGGAGGTAAGTGGTGTTTAGATTATTTAAAAGCCCTCCAGCCGGTTCCATCACTAGTTTTTTAAAACCCAGATAACCCCTTTGAATAACAGGAACGGGAGTAGCATTTTTTATGTATTTTGCTTTTTATGCATTATGAACCAAACATACCTTGAGAATGCTGTAGCGACACTGATGCAGGATCATATCTTGCTTAATCCCTAAACTGAGGGCTTTTGCTGAAAAACAATTATAAAATTATGATAATGAGGCTCTGTTGTTCTTGTGGCGGCTGCCTCGGTCGTTCTTCTAATATTCACAGCTGCCAGAGAATGATGTAATCACTGTAGTGTCTATAGGCAGAGTAATCAATCGCTGCACATCCACATAGACTGCTGTGTTTGAGTCAACCAGCTCATGTTGATTAGTTCCTGTTGGACGTTCAGGAGCTCGTTTGTAATGTGTTTATGTATGCAAGCCAGCAGGTACAACCCAGCTTTCCAGGTCCTGAATTGTATAAATGTTTTATAGCAAAAACCATCGGTTCGGGAATTAAACAGGATTGTTTCGGCATACAGTGCAGCTACAGTATTCTCAGGTATGTTTGGTTCACAATCATAAAAACAATGAGTATTTTTTTAATTAAAAGTGCATTTAATTTCACGTCCTCTGTCTGTGGACTAATTTTTCTTTCTACCAGACAACCCCTTTAACCATACTGACAATTCTGCAGGATACCCAGACTGGAAAGTCACACACACTTTTACACTATTTCTTAAGTATAATGCTGTTAAACATATTATTTTGTCACATAAAGTTACAAAAATTAGATTTTTTTTCTTCTCCCCTCGACTTAGTACTGATGTTATTACAGCCGATGTGTATCTTCATATTAATATAGGTGCATTTATTTCGGTTTATTTTAATTTTTTCACACTGTGTTTCTCCAGATAAGATGAATGTCTGGAAAATAATAGGTGCCACCAAACTATATCATTATGATGACCTTAATAAAAATAGGGGGGATAGACTCCTTTCACTACGACGGCACGCGATGAATCCCATTGTGGTGTAAATCTTAATCCTTGTTGTGACAATTGCAATAGAGATGCACAAATGTCTGCCATCAATACCCTCACGGATCGGTCTAGATATAAGAAAAGCCAGATAGCTCAACGTCGCCATCAGTCAATCGAGCCACTTTATTTATTTATCCGATTCGATGTCCCATATCCTCCAGCATTTGTCAGCAAAATGTTCATCAGTGCAAATAAAGTGAATACAATCAACAAACCATATATGTATGTTACGGTCTGTCTGATCCATCACAGTTGGGGTGTGGGTGTAGAAAATAGAAAAAATAGTAATAAAACTCAATATGAAAGGTTTGACTTGTGTCAATACGGCAAGCAATAGTATGTCCTAATTGGAATTATTGAATGATATTGTAATAGACAGTTTCCGGACAGAGTTGTTCACACGGCACAATGGGGTCAGAACTTTTGTTAAATAAGGTTCTGTTTAAGCACCTCTGTGGCCAGATAGTCCCATTGCATTTCAAAACCCAAGTGGATAGACATGCCAACCAGGTTAACGGGGTGTGCTCAACAAGGTGTGCTCAGCATGACACGGGTGCATAGACCTTATGGTACGGGCATCGTATCATGGCTTTCATGGCACAACCAGTGCTCAGCTTAGGAGCCATGAAGTCAAAAAACCTAGCACACACGTTCAGGAAATCGACAACTTTTGTCCCCAGACGAAGGCCCATTTTGAGCCGACCGCGCGTCGGCGCGGCAGTATAATCCCAGACATTTATATACTATCATCTAAACATGGTCAGGAGGCTTAATCCCTTTAGTGTTTTCTACCCTTACTACATAGGCACTGGCTTCTCAATAGTAGTACGTATTGTGCATATTGAACTGTTAAATGTTGTTTGCCCTATGCTGTTCAGACTAGTCCTTCCTTTACAAGTGGTTTCAATGGATATTTTCTTATGTCCGGGCATGACTGCCTTCTTGCTGTACACCACCTTGTTACCTCGTCATATAATCCAACCTTGTTTTATTGTGTTGTTTGTGTAAAAGTCTACATAAATAAGAATTGTTAGTGTATTACCCCCCCCACCGATAAGTTTGTTTGCCGCATTTCTTCTCTCAATTTGAGAGGTCAATAGTACTAGTAATATTCTATGGGCTTTGGGAGGCATTAGTAAGGGGTGATAATCTTTACCGGATCTACAATAAATACTGGCACTGTCTATCAATAGAGATCTGTCCCTTATTTTTGTTTCTAAATTTGTTTTAACTTTTGTGATTGGTATTTGAAAAACTATGTTACAGACACAACAGCAATATATTGCAACTCAACTGTCCAACACAGAACAAAAGTGCGGAGAACTGACTTCTGGGCCCAGCATCCACTTCCCACCCTGTGCTAACCTCAGGCAACACTGGGGTGGTCCCTACCCTTCAACGAATAGGAAGATGGACTAACAAGACAGCAAACAAACAATGACCAAGATGGCAGCGGGACAAAATCATAAAGGCAGTAAATGTCTACACAGAAAAGAGATGTAGTATAGCAGCAAACAAGTAACGTATGACTCATAGAGTAGCGTCTGCACAACAAAGCAACTGATTGACTAACTCAATCAGCTTAAGTAAAGCAGGACCCCTGGGTTCATTTCAGCCATGAAAACTCAGACTCCCGAACTAGACCTGCAGGAGTTCGACAGTAACTTAGGACTTTTGATCTCGTAGAAACCACTTGTATCTATAAGGACAAAAGGGCATAGAGCTTGTATACCTTGGCTCTTTATTTCGGAGAAGGCTAAACTAAGAGGGGAACAATAGCAAAAATCCATTCTCTGCAGAAACTCTTTATTTACTTAATTATGTTTAGATCCATAAAAATGACAGCAATTGAGCTACAGAGAAGAATATAATCAATATAATAAAACGATTCCAAAAAAATGTAGCGACGCTGAGGAGACCTCAATATTTGAGTGTTTCACGTGTGAGATCATTCAAATATACTGTAAGTTAGCAGAGACCTTTTGATACACTTATTAATTTAAGCTTGTTTCTGCCTACAAAATACGGAGAATGTTGGAAATGAAGCAATTTAACTGTCTCTACAAGAAAGTCAAAACTCCTCGTCTAAAAGTTGAAACTTTTATGACTTCAATACATGTAAGAAACCTGCAAATTAAAACGAAGAGATGAGAAGATTTTCTTTCATTTCTCCTGACGTCTCCTTAAGTAAATCTTGCCTCCATAAATTGACAATCCTCACAGAGGGGGACATAAAGGACCAGACATAATGTATAATATACTTTGGTGCAATCTAAGACCCTAATTCACTAAATAATACTTTTGTTTACTTATTTGGTGAAGTAACATAGGGTAGCAACGTGGCTCAGTGGTTTAGCATTAAAGCTTGCAGCGCTGGCGACCTGAGTTCAAGTCACAGGGGTAACCATCTGCAAAGAGTGTGTATTGTTCTCTCCATGTTTGCATTGGTGTCCCCTACCAGGTCCTCCAGTTCCTCCCACACTCCAAAACATATGGTAGATGATTAGATCTGTGAAGCCCCATTGGGGACAGGACTGAATTGGCAACTCTGCGTAATGTGTTTGCGCTATATAAAAATAAATAAGTATTTGGCGCTTTTAAGCCACAGACCAGTATGAGGGTGCTACCAATAATTTGAGGCCCACACTCATGGTTCCTTATTTGGTCGATCCTGGTGTTACATAGTGACACAGTTGAAAACAGCAATTCCATTAAAGTCACCAAGGAAGGGAGGGATTGGATGAGGAAGGGATTTAGGGAAACATTCTAATTAACATAACCATCAATGTTATTATATGTAAAAGCATCTAGACCTTCTTGAACGCTTCTGCTGTCACCTGCTGTGACCAGTCGCCTGAGGGCAGGCTATTCCTAAGAGTGAACATCTTACAGTAATAAAGCCCTGTTGCCTCTGGTGAATAACCTTGTTTTCTCCAGATGGAGGAAGTGTGCCCCTCGTCTTTGATTTGATTATCTGGAACACCAGATTTTTTGTATGGACCATTCATATACTTATCTAAATATATCTCCCCATCTAGTCTTCTCTTATGAGCTAAAATTTTAAAAAATCAGTTTGTTTTAAAATCTTTCCGATAAAACTGAGACCCTCCATACCCATTATCTGTTTGGGCTCTTCGTTCTATAGATAAACTATGTGCCAGATCTGTTTGTACATTGGTCAAAGCCTGATGGTTTCCAAGAAACTTGCAGGATGTCCTAGGTGTCACCGGTACCACATAAGCACACTTCATATTTTGTCAGCCTGGAAATGACAGTCAATGGTTCCTTCTTTCGGGGGCAGATTTACTCAACCGGGCCCATTCGCATCCAGCGGCACGTTCTCTGGCCGTGGGATTCGGTCCGGACGGATTTATAAGGTAGTCCTCCACGTCCCCAGGTGGCGCTGCTGCGCTGAAAGCATCGGAACGCAGGAATACACCAGCCAGGTGAGTGAAGGTAAGTGCAATTTTCGCGACACATTTTTTTTTTAAATCTTCGTGGTTTTTCCGAATCACGCCCCCGCGATTTCCGTGCGTGCATGCGCGCCGATCTGCGCCACAATCTATCGCTGCAGGCCAAAATCCTCGGGGCATTCAGGGAAAATCGGCAAATCGGAAATTTCAAAGCCAACACTGATAGAGCATTACTTTTCCTGGCAAAGTCAGGGGTTGTCTGTCTTGTCAGAAGGAATAATTCCATGGTTGCCTCTTCCGAACCTTCTATTCCTGCTTTTATTGTTGGGGGCTTTGCAGAGGAAATTGCTATTGGGGGCTATGTGTTTTTGAGGGGCCTCTGCTTTGGACATATTATTAATATATATATACTCGAGTATATGTCGTCTAAAAAGGGTGCTACAGGAAAAGGAGCACTTTCAGGAGGGGGTTAAATAAAAGGTGGAACTATAAAGGGTGAAACAGTAAAGGGAGGGGCCTACAAAAAAAGGGGCACTATAAAGGAGTCTACAGTAACAGGAGGGGGTTAAGAGCACTAAGAAAGGTGGGGGCTACAGAAAATGGGGCATTTTAGTTTGGTTGGCTGCAGGAAATACACATTACATGGTTTGGGGTTAGAGACCCTGGTTTCTGGTCCCGGAAAAACTTTTTGAAGTTGGGGCAGCCGGTCCCCGAATAACAAAAAGATTTGGGACCACGCTTATAAGACTCTTTAATAAAAGAACCAGTATCCTCCCACTTTTATATACTTGTCAGAAACAATTGGCCATTCTGCTTGTGTTCGTTAATGACATACATTGTTTACATGACATGATCCAATGTTATACACGGCGGACACATCTCATGTTGTACATGATGGTCACACATTACAGCGATCAGCTCCTCTCATTAGATGCAGTGATGTCCGGTTTGTATTAGTGGGTCTAAGTATTAGTTCAGTTTTAGGATTCCTGGTGGTACACATTATGTCCGTTATATTTCTTCTTAGTATTTACACTAATTGGGTGGAAATGATGGTTAATTGCTTGTATTAATTGTTGCATTATTCCCCGGCACTGGATAATAACATAGTTCCTGGCAACTATTAACCTCCGTTTCAGTCTAGAACTCATTACTCATAGTTACCGGCGGGTTTCCATTCCGTTTCCAGGGACATTGGCAGCTTTTGCGTGCATTACATGCTCTAATTAGAAAAATTTCCAATTTTTTATCAGTCTAAAAAAGAAAAAATAGTAGTTTCTTTTCTTGGTAGGATAATGATTCCCCATTTAAAAATAAAAAAAGGTGAGAAAAATTTTAGAATGAAAAATAAAAGCATTTCAAAAACAGCATGCCAGTACTGGAATCTTCCTAGAAAAATTAATATCCCTATTAATTATGTAGCTCTAATTAAAGCTGACCTTTAGCTTCCTCTTTCTCCTAATGGGCAAAATTTACTTAACCTCGGCCCTGTTGTGATCCCTGATTCGACGGTCCGAACGAAGATGAAGCCGGCGCTATTCAACGATCTCGTTGCGCGCCGAGTGTCCTGCATCCGTCGCTTTTTTCCCCACCAATGTTCGCGGAGTTCAACCTTCTTTCTTCCCGTGCTTGTAGTGTGTTGTCTGCGACACAATTCTAAATATTAAATCCCATCGAGTCCGAATCCTTCAGGGTTTTCCCGACGGCCCGAACCCACGATTTTTGTCGCGTGTGCGAACCGGCGCCAATGCACCACAATAACGATTCGTTGGCTATGCGTTGCCAAATGGAAAATCGCAAGGAAACCTTACGAAATGCGCCCCTTGGACCCTTATATGAGCCCAATGGGCAGGTTTATTACCGGTCCCTTCACGATCCAGCGGCGGCTTTCTCTGGCGGTGGATTTTCGTGTCCGGCCGGATCATAAGGGGTAGTTCCTCCACGTCCACCAGTGGTCGGCTGCTGGCGGCTGAGTCTGCTTGAAATGCACTCAAGACACTGGCCTATTCCTGCTGAGGTAATTGCAAGTGCAAGTAAGTCAAAAAAAGTGCAAACTTTTGTTTTTTAATGCGCGTTTTTTCCGAATCCGTCAGTTTTCTTTGTGGCCCGCCCCCCGTTCCGTCACGTGCAGGCATCCGATGCGCCACAATCAGATCGCGTGCGCCAAATCCCGGGGAATACAGGGAAAAGCGGCGCAAATTCGGAAATAATTCGGGTAACCGTCGGGAAAAAGCGAATCGGACCCTTAGTAATGACCCCCATTGTGTCTATTTTAGTTCATAATCAACTGCATCCCTCACCGCCTAAGATTAAAATTCTGTATAATATTTTCTATAATCCCTCAATCAATTTTACTATTCATCTTTTTGAGACATTTTGTTGTGCAAAAATGCACCCCAAATGGTCTCAAGTCCTTCTTTTCCCTTTTCTAATTTTCCTTAAGCATGGTTTTCACCTGGAGTGTTTTTTTTTTTGCGCAAAAGTCACACATTGCAGACAATTAGAAATGAACAAATGTCTTGTGCTACATTCGGAATAGACGATAATGTGTCTTACTGCGATAAAACAAATGTCTGTCGACATTCAAAAAAGATGAAAAACTTGCAATGCGCCAAAAAGTGTCTGAAAAAGACGGAAAAAACATAATAAAAGTAAAGATAAAATGACCCCCATAGTTTCCGGAAAGTCCAGTCTATATAACTCACTTCTGTAGCTGGCCTCAAGACGAGTGAATATCGAAGCAACCGTATAGACGAGCGACAACAAAGATGAGACACATCTGATTTTTATTGTTCCTGTTATTGTACTTTTTCTTCCCCCTATTATCCTGAGGATAGAACCTGGCAGCTGCACTCTATAACACCCCGACAACGTTGTACACGTCACGATCCAATCTAGAAGCTGTACCTTTCCTGCTATCCTACCTAAGCAGGTAGATCTGTGTGAGGCGTTGTAACTCCCTTTGCACGCCATAGCTCCTCAACGGCCCGGTGGAAAGCGGCTACCGGATGCTCTAAAATATAGCTCATTACCAAAGTGCTTGACCTAATTTACATGTGACAACTCTACTTTGATGCGTCATATGACGGAGGAAGGACCACCTAAAATATTCATCAGCACAGAAAGTATATTTAATCAGTTTTCTTAGTGGCAAGAGCTGAAATTTGAGGCACCGTATAATAATTAGTGATACTGGCTGGAGTAACAGGTAACATGAACAGAAGATAAAAACTCAACAATGAAATCAGCTCCGCGTATGAGAGGAGAAATAGGGCTGATATGTAGCGGGAACATCTCAGGCCCAGAGCAGGGGCGGATTTTAAAAACAAAGAAAAGAACCAACCACGATCCCGGCTGTATGATAATATTCGGCACTTACAAGTCTGGAATCACTTTCCTACATCCGTTACTATAATCAGCGTCTGGGGAATGGAGGACAAGTCCCTTCTGCCTGCCTTTTTCAAAAATTGTATGGCATTCGACCTTAATAGGACTTTAGCCCTGTATACTGCCCTCTAGGAGCTGCTTACCTTAGCCCTACACCAGAAATAACAGCATCACTTCACTACATACGCTGTCACGCCGAGCCAAGCTTACGCAGTCCACCGTATTCAGGAGGGTGGGCGTCCGGGGGGGCGGTGACTGGCGGTTGAAGCCGGGAAGGTCACCACCAAGGCCTACAGTGTGTAGGGGCACTTCAGACCCCCCTCATGAATACCCGACTGCTGTAAGCTGGGTCCGCTGTTTTCAGCTCTATGTTCGGCATTGTTTGCCTAGCTTTATTGGAAGTTCCGATACAATCACATTTACACGGCTACACACCTGGAATAGGTTAGGGACGGCTTCCTTTATGAAAGCATCTACTAGGGGGTTTATTATACGGGGTTCCAAATCCTCTTTAAGGTCCAAATGGTTCTCTATACATGTGGTATGGAGAGCAGACCATATGTACAAGGATTTCATAGTTTAGGCCTTCTCAATATAAAATTTGGTGATGGTTTGGGTTGGCCATGGGGCCCCTGTACAAGGCTGGGTCCTGGCTATCCCGCCAAACACCTATATGTGATCACTACTAGTCTGGATTACTTGTCATAGTAATAGTATTTATCATTTCATCCCATGGCCAGGTGGATATGGGGCCCTGGTAATGCCCCTCCTAGCGGGGCATTGACCACGGGATTAATTGGTAAAAATTTTATTATCATAGTGATGAATGAACAAGCATATAAACATTAACACCGGGATCGGTGGTCGTCACTGATTGAAGGTGTTACCAGCGGGGTGAGGCAGAATGCCAAACCCGGTTCAAGGAGCCAAAGCTGCAATGTTCAGCACACAGTTTGGGTCCGTACCCTCGTCATCAATGATGGGGAATAAATTAAGAAGTTAGACTGGACCAGATCTAAAGGGTCTGATCCCAAATAATAAATCTGGCGTAGCTGAATACTATACTACATAAATCAATTATCCACCCTTTTCTGCTCAGTTTTATGGCATAAAATATGACCGAATTTTGCTTTCCTTTCTTAATTTTTTCACACCTTGACCCCCTGATAAAAAAAAAATGTGAGCCTGGACAGCCCCTTTAAACATTAGTGTAAGCCCCCCTAGTGGTGGCCGCTGTCATACACATTGTGTTATTTACACTTACCTATTCCATTGAAAAATAAAGTAATTTCAATCAACACGTTGAAAAATCTATCTGTATTTTCCATGTTGTGCGATAAGGCTTCTTATAGGTCAGCTCATTGATCTATAGTCTGCCTAAGGGTAGACTTTCGGAGTTTTACAGTGTCGGTGTCAGACTGGATTGTGTCCGTCACGGACGCAATCGGATGGTGGCACAGCTGCGCTGCTTCCATGCGCCAGAAATCTGGGACCCGGCCGTGGACGTTCCGACTGATTCGGACTGGCACAGGATTAATATTCAAATTGTGTCACAAGATCAACCACTTATAACCACCATAGGAAAAGAAAGGGTGAAGTCCGGCTGATTCGCGGAAAAGCGACAACATGCAAGGATATCGGTGCACAGATGTCCGCATAACAGTTTCGGGCCCCATAGTTTTACTTTTCCCATCTAGGGAAAACTTACTTTATGCATATTTCATGCCCCGAAACAGACATAAAAAAAAAAACTGATTTGTAGGATCTCACAGCACCAGGACCCACCGAAATGAAGTTATTTGTGTACTTTTTACATTACAAATATCGGATATGTGTTTGCTCTGTTTTTTAAATATATTTCCACAGGGAAGAAAAAAAATTAAACTGCTGGATAGATATAAAACGGTCTCTTGTAATAGACGGTATGGAAAGTGCGGCAATTACTGGAAAATCCCATCTCAATGGAAATGTACTCCCTCATGCGTTAGAGCTGTAATATTCTATAGAAAATGGGATACCTCTAGCTGTTTTTCTAAAAATGCAGCAACTTCTAAGGTTACAAATTTCCACCATTTCTTACTAGCTGCCATCATAAGCAGTTGTGTTAAAAATAAATATGTTATTATTATCGCTTTTTTTTTTTTTTTTTGTACAGGGAAAATTGCAGCTTTTTTGAGGTTGAAATGACTGCACGTGCTCAGAAATCATGTAAAGACGATAATATTAAAGAACTTATCTCCTGTACGAAGGGGGAATGTTACATATATGGGAACTTCTAAGGGTTTTAATCCAGGAAAAAATTCAAATCAGCTTAAGACAATGTTACATATAAAGAATAAGGGAGATAGATACCGCGATAGTACCAAGAGGCATATATTGGGATGGATGATAGATCGATCCGATCTGAATAGATTCGCTATGATAGATCGATAGATCCGCATAGATCTGAGGTGATATATCAATAGATCGATGATCAGATATGCGCATAGATAGATAGATGCTAGATATGAGATCGATCGATCTGAGCTCGATAGTCGCTCGCTAGATGAATATAGATAGATATGGTCTCGCTCGATGCTAGCTGATAACTTAGCTAGCTCTCTAGCTAATGAGCTCGATAGATCATATCTCCCTCGATAGATGCTAGATGGATGCTTGATCCGCTAGATCGCTCGCGTATTTCCTCGTCGCTAGAATTCAGCTCCTCGCTCGATCGATAGTCTCGCTAGCTCCTAATAGTGATGGGATGCCCTTAGTAGTTGGTTGAGCCGCACATGTATAGACAAGTCAGATGCCAGCTTCATATAAGGCCGTCCAGGACTTACCGATTGACATGAGAATAAGTTCAAGGGAAGCATAATATTGTTGTGGTGGAATATAACTTTTTTGTCTGTGTTGACTGACCTAGTCACATTTACATAGATAGTTAATACCAAACATACACTGGGGGCACGATTGACTGACCCGGGTTCATATCGCGATCAGCGTTCTCTGTGAGGAGGCGGGTCCTTCCGGCAATTCACACTAAAGTAGTTCCCTGATGGCCACCAAGTGTCCTGCTGCGCTGAATTCCTTCGGAGGTTCACTTAAGTTCACACCAGCAGGCGGGTGAGGTAAGCGAGTGCAAGCGAACCATTGAAAAAAAAAAAATACGGCTGTTTCTCCGAATCCGACGGGTTTTCCGACAGCCACGCCCCACCCCCCCCCATTTTTGTCGCGTGCATGCCGCCGTGGATGCGCCACAATCCGATCATCTGCGCCAAAGACTCGGGGCACTTCAGGGAAAATCGGTGCAAAACAGTAAAATTGGGGTAACCCGACGTAAAAACGTGATTCGGGCCCTTAGTAAATTACCCCCATTATGTCAACTTAGCCTAACCCATTTAAAGTGAGAACAGACATATACTTCCCTTGGCCCTTACCTTTCCTCCAGCATGGAACCTCCCGTCACCATTAGTTTTCATTATAATATAAAGGCTCAGTTATTATATCACATCAGCAGCTTCACCTCTCACCCCCAAATGGGAGGAGTTACACTGGACTGCAGGTAAGGACTAAGATAAGAATTAATTCTTTCTTATTTTTACACCACCTTGACCCTAGGATAAAAAACAAAAAAATGTGAACAGCTCCTTTAAGCAATATGTAGCAAGCTCCCCCTAGTGGTGTCTGTAATAATACAGAATTATGTTATTTAACTTTATACTATTCCATTGAAAATTCATGTATTTTCATTCAAACTATTGGGCAACCTATGGGTTTAGCTATTGACCCAAGTCATGCCATATGGTTTCTTGAAAGTCGGCCATTGATCTATAGGGTAAGATATGGAGGCTTAGTTTTACTTTTCCCATCCAGGAAAACTTATTTACATATTCCATACCCCAAACAGACAGTTCTGTCTCACCTTGGACCTTATTCACAAGTAGATAAGTAAAGTCCAGTGTGGCAAGGCATGAACCCAAATAAGGGAGGGGATAAGCCATATGGTTCCTGGTCTTGTCAGAACCTAAGTCCAAAGAAGAGGCAGTGCACCAATAATAAAGTGAAAACTTGTTATTTCTTGGCCAGATCCAACGTTACAATCACCGTAATGTTACATCCAGACATGAAATAAATTTCACCGATTTTTCGCCGTATTATTGGAGCACTGCCCTTTTTTGTGAACTTACAATAGATAGATCGATAAATACATTGATAAATTAGGCAGCACTCCAGAATTTTTTTTTAAAACTGGTATATTTATTCCAGTACTATGTTATGCACCATAACCGAAACCTTTGCAACGTTTCTTGCTGGCCTGGGACCACACCCTCCCTGCCCAACGGGTGTAGAGGGTGAAGTTGCAGTGCCTGACTCTGTTTTCAGGCATATAAGCGGTAATAAATGTGGCCCATTGTATAAATAGATAGATAGAGGCACGTTTTTTATTCGCTAGTGCCTCCGGCCTCCTGATGAATTCCGGGATGGGAGAGGGGCAGCAGGGTTGCACTTCTACACCAAGTCTGATCTGGCTTAGAATTGCACCATAGCCTGTGTGTCAACAGTTTATGCCCTGCGGCGGCCCACTGCACTGCCTGGCACTGCCCACTACCTGCCCAACCGGGGGAGAGGTCGCGAATCCTGGCTCTGCGCCATGAACTGAGACTAAAACACGACTTTTACAACTGTTTTCATGCATACAAGCCGTGATAAATGTGGCCATAAGATAAATAGACATGGTGGCTCAGTGGTGAGCACTACAGCCTTATAGCGCTAGGGTCCTGGGTTCAAGTCCCATCCAGGTCAATATCTGCAAAGAGTTTGTATGTTCTCTCTGTGTTTGCGTGGGTTTCCTCCGGTTTCCTCCTACACTCTAAAACATACTGGTAGGTTGAATAGATTTTGAGCCCCATTGGGGACAGGGACTGATTTGGCAAATTCTGTGCAGCAGCATTTCGTAATCTGTGTGCTCTATATAAATAAAGAATCAGGGGCGTAACTACAGGGGTAGCAGCCATATCAGCTGCTATGGGGCCCGCAGTTTAAGGGGGCCCCGTCATCCGACGTGACAGTAAAAAATGGAGGATGTGTATCATTATATACATATTATGCTGCACATTGTACAGCATAATATGTATATAATGTGTATATATGAGTATAATTTGTATATTTTAAAGTGGGAAGGGGGACCCCATTCAGAAGTCTGCTATGGGGCCCTGCCTCTCCTAGTTACGCCCCTGTAAAGAATTATTATTAGATGGAAACATTCTGCAGATAGATAGACAGTTAGAGAGGGAAGAGGTTTTGTCTCCTTATAGAGATCTTCAAGTCGCAGCCATTCTCCTCATGGATGATCAGCCCAATGCAGAAGAATTTTCGGCTATCCTCCAGACACTTGGAACTGGAGAAGTACACTCCTTTGCATATCTCATTCACATTTTTGCATAAAAGAATTAAACATGAGCCACAAATATCAAAACATTCTCCACAAAGCGGATCAGCAGGATTCCTCGGCACACGCCGGCGCGCTGTCTGCGCTGTACTGTAATTAGAACACATTGTGGAAAAACTCTGAATTAATGACCCTGACAAAATCGAAGCAACAAAAAGCGTAAATAAAAGGCAAAAACGAAAGAAATAATAGTGAAAATAAATGGAGGTAAACAATTCCAACTTAAAAACCTGTCCTACCCTGACGCCGCTTCGGTCATGTGATGGCGCTCTCCTTTGTGATCCTCCAGAGTTATTAAGGCTCTTTATTGTAATAGGCGCCGTTCATGTTTTATACAGGTTTGTTCTAGTTCTATTTTTAGATTTTCTTTGTTGGATATTATGCACTTTTTAGAGTTAATTAAAGGGAGTCTGTCAGGTCCTTAATCCTTCCCAGACTAATAACGATAGGCCTTACATTGGAATTGAAAATGCCCTTTTTGGCTGCACACCAATAAAGCAATAAACATCTTTATATGCAAATCAGCCTGCAAGTGCACAAGGGGAGGGCTTGATTTGCTGTTTTTGTGTCTGTGACACAAACAAATGATAAAAATGAATTTATGGCTCAAACAAAGAACAGTTTCAGTGCCGATTAGGCTCCGCCTCTGTTGCACTTGCTTGCTCATTTGCATATCCAAAAGAGATGATTTTTTCTTTATTGGTTCTTTGGTTTGTGAACACAAAGGTATGCATCTGCTCCTATGAAAGGGCTCTACTTAATGCTACTCTTGGTTTTGGATGCGTTTTGCAATTGACAAGATCCCTTTAAGCCGCCAGTAACCAAACACATATTTCTATTCATTGGGGCAGATTTACTTACCCGGTCCATTCACGATCCAGCGACGCGTTCTGTGCGGGTGGATTCGGGTCTTCCGACGATTCACAAAGGCAGTTCCTCCGATGTCCACCAGGTGTCGCTGCTGCACTGAAGTTCCCCGAGGTCCGCCGGAATGCACCATCCTATACCTGGTGAAGGTAAGCACGTGTCCCGCGACACTTTTTTTTTTAATGCGTCGGTTTTTCTGAATCTGTCAGGTTATCGTTCGGCCATGCCCCCCCGATTTCTGTTGCGTGCATGCCGGCGCCGATGCGCCACAATCCGATCGCTTGCACCAAAAACCCGGGGCAATTCAGGGAAAATCGGCGCAAATCGGAAATATTCGGGTAACACGTCGGGATAAACGCGAATCGGGCCCTTAGTAAATGACCCCCATTGTCACTAATAGCTTAATCCTAATACATTTTACTACACATGTATCTGAATACAGCACAGGACTATGATGTAAGGTTTTCAGATAGACAGCTCAGATCCTTAGCATTTAATCCCAAAGATGTAATTGTCAATAGCAACCATGGCATCTGAGGGGTTTTGGAAGGTATGGTGTGAGGCGTCAGCAACTCTGGGGTCTCAATGCTGTTACATGGCAGCTTAGAGAGTTTAGTATACTGCATTACATAGTGTAGCAATAGTGGAGTGCACTAAAGAAAGAATAAAACATTTGCTTGCTCTTATCCTCTGAGTACACTAACAAACTGTGTAAAGAGAAAAAGGTAAATAACAGGGGTTAGACCAACCCCAGATTTAGTCATCCAAAAAAGAAAAATGTATTTGACACCAATTGAGAATTCTCTGTTGGTCACACACAAGTACAGCCCACACTGCTCTGCTACATCTATTCACTCACACACAGTTCTGCTACATCCACTCAATCACACACACCTCTGCTACCTACATATATTAACTCACACACAACTTTGTAACATCCATTCACTCACACACACAGCTCTGCTACATCCATTCACTCACACACAGTTCTGCTATATCCACTTAATCACACACAACTCTGCTACAAACATCTATTCAATCACACACATCTCTGTAACATCCATTCACTCACACACACAGCGCTGCTACATCCATTCACTCACACAGAGTTCTACTACATCCACTCAGTCACACACAACCCTGCTACCTACATCTAATCACTCACACACAACTCTGCTACATCCATTCACTCACACACACAGCTCTGCTATATCCATTCATGAGCACACAGATCTTCTACATCCATTCAATCACAAACAACCCTGCTACATGCATCCATTCAGTAACACACAGCTCTGCTACATCCATTCACTTATACACAACCCTGCTACATCATTCACTTAGACAGAACTCTGCTACAAACATTCACTCATACATCCATTGATACAATCACTCACTCAGATCTGCTATATCCATTAACTCACACACACAGTTCTCCTTCATACCCAGTCCCAGCTGCAACTTCTTCTCTGGCTTATCTGACCCCATCTCCTAGCAACACAAAAGAGTTTAAGGACCTTGCAGTCTGACGTCACTATAGGTCCTTCAGTAATACTCCTATCCGGACAAGCAAGGAAGGGGAGAGCAGTGGAGAGGTGCATCACCTGATCTCCAGGACAGTGGTCAGAAAGGGGTCGTGATGTGCTGGATTCTCCTGATCTTTGGACTATTAGACGTAGACATTGTAAAACTTTCCCTTCCCAGAGAAAAAAATGTTTTTTTTAAAAGAAATATATAAAAATAAATTAAAAAAAGAAAAATGTCCTTCATATTTCACGGGTTCTAACTTTTCCCATGGAGAAAAAAAAAACACCTTCCAGAACCCGGAGAACTGCTAACATTCAACTGTTTTCCCTATATCTATAATTACCCACATTCAGCCTTTCGTATGAGAAATCATTATTAGTTTTCAGAATTTTTCATCAAGGAAATATCCGAGTCTCTCCGGAACATTAGTGCCACCACCTGGCGTGTTGTGCAGTGAGAAGAGAAGAAGATATAAAAGAATGTGCAACATTACAAGGAACGTGTGGATGTGGATGTGGCGATAATTCGGGGAGGGGGATGAGCAATAGGGATGTTCTGCTCACATTCACATATTTCAGACATAGACATGAAGGGGCTCATAAGAACATGTACTGAAATTTGGGAATAGATAAGGAATCCTGAATATCTGAGAAATGTCACATAAACAATTCTGTAAAAATATGGGTTGATAGACCATGAATATAGAAGAGGTTAGCAAAAAAACAGTTCAGGGGCACAAAGTATATTCCTTCAAGCAGGGGAGTAATGATTAGAGTCTCAAGGGGTGCAACCGTGACCGGGCCCCAGGGAGGGGGCCACCATCTATCACCATTCAATATCTGTTCCTTCTTCCTACAGGCATGGGCAGGCCACCTGTCGCAGCGCACCAGCCAGAATGCAGGACAATGTACTTGTGCTGTTGCAGAGCAGCCGGTGCTCCTCTCCACTCTTTTGAACCCTGACCAAGGAGTCGGGTCAGTGACAAAAGAGGAGGGGGCGGAACTCCAGCAACACAGGAAAAGGAAGCTGGTTCTCTCAGTGTATTCCCCTCTGTCTCTAGATAGTTTCCTGCAATGTGAATCATACTCTAGTCCACAGCCCACCTAAGAAGACTGCATGCCTGACTTCACTGCTGGTAAGTATGTGAGAAATATGACTAAGGACCATGTACGGTCCGAAACACGTCAGATTATGTGACTTCTGAGTATTATGTTTTTAACCCTTTTTCAATAAAGTGCCGGATTTTATACTTTCACTTTTGGCCTGGATGCATTTCGGATTCCACCCTTAAATTTAGCTTGGCTTGGCACGCCACGTGAGAGAGAAACTTTGTTTTCTACATAATGGGGCACATTTACTAAGGGTCCGCAGCCGCGAATCCGTTGGGTTTTTTCCCCGAATATTTCCGCTTTGCGCTGTATTTCACGGGATTGTGGCGCACGCAATTGATTTTTGGCGCAATCGCGCCAACTTTCACGCGACAGAAATCGGGGGGCGTGGCCACTGGCCAACCCGAAGGATTCGGAAAAACCGCGGAATTTAAAAAGCCATTTGTGTCGCAAGATCAAGCACTCACATACACCAGAAAAAAGCAGGTGAACTCCGGCGGACCTCAGCGCAGCAGCAACACCTGGTGAATATCGGCGCACGGACCTTAGTGAATCCCGGCAGAACCCGAATCAGCGCCGGAGAACCCGCCGCTGGATCGCGACTGGACCGGGTAAGTAAATGTGCCCCAATGTGTATTTTAATCCCTGCACTATTCAGACTACTCTTCTGCATTTGTGATTTGGTACTTCTTTACTATCTCTGTTGTGTCCTGGCTCGTTGACTTTCTATCGCTGTTAGTTTTGTTACATGTTTGCACTGGAAAACAGGGAGGGACTGTCACCCAGTTATCAAACTTATGGGTGGATCAAGTAAGCAAGTAGCATTGTAAATGTTACTGAATTTTTCCAGCTTCTCAGTACATTCCAATGCATATTAAATGGTGCCAGTAGATAGCACAACCTGCCCCACAAAAAAACAAGCCTCCTACAGCAATTCCCTATAATGGAAAAATAAAAAAGTTATGGCTTTTGGAAGGAGGGTAATAAAAAACAGAAAAGGGCTGCAGCATTAAAGGGATTGTCCAGTCAATACAAATTCTCCCCTATCCATGTCATCTTATAGTTCCAAAGATCTAAAGGTCACACATTTTTCGCTGCTCTCAAGAGGAATTGTGACAAAGTAGATTTTTCAAAAATACATTTAAAAAGTCATTTTTTATCTATAATTTCTGAATCTCTAAGTTCACGTAAACTTTCAAAGTTTCTTTGCGTATAAATGCAGTAAATGCAGTTTCGTTGACAGAAATTTTATCAGTTCTAAAAATAATGGGAAAAAAAAAAAGAACATTTTTCAATAATTATCAGCAGTTGGCTGGATGCTAAAACCGGCGCGCCATATGTTTCACAATAACGGAGAAGAAGAATGCATGGAGAACACATGGTGCTATAGTATATTCAATCCTTAATCTACACAGTTAATTAACATCATTTTCAATGGAATTTGATGTGATTGATCCAGGTTATGTAATTATAGGGTAAATAAAAGGAAATGATCGGTGTTGAAGGAACAATCACGTCCTTTCGGAGGCATAATGCAATCAATTGTGGGAGTCAGTCTATCTCAATAGCTTTTACTTAAAGTGGAGTCTGGCTTAGATGATCCCTATTAATATACGGTATAAATTAAAGGGGTTTGGCTAAGGATTATAATTGACAGCCTATGCTAGACCATCAATTTTCCCTTAGTAGGGAGCATTGATTCCACATTGATTCATAAACAGAGAAGAAGAAGCAATTCGGTCTTTGCTCATTGTAGTGGTCAGATGTATTCACTTATTTGGAGGCCACAACTGTAGCTGTGGATTCCCACCATCATAGGGAAGACGATGGCATAACGGCTGATTAATGTAGGGGATGTGTATAGCCTGCCATGATCAGGTATCCTGAGAATAGGCCATCAATGATAATTCCCAGCCAATCCATTAACTAAAGAATCTGGGCACTCTACATATTGGAGCTTATTTACTAAGGGTCCTGCATTTCCGTTGGGTTTTCCGACTTTTCGGGGATCGTGCCGCCGGGACAGGGATTTAGAATGATATTGGGGGTCATTTACTAAGGGCCCAAATCGCGTTTTTACGGCAATTTACCCAAATGTTTCCGTTTTGCGCGTGAAGGAAATGGGAGGGGCGTGGCCGTACGAAAACCCGCCGGATTCGGAAAAACCGCCGCATTTAAAAAAAAAAAAGTGTCGCTGGACACGCACTTATCTGCACCCGGCCCGGCTTGGTGAAGTTCAGTGCATTCCGAGGAACTTCAGCGCAGCAGCCACACCTGGTGGACGTCGGAGGAACTACTTTAGTGAATCCCGGCAGAAACCGAATCCTCCGCAGAGAACACGCCGTTGGATCGCGAATGGACCGGGTAAGTAAATCTGCCCCATTGTGTCACACGTGATCGGATTTTGGGGCAATCGTACGGCCTTCATACGACACAAATCTGGGGGTGGCCGTCGGATGATCCGACAGATTCTGACAAACCGCGGTATTTAACTTTAAAATTGTGTCGCAAGCCAAGCACTTACATGCAATGGGAAGAAGAAGAAGGTGAACTCGGGCGGACCTGATCGGGGAAGCGATACATGCAGGATATCGGGCACAAGATATACGTGGATATACGTCAGACAGCCCGGATCGGGGATCGCAACTCGGACGGGTAAGTAAATGTGCCCCATTATCTTCACCTCTCATCCAGAGTAGAGTTTGTGTTTGTCTAGAGTAGTGTCTCATTCTGGAGGACTGGTTCCACTCTGGTAGCTAACAGTGAAACCATTAATTTGAATTAAGGCTGTGTTATACTTCATTTCTCCTATGGGGACACAGCAGATAAATGTGTACTTATTACAGCCTGAAAGGGGTATTGTCACCTGGGCATTGACATTTAATATAATTCCTCTGGCATATAAATACATTTCTTCAATTGGATGTTAGTACAATGAATGTATCTGTGTGAAGGATTGTTGTCCTTGGATATGACCACCTCTGGACTGCTCAAAGAAACAAATTGTTTTTGCATATGAAATGTTCCGGTAGATACTGATGTTCCAGAACTGCCATATAGTAATGAGTGCTGAATCCAGGTGGTCAGGCAGAACTCAATAGAGCATTAGTGACCACTGCTGGAAGAGTGCGGAGGTAGTTGTATCCAAGGACAGCTAGCTGATTTCTAAGAGACAACATGGCTATATTTACAGGAAATTATCTTCACATCAGTAAAAAACTTTTAATAACTTGCGATTAATCAAATATACATGTATATGGTAAAGTAAATAAAATAAATGTCAATGCCCAGATGGGAAAATGCCTAATACTATAGAAGGTATGTGACAAAGGTCCAAACGGTACTACAGCCTCTGTATACAGTACAATCAAAGTTACGGTATCAGGCAGCGCATTGGGTGAATAGTACAAGCACAGTACAAGAAGTTTATTGATTTAATACATCCACCAGGACATATATCAACCTTTTTCCAAACCATTAATCAATGGTAACCAATAATCTGGAAAACCTTTAGAAGGCCACAACAGGAGTAAAGCGTAGAGGGTAGAAAACACATGGTTTGTGCCTATTGTAACTCAGTACCATTCATCTCTATGCAGCTGACATGCAATACCTGTACAAGCCATGGTCCGGTGTGGTGCTGTATTTGGAAGAAAACAGACATGTTTTTCAACCTTCAGACAACCCCTTTTACCATCTACAGCTCCCACCTTCCACATTGCTCACAGTTTTCGGCTGTTCTGTTGACTGTAGGAGGTCACTTGCTTTGTTATCCCCGTAGTGATTAAACTCCAGACATCTTCTCTCTGTGTATGGTGTCAATGCAGTAATTGGAGAACACTGTTATCCTCGTATCTGCATATTCCTCTGTAGCCTCAGGTACCCAACTATAAACTGAATTACGGCTACTCCTGACATAAAAAGGTTTAAGAAGTATTCTCACCTAGGCATTGGCATTTAATTTAATTCATCTCCCAGATAACTAAATTTCTTCAAATAGATAATATTAAAGAAATGTTCTTGTGTGAATATAATATACCATGAATGTAGTTATGTTGCCCCTTAGAAACAAGATAGTTGTCTTTGGATACGACCATGTCCGCACTTTGGCAGCAGTGGCCACGCATGCGCTATTGAGCCCTGTCTGACCACCTGGATTCAGCGTTCATTACAACAGGATTGTTTGGGACATGCAGTAAATTAAACGTCAATGGGCAGATAATGATCTCCTATAGGAAGGGAAGTAACTTCTTGAAGTTTGAAATCAAACTCCATCAGCGGTGGTCGTATCCAAGAAAAACAATCTTATTTCTAATAGACTATGGGGCACATTTAATAAGGGTCAGAATCACATTTTTTCCGCCGGATTTTCCGGATTTTACCGTTTTTTTGCGCCGTATTGCCATGGGTTTTTGGCACATGCGATCTGATTGTGTCGCATCGGCGCCGGGTTTCACGCCATGAAAAACGGGTGATGTGGCCATCGGAAAACCCGACGGATTTGGAAAAATCACACTATTTTTTAAAAAAAGTGTCACTTGACACACACTTACATGCACTAGGAATAGGTTGGTGAACTCCGGCGGACCTCGGCGCAGCAGCAACACCTGGTGGACACCGGGCGCACAACCTTAGTGAATCACCAGAAGACCCGAATCCTCGTTGGAGAACGCGCCGCTGGATTGCAACCGGACTAGGTAAGTAAATGAGCCCCAATATGTCTACGTTCATGGGAAATTATCTTCACACAGGAACTTTTTTTTAATAACATTTAATCAAAGAAATGTATGTATACGGCAGATGAACTCTATTAAACGTCAAAGGGCAGATAATGATCTCCTATAGGGAGGGAAGGAACGACTTGAAGTTTAAAATCATAAATCTCAATGTACAGAGTGAATGATTTATGATTCTTAAATGAGGACATATTAAAGAAGATCAATGTGTGGTACAGAAGGAGCCCTACTGGCTTATAGGAGACTGTGACCATTGCAACCTCTAAATTTATGCCATTGTCTGTATCTTTAATCTATTTTATATGCTATATGAACAGCTTAGGGCCAATTATACACAAAATCCAGCACTAGGGATCACAAATGCCTTATGTATTATGGTGATGGTCACTGCTTAATTCCCTTCTATGTAATTGTATATGCACTTGTACATGAAGCAGCGACCCCTGGTGGGCCCCTGCTCTCATGACCACAGTTGGGAAACCCCCTTTTAAACGAATCTTCATTTTTATTGCCTGTTTTTTTCCCCATGGAAGTGAGCTGAAAAAAATAATAAATTCCCCACGTAATCTAAAATTATGTAAATGTATCTTGTTTCATTTCACTTTGAGATGAATAATCAAACGTCCTGTAATCAGAGTGACGCCTGGAGGTGGAATACTTTTATCCAGTCAATTATACGTCTTGATTTGTATTTATTTGTTTGTTTGTTTTATTGTATCAGCGTGTATGCAGATTTGGGGAAGGTTTTAGCATTCAGAGCAGACGCAAAGCCTAAGTTAATCCTTTAATCTTTCGAATCAAGTCTATCATCAATAAGCAGGGAAAGTAGATTGAATTAACACCCCGGCAGGGAAACTACTGCAGGGAAAAATGTCGCGAAAAAAATTACAAAGTGTCAACGTATCATTTCGGCTGCAAAACACATTGCGATAAATGTACAGCAAGGAAAGCAAGAAATAGACAAAAACACTTAATACGTCCCTTGTACACAGGAGGGAAATTGTTTGTAGAAGTAATTGACTATCAGAGAATAGATTGTCGGGTTATTTTGGGGACTTTAATAACTTAATAAAGGTAATTGTCCCGATATTTGGGCTCATTTACTTACCCGGTCCAGTTGCAATCCAGCGGCGTGTTCTCCGCCAAGGATTCGGAGCTTGCCAGGATTCGCTAAGGTGGTGCGCCCGAGGTCCACCAGGTTTGGCTACTGTGCCGAGGTCCTCCGGAGTTCACCATCCTCTTCCTGGTGCATGTAAGTGCGTGTCAAGCAACACTTTTTTTTTTTATATCGCAATTTTTACAAATCCGTTGGGTTTTCCGATGGCCACGCCCCCCATTTTTCGTCACATGCAAGCCGGGGGCGAAGCAACACAATCTGAACGCATGCGACAAAAACCCAAGGCAATTCGTCGCAAAACGGTAAAATTCGGAAAACCAGGCGGAAAAGCGTGATTCAGACCCTAAATGTGCCCCATTGTGTCCATGTAAAAGTGCCTTTAGAAGGGTCCCTTGACAATAAGCTAAGTAGAGAGACCCATTAGGTTAGCTTTACTGCCTTGCAGCGCTGGGGACCTGGGTTCAAGTCCCAGGGTCAACATCTGCAAAGAGTTTGTATGTTCTCCTGTTTTTGTGTGGGTTTCCTCCGGGTCCTCCGGTTTCCTCCCACACCCCAAAACATACTGGTAGGTTGATTAGATTGTGAGCCCCATGGGGACAGGGACCGATTTGGAAAGTCCTGTGCAGCGCTGCGTAATCTGTGTGCGCTATATAAATAAAGGAATTATTATTATTTATTATTAGGCCCCATTTACAAGGCCATGATCAGGGGCGTAACTAGTAGGGTCAGGGCCCCATAACAGACTTCTGAATGCCCCCGACTTAAAAAATATATAGATATTTGTATAGTTACACATTCGAGTTACAATCATCCACATTTATACACTCATATATATATATATAGCATATATGAATCCATAGGGTGATATAAATATAAAATAACCATGAGGGGGGCAGTTTGGTTTGATAACTAGGGAATAGGAGACTGTTTTAGTTTCTGAATTTTTAATGCCGCCACATGAGTTCACTGCAAAGGGGCCCACTGAGGCTCTGTTGCCCAGGGGCCTACTGAAACCTGGAGCCGACCCTGGTTAGATTCACTCCATGAAACATATATAAATACAATAGGATACAATAGAAATGTAATATAAATACATAAATACAATACATAAAATGAAAGACTTTCAGACATTCGGCAACTAAAGAGTAAAGCAAAATTTAAAAAGACAAATGTAAAAAAACCTCTGGCACAGCTTGCGGAGCATTATCTTTTGAGCTCCTAATCTCTGCCATGGAAATATCTTTAATTAATTCATAATGAAGGCATTACATACTGCAGAGAGAGTAACTTTCCTTATGTGCCTCCGAGTCCCAGCAAGCTAGTGGGACTGTGACCGCACATCCGAAATCTTCTAACCTGATTTGTCATTGTGGATCGACTTGTGCGCGACTTTTATTTTTCTCTCTTTGAAGTCCATTATAGTTGAATTCCCTGCTAATACATTGTGCACACGCTGCTCCTCACATGTGACGGCAGAGAGAGCATTAGCCGCCTGTAATCAGCTTGTCATTGCCGTGCCGCGTGCATTACTAAATACTCGGTTTGATGATTCCTGTGATGTGTTACTCCCCGCTGTTAACTATTTTTGCTTGGTTTTTCATCACCATAAACTTCTTATCTTTCAAAAGCTTTCTAGGTTTTTTTGTGTCGGGATGAAATTCAGTGTAGAAATCCGGGTATAACACAACGGGGAGGATTTACTTACGCGGCCCATTCGCGATCCAGCGGCGCGTTCTCTGCGCTGGATTCGGGTCCGGCTGGGATTTATGATGGTAGTCCCTCCGCCGTCCACCAGGTGGCGCTGCTGCGCTGAAGTCCGCTGGAATGCCTCGAAATACACCGGCCTATCCTGGATGAAGGTGAGTGAAATTTTTGTGACACAATTTTTTAAAAAAATGCGGCGGTTTTTCCGAATCCGCCGGGTTTTCGCTCGGCCACGCCCCCCGATTTTCGTCGCGCTCATGCCGCCGCCGATGCGCCACAATCCGATTGCGTGTGCCAAAATCCCGGGGCAATTCAGGTACAAATCGGGCCCTTAGTAAATGCCCCCAGTGTGTTCCAGAGATACAGGATTAACAGGTTTTAATTTGTACAATTACATGTTTTTCTGGCTTTTTTCTCCGTAGTAAATGTAATTTTTCCCATATTCTGCAGCCACCACTAGGGGGAGCTCCATAGATAGGAATTATTACACAGTACCAACGTAGTAGAGATCCAGTGTCCAGGCAAAAAAATGAAGTATAAAAATCCACTTTTATTCAAAAATAGATTAAAAACATATAGAGACGTCCTATAAGATGAAAAACTGACGCGTTTCGGACCTTCGTGGTCCTAAGTCGTAGCCTGAATTATTACAGCTTCTTCTTAGCTTATTGGAAGCTAAAAATATTTCATTGGGTTAAAATTTCTAAATTTGAAGGAAAGGTGAATAGCTGTGTAAGTTGAGCTACCCATAACATCAAGCATGACTTTCAGGAAGCCTAATGACATGATGTGGAATTAAAGCCAAACCAGAATATCTATCCCAAAAAATACACAATGTTTTCCTTACACAATCTTGAAAAACTTATATGCATATTTCTCGAAAACCCCCCAGTGGAGTGGCTGTAGGTCTGTGCCTTAATTGGCAAAGTTTCTATTAGGAGAACTCTTACTTCCTGACACTAGTCAAAAGCCTCTCACTCAGCCAAACCAGTTCCCTACACTGGACTGATGAGATGCAAAACCATGAAAACAGCTGTGTATACATTTGGGAATCTGTTGCTTCTGGAATAGATATACTAGTTTGGCTTTAATCCTGCATCATGTCATTAGGCTTCTTGAAAGTCATGCTTGATGTCAAGGGAGCTGCGTTAACAGGTAGCGAAAAGGCCTTGTGTACCTTTTGCTATCCTGGAAAACATATTTCCATATTTCCCACAATCACATGGTAATTGTAAAGACTTCGGAAAATCTCAGCCATTTCTAGTCTGGTCCAAAAATCGAAACATTCTTCATTTTTATGCTTATGTATTCCTCTTGTTCATTTTTGTATATATATATACCAAAGCCATAATTTAACAGTTCATTCTACTGCGGCTACAATGTTCTTCAGCAATGGGATTACTCCATTACACTAGGACCCCTAATGGTTATCCCTTTAAAAAGGTTGTTCCTTTAAATAGGATCCCCTTGGCAACAGCTGATTTTGATGTCACCTGCTGGTTGCTACTATAGACAGGGAACCCTTTGGATAAGTAGTCATTTTCCCTGTAGAGAAAGCATCCAAGTCAATCAGTGTCCATTGATTCCAGTGGATTCTTGGCATCTAGCGGGATGATGTGTTCCCCTCTAGTCACATCCTGATTAGAGCACACGGGGCCCTTAATTGCATATAGAAAGATCGGATATGGGAAATAGGTTACAAATGTATTGAGCTCTGTGGAATGGAATGGAATAAATTGACAAAAATCCAGTGAATTGGTTGAATTTTTCAATTATAATAATGGAATTATGTCATCTAATATTCATCCCACATTTTGTATGGCCTGAAAAATTATGACTTGGGGACGGATTCACTAAAAAGTGTCAAAGTGTGGCGTATGGACTTCCAAGTCTAACTTCCAATGACTTGGCTAAGTTTATGCTGGAAAAATTGGGCCCGATTTTGGTAACCTAGGACACAACCCATTTTACAGAAACTGTGCCCCTTTTGTCATGCTCAAAGAAACAAATGTATCAGGTAGGAGTAGAGAGGACCAGAACCGCAAAGTTTGGGTCCATGCTGAACTTTGGGGGTTTGGTTTCAAAACCCTGAACCTGGACCTCAACCTGAAGTTTTTGCTCTGCGTTTGGGCTCACATTTGCTGGTAACACCCACAATTGGTGCTGGTATCGATCACAGGTGTTAACCCTTTAAATGCCATAGACAAAGGCATTTAAAGCTGTGCAGGCACCAGCAGCATTAAAGTGCCAGTGGAGCCTTTGACAGCGGCATTAAAAGGGTTAACACCTTCAATCAGTGCCAGCACCAATCGTGTGTGTTAGCAGTCGTTTTGGTTCGAATACTTGAACCAAAAACTTTTTTAACGCAATTTTGAATCCGCACCATCTTAAATTCATGTTTTGTCAGTTAAAGTTTTTTGGTGCAGATTTCTATAAATTTATTTGAGGAATTGGTAAATAGACCTCATTTTTTCTCCACAATCTGGATTCACTAGGTAAAAAGTAAGGACACCTCCATAGCTGCAAAAAACAGGACTGTCCCGCTTGATCTGGGGCAATTATAAAGTATGCACACACTTTGTTCTACTGTGTGGAAGAAGGAGAAGATAACAAAAGGCGACCAAAACCTAGAGATATGATGCAATCAGATCTATAGAAGCAGCAGGGCAGCCAGCCGTGTGAAGGCGTTGCACAGACTCTACAACAGCACAATGGACGTAAAAAAAATTAAGACTTCAAAGGAAGATGCTTAATTTACTTCTAGGAAACAAATGAATTGTTTCAATCAAGCAGCTCTGTAAAAAATTGTCCTTTAACCAGCAGCACATCTAAAAGGAAGTTAAGAAGCAGTCATTGCTCCCAGGTCCGGGATCCTGCCAAAAAAGAAAATACCAGTTTTAATAACGGCATATGGCTAGACGTGGAATCCTATTAAAAATTTTGCACTAAGGCTTCGAAATTTTAAGACAGGCCTCTGGGCAATCTATAAAGTGAGCGCAGGTGGACTTCTGCGACATTTTTCTCACCTGAAATTAGTTTTTTTTTAAAAGGGTCATCAAAGAAACTGTCGAATTAGAGAGCGCTATATTCAGAACATCTATTAAAGTTTGTCGGAAACTTAAAATGTAATTTAACAAGCTTGGTCTCTTCTCTACTAATTACTGCAGGAACATATCAACATTCGGATGACTACCATCAAGTGTGATCTTTCTAAAGGCTACAAAATGAAGAAAAAGATTAATTTTACAATGTTCAGACCAGCGCTGGTTATTTACTTTCCGATTTTTGCTTCCTAGCATGAAAATTTCCCTTCTAGATGAGAGAACGTTGTCTAGAATCTCCTATACCAGTGGTGGCGAACCTATGGCACTGGTGCCAGAGATGGCACTCGGAGGCATCTCTGTGGGCACATGGGCTGTCGATCTCTAAAAGGTTCGTCATCACTGTCCTATACTAATACTTGTCTCTTATGTATCCTTGTAAAGAGGAGTTTTCACCATCACAAGGATTGGAAGTGCTGACCATATCCTTCTTTTCCGTTTTACACCTTCACCTGCTCCAACTTGGATCCTACAATAGATGCTACTCCAGAGATTCCAAGCCATTTGGAATCTTTTCTCTAGTCTCCATCGTTCCAATGAAGTCTGGACCCAATATGCAAGTTTTGCCCTTCCTAAGGACCACCCAACTGGCAGAAGGGCTCTGCCCACTCTGCTACGAATGAAGAGAAGAAGGAAGAGGAGCCGCGGCAGCAGCAGAAGGTGAGTATGTAATTTTTTTTTTATCCACTTGAGTATAAGTTGGTTTTTTTAGCACATTTTTGTGCTGAAAAACTCGGCTTATACACGAGTATATACAAGTATAATAATCATCATCCATAATCTCAGGTAGTGACATAATAAAGCATTAACATCCAATCAACAGCATCTAAATTATTAACAGAGGTAAAATAGCAACAACAGAGGTGATAGACACAGGAGTGATGGGGGGGGGGGGGGCAGAGGGGGGCTTCATACATTGCGTTCTGTGTTATTCCAGCTCTCATGAAGTATATACAGGCAGTCTCCAACTCACAGACAACCTCTAGATACAAATGGACCTCTCTGCCTCATGGATGCTGGTACTTTATTGAAATTTAGTCTCGAGATGCAATGAACAAGAGTTAGCAAAGATGTCTGCAATGAAGATTTATTGGTAATCCTGGTTCCCATGACAACCTGAATTTTTTAAAAAAAAAATCCAATAGCTAAAGGGATTCTGGAGTTAACATGACAAAATATACAGTTCTGACTTGCATATAAATTCAACTTAAGAACGCACCTACAAAACCTGTCTTGTATGTAACCCAAGGATTGTCTGTACAAGAATTTTGGGAAAAAATGGCCACCAAGACAAAAAACTATCAAAATAATATATTTTAAAAGTGAATGGCTACATTTAAAAACACGCAGACAATGGGGCACATTTACTAAGGGCCTTGCGCCATTTTCTGTTGGACTTTGCATGTTCTTTTTAATGCAAACTGCTTGCACAGGTATTTGTGTCGAACACGACCCTTTTGTGGACCGTGCACAAGTCCAACAGAATTAACATGCAGTGTCCAACAGAATTGGGTTGCCCCATGTCAAAGGTGCACCAAAACAAAGTTGGTGCACTCTGTCGGAGCAGTGCAGCGGGGTCCAGACTCATGAAGAATGGGTGCCAGAAATCCTGAATCTGGCACCCCCTGCACACTACACAGGCAAACTACACATAGTACAGACTGCACTGTTCTTAGTAAATGTGCCCCATTTTGCATACAGAACAAGAGTCTCATACCAGGTGTTATAGTGTCACATTTCAGCTGTCTCTGTTCATCTTTAATCCTTTCTTGACAATCTTCCAGACACCAGGGATGCCAGATGATCCACATGAGAAGTCCCTTAAACGCTGGGATCATGTTTGACTGCAGGGGATAACACCCACGTCGGAGGAACCTTTCGCGGTGTTACAGAAAGGTGTCAGCTGCAATATGCAACTGACACTCTTTCTGTATATAGCCGGCTCCGAATGTGAGCCGGCACCTACTACTCTGCATAATAGTATAGCACGAGTGGTTAAGTACCTTCCCGTCACGCCATACCACTACAGTGCACGTCGGGAAGGGATTAAACAAACAGAAACATCACCTAATATTACACAAAGTGGGTATATGGACCTTATAGAGAAGGCTAACCTGCTTGGACCACCATTAAAGGGGCCATAACTAAAAGCTTATCATAAAAACAGCTCCAATTGTACAGTACTACTATTTTTGTATTTTGTAGTTTGATTTTGTTGAAAGGACTGCTCCGCTTATCTCAGGGAATGACGAGGGGTCCTTTGGGGGTACATCTAAGATTTTCTCTGTTGCACATACATTTATCTTTGTATCACACTGATTCATCAGTGAAGAAACCCCCGCAGATGACGAGAACGGGGGATCCGCATGTCCCGGCTGCTCCGTTCATTTCTATGGAGCTGATTGCACAGCCGGCTGCTCCGCTTATCTGAGGGAATGACGAGGGTCAGCTAGTAGTACATCGCAACCCCATTGAATCTCCTCGTTCTTGTGTTCTGTGGGGTCCTCTTCAATGAGACCCCCAGCAATCAGCAAGTAAGGCCTTATACTGTGTATTGGGCCTAACTTGATTCCTGGGAAAACCCCTTTAATATCTTACATAGTTATTTTCATTTAATTTTTTTCCTAATGTGCACATATATTGTTTTAACATGTTTATATGAATGCTGTTTGCATATATTGTGATTTTGCTCAAATTTTGCTTATATATTTTGCCATTTGTTTGTTTCAACTTTCTTTGGAGTTTTTTATACACATATGAATATTGTCCTTTTCCAATAAGATTGACAGTGTATCACCGGCACCGATGAAGGGAGAGGTCCCGAAACGCGTTATCCGCATACCCCTAATGGAATAAAGAATCTTTTTGTTCACCACAAATTGACAAGCATGTTTTGAAAAAGAGCCACGTCAAATCTGCCTCTT
This sequence comes from Engystomops pustulosus, assembly GCA_019512145.1. Lineage (NCBI taxonomy): Eukaryota > Metazoa > Chordata > Amphibia > Anura > Leptodactylidae > Engystomops > Engystomops pustulosus. Next base: position 209,039,125 of record CM033643.1, read on the forward strand.
TTCTCTTATTTTTTACGTTTATTTGTATGTCCCTTTGTCTTACAACAGTGGTAAATGCGTTGGGTGTATTATATCTCTTCTGATAATATTGTGTCATGGCACGCATTCTCTAAGTTTAATCACCAGAGGCGACAGGGCTTCTTTACTATGAGAACTGTCAATCTATGGAATAGCCGAGCTCAGGCACTGGTCACAGCAGGGACAGCAGAGAGCTTCAATAGGGTTCTAGATGTCTTTTTACACCTAAATAACATTGACGATTATGTTATAATATAGAATTGTTAAACCCTCTTCCAATCCCTTTCCTTCCTCAGTTGAACTTGATGGACATGTATCATTTTTTAACCATATAAACTACGCAACTATGTAAGTTTTGTGTGAATTTCTGAATAACGCTCTTTTATTTTAATACAAGCTCATTCAATAAAGCTCAAGATCTTTTTCATACCTCCACATCTGTGTCACAGAAACATTGAAAACAAGAATATTTTATACTTGTGGTCAAATGAATGAGTAAATCTATGTCACAGGTGCTCCAGCGATCCATGTCTCATGTAGCGGGTTCAACCGTGCTCCTCCGTGTGCCCCCGCACCCCACAGTTCCGACTCACCTGTCCCCGCTCCTGTTTCCGGTGGCTGTGTGCGTGCATCCCCGTTTCTTAGGGCGCGCCCTAGATTTAGAGACTTTAAAGGGCCAGTGTGCGGCTGATTGGCACAGGCCGTGCCCATAATCATTTATATACCGGCCTCTTCCTGCACATCCCACCGAATCTATGTGTCTCACAGTCTTAGGCTATATTCACACTGCCGTTGCCCGCCCGTACCGTACCGTAGCGGGCAACGGCAGTGTACGGGGAGAGGAGGAGGAGGTGAGCACAGCTCACCCCCGCCCCTCTCCATAGCAACCTATGGCGCACGGCGCCGTATTACGGGAAAAGATAGGACAGGTCCTATCTTTTTCCCGGGTACGGAACGGTACGGTGCCGCACACGTGCCGCTCCCGTAGGGTGCCGTACGCCCATAGGAGTGTATGGGGGACGTATATCGGCCGTATATACGTCGGCTGTATATACGTCCCCCATACGTTCGTGTGAATATAGCCTTAGAATACACGTGTTCCCCTGACCTTTGCGATTAGTGTGATTTCCCGTTGTGACCCCAGACCTGTTCCCGTTTATGCTCCTCCGCTGCCAGCCCTGACCTTCTGCTCTGCCTCTGACCCTGAACCTTGCAGCCCGTCTTGACCTCCTGCCTGTCCCCGACCACGAACCTGCCTTCCATTTCTGTACCTCGCCTTGGTCGCCACCGCGGACAAAGTCGCACTTGTGGAACAACCTGGTGGTACCACGCCGCAGCAAGTCCAACCCTCTGTGTGGCGGGCTCTTGTGAAGACCGGGTGCCACTTAGACTCCGGTCCCAGGGGTCCCATCATCATCCGCGGTGGTCCAGGGGGTCCACTACCCCTGGTGCCTGACAGTCTAAAGCAGCTGATTATATCACATCAGGAAAGCAAAAATGTAAAACTGGGTCATTATTGGACAGTCACCAATTCAGCAGGAGATGCCGCGATGTGAAAGGTCATCTGCACGGCGTCACAATGTGTCAGACGCTGGACTTTGATTCAGAAAAATCCTTATTAAAACTTCATGCTGCTATAAAAGACGGCAATATATCCCAGCATCCCGCCTCGACAGGATTACGGCTTTTAGAGCTAATAGCTTCTTCTGGTCATATAATATTGTCCGAGCTAATTATTATCTTTTAAAAACAGATTTATGGGAAAATAAGAAAAAGGGAAATGATTTATGGAACTTCTGGATGGCTTACATTAGAATAACGGTTGGAAGCCAATTGGGTCCTTTTAAGAAAATCTGTCTATTACCGGCATCTGTCTGCTACGGGGAGGATAGTGGATTACATTTACATGGAAGGGATGGCCGCTTCTGTATCTGCAGACCGGAGGATTGATGCTGAGAATGCTGGAAGAAAGAATCTGAATAGTTTATGTAATCAAATAACAAATTCAAAGCGAATGAATAAAATATAAAGCTAAACCACATCAATATTTTACTTGTACACAGCTATTGAAGGTACTCGGCAGGGTGGTTGTTCCAAACATCTTGAAGAACAACAAAGATCTTTCGTTCATGTATGCTCATGCTTAAAGGGGTATTTCCATTTCAACAAGTAGTTGATATTGTTTGAATAATGAAAAGTTATAGAAACTTCCAATACACTTTCTGTATCATTTCCTTACGGTTTTCTAGATCTCTGCTTGCTGTCATTCTATAGAATTGTTTATTTCCAGTGGACAAAAGTCTGGTCTACTTGTAATGGAAAAGCCTAAGAGTAAGTCAATAGGAGCAGTTCAAAATTCCCCTGTTCACAGTCCGGCACCCGTGTTCACTAATAGTTTCCGGTCACCAAGTGGATATGGGCACAAACTCCACCAGTTGCAGCATGTAGATCAGATTGGAACTGGCAAAGTTTTTTGCTATAGTCTCCACCAGTTTTCGGCCGAAAACTATAATCAATGTAGCAGGGCCAGACATTCACGCCTTAAAGGGAACCTGTCACCAGGAGAGCCATTTTTAGCACTCCCCCAGTCCCCACAGAGCATAGTACATACACTGCCAAAGTGTTTTTGTATAAAAGAAAATAGGTTTTACAGAAAAAAAGATATGTTATATTGTACCTTTCATTAGCATCTGCTGTGTGACTAGGCAGTTGCCAATTGGGAGGGGCTGGAAAGGAGCAGTTCCCCCCCACCCTTGGGGAACATGTGACCTTTTCAAATATATGAATAACTCCCCACACTCGGGATTGGCTGTAGAGGAGCAGGGGGCGTCGCTAAGCCCAGTGATGGGTGTTTTCATATATTTGAAAAGGTCACATGGAGGAGCTGTTTCCCAAGGGTAGGGGGGAACTGCTCCTTTCCAGCCACTCCCAATAGGCAACTGCCTAGTCACACAGCAGATGCTAATGAAAGATACAATATATTTTTTTCTGTAAAACCTATTTTTTATGCAAAAACTCTTTGGCAGTGTATGTACTATGCTCTGTGGGGACTGGGGGAATGCTAAAAATGGGTCTCCTGGTGACAGGTTCCTTTTAAAGTTGTTTAGGGGTCGTAGAAGTCCAAAAACTGGTGAAGAGGAGGAGATTCATGTGGAAACTGGAAGAAAAGCCATAATGAATCTCCCCCAATGTTTGTGCCCTTTAGTGTAGATTGTATACTAAAATCCAAGATTCTGGTAATCGGACCCTAGAAGAATAACCAGGAAAGTAGCTGCAGCTTTTTTGTTGTCTGTTCGCATCTCAATTTTTTTATCTTTTTTAAATGCAAGGTTTTATTGTGAACGGTGAATACCACATTCAATCCATTGGAACAATTTCTCCTATTTTTTGGCTATACTATTTAAAACCTGAAGCATGAAGTGAACAAAGGAACAGAGAATTCATCTCAGCCGGTGTCGCAGGAGGGTTTTCAGTAGCGATGGGACCGGCTCGATGTCATTCATATTTCTCCCTCTCTGCGTCGTAGAAGCTTCGATTAACTTAAACAAAACTTTGGATTTTTTCCAAATTCATTTGCCATTCCTCATTCATTCCGTAGAATGAGAAAAATGAACCTTGCTGGTAGAAAGCTCTGCCATTAACTCGCCTGTCAAACTCTAAGCTGAAATGATAGTGCACTTAGCATGCAACCCCTTAATGAATAATTTAGCTAAAAATTAAAGTTCCCTTATTAGCGATGATGATAGCTGAAATCGATAGTGAATGCCCATTTTAATTTCAGCCACTTTGATTTGCTTAAAAGAAGATAGTTAATTTCCTGCAAAAAAAGTACAGTCCGTAATAATGGTATTGAAGCGAAGTCGTTGTGTGCCGACACGGATTAATTAATCCTGGGCTTTGTTTTGATCGTTTTCCTGAAAATGTCAGGTTTAGTATTCGGGTTCAGATGAGGGCGATTTGTATGTAACTCTGCAGAAACAAATCCTAAAAATACATCTGCAGTGGGTTTAAAAAAATACACAACAATATCAGACAACTAAAGGGGAGCTCTTAAAGGAAACCTACCACTGCTCGCAGCAGACCACCCGGTAGGCTATTTAATAGTGATGCCGGCACATACTTTAGCTAGGCATGGCGATCTTTAGTTTCGCTAGAAAAACCGATTAACTTACATATGTAAATAGCCTTCCGGTGCTACCCCTACGTCATCTTCGGAGGGGCGATGGCTTCTGATGTTTAAATATTCACGCCTCCTTCATTGTACCCGTCCTCCTTCAGGTGCCGAGAGCCGTGACGTCACCAAGTTAATGCCATTTTTTGCAGGTATAGGTTCCCATACACGAACATGGATGTCAGAGGGCATTCGGGCACTCATCGCTAACACCTGCGATCGGTGCTGCCACCTGACATGCCTTATATGCTTACATAATCTTGACGCTTCCTGTGATGTCATGGGAAGAGACAAGATCCCGGGCAAAATGGTGGCACGCAAGCACGTGATCGGAGCTGACCTATTTTAAAAAGTTAACACCTGATTGTTCAAATTCATGTCCAAGTACACAAACCCGGACTTTAGGTCCAGGTTCAGCTGAATCTCCCCGACCTGAATCCCTACTGTTCTGCCCATTACTTAATTCAATTAGTTTAATACCAATTAGTTTAATACTCTTCAATTAAATAAGGCTGAACAGAGTGCTCTTCTGGAGGCTTCAGTCTTTTTACTAAAATAGTCCTGGACAACAACTTTAAGAAATCCCTTTTGCAACAATTAGACAAGGAACTTGCAGTTATGAGAAAGGGTAGTGACAATCCTAAATATGTTATCATATAATAGATATAATCAGAAATCAAATTTGATATATTTATTATATCATATATTAGGACCTGACATTTCCTGTAAGCTTTTCATCGTTTTTTAGTTTTACTGTGTACACTGGAAGAGGAGGAGAGAGCCATGTCATTAGAGTGCCTGATGTAATGTCAGATTATAGCTAGATAAGGCAAGACAAAGCAAACCTATACATATAGATATGTATGCATCTCCTCTGCTGCATCTTAACCTCTGGGAAAGATAATTTACAATAAATTCACAAGATATATTTGTATCGTACGGATGATATGGAATTATTAATATATGAAGAATTCAAGTACTTACTAAAAGAGACATCTCACAAGAGATAACAGTGCGGCCCACATTTATCAAAAATAGTGCAAACTGCATGCAGTCCAAGGAAAAATGTTCAAAAAAGCCGGAGCACATTTCAATATAAAATTCAAATGGTTTATTGGATATCCATTAGAAGTTGTCGCACTAAGCACGTGCTGACAGGGTGCAGGTAAACGACCTACGCGTTTCAGCTTAAAACAAAGCCTTAGTCATGGTCCAGACCATGACAGGGTGCAGGTAAACGACCTACGCGTTTCAGCTTAAAACAAAGCCTTAGTCATGGTCCAGACCATGACAGGGTGCAGGTAAACGACCTACGCGTTTCAGCTTAAGACACAGCCTTAGTCATGGTCCAGACCATGACTAAGGCTTTGTTTTAAGCTGAAACGCGTAGGTCGTTTACCTGCACCCTGTCAGCACGTGCTTAGTGCGACAACTTTTAATGGATATCCAATAAACCATTTGAATTTTATATTGAAATGTGCTCCGGCTTTTTTGAACATTTTTCCTTGGACTGTACCGTTATGCCAGACGCCGTAGCAGCACCACGTTAAGCGGTTCTACCCACAGACAAGCCAAAAGGGTATGTGATAAATCTTTTTTCCTCTTTTTTGTGCACTGTATGCAGTTTGCCTGTAGAGGGAGCATTTGTTAAATGTGTCACATGTTCTTCATGAATCTGGCGCCCCCTGCACTTCTCCAGCAGAATGCATCATTTTTTCTGGTGCGCTTTCTTCTTGCTTTAGAATTGTGGCACACATCAGACAGAATTGTGACTCACAATCCAGCTGTGCACCGGAACGCTCCTTTAGGTGCACATTTTTTCTGTCTTGACCGGCACAAAACTGGCACAAACACTTTATAAATACATGAACAAGCAGTTTGCATGTCTTTCTAGTGCAAAGTCAGACAGAAAACTGGTGCAAACACTTTAATAAACGTGGGCCGCTGTCTTTAAAAGATAACTGGCCAATCATTTCACATCCACCGATATAAGGTACATCGAGTTGCGGAAAAAATCAAGTACATGAGACATTAGGCAGGGAAATATACACTTTGAATCGAATTTCAGTAATAATTTAGCTACTAATTACACATATAATTGTAGAACATCTGCTGGATATTGTGGCTGGTTGTATGGATGCTGTATGTATCAATGGCTGGATACATGAAGTTAACAAGTTTTATTAACTCCAAGTAATTAGCTTTCAGATAATGCACAATCCAGGTATAATCGTCTGCTGCTAAGTGCTCCGAGCTGTCATCCCGATCACAGGCTTTACTCACTTTAGCTTGTGCTGCAAATTTCAGCAGATAAAAAGTAAAGAGTAAGAGAAAATGTAGAAAATCTCCTAATAGGTTTATTTTTAGTGACTCTAGAATTTTTGGCAGATTTCGATGGGTTAGATGGGTGACCATAACTTAGATGGAGAGTTACTGTATTATTTTGAGTGGGGTTCACTAGAAATAATGTTTTCGGTTTCTGATGTTGTAAAGTTGTGTTCTTCCTAACTCCGCTCTGTCCAAGATGGCAAAGCTAGAGTGTAAGAACTCGCTAATACCGTGTTTCCCCGATTGTAAGACACCCCCGAAAGTAGGACGTAGTGGGGGTGTAAGGGGGGACGTCTAATGTAAGACGTACCCCGAAAGTTAGACGTACCGGAGGCAAATTATATGGTACCTGCTTCAGGACCATGGACAGCAGGGGGAGCCAGGAGCGGAGGGGGGATTGGTGGCTGCTGGCGGCAGTCAGAAGTCGGCCGGCAGGGGCGGGAGTACGATGCAGCTTCCGGGAGCGGAGGGGTGGAAAGCGGAGGTACTGTATGTGGGGGTCAGGTTGGAGCCGGCCTTTGATAAGGGGATGATGTGCTGCATATCCTCTCGTGCTCCAGCGTCTGGGGTATAGAGAGTTGAAATGAGACATTGGTGGACGCTGTGGAGGATCGTGGAGGCAAAATGGACAGGAAACATCAGGGGCAGCATGCATAGATGCCTCTGAGGCTGCCTAATCTTGGGATGGAGCTGGCGGTCCACTGCCAGGCGAGCTTTCGCCTGTCCAAGCCCCTGTCTCTCGGCTCCTCCCCACCCAAAATGGGCCTGGGGGCCAGAAGCGTTTACTTTGAAAAAATTATAATTTTCAAAGCAGGCCGGGTCGTTTCAATATTTCACCTAGGAATAATGGAATAGCATAGTGGTTCTATTTTTAATTGTTTTTACGGAAATGGTTCCATGATTAAGAGCGACAGTATGGGGCATCCATATTGCGCTGCTATGATTGCAACTTCAGGTCTCCAGCATGGCAGCGACAGATGGGCTGAGTTTCACTATGTATCTGGTGAAACACCTGAAAATTCTGCCTGACACAGCTCGTTTGATAAGGGGACCATCTATGGAGGCAGTGAACTAGTAGTAGATTATATGTGCTGCATTTAAAACTATGTTAGTTGGATCTTGAGATGGAGCTGGCGCTCCGCTGCCAGGCGAGCTTTCGCCAATCCAAGCCCCTGTCTCTAGGCTACTCCCCAAACAGCACTTCTAAGAACCTTTTGTATAAGATCAAGTCTAGTAGCGTTCTTATAAGTTTGGGTTATGGCGGGTGAGGGGAATGTAAACAGATGCGCAAGAAGCGCTGAAATAATATCGGTAAATGATAAAAGTTTGCCAGTATATTTTGTGGATTACACAGCAGGTTGGCGACAAAGTTAACAAGTTTGATGTGGAATCCATGAAAACAACCCAAAATTCTGCCTGACACAGTTCGTTTAAGAAGGAGACAATGTATGGAGGCAGCTATATGGACGACTTTTGGAGGCAGCTATGGCGATGACGTTTGGAGGTAGCAATGGAGACAGCGTGTGGAGCCAGCTAAAAAGACGACATGTGGAGGCTGCTATGGAGACAATTTAATTTGGTTAGTGCCTGTATGTGGCAGTCCAAAAAAGTTTTCAAACCAGAGGAGCAGGTAGGTGGTCCTCCAGAAAAATTAAATAAAATGAGTGCCTGTATGTGGCAGTCCAAAAAAGTTTTCAAACCAGAGGACCGGGTCGGTGGCCCTCCAGAAAAATTAAATACATAGAGTACTATAGCTAGAGCCAGTTGTCCCTGGCAAAAAATAGCCAGTTTCCTCTGCTTTAGTGTACAAAGAGGAGGAGAAGGAGGACAATGAGAAGGAGGAGTGCATACATTATTCAGGTTGAGCTTCTTTCACCTGGTGGAGAATGAAAATTTGGAGAAATCCAGGCTTTATTCATCTTGATAAGCGTCAGCCTGTCAGCGCTGTCAGTCGACAGGCGTATACGCTTATCGGTGATGATGCCACCAGCTGCACTGAAAACCCGCTCAGACACACGCTAGCGGCAGGGCAGGCAAGAACCTCCAAGGCGTACAGCGCCAGTTCGTGCCACATGTCCAGCTTTGAAACCCAGTAGTTGTAGGGAGCTGTGTGATCATTTAGGACGATGGTATGGTGAGCTACGTACTCCCTCACTATCTTTCTGTAAAGATCAGCCCTACTCTGCCGAGACTGGGATGAGAGTGGAAAGATTTTGCTTGCACCGTGGGTCCAGGAGAGTGAATACCCAGTAATCGGTGCTGGAATAAATTCTTTGAACGCGAGGGTCACGGGATAGGCAGCCTAGTATGAAATCTGTCATATGCGCCAGAGTCCCAACGCGCAAGAATTCACTCCCCTCACTGGCCTGACTGCCCATTTCCTCTCCCTCCAACTCCTCTTCTTCTGCCCATACACACTGAACAGTGAAGGACTGAACAATGGTCCCCTCTGTCTCGCCAACATTCTCCTACTCTTCCTCCTCATCCTCCTCCACCTCCTCCGATATGCGCTGAGAAACAGACCTAAGGGTGCTTTGGCTATCAACAAGGGAATCTTCTTCCCCCGTCTCTTGTGACGAGCGCAAAGCTTCCGACTTCATGCTGACCAGAGAGTTTTTCAACAGGCCAAGCAGCGGGATGGTGAGGCTGATGATGGTGGCATCGCCACTGACCATCTGTGTTGACTCCTCAAAGTTACTCAGCACCTGACAGATATCAGACATCCACGTCCACTCCTCATTGTAGACTTGAGGAAGCTGACTGACCTGACTACCAGTTCTGGTGGAAGTTGACATCTGGCAGTCTACAATCGCTCTGCGCTGCTGGTAAATTCTGGATAACATGGTTAATGTTGAATTTCACCTCGTGGGCACGTCGCACAACAGTCGGTGAGCACGTAGTTGGAGGCGGCGCTGCGCTGCCCTGAGAGTGGCAGCATCTGTTCTGGACTTCCTGAAATGCGCACAGATGCGGCGCACCTTTGTGAGCAAATCAGACAAATTGGGGTATGTCTTGAGGAACCGCTGAACTATCAGATTTAACACATGGGCCAGGCATGGCACATGTGTCAGTCTGCCGAGTTGCAGAGCCGCCAACAGGTTACGGCCGTTGTCACACACAGCCATGCCTGGCTTCAGGTTCAGCGGTGCCAGCCACAGATTGGTCTGCGCTGTGATGCCCTGTAATAGCTCTTGGGCGGTGTGCCTTTTATCGCCTAGACTCAGCAGTTTGAGCACCGCCTGCTGTCGCTTAGCGACGGCACTGCTGCTGTGCCTAGAGCTACCGACTGATGGTGCCATGCCCACGGATGGTAATTCGGAGGAGGAGGAGGTGGAGGAGGGGTGGGAGGAGGAGGAGGCATAGTAGGCCTTTGAGACCTGGACCGAGGTAGGCACCGCAATCCTCGGCGTCGGCAGTATATGACCAGCCCCAGGGTCAGACTCGGTCCCAGCCTCCACCAAGTTAACCCAATGTGCCGTCAGCGACATATAGTGGCCCTGCCCGGCAGCACTCGTCCACGTGTCCGTGGTCAGGTGGACCTTGTCAGAAACGGCGTTGGTCAGGGCACGTATGATGTTCTCTGACATGTGCTTGTGCAGGGCTGGGACCGCACATCGGGAAAAGTAGTGGCGGCTGGGGACCGAATATCGAGGGGCGGCCGCCGCCAAGAGGTTTCGAAAGGCCTCGGTCTCTACCAGCCTATAGGGCAGCATCTCCAGGCTAAGCAACTTGGAGATGTGGACGTTGAGGGCTTGGGCGTGTGGGCGGGTTGCGCTATACTTCCGTTTGCGCTCCAGCGTCTGGGGTATGGAGAGCTGAACGCTGGTGGATGCTGTGGAGGATTGTGGAGGCAAAGATGGGGAGTCAGCAGACTCTGCCTAATTCTAATCAAACCCCTAATAAATTGTCACACTTCGGTGTTTGAGGTGGATATGTGTGTCACTAACAGCTAAAAACAACGGTCGCAAGTCTCCCAGCAAATTCCTCACAATATGGTACTAGCTGCACTACTAATGCCAGCAAGCCCAGCCACAAGCCAACAAAAAAAAAGGAAAATATAATGCTTTTGTAGGCCTAAGTAAGCCGTTGGGGTTCTCCTATGGCTATTTTCTAGCCTACACTGAAAGCAATTTTTTTTTGCAAGATGACTTTGAGCTATAAAAAGAAATAAAGGTAAAAAAAAATAAATCAGCAGACTCTGCCTAATTCTAATCAAACCCCTAATAAATTGTCCCACTTCGGTGTTTGAGGTGGATATGTGTGTCACTAAGAGCTAAACACAACGGTAGCAAGTCCCCCTGCAAATTCCTCACAATATGGTACTAGCTGCACTACTAATGCCAGCAAGCCCAGCCACAAGCCTTCTCCAGCAGAATGCTCATTTTTTCTGGTGCGCTTTCTTCTTGCTTTAGAATTGTGGCACACATCAGACAGAATTGTGACTCACAATCCAGCTGTGCACCGGAACGCTCCTTAGGTGCACATTTTTTCTGTCTGACCGGCACAAACTGGCACAAACACTTTATAAATACATGAACAAGCAGTTTGCATGTCTTTCTAGTGCAAAGTCAGACAGAAAACTGGTGCAAACACTTAATTAAACGTGGGCCGCTGTCTTTAAAAGATAACTGGCCAATCATTTCACATCACCGATATAAGGTACATCGAGTTACGAAAAAATCAAGTACATGAGACATTAGGCAGGGAAATATACACTTTGAATCGAATTTCAGTAAAATTTAGCTACTAATTAACATATAATTGTAGAAACATCTGTGGATTGTGGCTGGTTGTATGGATGCTGTATGTATCAGTGGCTGGAACATGAAGTTAACAAGTTTTATTAACTCCAGTAATTAGCTTTCAGATAATGCACAATCCAGGTATAATCGTCTGCTGTGCTAAGTGCTCCGAGTGTCATCCCGATCACAGGCTTTACTCACTTTAGCTTGTGCTGCAAATTTCAGCAGATAAAAAGTAAAGAGTAAGAGAAAAATGTAGAAAATCTCCTAATAGGTTTATTTTTGTGACTCTAGAATTTTTGGCAGATTTCGATGGGTTAGATGGGTGACCATAACTTAGATGGAGAGTTACTGTATTATTTTGAGTGGGGTTCACTAGAAATAATGTTTTCGTGTCTGATGTTGTAAAGTTGTGTTCTTCCTAACTCCGCTCGTCCAAGATGGCAAAGCTAGAGTGTAGAAATCGCTAATACCGTGTTTCCCAGATTTGTAAGACACCCCCGAAAGTAGGACGTAGTCTACGTCCTACTTTCGGGGGTGTAAGGGGGGACGTCTAATGTAAGACGTACCCCGAAAGTTAGACGTACCGGAGGCAAATTATATGGTACCTGCTTCAGGACCATGGACAGCAGGGGGAGCCAGGAGCGGAGGGGGGATTGGTGGCTGCTGGCGGCAGTCAGAAGTCGGCCGGCAGGGGCGGGAGTACGATGCAGCTTCCGGGAGCGGAGGGGTGGAAAGCGGAGGTACTGTATGTGGGGGTCAGGTTGGAGCCGGCCAAAGGGTGGGCGGGAGCTTGATGCCGGCGGAAGCTGGAGATCGCAGGACCGGGGCATACAGAAACACGCAGCCTCCGTACCCTCATGTGCAGCCTCTGATTGGACCAGCGGCTCCTTCATGAGGAAGAAGAAGCTACATCTCTACCCAGCACTACAGAGGAATTGATCCCATCGCCATTACGGTACCAGGTACTGTAACCCTATGGGAGACAGTGTGTGGGATACTGTATGGGGCTGTAACCCTATGGGAGACTGTGTGGGATACTGTATGGGGCTGTAACCCTATGGGAGACTGTGTGGGATACTGTATGGGGCTGTAACCCTAAGGGAGATGTGTGGGATACTGTATGGGGCTGTAACCCTAAGGGAGATGTGTGGGATATCGAATTTTTTTTCCAATATAAGACATACCCCGAAAGTAAGACATAGTGGGACTTTTAAGGGTAAAAAGAATGTAAGACACTGTCTTACTTTCGGGGAAACACGGTAGCTCTGAATGGGATCAGATTTCAGGTGTCTGTGCTTGAAAACCACACCCAAGGCTGGCTTGATTGACAACTCCCTTTCAGGATCTGAAAGCTTTACATGCAGCTGGCAAATGGTTGATTTTAAGGAAATCAACCATTTAAAAAAATCTAAAACAGCTAAAGCCAGGTTTTACTGGCTGGAGTTTAGGTTTGGTACCCATACCTAGACTTGAACAGAATTTTATTGGGTCCACTCATTTACTTTAAGTTATTTATAGTAAAGTATCTAGCCCCTTTATTTCTTCTTCTTCATCAATATTGTGTTAAACAATTTTGTGAGAGAGGGGGGTACAATGCAGAAGAGTGGTTGGTGGTCTCACATAATGGGGCACATTTTCTTACCCGTCCTGCTGATTCCGCCGATCCGGAATGTCCAACGAGGATTCGTAGCTGCTGCAATTCACTAAGTTTGTGCGTCTAGTTTCCTGCATGTGTCGCTTCGCCCTCTGAGCTCCGCCGGAGTTCACCATCTTCTTCCCGGTGCATGTAAGTGCTGATCTTGCGATCCGTGGTTTGTCTGAATCAGTCGGGTTGTCCGACGTCTACACCCCCGATTTGTGTCGCATGCAAGCCAGTGCCGATGCACCACAATCCAATCGCGTGCACCAAAAACCTGGGGCAATTCAGGGCAAATCTGAAAAAAATTGCAAAACACGACGGAAATGCGGCGTTCCGACCCTTAGTAAATGTGCCCCAATGCTCGGATTTACAATTTTTGTAAAATACAAGCTAATCTTGCAAAACGCTTGTAGACTGGTAACTCATAGTCCGAGGTTCACCTGAAAATTTTGGCAGCGTCTGTCCCATAATACAGTTCTCCTATGGTGCCACCCTCTGACAAGCTGCCTGCAGTGGGGTAACAAGATGAATGGTAGAGCAGGGAATTGACAGCTTCCTGCTCCACCATTTCAATCAAATCTGTCTTCATTCCTCAGATGCAGATACAGTTCCAATCGTCCATGTTACTGGTGCTCTAGAACAGTGGGACAGTGTCTGACAAGTTGGGAGGTATTTTTTGGTTTTTACAGAAAGTACTTTTATTCTATTAATTAAGCATATGTTATATTCCCAGATCTCTTTGCTAAAGAGGGTCGATAAAGCTTTGTATACAGTAAGTGTTGCACAGGGAAAAGGCCTGACGACCAAACTACGTCCTTATTTTGCATAATGTTATTGCTTAATCCTTTCTTGTCGTTCTTTAGTTAATCTGTTGCTATTTTCCCCAGTAGATTTCCCTCAATTTGCTCTTAACTAAACGCAGAATCTGAGAACACTGCACTTTATACACAGTCAACTAACATAGTAATGGAGCGTGATGTGGATACCAATGGCACACAACTCTCCGTCATCTAGAGGAGTATAAAATATGTATAAAGTGATTGTATTAAAACATTACAAACACAGAAGTGAATGTATTCCCCCAACATTTCCCTTAGGCCTAATGAAAATATTGACTTGTTTTCCATAATGTAGTGTAAATGTTATTGCTGCCTATAGGGTATGGGACTTAATTGTATCCTTTACATTAGCATGGATTTGGTCTTAATAATATTTGTTTTCAATCATTTCCGATAGCGTCTAATTCCCTCTGTCAATATGGAAATCTATATTGTGAAAACGCAAAATGAATCCATTGTACAATGTTGAACTTCCAAATGGATAATCTCATTTCGAATAGAATAATTTGAAAGGGTATGAAGACCTTTGACATGGAATAAAATGTTTTAAAGGGGTATTCTCATGTTTAATACATATGATATATCCACAGGATATGTCATAAATACATGGTAGATGTCAGTTCTACCCAGGGGCGGACTGACCCACCGGAGAATCCTCTGGTACTCTGGTGGGCCAGTCCGCCTATGGGTAGGACTCACATCTGCCATATATTTATGACATATCCAGGCTTTATCAAATAATAAGCCCCAGAAGTTCACCCATTTGAAAGTCACAAGGGGTAGAGGGTGGTGAGCCCAAGGAGCCTCAGTCCGAAGCTGGTCCTACCTCTTGAGAACAGGGGTTCCACTGACCCCCTTCCTGTGAATGGAGAGATTGTTGCTCATGCACGGTCATTCTCCATTAAGGTCTATGGGAGCGGTGTAAATGTCTGGTTGTAACAGAAAGGCCTTTATTCTGTGCAACACTTACTATACACAAAGATTTATTGCCCTTCTGTAGCAAAAGGGATCTACCTCTACATCAGTGTTAGAACAACTCAGTGAAGAAATTAAACAGTCTCTACAGCAGAAAATAACTTTTTTTAACCTAATGTACAGGGCTACAGGGGTTTTCCCACAAATTCAAGTTAGGCGCTATCCTGTTGATAGGACCTAACTTTCTGATCGGTGGGGGTCTCAGTGATGACCTCATCGGACCCCTGTGGGGATGTATGCTGTATGTATGTATATATGGTGTATATACTGTATGTATATTTTTATATGTAAATAAGAGGTAAGTGGGGCCCCTATCATCTTTGAAGCTTATGTTGCTTGTGTCTAATCTCCCATCTGTCTTGTTGGCTGACTTGCAGCTACTTCTTCTTCTCTCGGTGCTTACATTAGTATGAGATACATAAGTGGTATGGTCATTGCAGATAATTTCCACATCTTAAGTTCTTAAGTGATCTTTCAAATGATACTTTATCATTCAGTCGTTAAGAATTTCCAAGTATCTTGCATCCTCATCCTACATAGTTAGGCTGCATTCACACGATCTTTTAAATTTTCACGTTCTGTATATTTCTGGCGTATTGTGCCGTATATACGTGCCGTTTTTACCCGTATGCGCACGTATGCGCACGTATTGCACCGTATCCGTACCGTGTCCGTACAAAATACGGTGGGCCAGCAAATAATGACAAATGATGACAAAAGCTTGCCCATCCCCAAATTTGGTCACCTGACCGGCCCAGACTCCATTTTGACTTTTGTGAGAGCAAGGTTTAGTCTCCATTGCTGCTTCTGGTTCTGGTTTCTGGCACTTCTTATCTTTTGCGATGGCGTACAATCCCACAGACGATCTGCTCCTGGACTGGGTTGTTCTGCGCTTTCTCCGAAGGTGTTCTGCAATGCGTGAGGAGGAGCGGCGCTCGACTAGGCGATTTTGGGTTCATCCCATTGTTGCCGAGCGGCCTAGGAGGGGTCACTTCATGAACTTGTACGCTGACCTGCGCCAGCATCCGGACAAGTTTCACAACTACGTTCGGATGACTGTGACTTCATTTGATCGTCTTTTGGCGGACCTGCGATCGGGGCTCCGGTTTCAGGATACCAACATGAGGCGGTCTGTGACACCAGAGGAACGGCTCATTGTGACACTGCGGTAAGTTTTCTCAAGTATATACATTTCATTATTTCAAGTTGGACAGTCTCTTTAAATATTAAATGTATTTTTTTTTTTTTTATACGGCTCACATACGGTACGGTACGTTACAGTGACAAACAGGGAAATTCTTTGTATCACCGTATCTCCCATAGGAATTAATGGTAGCGTATTCTGGACGAATATACGCCCGTATATACGGCCGTTTTTCAACGGTCGTGTGAATGCAGCCTTACACAGCGCTCTGGACTTCTGCTCTTCAGACCCTTCATCTTAAAGCCGGACCTAGTCACTTCATCTCTGTCTTAAGCATGGAGTCTATACATCAATATCTGATGTTGATTTAGGAACCCTTAATGATACTGCGCCTCTTCACATCTTCTTCTTTGCCTTCAAGTGCTGCCCATGAACAGAGCGTTACTTAGTAGGTGACACATTTCCGTTCACTTCCTTAGGTTTCCTCTCGTGCTGCACTTATCCTTGACATTCACTTTTAAACACTATCAGACTCGTAAGACCCTTTATATAATATTTTACCAGAAGGATTTTTTTTCCATTTAAGTGACTAGCAGAAAGTACTTTAAAAAAAAATTATTTGGCCAACTTTTTATTCAAAGTGTCTACAATGTCAGGATTCAGTCTAAAACTTCAGTCCAAATTTTTAAAGTTGTCTGACGCCGAATAATAAAATTGGTGTTTTTTACAACTGTCTAGAGCAGTGATGGCGAACCTATGGCACTGGTGCCAGAGGTGGCACTCAGAGCCCTCTCTCTAGGCACCCTCACCATCACCACAGGGCAGAGTTCGCCCAGACAGGGCTCAAGGCCTCTTGTAGTCCCAGGCAGCCCAGGACCCTAGAAGGCAGGTATAATGATAATCCAAACTTCTTCTTATTTCTACTGTAATGGTGTCCTCTGGTGCCTATACATGTGAGTTTTGGTTGTAGTTTGGGCACTCGGTATCTAAAAGGTTTGCCTTCACTGGTCTAGAGTAACGTTACACCTCTAATGTAGTTAAAACCAGAAAAATGTATCAACATTTTTTTTGTACTTCCATAGTTTTTGACGCAACGTTGACCATCGCCTATGCTGAGAGTTAACGAGCTTGTACAACTAGGCTAGGATCCTGATACGTCACAAGTCAGTCTGCTATGACTTCACATATCATTTACAAAGTGTTGTGACATCATATCAGCTTCAGTGACATCACAAGTATCTTTGAGTCAGTTCTAAATCAACCCACTATTGAATTTTCTGTAGCTTCGACAATTTTTTTCTTAACAATTGATTCAGGTCACAACGAGGGATGAGCAGACTGAGTTGGGTTTGGCTAGTTTGGTTGAACCTTGAACAAAAGTTTATCAGTGATCAGTGCTGGCAGCAATAGCTCGTGGTAGCTCTTTAAATGCTATAGGCAAAGCTGTTATGGGGATCAGAGATCCTAGGTGAAATTTAAAGGGTTATCGTTTGGAAAGATTATTGGGCACTACTAACTTATCGGAAAGGTACAGCGGACTCCACTAACAACAAAACAAGAAGAGACCAACTAGGACCACAAAACTTCTGGCAGTGCTCAGTCAGCAGACAAGTGAACATACGATAGGTAGAAAATGACAGAGGAACTCACCAGGGTAATCTTGAAAAACTTTATTCATCCATTGCGGCAAAGCAGGGGCTCTATGACAATGGCTCTGTGCTGTGAAGTGCCTCCTCAAGCCACAGATGATGATTTAAAGGGTCAACACTGGCAATCTGTACTAGAAGTGGTAAGTGGTGAGTTTGTACAGCTGGTTGATGGCCGGCTCAATAGCCCATCACCCCACTTTTCCAGGTGAGCCCTTTGAACCCGGACCCAAACTTCTAGTAATGAGTGGGTCCACTCATCACTAGTCAGAATCTAATTGGTGCAAACTGATTTTGCTCCAGTACTCCTGGAAATTGGCATGTAACACCCTCTAGTGCACTAAGAACTGATTTTTCCTGAAAAAGTTCAATCTCATTTTGTAAAATTTTTAAGATTTTTTAAAAAACTTTTCCCCACTAAGCACTTGGATGAATAACAGCAGTAGAAAATTGTGTTAGCTTCATCTAAAATACAAAGAAATATTTTGCTGTAGTAAAAAAAAAAGAAATGAAAAAATAACATATTATAATGATTGAAGTAATTTACCATATGGCCGTCCGTCCATATCCAGTCAATATTCCATCCACATTTTTATTTGTCTCTTTTATTGGTGGACTCAGACCTGATGGTATTTTATAGGCAATAACCTTATAATTCCCCCTAAACGTCTGCATTTTATTTAGAAATGTAAATAAACATTTAGGTCTATAAATTCCAATACTAATAAAATAAAAAAGATTACAGGTATATGAGGCCCTGGGGTTAAATTGCAGCTGACTCCCTGGATGTCAATATCAGCCTATAATGTGGTATAATGAGATTGAATATTACGGTATAGGATACAGCTATTCTGACATGAGATTAAAGACTTCGGGATAGTAAATTGTTCCCTTGACATCTATAGCTGATGGATAGTAATAATATACGGCGTAACATATGATATTCATCTATAGATCTCAAAACAATGGCCCTTTGTACTTGGAGCATTAATGTATACGATCATTACACATGTATTATTCATTGATATCAAACAGCAAAAGTTAGGTTAAAGTTGTGAATGTAAGAGTTTGATATGAAATGATGGAGGTCGGCTAAAAGTTATTATGTCACAGTCATTTTTACTTATCCAACGTATGGCGGAAAATTTGTAGTGTGAAAAAAGGGAGAATCGTAGGAGTAAATTTGAGCTAAAAGTTATTATGTCACAGTCATTTTTACTTATCCAACGTATGGCGGAAAATTTGTAGTGTGAAAAAAGGGAGAATCGTAGGAGTAAATTTGATCTTGTTTGCTTGATTGCTTCAATAAAGGGAATTGGTCACCAGATTGAGTAGATAAGTATTAACAATCTGAGACCCACAGTTGCATAGTTAGGACCAACCCTCATGTATTCCTAATACTAACCAATGATGGTGTCACGGTTGCTCCTGTGACCCATGTTTTGGGTCACAGGCACACCCGTGTGCCTCTGTGTGCCCCCTCTCACCGGCAGCCTCACTTACCTAGCCGCGCCCCGGGGACAGTCTCCTCACTTGAGCTCGTGTGTCCCCGCCTCCCAAGGCGCGCACGCTGGTCATCTGATAACCATATGCTCAACCCCTTCCTGTGACCTCGGAAGCTGTATTCCAAGCCCTTTGCGATTATCCTGATTTCCCATTATGACCTCGATTCCGTTACCGACTCCGATCCCGTGCTGCCTGTCCTGACCTATTACTACATCCCCGACTCTGATCCTGTGCTGCCTGTGTTGACCTGCTGCCTGTCCCTGACCATGAGATTGCCTTACGGTTCTGCACTATGACTTGGCTGCCACCGCGGACAAGGTGGCACCTGTAGAACGACCTGGTGGTATCCCGCCACAGCAAGTCCAATCTTTTTTGCGGCGGGCTCTGGTGAAAACCGGGTGCCACTTAGACTCCGGTCCCAGGTGTCGGCTTATTGCATAGTCTGCAGTGGTACAGAGGATCCACTACCACTGATCCTGACAGATGGGAGCAGTCATTGGTATCGGCAGTGTTTGAATGGCCCATCAAAGAAACAAAGGATTTCCCAGTGGGCCCAGGCACTGCACCTCAGAGATACAGCACAAGAGAACCCCATATGAAGGCTACTAAGGTTCTTGTGTTCAATGAGTGCTGGGCCCCAATAATAATTGAAAATGGTGAACCCAAGGAACCTTAGTCCGACAGCCAGGTTAGCGAATTCTCTTGGCAAAGGAAATACTCACCACCGGCCAATACTCTACTGCTTTTGCAACCAATCTGCACCCAATGATGGCAGCAGGAGGTAGCCGGAGCATTAAACTATGATCAGAATATGTCAAATATGTTTCTGGTATAGAAAGAGTTGGAATAAAAAAAAGGGAATCAGATTTTGTCTGCTCTGAGGTATATATTACTAGTTGATGTCTGGCCTTGCGTCTGTTTTATTATTCATTGTCTGGCCTGTGGTCTGAATCATAATTTTTTTCTGGGAACTGTATTATTATAAATCCTCTGGCCTCTGTATTCTTACAGTCTGTATTATTATCAATCTACTGGCCTTTGTATTCTTACATATTGTCTGGTCAGTATTATTATTGGCTGGTGTCTGTAATATTATTCATTGTGTGGTCTGGGGTCAGTATTATAATGTAATGTCACTGGGGTACTTGCCATCTGATAGTTATGGTTACAAGTCCATTGAAGTTGAAGAAAATGACAAGGTGTTCCTCAGACTTCTGAATGGGGCCCTCCTTCCAGCTTTAAATTATGCATATTACACTCACATATGTATACACACTAGAGATGAGCGAGCACTAAAATGCTCGGGTACTCGTTATTCGAGACCCATGACAGAGTGACCGAATGAGGCTAGATAGCATCTAAAACATGCAATAATTGACCCTGACACTCTGCCTGCTCGCCTACTCTCCCTCGCTACTTGTCCCGCAGAAGTACGCCCTCTGCCGCTAGCGCTGTCAAACGGGGAATACTGTTTCAGCTTGTGCACCAGGGCCTGCTGGTATTCATGCATTCTCACACTCCTTTCCTCTCCAGGGATGAGAGTGGAAAGATTTTGCTTGTACCGTTGGCACTGGATCGGTGCTGGAATAAATTCTTTGAACGCGAGGGTCACGGGATAGGCAGCCTAGCATGAAATCTGCCATATGCGCCAGAGTCCCAACGTGCAAGAATTCACTCCCCTCACTGGCCTGACTGCCCATTTCCTCCTCCTCCAACTCCTCTTCTTCTGCCCATACACACTGAACAGTGAAGGATTGAACAATGGTCCCCTCTTCTGTCTCGCCAACATTCTCCTCCTCGTCCTCCTCATCCTCCTCCACCTCCTCCGATATGCGCTGAGAAACAGACCTAAGGGTGCTTTGGCTATCAACAAGGGAATCTTCTTCCCCCATCTCTTGTGACGAGCGCAAAGCTTCCGACTTCATGCTGACCAGAGAGTTTTTCAACAGGCCAAGCAGCGGGATGGTGAGGCTGATGATGGCGGCATCGCCACTGACCATCTGTGTTGACTCCTCAAAGTTACTCAGCACCTGACAGATATCAGACATCCACGTCCACTCCTCATTGTAGACTTGAGGAAGCTGACTGACCTGACTACCAGTTCTGGTGGAAGTTGACATCTGGCAGTCTACAATCGCTCTGCGCTGCTGGTAAACTCTGGATAACATGGTCAGTGTTGAATTCCACCTCGTGGGCACGTCGCACAACAGTCGGTGAGCGGGCAGTTGGAGGCGGCGCTGCGCTGCCCTGAGAGTGGCAGCATCTGTGCTGGACTTCCTGAAATGCGCACAGATGCGGCGCACCTTCGTGAGCAAATCAGACAGATTGGGGTATGTCTTGAGGAAACGCTGTAAAGGTAAAAAAAAAAAAAAAATCAGCAGACTCTGCCTAATTCTAATCAAACCCCTAATAAATTGTCCCACTTTGGTGTTTGAGGTGGATATGTGCGTCACTAAGCGCTAAACACAACGGTCGCAAGTCTCACTGCAAATTCCTCACAATATGGTACTAGCTGCACTACTAATGCCAGCAAGCCCAGCCACAAGCAAATAAAAAAAAAATGTATAACGTTATTGTAGCCCTAAGAAGGGCTGTTGGGTTCTTGTTGAATCACTCCTGCCTAACACTATTCTAATAGAACAGCCTAACGCTTTCCCTGACCAGCAGCAGCTCTCTCCCTAGCGGCATCCAGACACAGAATGATCCGAGCAGCGCGGGCAGCGGCTAGTCTATCCCAGGGTCACCTGATCTGGCCAGCCAACCACTGCTATCGACGTGTAAGGGTACCACGTCATGCTGGGTGGAGTGCAGAGTCTCCTGGCTTGTGATTGGCTCTGTTTCTGGCCGCCAAAAAGCAAAACGGCGGGAGATGCCATTTTCTCGAGCGGGCGAAGTATTCGTCCGAGCAACGAGCAGTTTCGAGTACGCTAATGCTCGAACGAGCATCAAGCTCGGACGAGCGTGTTCGCTCATCTCTAATACACACACATTTATATACCTATATACAGAAATATGCATTTCATACAAACACATTTATACACTCTTCCACACATACGCACACATATACAGCATATACATATCACATATATGCACACATACAGTGCCAGATACAGACATACATTATATATACAGGCAGTCCCCCATTTAAGGACACCCGACTTACAGATGACTCCTAGTTACAGACAGACGACTCTGCCCACTGTAACCTCTGGTGAAGCTCTCTGGATGTTACTTTAGTCCCAGGCTGCAATGACCGGCTGTAAGGTGTCTGTAATGAAGCTTTATTGATAATCCTTGGTCCTATTATAGCAAATAATATTGAAAATCCAAATGTCACTGGGACAAAAAATTTTTTTCTGGAGGTAGAATTATAAAATATACAGTTCCGACTTACTTACAAATTCAACATAAGTACAAACCCAAGGAACCTATCTAGTACGTAACCCCGGGACTGCCTGTAATGGTGCACTTCTTCCATTCTTTAGTGTCCTGTTGGATGACGGGGCCCACTAACACTGTGGGCCCCATAGCCGCTGCTATCACTACTACCACTGTAGTAACGCCCCTGGATCCAATGCACCTTAGGTGCTGAACCGTTTCACATAGTGTAATTACAGCTTTTGTCTGCAGATGTCACTATGGGCACAGCAGCCTACTAACAAACATACAAAGACATAAGTATTAAATCAATGAGTGACTCACCTCACCAGTACCGTAGTGGTGTCAGTGTGACCCATGTACCTTTCATCAGGGTTATATCAGAAGCAGGAATGTGGATACAGGAGACTGGGTTTTACGCTAAGATAGGAAGGCGGTAGTATTTATATCTACTACTGTATGCTATGTAACAATACACACACACTATAGAAATCCTAGAGAAACCAATTATTCATATTCCTTTTCAGCACCGAGTCTTGCTGCACACAATGTGACTGTACAGGTGAGTCGCTCGCATTAGGACTATTCATTAAGGTGATAAAACAGATGAGTTTACTTTCATGAACAGAAAAGTGCCTTTTAGCGGCATAGCCAGAGGCTTCAGCACAGTGAAAGCTGTTAGCTGTGCAAAAAGCCGAATCTCAGCTGTGAAAACTACAAAGCACATGCAGAGCGTACACAAAGCAAGCCATTCCGACTGCGCTATTGTTATCCGCCGGCCCTGGGTAAGTAAGTGATATAAGTGGAGTAACACAGCTATACAGAGAATGGAAAATTCTTCAAATAAGTCAGGTTTAGTTATTTTATTCATGATTGTTTGTATAGGATTTAGAGAATTTTTCCATTAAATAAAAAAAACTCTGTATAATATCAGTAACTCCTATATCATAAACAACAAAAAGGAACGAAAAGAGCGGCAGGGTTTAACCTGAACGGATGTAGAAAATGTACAAGGACTTGCATGTCTGAAGAGCGCTAAGGCCTCGCAACCTGCATGGTAGAGATTTTGTTCTGGAGCTCCACAAAGAAACTGAAGGTCTATCTATATCAGATTGGTTGGGAGTCTGCCAACAAGTAGCCGCATTGATACACAGTTTGAAGGGGCAACAGAAGAAATGCATTTGCTTTACATTTTATCCAGCGTTTGGTTGGTTTGAAAGCGTTTCTCTTCATTGTTGAAAGTGTAAGCAGCTGTGTTAACATTTTCACAGCTGCTTACACTTCCAGCAATGAAGAAAAAACACTTTCTAACCAACTAATTGATTTGTATAGTGGCTATTCTATGTTTTATAACTCAATGGGGGACATGAATCTTTATTTCTGCTTGTTGTTTTCCTTATTTTTTGCAATTTTTTTGTTTTTCACAACTTTTTACTTCAACTTGTCTGCCCCTTTTGCAGTGTGACTCATGTATTGTTATTTTCCAGATGTTACGTGCGACTTTTCTCTTATGTATCTTTTTTATGGTCCAGGGCAAGTGCAGCAGAAGAATTTTTTTCATGGACCCTGTTTTAACATGTAAAATTGGAATTATTTCACATGCTTTAAATGTTTAAAATTTAGCACATAAACCTGCTGGGCATTGAAAGTTTGGGCTTTTTTTAAATTTATTTATAAACTTTTGCATTCACATTTTATTGGAATTTAAAGATTACCTCTAAGGGGGGAGTCCCATGTGGTGTTTGAGATACATTTTTAAATGTGAAATTGTGCTTCTAGAGAAGTATACAAACAATGTGCCCCTGTGTATGATGATGAAAGCCCCACCCCTCCGGTGCCGCCAGATACGTCAAGAAGCTCGAACCTTGGTAAGTTGGTTGCATCAACCTTGGTAAGATGGCTGTAGAATCACAGTATTACCAGCAACTATCCAGCTGTAATTGTGGTGGCTAGAAAACATTGAGTGTGCAGGCACATTGCAGGAACGCCCTTGGTCAGACCCCTATAGCCTCTGAACGTCCACTTGGTGTTGAAGTGGTGAAAAGGGGAAAATAATCGCTATGCCTAGCATAGGCAGTACGATTATTTCTGGACTTTTACAACAGAAAACTAGCTTACAAGTGCTGATAAATGTCCAAAATATTGGGGCACATTTACTTACCCATCCTGTTGCGATCCCCGAGGTGCGTTGTCCGACGAGGATTCGGAGCTGCCGCGATTCACTAAGATCGTGCGTCCAATTTCCTGCATGTGTCACTTCCCAGCCCAGGTCCACCCGGATTTCACCTTCTTCTTCCTGGTGTATGTTAGTGCTTGGCTTGCGACACAATTTGAATGTTAAATCCTGTGCTTAGTCTGAATTAGTCGGGTTGTCTGACGGCCACACACCCCCGATTTGTGTTGCATGAAAGTCGGCGCGCCCAAATCCGTTCGCGTGCGCCAAAAACCCCAGTTAAATGCATCGGAAATCGGAAATAGTCAGGAATCCTGACGAAAATGCGGTCTGCGAATCCTTAGTAAATGTGCCCCATAGCCTTGTTCCAATTCACAGGAACATGTGATAGAACTTTGCAAAATCATGTTTTAAAAAGTTGATCATCTCATGACATATCTAACCAAAAGGAAATGTATAGAAGGTTTCAGTATCTAAATCTCTGCTCCCTGGTCACAGTAACGGTCCACAGAACATATGCTCCCATAGTGATTATTGGAGTTAAAATGAAAATTTTCTGATTAAATACAGAAACTGTAATGTAACTTTTTCATCTTTAGATGAAATCCTGGAAAATGACCTGGGAGTCCAGGTCAAAATTACCCTTTTTTTCTTTATATAACACCTGCTCTGACCCCCCAGAGGATTTTCAGGATGTCAATTTAAAATTTTCTACAAAAGTGTACTTAACCAGTTAAAGTTGAGAAGTAAGAGTAGTCCTTAAGGAGACTGTCAATTAAGGCCGGCTTCTAGGCGTGTGGAGACTTATAGCCTCCATTGACCCTCCATTGACCCTCCACTAGGGGATTCTGGGAAAACATGCAAATATGTTTTCTAGGTTTGGATAAGAATAAAACCAAAAAAGGCCCCATATGCAGTCTCAAACGCCCTCCAAAATCCAGAATCAACAAACACCAAAAACAAAAGAGCTTGGAAAAATAGTAATTTGTACTTTATTCAAAATAACACATATTGTACATGTAAGCAACTTTCAAAAGGGATTCCTGAAATGTAAGGGGAACAGAAGATGTCCCAGATGGAAATCGGACAAACACAGAGTACCTATAACCCCCTTACACTACACATGCCTCAAAAAATGTGCCAAAAAGACATATCAATTATGTACTATGTCCAAAAGTAGGACTTGTTATGGGGAGAAGTAGACCTATGTACAATTAGACAGTCCAAACAACCGGAGGTACCATCTGGCACCAGTAAAAAGGTCAAAAAAGCAGGTCACACTTACCCAAAGGCATTATACAAAGGGCACAGAGGCAATCAGAGGGAGGGCCAACAGGAACACCCCGACGCGCGATTCGCACTGATGCTTCGTCAGGAGGTGATAAGAATAACCATGCCTCTTTTAGCTACCTTGTAAGGCAGCTCCCTTGACATCAAGCGTGACCTTTAGGGAGCCTTATGACATGATGCGGGATTAGACCCTAGTCAAAAGCCTCTCACTCAGCCAAACCAGTTCCCTACGCTTTACTGAATAGACCCAACCAGGTCAAGTCAGCTCTGTCTACAGTTGGGAATCTGTTCCTTCTGGAATAGTTATACTGGTTTGGTTTTAAACCCACATTATGTAATAAGGCTTTTTGGAGGTCAAGGTAGCTAAGAGGCAATGGTTTCCTTGTCCCATCTTGGAATATTTATTTGCATGTTTAACTAGTTAAAAAGGATGTACCAAGTTAGTAAATTATCCACTAACCTCAGGCTGATCGGTGAGGGATTTACTGCCTAGACCTTCACTGATCATGAGAACTTGACCCCCATTCTTTCTAATGGAGTGAGCCGATGGTCGAGCATGCGCCCTGTCACTCCTTTCACTACTATAGGAGAGTCATAAATTGCAGAGCAATGCTCTCGGCTAGCTCCAGCAGTGATTGGGCGTGCCAAAGATTGCCAAGAACTGAGGTCGTAATTTTCTACACTTCCATTCTACTAAATTGATCAGCAGGGGACATGCTCATCCTGTAGCTCTGCCCATTAGTCAGAACAGGACCTCCGTTCTCCTGATAACCGGGAATCTGTTCTCGTGATAAGTCCCAGGAGTCAAACACTCACCAATCAGCTTGTTATAATTTGTCTACAAAATATATCCATACATCAAGTCATAAAAGTAAACTAAACTCGATCAACGAACGATGTTCTCCTTTAAAGGAATTGTCTTGGAACATGAATCAGGCAGCCAAATATTCGGTAGTTTTTTTACATCTGAAGTCCAGGATGTTATATTTAGGATTTTATTCATTATTATCTTTGTGCTGAAACCTTAAATCACCAACATGTAGTGAACTTGATGGGGAGAGATCTTGTAAGTACTAGAATTAATATCTACAAACATCAATCACCGCCGGGAATCACTTAGATTTGTGTAATGGCTCTGAATGTTTAATACTTTGCAGGGATTGTTAGTCTTTCTTAAAAGCTTGCCTGTTTTATATACAGCGTGCCAAAAAGTTGCGCGCATTATGTAAATGTATCCGTAATATTCTTCCTGCATAAACTTTTGAGTCATTTATTTATTTCGAGTTACATTTTCTGTAGAAAGAATGCAGTTTACGAGTCGGATTAATTTTATCATAATGATTTTATTATAAGGGGTGGGATGTTGTTCCATCGCCCAACCTGACCGGTTTAACTGTAGGCTAATCTCAAGGGAGTTATCCCTACTGGTATTTACCATTTAATCCCTGTACAAGGATTGGGCTTGCTGTGATAGGACCACAAGGCCACTACTTCTCTAAATAATCCCAGAACTGGTGGTTGATGGCCCAGGCAGATGGGCAGAAAGTAGTCAGTGACAGGCCAGGAGCAGGCCAAGCAGTGATCAGGTAGAGCCCAAGATGCAAGTCAGAGGTCAGGGCAAAGATCTAGGGATCAGGGTCAAACGAAGCAGAAGTCATCACCAGAAACAGAAAACAGAACCACATAACAAAGATAGAGTCCTACAAACCATGTTCAGAAATTCATGTAACAGGTATCAGCAGAACCAACATCTCCTTGTGGAGTAAACTGCTGTATTCCACTATATAAAAGGAAAGAGGAAAGTGATTGTAGTCTACAGCATCAATCTCTGCTCGCTTCAAACTGGGTAGATGTTGACATTTAACCGTTAAAGGGGTTTTAGAAGAATTCTGGAAAACCCAGTGGGAGCCGAGACAGGGGTGCCAAAAGAAATTAAAGGGCACTTTCCCTGCTCCAGCTCCTGTTCTGGTCGGTGGCACCTTTGCCCGACTTGAAGTTGCAATGAGGGAGGCGCTGGCAGATATGAAAACTCCGTAGTAAGTTGCATACCCGGCTCACTGCCTAGTAACCTTGCGCGCAATGCAGCGCATGTGCAGAACGAGACGGCTGTCTCCAAAGTATCTGTGAATGTCCACATGAAGGTGCTGACCGAGTTAGCACCAGAATTGCTTGCTACGGTCAGCGATAAGAAGAAGCAGAGGCCGGGGCAAGGAGTGACAAAGAAGAGGGAGGAGTAGGGTGACAAGAGGGAGGAGTAGGATGACAAGCGTTTTTTAGGAGGAGGCGTGGGGGACTCAGCTCCATGTTGAACATGCCTTGGTAACCCAGGACATGAGCTGTCAGGGAGCCAAGTAAACTTTAATATAAGTAATCGTTTTAACTACAAATGCATGTATTTTTCTGTATGCTATATCTATGCGCGGGATTTAACTTTAAAATTGTGTCGCAAGACATGCACTTACATACACCCGGAACAAGAAGGTGAACTTCAGCGGACATGAGTGGGAAAGCCACAAATGCAGGAAATCGGGCGCACGATCTTTGTGAATCACGCCGGAGTGCATGGTTGTTGGACACTCCGTATTTCTGGAATTTCGTTGGCCGGGTTAGTAAATGTGCCCCCATGTCCTGCAAGGTTGTCTACAATTATTATATACACATTTGACTACTGCCTCAGACTTTGTCCACCCATCCTAACCCCTGCTTGACTTGATTATTTATTCTGTGCCTCATATCCAAACCTATTTCTTGCTTCCCTTTAAGAAAAAAACTCTCCCTCGTCTGACCTTGGCTTGTCCACTGACCATGTCTCTGTGTGTCCTTTTGGTTTATTGTGCCAGAGTCCTTCAACCAATCTGGGCCATTGGAGCTTTATCCAAGAGGTAGCAACCCTGAGGTCCCCTGAAGTCCAGATCTATAGGGGGTTAGACAATGTTGTCAGGGGTGTAGTGGCTCCACATTAGAGGCCTACTGCAAATATGTATTATCAGGATATCCCACTTACATACAGTATTTAAACTTATTTAAGCAATCTCAGAACAATGTAGTAAGATGAAACTTCTTCTATTATAAATGGGCTTGTTATCCGCTCACATTCTTCCCACGGCACAGGAAGATCTCTGGTGCTCAATCTCAAAAGAAAAAAAATTGTCAGTGAGCGGTTCACTGCACCATATCCTATATTAGTAACCACGAAAAACAAATAGAAAACAATTCAGTCGAAAAGAAGCCCAGAAAAAAGCCCCCCGACTCCTTCCCACACATGATCCAGTACTAATCACTTCATTTTGCTGAAAGGGCAAAATGACCTGATATTGCTGAACGTATTTTCGCCTGAATAGTGTATCACATGGTCATTAGATTTCTGGTTTGATAATATTTTTTTTCTCTTTACTCTAGTTTTTCTTGATTTTGAGATCTAAGAATGTTTTATTGTAGAGCTTCGTGAAAATAAACTAACCGCCCACCTGACAGTAGCTAGCTAAATTAGTTTGCTGGTTGCCAAAGTTAATAACTCTGATTGCACTGCAGACAGGGCTATTTAGATGGAGGAGAGACAGCTATAAATGATTGGCGAAAGGTTTCTAACCAGTGCACATTTTTGATGAAAACTAAAAAAGGACACTGAGGGAGATTTATCAGAAGTGTCTGAGAGCAGAACTGTTCTAGTTGCTCATGGCAACCAATCAGAGCTCAGCTTTCATTTCCCCACAGCTGTTTATGAAATTAAATCTGAGCTCTGATTGGTTTCCATGGGCAACTAGAACAGTTTTAACTCAGACACTTCTGATAAATCTCCCTCAATCTCCCTCACAGTCTAAGTTCACACTTGTGTTGAGCATGTTCTGTAAAGCATTCCGCTACTATGGGGAAGGCAAGATGAATGGGGGACCTTTATGATCACTTCCCCCTCCCCTTTGTGTTATGGTCTCTGTACCTTGCCTTGGCCACCACCGTAGACAAAGTTGCGCGTGTGGAACGACCTGGTGGTACCACGCCGCAGCAAGTCCAACCTGCTTTGGGTGCAATGCTCTGGTGAAGACCGGGTACCACTTAGACTCCAGTCCCAAGTTACGTCATCGTCCGCGGTGGTTCAGTGGTTCCACTACCCCTAGTGCCTGACCGGTACTGTAAGGTATCACTGCAGGATGCAATTAGTACTAAGACAGATACTGTAACATACTACTGTATTATGATGAAAAAACAAATGTACTAACACTGGTTCTCTAAGGTACTGCTGTACGATGCTAGAAATGCAAACTGTGATGGTACTTTAACGCTGGTACTGGTACTATAACGCAGTACGATATGATGCAAATATTAATAACACTAGAACTATAATTTAATATACTATGATGCAAATATTAGTAACACTGGTACTATAAAGCTAGAATTTATGTATAACGCAAACAGTATGACCACTGAGATGCTTGTATTGCTAAAACTGGCAATTTAAGTTAATATTATAAGATTCAACTATTACTAACACTGGAAGTGTCATCATGGGATTCAACTACTACTTAGACTGGCCCTGTACTTTAGCAGACAATGGCCCACATTTATTAAAGCCTCTGCGCCAGTTTTCTATCTGATGTTGCACGTTGTTTTTAGTGCAAACTGTTTGCACATGTATTGATACCCAACGCTACACAAAATTCTGCACTGAAAGGGGCAGTTCTTCATAATGCCCTGAAAAGGGCAATTTAGATAATATTACGGCTCTATCCCTCACTGTCCCTACAGCAGCAAGCTCTGCCTAGCTCTCTCCATGCTGTCATTTCGCTGGAACATGTAACCCTGCCTCATCCATAGCAGGGTCACATGTCCCGCCAGGCCAATCACAGCCTTGCTCTGTGTGGGCCTTGCAAGTGCTGAAAGGTGCTTGCTTGGCTCAGAAGTCATGCAGCCTGGCATGTTTTCTGAACCTGAAGCCTAAATGATTTGCAACATTTGACTGTGGGTCTGTGGGTGCCAAACCCGCCAAATTCAGGTCTGTACCGAATTTGACATTTTGGGTTCACTCATCACTAGTCATTACATTGACCATTACATGAGCATGGATATGTTGACTATTTCACCTTAGAGTTGATGTATGGACAGCTTAACTGTTCTTCTGCTTAGCTTTGCTATAGACCCCAGGAGCCCACTATTCAGACACAGTAACTAATAGTTGGATCAAAAGGAGAGAAAAATAAGAAAATAATTGCTAAAGCTCCACCGTTGTACTCTATTTGATGCTCTATGTGCATACTGTAGATGCTTCCCTTGACATTTCGGATCGCTGACATCTTGTATCTGTAACAAGGTTGAGATTCTGTATGGCAAAAATATGGATATAAATATAAAGGCAAAATCCTACAATATGTTCTGCTAAGAAGGTGTAAAGGTGTGAAACATTAATTCTTCATGTATTGGGGTTTCTCCTAAAACAGCAGATACTGATATTCCGAAAAATTATTTCTGAATAACCCTGGAAAATCCACATCCGCTCCAGGCACATCTTCCAGGAGGCACATAGAACTTGTCTAAGGGAAGGTCACTTATGGCCCTTGATAAATCTCACAGACGTCGACACTTAGGAGATTGTAAAATAACTACCTGTCATCGTGTCACTAAAATAACCTGGGAAACTTTCCTGTTTATTTTCACGTAATTGCTTATCAAGAAGTCCTCGAAGGCCTGGTATTATATTTTTGACGTTTGCTCTTTACCATTATGTACAATTTGTAATGGTGGAAGATGGCACTTACTATAACAGAGGTGAAAAAAAATTAAAGTTATATAGTGGTGTACCGGAGCGGCACAGTGGAAGCCGGCGGGAAACACACAGGAGCCATCAGTGGTCAACGAGA
Source organism: Engystomops pustulosus (assembly GCA_019512145.1). Classification (NCBI taxonomy): domain Eukaryota; kingdom Metazoa; phylum Chordata; class Amphibia; order Anura; family Leptodactylidae; genus Engystomops; species Engystomops pustulosus. Next base: position 209,070,829 of record CM033643.1, read on the forward strand.
CTTGATATACCCAACAATCCCCAGGCTAATCCAGGCTGTTTGGAGTGGTAGCTTCAGTGCCGGCATGGTAAACCAAGGGGTCAATTTACGAATTAATCTACACCACACTTGGAGATTTTAAAAAAAATATTTTTACACACATATATTGGGGCACATTTACTAAGGGTCCGATGGACGCATTTCCGTCGGGTTTCCGGAATTTAGCGTTTTTGTGCTGAATTGCCCCGGGTTTTTGGCGCACGCAATCGGATTGTGGCGCATCGGCACAGGCTTTCATGCGACTCAAATCAGGGGGAGTGGCCGCCGGCTACACGATTGATTCGGACAAACCCGCAGAATTTAAAAATCAAATTGTGTCGCAAGATCAGCACTCACAGGCACCAGAAAGAAGGTGAACTCCAGCAGACTTCAGCGGGGAAGCTACACATGCAGGAAATTGGGCGCACGATCTTAGTGAATCGCGGCAGCATCGAATCCTCGTTGGACATTCCGGATCGGCGGGGTCAACGGAACGGGTAAGTAAATGTGCCCCGTTGTGTGTTTCTTCAGTTGTGTGGTAGTGTCATGCACAGCATAAAAGTAAAAAGGTTTTGTAAAGTGGTACATTTTTCTGATGTCCTGGAAGTTTTGGTTTGGAAAGCTCTGACAGCTGCAAATTGTGGTACAGCTGTCATCCTCTACAACATATAACTATATAGTCTGGTGTTAGATCAGCACCGAATTTTACCGACAAACATTTTTCAGATTTGGTGAAGATTTTACTCAGTATTACTCCTTAAGCATGTCTGATCATAAATCCACCTGTAACATCGGTGTCAGTGTTATCCCCTGTCTGTGGTAAGTGGCTGAGGAAGTGCTGATTGAATCTCTTTTAATAGTGTGTGTGAACACGGGTTTAGCAGCTTTGCTGATGGGATTGATTTAATTGCACCACCCCCATCTCCTCTGCATTTATGCTCTTGTCCAGCAATAGTTAACCTGCTCTGACAGACAGAGTTGTGCTCCATTCTTCTGGGGCAGAGGCTCTCGGGCATAAATGTACTGCTCACATTCAATTATGTGCTGGTTATATTCTTGGCTAGCTCCATACTTGGTTTGAAACTCAGTTCATTGTGCTTCTGGTAATCTGATTTCAGCTCTCTTCAGACTACCCTCCTGTATCTGTGATTTTGTACTTCTTTACTATCTCTGTTGTGACCTGGGTTGTCAACTATTCTTCCCTGTTTGCTTGGTTTGTCTTGTTACATGTTTTCACTTCGGTGTAGGGAGGCACTATTGCACAGTTGCTGGCCACCGCTTAGGGTGGATCAAGTAAGCAGTTAAGGCCTTTTGGGTGGCTTCATTTTTGGCCTCACTGTCCTGTTTGCCTTCCCTGGCCCCTTCATTACATCACCTGAATGGAAATTATGTTCCAGTTTCATTACCAGAACTTTACTCATGGTTGTTGGTTACACATCCAGCACATTGGAGCAATATTTTCTTCTGTGTTTTGTTCCGGGGCGAGTCCAGTCTTTCACCTACTCCTAATTGTGTAACTGAAGACTCTTAATACATCTCTTGGATATCCAAAGGCAATGTCCCGGTGACTTTAGCCCCAATGTACAACTCCTGAATAGTATGGTAGGATAAGGATTTTTTAATGTTTTTTATTGGTAGCCATTGGAGGTCTTCAAATTAAATTTTTAAGTTTGTTGAGGTTCTGCGCACAATGGGCCAGAATTATCAAAAATAGTGCGGTCTGGTTTGCCTTTCAAGTGTCCCGGGGGGGACAGATTATTGAACACTGGCACACAATCTTCATAAAGCTAGCGCCCCCTGCACTGCACGGTAAGTGTGCGCCAACAGTTTTTTAGGGGCACCTTTAACATAGAGACTGAGACACAATTCTGTCAAGTTGCTGTATTAAATGTCGTAAACTCCGAATAAGCTCTGAATAAACTCCCAACGCACCCCTTTAGGTACACAGTTTTGTCGGTATAGAGCAGCCGCGACTCAAAACTGGTGCAAGACACTTCTGTTCAAGATCCAAAGACTTTCTTTTCAGTTTAAAATACAACAGAAAACTGGCGCAACCTGAATAATATATCTGGCCCAATGTTTGTGGGCAGCTAATATGGACTCGCACATTTTCGACGGGTTTCCCGAATATTTCCGATTTCTGCCACAATGCCCCGGGATTTTGGCGCATGTGATCATATTGTGGCACATCGGCGCCCGCAACAGAAATCGGGGGAGCGTGGCCGTCTGAAAACCCGACGGATTCGGAAAAACCGTGGAATTAAAAAAAAAAATTGTGTCGCAAGAATAGCACTCACATACACCAGGACGGAGAAGATGAACTCCGGCAGACTTCAGTGCAGCAGCGACACCTAGTGGATACCGGGCACACGACCTTAGTGAATCGTGCCAGAACCCAAATCAGCATCAGAGAACGCGCCGCTGGATCGCGACTGGACCGGGTAAGTAAATCTTCCCCAATGTGTATCATATAAAATAAGAGGAAACTTGCATGAAAAGGAGCCTTTAAGGAACAAATTGCGAACCATGTTGTGATCTTGGCAACAAATTATTGATAATCCGTTGTTTAGCCAACATGGTCATAAAGTGAGACTAATTCATTGCAGCGTATCCTGCCCGCTTATAACAAGGCTATGACATATTCGGAGGATATACACATGCCATTATGCCCTAGGGTAACATTTCCACCTGCTTTGGTTTACGTGTTTGGTGGATTTTACGGATAACTAATGTTGAGCATATGTGCAGCTTCTACAAATATAGTCAGAATATAACAAACAACTGACATAAAAGAGACTTTCCAGATTAAGGACATAAGTGTTATTCCCTAAGTATTGACATATTTAATGTTTTTCCAACATAGTTTCTGCGTCAGTTCCTCGGTTTCCAAGATTTCTCCTTACTGTCACGTTGTTGGAATCTTTAGTTTTAGACTTAGGGAATAAAAATCTTCAATGGTTATGTAACTAAACAAGTAAACAATGGCAAAGATGTCCTGAAACCTCAGATTGAAAGCAGCAGAAGGGACTCATCCTCCATTCGCCAATAAACTGGTTATAGCACCAGATGTAGTAAGTGACTCCAGACTTGTAGGGTCTATAATATTCCTACAGCCCAGGGCCTTAATCCACTGCCTGCAAATAACCTCCAATATATCTACATCATCATTTACATCATCACGTTTTTCGGTTTTGGGCTTGTATAATTTATCTTTGAGGGTGTTAAAATGAGTCATTTTTTTTTCTTTTTTTAAAAAAAACTATTTTTTTTAAGCTTGAACAAAAATCGCTTATTTATGAGCAACCAAGTATAATCTTTTTCCTTCACCAGCAGGGGAGTAGAGTTTTTTTTTTATTTTTAGGAACATTGCACAAATATTTGGTACGTTTTAAAACGAGAAATTGCCCTCAACATGAGAAAACTCACTCAACTTGATAACAACAGTGATATATCTGGCTCATAGAGCTACAAAGAAGTACACAAGGTAAGGAGTCTAAAATCTGGGTCTGAATTTGTTTTGGGGTCTGTATCTGTTTCTTGTTAGTCTAAAGTACAGTATAGCATCCGATCTGCATGCTGGCACCGAAGCGCCACAAACCTAGGGTAAATCAGAAAAATTTTGGAAACCCGACGAAAAAAAGTGATTCGGGCCCTTAGTAAATGACCCCCATTGTTCTCCTGTCTGACACTGCACTGAGCTCCTCTCCGCATTGGCTCCTCCCCCTTGCATTCCAAGATGAGCTCACACATACAGATACTTCCTGCCGGCAAATAACAGTGTTAGGAGACTTACTCTACCAGCTACAGATAAGATTTTATATCTAGGGGTGAGGCCCAGCAGAGGTAACAGTGTATGTTATGCCGCGATAGCATAATGACTATTATTATTATTATTATTATTATATTAAATAGCAGTGCTGAGAATGTCATTCTGCTTAGAGAGTCCCTGCCCATACTCTGAAATCTTATACTGACCATCACTGAGTGATAGGAGTAAAAACAGCAATAAAACTGAGTAAAATTGTAAAGTAAGTGTCAGTACCTGTCCAGAAAACCGTGCAACCACAACCAGGCTTGGCGCTAGCTGTCAGACTAGGTAAGTGGTGGCAAACTCACCCTGCGACGTCCCTGCGGGCTAAGGCCCTGCCTAAAGATAAACCGCCCTAATAAGGGCGAACCCACTATCAGGAACCTAACTGACGGTCCCTGAGCGACCCTACAACATGACAGGGGAAACTTACTTTGTCTGGCAGCTGCTGGATGGTGCAGCGGACAGATAACCGCAAAACAGGAATAGACCAGTGTTCACACTGGTGCACAGAATACAAACACAGGACTGAGACAGGGACAAAACAACAGATATAGACAGGTCTTCAAGCAGATAATCATAGGTCAGATCCAGATACAGGTGGGATATACACAGGTCGGGTAGAGATACAGGCAGACAAACGGAGAAAGGTAAAAGTGAACTAGATACACAGGTAAGACAATACTCAAAATAACCAGCCAGGTAAGATGGGAATTGACAGGTATATAAGGCAGTTCCCGGACACGCCTCCAGCAGCACACTGGGGGAACTGTCCATCAGGCTAGTAACCCTTGCTGGGCCGGGCTGAAATGCAAGGAGCAGGGAGTGGCTCAGTTAATCCAAACACAAGCAGTAAGCCACACTTCACACACAAATAAACGCCATCTATTCCGCCAACTGCGGATAGTGCGACATAGGCACGGACGTTACAGTAAGGGGTTAAAAAGGATCTTTATTGTGTAAGCATCACTAGGCGATTGAAATTTTAGAATTTCTTTCATGGGCAAACCCCTATAAATCTTCTATTTAAGGATCTCATAAGGAGCAGATGAAGAATAACAGTTTGTAATGTATAAAGATGGGTTTCTGTTGGGGGTGTATGTGACCATCACAGGAGAATGACCTACGTAAATTAAACATTTAGGTTTTCCATGTTTTTTTTGGTTCAGTTTTAACATGTTATGACATATCGATAGACCACGGTGATCAATTGTGACCCACAGGGGTTGTCTTTGGGTCCACCAGAAATATCCATTCTTGGGGCTCACGCTGAATTAATAACCGATACAACACTTTAGTGTAAAACTGTAATAAAGCAATACCAATAATACAAATAAACAAATGAAATAAAATTGGTCATATTTTCTTAGAATTGAATTCCATGGTTTCCATTTGAGGACACACAGCGATCCCATTGCCATTAATCATAAAGGAAAGATACATCCGAATCTTTACAGGAATCGGCCTGTGATGCTGAAACTCACGTTGAAGTCATGAAAAGTCTAAAATGTGGTTGAGACATACAAGGACGGAGACATTCCAGAGAGATAAATGCCGGGGTGTTTACAGTATGATCCTTTTTCCCTAGACTTTGTGTTATTTCATTACATTCAATGTCATTGTGATTTGATGCTCCCTTCAAGGCTACATCTCTCAAAAGTGGGAGATTGCCGAAACCGTTCCGGGACTCATTCTAACAAATCTCAGCCTCTCTCTCCGAGGAGGGTCACTTAGTGAATCCGTATAATCAGGGAAATAATATTGCATCCATCATATGGTCATGACCCCTTCTCACCTTTACTGTTTATTACACTCGATTTCTCCTGATAAACTGCCCCAGAAGTCGTATTTATGGCTCCTCGGAAACCCGTGGCGGAGATATATAAGAACAAAAAAGTGATTAAACAATAGGAAAAGTAAATGTGCTGCCTAAGTATTCTACAAGTAATAGTTGGCTTCTTGCTTATGACTTGATTAGATTTTGATGAATACACCCCAGCGCTGCCTGGTGACAGCTCAGATGATAGTATTAAGGATGATGCATATCGTTCCCTGTATACTGTATTCCAATTTGCAGCATTAACATAGTTTATGACAATAGAGAAAATGAGATCATGTTAATGAATGGTAAAGCTCTGGGAGCTGTAGTGAGGATAACAATGGTGAGGGGTCACATCTAATACATATGGCATATAAATAAGAGTCTTAGCTTGACTTCCCATCTCGTACGGCAATGATTTGGGTTGGCCGCCTTAGACCTGTATTTACACTTACAATACACAGTCATTTATCTCCGGCCTTGGCTACTATATGCAAAGCGTAACTAGGCAGCCATCATAGAGAGCCGTGTAAAGATAGTCTCACTGATACCGGGGAAAAGTTTGGCTTCGGGGGCCCCAATGTAACTTTTTCTAATTCCAATTACTTCCAATGATACATTGACGAAGCACTAGCAGCTCTGATCATTGCCAGGGTCATTAAGAATTAGGGGGCATAGGCCGAGAGATGTGTTTATCCATCCTTACCAATATATCAATTTATAAACAATGGGGCTCATTTACTAAGGGTCGGGTTTCCCGAATATTTCCGTTTTGCGCCGAATTGCCCTGGGATTTTGGCACACGCGATCGGATTGTGGTGCATCGGCGAAGGCTTTCACGTGACATATATATCAGGTGGCGTGGCCTTCGGACAACCCGACGGATTCGGAAAAAACACGGAATTTAAAAAAGGTTTTGTGTCGCAAGATCACGCACTTACATGAACCGGTAAGAAGAAGGTGAACTCCGGCAGACCTCGGCACAGCAGCGACACCTGCTGGATATCGGGCGCACGACCTTAGTGAATTCTGGCAGACCCGAATCCTCGTCAGACAATGCGTTGCGGGATCGCGACTGGACCGTGTAAGTAAATGTTCCCCGATATCTCCATAATACATCTTTATTGAGGCAGCTAAGATACAGAATCTCAGCCCTATCTAAAGCCCAGTGCACATGACTGGCGCCGATACTATGGCACCCAGTGAGGGTTGTCTCCCCACACTATGACTGAGCCACTGGTACCGGCCCTGCCTCCTTGTTCTTGGTCTCCTCCCTGTCCTCCCACGGTCTTGTCTCAAAAATTGGGTTTGTACATGGCCGTCGGGGAGGTGACTTGCGCACTGCGCATGCATGAGTTTTGAGACAAGACTGGGGGAGGACAGGAAAGAGACCAAGAGCAAGGAGACACTGCTGGCACTAGCTACACGCTGGTAAGGAGGTGGGGGTTATCTGACGAGGCGATTAGAAGGATGGGTGGGTGAATACTTGAGAACTGTTCCCCAAACCCCGCCCCCCTGACTGGTTACTGTCCATGGATATAACAAAATTTTCAGAATAATGGTAGCATAGAACAATTATAAACACAGAAACCAGAAACCATAAAAAAACCCACATATAACCTTCATTTGGAGTTTTATAAGCAATTCGCCTGGTGACAGGTTCCCTTTAATACTTCTCTGAATGACATCATAAGACCAAGCATATAAGGAACCTTGCACCTGTGTGCCATCACATGACCAGGGACCATTTTTGTCAACAGGAAGTAAACAATGAAGCTTCCTATAGAATGACAGCAAGCCGAGATTTAGAAAACCGTGAGGAACTGATACAGAAAGTATGGAAAATTGTATAATTTTAATAACACAATGAAAAACAATTGTTTGCTTAAAGTGGAAAACACCTCTAAATTATTTCAATTTTAGCGACGGTGGGCAGTATGGAGGCGCAGTGGCTGCTACTGTTGTCTTGGCCATCAACAACATCTACATGAAACTTGGACCCTTCCATATTTGTACGGTTTTGCTTTGGGTCCTTCAGTGACCCCCCAAAGTGGACAGCGATGACAGTCTATGGACAACATTGTGGAGTGTAAAAATGAGTAACACAAATAAACTGAGGCCGTTACAGTTTCGGAGAATGTGTTTTTCCTCTTTGCGGTTGAAATGATAAGATATCTAGTTTCGACTCCAGATGTGCAGATTTAAAGACACAGATGTAGTTTTATGTCATATGAGAAATCTACACATACAATACAGAATCCGCTTTTTTGGCTGCTCCACTTGTGCTCTTGGCTGAAGTCACTGGTTCTTGTCTGATGTATTATGTTCTGGATCAGCCGCCATAGTCTTCGAAAACTTCTTGCACAACAAGAAGTCTGTGTTTCCTAAAAATAACAGCTGCCCAATAGCGGGAGGGTTTGAAAAAAGATGTATTTTTGGGCCATGTTCTTTTTAAGACTTTGCACATTACAATGATATTATCTCCTCTCTCGAATGAGGAAAGTGTGAAGATTGCCGCAAGTCACCATAACACTTAGACTAAAAATAATATCATTTGTCGAGTCACTCATTTTAGCGATAATTCACATGAATATTCTTCGTATAACTTCTTGGTTAGTTTTATTTTCCAATTTAGCTCCCGGAATACAATTCATGTAATAAAAGGTAAGAGTCGTGCCGGAATCTAAGAAAACTGAAATAGATTCATAACTAAATACATCAAAATTATAATACGCTGACACTTAATTATTCAGCAGACCTCACGATCTGCCGTGTCCACCAGTTACCGCAGTTAATTTAACCAATCACAGAGCAAAATTTATACTTAAAAATCCCCACGTAGGACAAAATATTATTGGCAATGTCCTCTCGGGATGGTTGCCATCGGCAAATACCGGTTTATGGCCGGACAAGTTCTATAGAGGAAGTCCAGTTCTTGGGTTCCTCTCTGAGTGAATGCCTAGAGTTAGGGTGCATACATTGGGGATTACAGGGTGCAGTGTTTGACTAAATCCATAGATTGTTTTTATGTATTTATACTTTCTGCATAATCCTACCCAATCTTTTCCATCAACGTCATCCTGATCCCGGTTTATGGCCGGACAAGTTCTATAGAGGAAGTCCAGTCTTGGGTTCCTCTCTGAGTGAATGCTAGAGTTAGGGTGCATACATTGGATTACAGGGTGCATGTGTTTGACTAAATCCATAGATTGTTTTTATGTATTTTATACTTTCTTGCATAATCCTACCCAATCTTTTTCCATCAACGTCATCCTGATCCTGAATTTTAGGGAAGTGACTCAACAGATTCTAACTCTTGGACCGTCACCAAACTCAGGAACGGAGGTCCCACGCCCCCTTCCTGCACACCGGTCTGAACACAGAGTCTGACAGCCACTCTCCATTTAAAGAATCTTTAAAGGGACTGGGAACAACAGAACTGCTCGGAGATGGGAGGATGGCGTCTGGATAGACATCAGGGACGTGAGGAAAATAGGGGAGATGTGGAGAGGTAGGGGGTCTGATCTGGACATGGAGCCTATCAATCAGGATGAGGAGGGGAAGAGAGGGGATGGACGGTGAGGGGAGGGGGGTGTGGTTGGTAGGGTTTAAGTTAAGAAAATAACAATGTTCTATTTCAAGGTTTCCATTCATTTGGTATATGTATAAAGAAATGCAAGACAATACTTGTAATTATTGCTTTAATAAAGTTGATCTGATTTAAAAAAAAAAAAGGATATTACCATTGGGAATCTACTTTTGGAGGATTCCCCATGGAAAATCGGGCCAGTAGTTGCATCCCATTTTTCACTAATTTAGGGATGCAGCTATTGCAGAAAAAGATAATGCTTCAATATGCAAATTAATTTATTAGGCTACTGGGGGAGTGGAGTAGCCTGAGACAGCTCTGGAGGCGAAGACTTCCCAGTCCCCAATACCACTACTTCCTGCCGTGCTCTGCACAGAGCTCCGTAGAAGCAGGCCCCTCGCGGGCAGCGAGCTACTGCGCATGCTTAGAGCACAAATTGTGCCAGAGACAGTCGAGAGCAGGTAGTGGTCCGTAGTGGCTACTGGGGGTGTGGAGTAGCCTTCGCCCCAAGAGATGTCTCAGGCACTTCACGCCCCCAGTAGCTCTAGAAATTAATTTCAGATTGAAGCATTAAACTTATTCTGCAATAGCTGCATCCTGAAGAGTGAAACACGGGATGCAGTGGCTCCCCGGACGTGAAATCTACCATGAGGAATATCTGGAAAGTAGTTCCCATAATAGATTTACTTTAACAATAACATTGTCTTTTTGTCCCTTAGATGAAGTCCAGTGCACCTCTGTTCCTAAGGGTGCAGGAGCCAGAGTTAGAACCTGTCATGGGACAGGTCTGTATAAGCCAAAGAGTTTAGATTGGAAAACCCATTTGAAAGAAACCTACCAACAGAAATCAATTACTATGGTAGATCCGATGGTTCTTCTCCAGCCCTAAGCCCCACACTATCTTTCTCTAATGCGTTAAACCTTTACCTACATCTGAAGTATTAGTATGTCACACACTGTCACCATCACACATGTGGAGAGGGCTCTTACAAGGGGGTGTTTGCTGCATATTGCTATGGGTGCTGCCATCTTGGACATCATCATGACGTCTCGGGGAGCACTAATCGTTTCCATGACAGCTTCGATTCTTTGTAGGCCGTGTCTAATGGTAAGGAAAGGCCTTAGGGTCTTCATTGGGGCCTCCAGCTGTCCTGCAATACAGATGACAAACCTGTAGTAACGCGGGATGATGGCAGAGTGTAAGTGATATGTTGACCTCTGCAATGCAAATGCTTTAGATGCAGACAACAGAATCTAAAGAGTTAACCGCCATCTCTGATTACCGATATGTGTCGGTCTCCATATGAGTAGGAAGACAGGTTGGTCAAGGATTCACACTGAATACCATGATCACTATGGAAGTGCCGTGGAAGAAGTGGTGAAAGGGAATGTATCAGGAGCCCTTTTCTGGCTCCCCCCATGTCTTATAGAGAATAGTGTGCACATTGCCAAAGAGTTTATAGATAAACTATTTTTTTTCCAAAAAATTTAAAAGTTTGATGAAAACTTACCTTCTGTTTGTAGAGCTGTGTCCAAAGTCATAGAATGTCAAGTGAGGAGCGGTTCTCAACCACTCTCGGGAAATAGCTCCGTCATGCATCGATTTCAAATTTTAAAAAAACCTCTCATGTCCCCAGTATCTCCTCCCCCATCATTTCTCCCTCAGGAAGTAATACATGTCTACCCCATTCCTCACTGGCCACTCCCATAGGACTAGGGACTCAGCTCTGCATACAAAAAGCTAAACTTTCATCAACTTATCTTTTTTTCTGAAAAAGTTTTACTATAAAAATAGTTTTAACTGAAAAACTCTTTGGCGATGTGTCACATTCTCTACGGGGTTATGGGAGAGCCAGAAAAAGGTCTCCTGCTGACAGGTCCTTTAAGTAAAAAGTTACTGTCAACTTTACACAAATTTTTTTACACTGATTTTACATATTTTGAGAAGTTAAAGATATCTTCGCATAGTCATCAGAGATCTCATTCATTTTAAAGGACCTACCACCATGAATCTACCTATAAAGTAGATCGGGCTATAGGTGCATCAATAGCGTGAGAATAGTCCCCGCCCCAAACTTTTATTATCCCAATAGTAAACGTTGTTATGCGGCTACTGGGGCGTGGAGTAGCTGCAGCTGAGGCTAACACGGCGCGCTACTCCACGCCCCAGTAGTCTCTTTATTCCTCCTACCACAATCATCAGCGCGCGCCCTGTAACCTCAGCTGCGGCTACTCCACGCCCCAGTAGCCCATGACAAATTTACATATAGGGATAATAAAAGTTACCAAAAAAGTGGCGGGGCGTGAGGATAGCCCTTAAAAGGCTATCCTCCCGTCATATAATCAACCTACCACCCGATCTACCAGATCTACCTTTATAGGTAGATTCTTAGTGGTAGGTTCCCTTTAAGGAACAAAAGTATATTCTAAAACCAAAGTACATCAAGAACTTACTATAAATTTGGAAAGTTCCACCCTGTGACCCATTTTTTGCTGACAGATGCCGTTTTGGAAACGTCAGTTATTAAACTACATCCCTGCCCCCGTGATCTCCGATCCGGTAAATATTGCTCCGGATACGACCAGACAATTCAGTCGATGTCCGTTTAATGTTGATCTTCAGTGTTGAAACAATAGGAGATAATACAAAGCATTTAACTTCACATAATCATTCACTGAAACAATATCCAGGAGGAAGCGGAGGGGAAAAAATCAAGAATTGACAATCGTTCAAGAGTAATTCATTGTGAGCCTCTCTCCGTCTCCCAGGGGGCACCAATGGAGTTCTTAGATCTTCCAACTATCATAAAGAAGAGACATAATTGGATAGTTAGTACACCAAGAGTCGTATGTTTACACCGTCAATAACATTAGACTTCAGGGAGTTATTAAAAGCGAGTTAATATCCTTAGTGAAGACGATGTTGGATGGCGGCCGATACTTATAACAGGTAATAACACTCAGATCGTCTCCTTCGCTTCTATTAATCCGCTGGAAGATAATCTCCAGATTCTACACAAGATTCACTCGTGTAGGAAATGTGACACTGCAGGTTCATCAAAGAGTCTCCCGATGTTCAGTGCGGAGTGATTTCTATCCGCAGGTAGGACTGGTGTGACAGGTCTAACATGAGTAAGCAGAGCTAGATGATAAGGGAGCGGGGAATATTCATGTTTGTCATAATATGGTATGTCCCTCAGGTCTACAGGCAGTATAACAGGACTTTATCTTGTGAATAGGGAATTAGTTTACCAAAATTTTCAATATGTACAATTTGCTCAGCTCCTCCTAACATGCTGTCTGCAGATAGGACACTATGTACAATCTACTCATCTCCTGCTGCTCTATAACATCCTGCCTGCATATAGGACACTATGTACAATCTGCTCAGCTCTCCTGCTCTATAACCATGCTGCCTGCAGACAGGACACTATGTATATCTGCTCAGCTCCTCCTGCTCTATAACATGCTGCCTGCAGATAGGACACTATGTCAATCTGCTCAGCTCCTCCTGCTCTATAACTGCTGCCTGCAGACAGGACACTATGTAATCTGCTCAGCTCCTCCTGCTCTATAAACATGCTGCCTGCAGATAGGACACTATGTACAATCTACTCATCTCCTCCTGCTCTATAACATCCTGCCTGCATATAGGACACTATGTACAATCTGCTCAGCTCCTCCTGCTCTATAACATGCTGCCTGAAGACAGGACAACTATGTATAATCTGCTCAGCTCCTCCTGCTCCTAATACGCTGGCTGCAGATAGGACTCTATGTAAATCGCGCAGCTCCTCCTGCTCTACAACATTTGCCTGCAGATAGGAGACTATATATAATATGATCAGACTTCTCCTGCTATAATATGCTGCCTATAAGATAGGACACTTTATACAATAAATCAGCTCTTCTGCTCTATAACAGCTGCCTGCAGATAGGACACTATGTACAATCTGCTCATCTCCTCCTGCTCTATAACATGCTGCCTGCAGATAGGATACTGTTAACAATATGATCAGCTCCTCTGCTCTTAACATGCTGCCTGCAGATAGGACAATAAATTAAATCTGCTCAGATAGGGCATCTTAAAGAATTATTTTAAAAAAAATCCTTAATATACCGCTTTATTGTTTTTAGGGAAACTTTCTACATTTACAGTACATGGGAAACAGAAGAATATGTATTCAAAAAAATGTAAAAAAAAAAAAAAAAAACAAACACCACAGCCATTACAATGTTACCAAGGTGCGGCAAATGGGACCCGCCTCGAAAAAGTTGTAAGCGAATTCAGTAGTTTAGAGGAAACATATGAGGACCCTTGTATATCTGTATCATAGCGCGCTGCCCCGGGAGAAACTACTGTGTATTACTCTTCTAATTAGGTCATAATGTAAGACCAAAGCAAATCTGTCGGTAACTCAGACATATGTCCTGCATGTGATCACAGCTCCACATATACAATCCAATCACTTTCACATTAACAAGTGTCTGTGACAAATGTTAATGACCGAGTACAAAGGGTTTTCATCCACTCCATATGTATAGACGCCCCTAATTCTAGGAAGAAAGTAATAAGATTGTTTTCTTACAGCAATTATGTTCTTGTGTCTAGCAACTGCTCAAGGGCATAACCAATAACATGGGCCTAATGGAAAAAGTGATGTACACAGTACAGAGTAACACACAGTGATGTCACAGTACAGCAGATAATACACACAGTGATGTCACAGTACAGCGATCATACACACAGTCCGATGTCACAGTACAGAGATAATTACACACAGTGAGTGTCACATTGCAGGGATGTACACACAGTGATGTCCACAGTAACAGGGATAATACACACAGTGATGTCACAGCACAGGGATAATACACACAGTGATGTCACAGTTAGAGATAATACACACAGTGATGTCACATGCGGATAGTACACACATGATGTCACAGTACAGGGATAATACACACAGTGGTTGTCACAGCACAGGGATAATACACACAGTGATGTCACAGTACAGAGATAATAAACACAGTGATGTCCAAGCACAGGGAGAATACACACAGCTGATGTCACAGTACAGGGATAATACACACCACTGTGATGTCACAGTACAGGGATAATACACACAGTGATGTCACAGTACAGGATAATACACACAGTGATGTCACAGTCACAGGGATAAACACACAGTGATGTCACATTAGGATAATACACACAGTGATGTCACAGTACAGAGATAAACACATAGTGAGGTCACAGTACAGGGATAATACACACAGTGATGTCTACACTACAGGGATAATACACACAGTGAGATGTCACAGTACAGGGATATATACATAGTGATTGTCACAGTACAGAGATAATACACACAGATATGTCATAGTACAGGGATAATAACACGTGATGTCACAGTACCGGGATAATAACACAGTGATGTACAAAGTACAGGGTATAAACACAGTGATGCTACAAGTACAGAGATAATACACACAGTGATGTCACAGGTAAAGGGATAATACACACAGTGATGTCCAGTACAGAGATAATACACACAGTGATGTCACAGTACAGGGATAATAAACACCAAGTGATGTCACAGTACAAGGATAGAATAACAGTGATGTCACAGTACAGAGTAATTACACACAGTGATGTCACAGTACAGGATAATACACACAGTGATGTCACATACGAGATAATCCACAGTGAGTGACAGTACAGGGAATAACACCAGTGAGTCACAGTACGGGATATACACACAGTGATGTCAGTGGAAAGGGATAATACACACAGCAGAGCACAGTACACAGGATTCTACACACAGTGATGTCACAGTACAGGATAATATACACAGTGATGTCACAGTACAGGGATATAATACACACAGTGATGTCACAGTACAGGATATATACATAGTGTGTCACAGTACAGAGATAATCCACACAGAGATGTCATAGTACAGGGATAATACACTCCAGTGATGTTCACAGCGTACAGAGATAATACCAACACGGGTGTGTCACAGTACAGGATAATACACACAGTGATGTCACAGTACAGGGATTTACACAAGTGAATGTCACAGTACAGAAATAATACACACAGTGATGTCACAGTAAAGGGGATAATACACACAATGATGTCACAGTAAAGAGATAATACAGCACAGTGATGTCACAAGTACAGAGATAATACACACATGATGGTCACGATTGTACAGAGCTAATACCACACAGTGATGTCACAGTACAGGGTACTACACACAGTGATGTCACAGTACAGGGCTAATAACACTAGTGATGTCACAGTACAGGGATATTACACACACGTGATGTACAAGTACAGCGAATACAACAGTGATGTCACGTACAGGGATAATTCACAGTTGATGTACAAGTACAGGGCTATAATACACACAGTGATGACACAGTACAGGGATAATCTACACAGTGATGTCACAGTACAGGGATAATACACACAGTGAGTCACAGTACCAGTGGATTAATAAACACAGTGTGATGTCACAGTAGGCATAATAATACACACGTGATGTCCACGAACAGGGATTAATACACCACATGATGCAATCAGTAGTACACAGTGAGTAATACGACTAATACACACAGTATCCTGTCCCACATAACGATGTCAACAGCAGGATAATACACACTAGTGATGTCACAGTACAGGGACAATATACATATGATTGTCACAGACAGAGATAATACCACAGATGACTACGAGATTCATACATGTCACAGTAGGAATAATAACACAGTGAATGTCACAGTGACACGGATAATACACACATTGATGTCACAGTAAACAGGGATAATACACACAGTGACTGTCACAGTACAGGGATAATATCAACACAGTGATGCACACATTACAGGAGTTAAACACAGTATGCACGAACAGAGAATATTCACAGGTCCATTACAGAGATAATTCACACAATGATGTCCCAGTACAGAGATAATCATACATATGATGTCACAGTAAGAATAATACACAGCAAGTGATGTCACAGTAAAGAGATAATACCACACAGTGATCGTCACAGTTACGGGGACAACCAGTGATCATAGTTACAGATGATCCACCGAGTGACAGAAGGATAATACACACAGTGATTGCATCACAAGAATTAACAGTATGATCGGAATACACACAGTGATGTCACATTACAGAGATAATACACCTCGTCTCACAGTAAGGTATGACACCAGTGACAGTAGGATAATATGCACAGTGAGTCAACCAGTAGCAGTACAGGGATAATACACACATGATGCGTCAACAGTACAGGGTAATAAACCAAGTGAGTACAGTACAGGTGATAATCACAACAGTGATGTCACAGTACAGAGAGTTATAACACAGTGATGTCACAGAAGGGTCACAGAGATAATACAACAAGTATACACCATGATGTCACAGTACAGGGATAATAAAAAGTGATGCACCATACAGAAGTAATACACACAGTGATGCTCATGTAAAGGATAATAACACCCATGGAGTCACAGTACGGGATAAGTAAACAGTGATGTCACAAGCAGATTACAAACATGAATGGTACTGAATCACCACGATTCCAGTCCGATGAAACATGATTCACAGTACAGTGGATAAGATCACACAGTGATGTCACGTAACAGCGCATAAATATAACACATGAGTCACGTACCGGGATATACACACAGTGATGTCACATAACAGAGATATACTAACAAAGTGATGTACAGGACAGGGATAATACACACAGTGCGGACACAAGTACAGGGATAAATATACACAGTGATGTCACAGTACAGGGATAATACACACAGTGATGTACCAGTCAGGGATTAATACCACACAGAGTGAGGTCACAGTAAGGGAGAAACACACAGTTGCTGTCACCAGTACAGGGATTTATACACACAGGGAGGCACAGAACAGGCGAGAATACACACAGAGATGTCACAGGTACAAGGTACTACAACAGTGAGGTCACAGTACAGGGATAATATACACAGTGATTTGTCACAGTACAGGGATAATACAACACAGTGAGTCACAGTACAGGGATAATATACACAGTGATGTCACCAGTACAGGATAATACACAAGTGATTGAGTCCAGTACGGATATAGCACACAGTGCTGTACAGTACAGGGATGAGACACACAGTTGTGTGTCAAAGTACAGGGATTAATACAACAGTGATTGTCAAGTACAGGGGATAATACAAACCAGTGATTTGTCACGGACAGAGTAATAACACAGTGATGTACGTACAGAAAATGGCTAAGGATTATACGACAGTTGTGACTGCCGGAGTATGGGTTATCACTGTCGAGTCAGGCTCTCAGATTATTCTGGAAAGTTACAGGCCTGGTTACCTTTTCATGGATATGCCAATTATCCTATTCATTTTGTAGCGTGCTTATAGCGCAGGGGGCTAAACACTATGGGGGTCATTTACTAAGGGCTCCGACCGAATCGCTCTTTTTCGTCGGTTCCCGAAAATACCTGTTTGCGCCGCATTTCCCCGGGGTTTTTGCCGAACGCAAGGGATTGTGCGTGCAGGTGTTTCAGATGCATGCAACAAAAAAGTGGGTGGCAGGCAGTCGGGTAAGGTAACCCTACGATTCGGAAAAGGTGGGTTTTTTAAAAAATGTGTCGACTTGGACCAAGCCGTACATGCACCCAGGGGATAGGAGGTGAACTCAGGCTACTTAGCACAGCGTTGACACCTGGTGGACAGCGGAGCGCGAAATTAGAATCGCCGGAAGCAGAATCTAAACGCTTGCATAATCCTACCCAATCTTTTTCCATCAACGTCATCCTGATCCCGGTTTATGGCCGGACAAGTTCTATAGAGGAAGTCCAGTTCTTGGGTTCCTCTCTGAGTGAATGCCTAGAGTTAGGGTGCATACATTGGGGATTACAGGGTGCAGTGTTTGACTAAATCCATAGATTGTTTTTATGTATTTTATACTTTCTTGCATAATCCTACCCAATCTTTTTCCATCAACGTCATCCTGATCCTGAATTTTAGGGAAGTGACTCAACAGATTCTAACTCTTGGACCGTCACCAAACTCAGGAACGGAGGTCCACAGCCCCCTTCCTGCACCCGGTCTGAACACAGAGTCTGACAGCCACTCTCCATTTAAAGGATATCTTTAAAGGGACTGGGAACAACAGAACTGCTCAGGAGATGGGAGAGATGGCGTCTAGGATAGACATCAGGGACGTGAGGAAAATAGGGGAGATGTGGAGAGGTAGGGGGTCCTGCATCTGGACATGGAGCCTATCAATCAGGATGAGGAGGGGAAGAGAGGGGAATGGACGGTGAGGGGAGGGGGGTGTTGGTTGGGTAGGGGTTTAAGTTAAGAAAATAACAATGTTCTATTTGTCAAGGTTTCCATTCATTTGGTATATGTATAAAGAAATGCAAGACAATACTTGTAATTATCTGCTTTAATAAAGTTGATCTGATTTTAAAAAAAAAAGGATATCTACCATTGGGAATCTACTTTTGGAGAGATTCCCCATGGAAAATCCGGGCAGTAGTTGCATCCCATTTTTCACTAATTTAGGGATGCAGCTTTTGCAGAAATTAAGATTAATGCTTCAATATGCAAATTAATTTATAAGGCTACTGGGGGAGTGGAGTAGCCTGAGACAGCTCTGGAGGCGAAGACTTCTCCACGTCCCCAATTACCACTACTTCCCTGCCTGTGCTCTGCACAGAGCTCCGTAGAAGCAGGCCCCTCGCGGGCAGCGAGCTACTGCGCATGCTTAGAGCACAAATTGTGCCAGAGACAGTCGAGAGCAGGTAGTGGTCAGTAGTGGCTACTGGGGGTGTGGAGTAGCCTTCGCCCCAAGAGATGTCTCAGGCTACTTCACGCCCCCAGTAGCCTTAGAAATTAATTTTCAGATTGAAGCATTAAACTTTATTTCTGCAATAGCTGCATCCCTGAATGAGTGAAACACGGGATGCAGTGGCTCCCCGGACGTGAAATCTACCATGAGGAATATCTTGGAAAGTAGATTCCCCATAATAGATTTACTTTAACAATAACATTGTCTTTTGTTGTCCCTTAGATGAAGTCCAGTGCACCTCTGTTCCTAAAACGGGTGCAGGAGCCAGAGTTAGAACCTGTCATGGGACAGGTCTGTATAAGCCAAAGAGTTTAGATTGGAAAACCCATTTGAAAGGAAACCTACCAACAGAAATCTAATTACTATGGTAGATCCGATGGTTCTTCCTAACAGCCTAAGCCCCACACTATCTTTCTCTAATGCGTTAACCCTTTACCTACATCTGAAGTATTAGTATGTCACACACTGTCACACATCACACATGTGGAGAGGGCTCTTACAAGGTGGGTGTTTGCTGCATATTGCTATGGGTGCTGCCATCTTGGATCATCATCATGACGTCTTCGGGGAGCACTAATCTGTTTCCATGACAGCTTCGATTCTTTGTAGGCAGTGTCTAATGGTAAGGAAAGTCCTTAGGGTCTTCATTGGGCCTCCAGCTGTCCTGCAATACAGATGACAACCTGTAGTAACGCGGGATGCTGGCAGTGGTAAGTGATATGTTGACCTCTGCAATGCAAATGCTTTAGATGCAGACAACAGAATCTAAAGAGTTAACCGCCACCTCTGATTACCGATATGTGTCGGTCTCCGTATGAGTAGGAAGACAGGTTGGTCAAGGATTCACCACTGAATCACCATGATCACTATGGAAGTGCCGTGGAAGAAAGTGGTGAAAGGGAATCTGTCATCAGGAGCCCTTTTTCTGGCTCCCCCCATGTCCTTATAGAGAATAGTGTGCACATTGCCAAAGAGTTTTTATAGATAAACTATTATTTTTTCCGAAAAAATTTAAAAGTTTGATGAAAACTTACCTTTCTGTTTGTAGAGCTGTGTCCAAAGTCCCATAGGAATGTCAAGTGAGGAGCGGTTCTAACCACTCTCGGGAAATAGCTCCGTCATGCATCGATTTCAAATTTTAAAAAAACCTCTCATGTCCCCAGTATCTCCTCCCCCCATCATTTCTCCCCTCAGGAAGTAATACATGTCTACCCCATTCCTCACTGGCCACTCCCATAGGACTAGGGACACAGCTCTGCATACAAAAAGCTAAACTTTCATCTAACTTATCTTTTTTTCTGAAAAAGTTTTACTATAAAAATAGTTTTACTGTAAAAACTCTTTGGCGATGTGTACACTATTCTCTACGGGGTTATGGGAGAGCCAGAAAAAGGTCTCCTGCTGACAGGTTCCCTTTAAGTAAAAAGTTACTGTCAACTTTTACACAAATTTTTTACACTGATTTTACTATCTTTTGAGAAGTTAAAGATATCTTCGCATTAGTCATCAGAGATCTCATTCATTTTAAAAGGAACCTACCACCATGAATCTACCTATAAAGGTAGATCGGGCTATAGGTGCATCAATAGGACGTGAGAATAGTCCCCGCCCCAAACTTTTATTATCCCAATATGTAAACGTTGTTATGCGGCTACTGGGGCGTGGAGTAGCTGCAGCTGAGGCTACACGGCGCGGCTACTCCACGCCCCAGTAGTCTCTTTATTCCTCCTACCCACAATCATCAGCGCGCGCCCTGTAACCTCAGCTGCGGCTACTCCACGCCCCAGTAGCCACATGACAAAATTTACATATAGGGATAATAAAAGTTACCAAAAAAGTGCGGGGGCGTGAGGATTAGCCCTTAAAAAGGCTATCCTCACGTCATATTAATCAACCTACCACCCGATCTACCAGATCTACCTTTATAGGTAGATTCTTAGTGGTAGGTTCCCTTTAAGGAACAAAAGTATATTCTAAAACCAAAGTACATCAAGAACTTACTATAAATTTGGAAAAGTTCCACCCTGTGACCCATTTTTTTGCTGACAGATGCCGTTTTGGAAACGTCAGTTATTAAACTACATCCCTTGCCCCCGTGATCTCCGAATCCGGTAAATATTGCTCCGGATACGACCAGACAATTCAGTCGATGGTCCGTTTAATGTTGATCTTCAGTGTATGAAACAATAGGAGATAATACAAAGCATTTAACTTCACATAATCATTCACTGAAACAATATCCACGGAGGAAGCGGAGGGGAAAAAATCAAGAAATTGACAATCGTTCAAGAGTAATTCATTGTGAGCCTCTCTCCGTCTCCCAGGGGGCACCAATGGAGTTCTTAGAATCTTCCAACTATCATAAAGAAGAGACATAATTGGATAGTTAGTACACAAAGAGTCGTATGTTTACACCGTCAATAACATTAGACTTCAGGGAGTTATTAAAAGCGAGTTAATATCCTTAGTGAAGACGATGTTGGATGGCGGCCGATACGTTATAACAGGTAATAACACTCAGATCTGTCTCCTTCGCTTCTATTAATCCGCTGGAAGATAATCTCCAGATTCTACACAAGATTCACTCGTGTAGGAAATGTGACACATTGCAGGTTCATCAAAGAGTCTCCCGATGTATCAGTGCGGAGTGATTTCTATCCGCAGGGTAGGACTGGTGTGACAGGTCTAACATGAGTAAGCAGAGAGCTAGATGATAAGGGAGCGGGGAATATTCATGTTTGTCATAATATTGTATGTCCCTCTGGTCTACAGGCAGTATAACAGGACTTTATCTTGTGTAATAGGGAATTAGTTTACCTAAATTTCCAATATGTACAATCTGCTCAGCTCCTCCTAACATGCTGTCTGCAGATAGGACACTATGTACAATCTACTCATCTCCTGCTGCTCTATAACATCCTGCCTGCATATAGGACACTATGTACAATCTGCTCAGCTCCTCCTGCTCTATAACATGCCGCTGACGACAGGACACTATGTAATCGCTCAGCTCCTCCTGCTCTATACAGCTCCGCAGATAGGACACTATGTACAATCTGCTCAGCTCCTCCTGCTCTATAACATGCTTGCTGCAGACAGGACACTAGGTATAATCTGCTCAGCTCCTCCTGCTCTATAAACATGCTGCCTGCAGATGGCACTATGTACAATCTACTCATCTCCTCCTGCTCTATAACAATCCTGCCTGCATATAGGACACTGATGACCATCTGCTCAGCTCCTCCTGCTCTATAACATGCTGCCTGCAGACAGGACACTATGTATAATCTGCTCAGCTCCTCCTGCTCTATAATACGCTGGCTGCAGATAGGACTCTATGTACAATCTGCGCAGCTCCTCCTGCTCTACAACATTCTGCCTGCAGATAGGAGACTATATATAATATGATCAGCTTCTCCTGCTCTATAATATGCTGCCTATAGATAGGACACTTTATACAATATACTCAGCTCCTTCTGCTCTATAACATGCTGCCTGCAGATAGGACACTATGTACAATCTGCTCATCTCCTCCTGCTCTATAACATGCTGCCTGCAGATAGGATACTGTATACAATATGATCAGCTCCTCCTGCTCTATAACATGCTGCCTGCAGATAGGACAATAAATTAAATCTGCTCAGATTAAGGGCATCTTTAAAGAATTATTTTTAAAAAAAATCCCCTTAATACCTGCTTTATTGACTTTTTAGGGAAACTTTCTACATTTACAGTACATGGGAAATAGAAGAATATGTATTCAAAAAAATGTAAAAAAAAAAAAAAAAAAAAACACACAGCCATTACAATGTTACAAGGTGCGGCAAATGGGACCCGCTAAAAAGTTGTAAGCAGAATTCAGTAGTTAGAGAAACATATGAGGACCCTTGTATATCTGTATAAGGTCGCGCTGCCCCGGGAGAAACTACTGTGTATTACTCTTCTAATTAGGTCATAATGTAGAGAACAAAAGCAAATCTGTCGGTAACTCAGACATATGTCCTGCATGTGATCACAGCTCCACATTATACAATCCAATCACTTTCACATTTAACAAGTGTCTGTGACAAATGTAATGACCGAGTACAAAGGGTTTTCATCCACTCCATATGTTATAGACGCCCCTAATTCTAGGAAGAAAGTAATAAGATTGTTTTCTTACAGCAAATATGTTCTTGTGTCTAGCAAACCTGCTCAAGGGCATAACCAATAACATGGGGCCTAATGGAAAAAAGTGATGTCACAGTACAGAGATAATACACACAGTGATGTCACAGTACAGAGATAATACACACAGTGATGTCACAGTACAGGGATAATACACACAGTGATGTCACATACAGGGATAATACACACAGTGATGTCACAGTACAGGGATAATACACACAGTGATGTCACAGTACAGAGATAATACACACAGTGATGTCACAGTACAGAAAATGGCAATGCATTCTACGACATTTGTGACTGCATGAGTATGGGTATCACTGTCCATGTCATGGCTCTTCAGTATTATTCCTGGAAAGTTACAGGCCTGGTTACCTTTTCATGGATTTTCCAATTTATCTATTCATTTTGTTATATGTGCTATAGCGCCGGGGGCTAAACACTATGGGGGTCATTTACTAAGGGCCCGAATCGCTCTTTTTCGTCGGGTTTCCCGAAAATTACCTGTTTGCGCCGAATTTCCCCGGGTTTTTGCCGCACGCAATGGATTGTGGTGCATCGGTGCAGCATGCATGCAACAAAAATTGGGTGGCATGGCCGTCGGGTAACCCTACGGATTCGGAAAAGGTGGGTTTTTTTTTAAAAAATGTGTCGCTTGACACGCGCTTACCTGCACCCAGGATAGGATGGTGAACTCCGGCGGACTTCAGCACAGCAGTGACACCTGGTGGACATCGGGCGCGCTACCTTAGTGAATCGCCGGAAGACCCGAATCCTAAACGGAGAACACGCCGCTGGATCACGACAGGACCGGGTAAGTCAATGTGCCCCAATAAAAAGACATGTGTGAGCCCCCACGGGCAGGTCCGCCTTCCACTTGTACTTTTGTACTTTTTTGTGTTTGGTTTTGTGCTATGCATGTGACCCGCTTTTGGAAAGTATAACACCATGGAATTAAAGGGGCTGTCATGATTTATATTGAAATTGGTCCCAGGTGGTATAAAAATAATATAGACCTTATACATCTTCAGTCCTAACCTCCAATCTAGAGGTATCGAGGTCTAGTGGAGCGTCTGATTTATGGTGCACTTTTTAGTAAGAGTTGTACAACCTCAATTTCGAATATTTGCATATGAACACACAGGGGCTCATTTACTAAGGGTCCGCGTACCGCACCGTCGTTGGAATATCCAACGATTTCCGATGTGCGCCGCATTTAGAAGGGCTTTTTGTAGCACGCAATGGATTTTGGTGCATCGGTGCCGGCTTTCAGCCGACACAAATTGGGGGGCTAGCCATCGGACGATCTGACGGATTCGGGCAACGCGCATGATTTAACATTCAAAATTGTGTCACAAGCCATGCACTTACATGCACCGGGAAGAAGAAGGTGAACTCCGGCGGATCTCAGCGGGGAAGCGACACATGCAGGAAATTGGACGCACGATCTTAGTGAATCACGGCAGCTCCGAGTCCTCGTCGGACAATGCACCTCGGGGATCGCGACGGGACGGTAAGTAAATGTGCCCCACAATTGTCAACATGATGCTAAGAGAGAAAGTCATAGCCTGAGATCACCAGCCCCCTAGTCGTCTCATTGTGTGGTGAAAAGACACCCAATGGGCTCCCTAAGACTCCTAGGGCCTCCCATCAAGTTACGCCCCCGGTCACATGACAGCTCCGCCATCCATTCTACTCATCCATGTAATTTTTCTACTAAAATTTCTATTCCTGTAAAAGCATAAATACCAAACCAATGAGCAATCTACTAGTTCCTAATTTCTTCCATAAATTTTGCTTTTAGATTGCAATCACTTTAAGAAGATGATTTTATTAATTTGGTCCTTTTATCGTAAAATGCAGCTCATTTCTCTCCATCGCTAATGAGGTACAAAAAAAAATTACACAAAAAACAATCTTTCTGATTACCAAAGTAGTGGGAGAGGAGTAGTATTCAAAGGCACTGCAGGAAAATGTCTCATCCACTCATTATTTTTCCCTCTTTTCCGGTCTCTATCGGCAGAACTTTGGGTTAGGTCCATATGAGCACATGCATTATGGGTAATGCAGAGGATTCAGGAACATTTGTATTTTTACCTACAGCATTTACCGTTATTGATCCAGGCTGGATCCCTTATGGCCAGTACTTAAAGGGGTATTCCAGAAATATGAACGTCTGATACAAAAACCCATAATGCTATAAATAAATGAATATAACAAAACTCAATGGGGGTCATTTACTAAGGGCCTGATTCGCGTTTTCCCGTCGCGTTACCCGATTATTTTCGATTTGCGCAACGGAAACGGAAATCGGGAGAGTGGCCGAACGAAAACCCGGATTCGGAAAAACCGCCGTGCACCGGCGGATTTCAGTGCAGCAGCGCAGGCATGCCGGAAGACCCGAATCCACCGCAGAGAAATCGCTGCTGGATCGCGAATGGACCGGGTAAGTTAATCTGCCCCAATGTCGTTAGTCACAAAATGGAGCTTAAATTGTTTGATTTTATGATTCACAAAATGTTATGGACTTTCTAAAGTATGCAGAGTTATCCCAAAGATGGCCACCACTGGAAACTACAAGTCCCATGATCCTTCAGTTCTCAGTAACTCCTCCTCTCTCTTATGCTCTGCTCCCATATATGTTTGTGATTTATATATTTTGGATAATTTTGGTAAGTTGTTTACATCTAGCTGGCTTTTCACATGCCTTTCTTTCCCTGGAAAGTGCACTCAAAGATGAACCAGACTTGTGCAATTTCTACAATTCTCTTTCTGATAACTTGAATGATTTCCTTAGACTTTCCCATGCTTTTACACAAAGAAGCAATGTGTTTCAGGTATCCCTTAAAATACATCCACAGGCTGGTTTCTATAGGTATACAGTATATAGATTTATCAGGGCTTGCATTTCATACTTCAATTGTGACACCCTGTTTGTTGTGCCCAATTTTCATATAAATGTATAAGTCACAATTCTGGCCCTATGCATATGAGAAGCTCATCTCCTAGACTAAGGAGTAAGTAGTTACTCCAACACCTTGGAAAAACTAATCACAGATCATCTGTTCATTTAGGTTTATTCTTTGACAACATTTTTAATTTGCACAATTGTTTCCACATCTGCATAGAACTTTAGCATAGAAATTATGGGGAAAAACTTTGTTCTAAATACAATTGAGGCGATTTACTACACATTCTCTGCTAGTTATGTCATGGCTAAGGCATGTAAAATCCCTATCTCCACCAGTTTTGAGAGTTTTTTTTGTAATGGGGCAGAGAGTTGGGTGGGAGTGGGGCGGAGAGCTGGATGGAGTGGGGCGGAGAGCTAGATGGAGTGGGGCGGAGAGCTGGATGGAGTGGGGCGGAGAGCTGGATGGAGTGGAGCAGAGAAATGGATGGAGTGATGCGGAGAGCTGGGCGGGAGTGGGGTGGAGAGTTGGGTGGAATGGTGCAAAGAGCTGGATGGAATGGAGCGGAGAGCTGGACGGGAGTGGGGCAGAGAGGTGGATGGAGTGGAGCGGAGAGCTGGATGGTGTGGGGTGGAGAGATGGATGGAGTGGGGTGGAGAGCTAGATGGAGTGGGGCGGAGAGCTGGATGGAGTGGGGCGGAGAGCTGGATGGAGTGGAGCAGAGAAATGGATGGAGTGATGCGGAGAGCTGGAAGGGCAGTCGGCAGACGGGGGTTTGATCTACAGCTAAAATCCTTGCCGGTTCAGACGTGGTCTAGACAGCCAGATCCTTTTAGTAGATGTAGAAAGCTATTCACCAGTGGGGGAATGTCATTCAAAACTTATCTATAAATCTGTGAATAATAGATGACATAAAATACATTTAGCTTTATGTAACATATACTGTTTTTTAAGAGGCTAGACAACAAAACATCTGTTCTTAATTTATCGCTAACTCAAAGTATTTGCTACCACTTGTCCACACTTGGAAATCCAGGTAATAAAGACCTTGAGTAATTATTTTCTGGAAATTCACTGCATCACTTGGAAATCGCACAATATTGTCTGTTTGAAGAGCAGCCACTAGACAAAAATGTACAAAATCAAAGTTATCAGTACAAAACGCCCTCTGGATCCACAGGAGTAGAAAAATAAATGGGTGCTATGAATCATCCTAGAAATAGGACTGGATCCGGGAAATGAATGGAATTTTTTTCTACCAAAACAGCCGGATTGTGACTAGTGCTACAAATTATCATAAAATGTTAAGTATAAATCATCATTCTGGTGTATTCCGATGAGAGGAGATTAAAGGGTTTGTCAAGTTTTCTACAGTTTATCAAAAAGATAATATAAATTGATAGTAAGTTGAGTCTTTTTGTTGAAGCAGTTAAGCCTCTTAGTTTAGTGGTGTCCTACTGGTTGGTCTTCTCATGGAAGTTGACCTATATGTGTAATACATAGTAGAAGTAAAAATTGGTCACAGGAAACTTATTTTGGATAAGGAGATGGTCTTCTAATTTAGTTTATATAATATAGATCACATTGGCAGTGAATTATGTTGACATCAAGCACAGACTGGAGCCTAATAAAGCCCCTAAAGCAGTGGTTCTCAACCTTTCTAATGTTGTGACCCCGCAATACAGTACCTCATGTTGCGGTGACCCCAAACCATGAGATTGCCAGTAAAAATGCAATAAAATTGCGGCTCTGATGGCTTTAGGCGACCCCCGGTTTTGGTTGTTCGACCCCCGCTGGGGTCGCAACCCACAGGTTAAGAACCGCTGCCCTAAAGGGAACATCTTGTTGATGCAACATCAAACAACCTATTGTTGATGAGGAACCTCTGTACACCAATAGTGGTGGGACCATTAGTTAGGTAAAAATATTATCACCGCAGCCATAATGGGGCCAGGACGGCCATCGTCAACAGCCAACTTCGAGCTACAAAACAAGGAAGCACTAAGAATTATTGCCTCTCCGTAGCCTGCGACTTTTGGGCGTGCTGATAACTTCACAAGCAGCGTCCTGTTGGCCGATCTGGACCGTGGTCTCCTGTTGGCTTTTGGGGCAAATACTCTCTTGAATGTGAGGCTTTTCTACAATTTCTACATTTTCTTAATTCAAAATCAGTCACTTGAGCGGAGCTGTAAGAATTCTGCAGAACCCAAATTTTAAAACCGCCCAACAGGGACACCCACGATCGGGGCAGTGATCCGGAGTGTTAAATGTGTAAATGCAGCTGGTCAAGTCACCTGCAGAATTTAATCTCCTGTGTGCACGTGGGCGCCGCCACTAATATATCGGCAGGGCGGGCTACCTCCTTCATGGGGAGGATTGTCTCTCCACAATAACATCATCAGGAGCAATGATCCTCCCCAAAAAGGCGGCACCTTGCGCTGGCGTAATGCTGGTGCCGGGTGCATGATTTGGCCATTTAAATGCTGCTAGGGACTTTGTTAGCAGCATTTAAAGAGTTGACCCTGCAATCGCTGCTGGGAAGGGGAACATAAAGCTGAATAGGGCCTCGTATTACTAATAAAGATCAAAGACCCGTACCCACAAAGTTCGGTACAGACCTGAGCTTTGCAGTTTGGGTTGGCTCATCACTAGTCACTTGTACTGATCTAATTGTTATAATTGGCATTTCTGGGAGATTACAGGAGTCCCGATTATGTAGTGTCACCAGATAACATTTTCAATATTTTGATAATAATAATACTTCCTTTATTTATATAGCGCACATAGATTACACAGAGCTGCCCAATCAGTCCCTGTCCCCATGTGGCTCACAATCTAATCAACCTACCAGTATGTTTTGGAGTGTGGGGGGAAACATGGAGAGAACATACAAACTCTTTGCAGATGTTGACCCTGGGACATTTTGATATATATTTATGTATGAATATGTATGAATAAAGTTTACAATATAAATGTCTGACCACACATCTCTTTTTTCTAGTCGGGATATATTTGTAGTTGATCTTTGGTAAGCTGACACTTACTCAAAGATTCAGGTACCGTGACTGTGGTAATCTTCTTATATTTGTTATTCTTGGCCTCCTTCCTTCTAAAATCTACTTTAAAAACGATTCTTATGTGCTTGAAGGGCTCTGGGGGTGCTTAACCAGAGCCCTCACATACTGGAGCTTCACTGGCCATTACATTGTGCCAGTGCACTTCCCCCTCCTATTATGTGCTGAAACTTCTTCGGAAGCAGTGAGATAACATCAGGCAGAAAACACAGGAACACAGCGTAAAAGCATGTAAGCTGCTGCTGCGGTAATGCCCCCTTCCCCAGAGCTCTTCTGGCTCAATAGTATAATTTAAAAAAGGAAATCTACCATCAGGATGAAGGATCGTAAACCAAGCACACCGACATACTGATGTGTGCCCCCAATGGCAGGATCTGCTCTTCTTTAAGCTTCTTATGCCCTGGTTTTTGAGGGAAAAAAAGGCTTTAAAAACTATGCAAATGAGCCTGAGGGGTTTCAGGTTCCATAGATGTTCCATTTGCATAATTTTAAAAGCCTTAAAAAAAAAACTAGGACATTTAAAGCTAAAAGAAAAGCATATCCTTGCAGAGGGGGCACACACCAGCATGTAACCGCACTTGGTTTACAATCCTTCATCCTGGTGGTAGATGTCCTTTAAGGGCTACTATCTTTTCAACAACTGTTCCATAAATCAAAAGTTGATGCTTTAACATGACATTTTGCCTGTATTGGCCACAGCAGAGGATTATTTATACCATAGCAGACATCCACCGCCCTGGTGATAACGGATTGGGCTCCAGGTCCTGGGTACATCTAGTAGAGTCATCATGTTACTTATACTCCTGGTCCTGGTTCTAGTTGCACCACTATTACAGATGTATTGATTCTTGATAATTATTATGTATCAATCGCTATTTCTGTATATTCTCATTTATACCGGAGCTAATAGGAAGCCTATTACCCGATCAGTATGTTCCTGGGGTGTAGGAGGAGACCAGAGCACCTTTTCGGCATAACATACTTCTTTTCATACAAAGTAATAGCTGATGTTCTTTGAAAATTCAAGAGCTGAATCTGACATTACTTGAGCTTTGAACAGAGAGAAAAGGCAGAAACTAAGAAAGTACAATGATAAAGGAAATCAGTCCTTTTTTCCGATTTCTTCTGAATCTTAAAAAAAGGAACGTTCAATTTATGCTTTTTCTTTGCATTTTGCCATTTTCAGGCTGAAGTGCTATACGAAGCGTGGCAGCATCAGTCTGATGAACACTTGACAGGTCACAAAGATCCAATGTTTTGTGCTTCTCCGGAATTAAATAAGATTACAATTATATTACAGATTTTCATGGCTTTTACAAGGTGTAGTACTCCAGACTGTTTGCCATGTAGAGGGCGGCACAGTGGCTAAGAGGTTAGCATTACAGCCTTGCAGCGCTGGGGACCTGGGTTTAAGTCGAGGGTCAACATCTGCAAAGAGTTTGTATGTTCTCTCCGTGTTTGCATGGGTTTCCTCCAGGTCCTCCGGTTTCCTCCCACACTCCATAACATACTGGTAGGTTGATTAGATTGTGAGCCCCATTGGGGACAGGGACTGATTCGGTAAGCTCTGTGCAGCGCTACGTAATCTGTGTGCGCTATATAAATAAAGAATTATTATTATTATACTTAGTAAATATTTCATACATCTGGTTCCAAGTCTTTCGTTTTGTCTATACACATAGGGGCACATTTACTAAGGGTTCCGAATCGCGTTTTTCCCCCGGGTTTCCCAAATTTTTCCGATTTGCGCCGAATTGCCCCGGGATTTTGGCGCAAGCGATCTGATTGTGGCGCATCGTCGACGGCTTTCACGTGACAGAAATCGGGGGGCGTGGCCGTCGGAAAACCCGACGGATTCGGAAAAAACGCAGAATTTTTAAAAAAATTTGTGTCGCAAATATGGCACTCACATACACCAAGACAGAGGAGGTAAATTCCAGCGGACTTCAGCGCAGCAGCAACAGTCGGAGAACGCGCCGCTGGATCGCGACTGGAACGGGTAAGTAAATCTGCCCCATAATATATACATAATGATGTTACGCCAAAAATAACTCTTGAATCCATAATATCAATTTTATTAATAAAATAAAAATATACTATAGCAACTAGGAATTAAAAACACCCATTTAAAAACACATATAGTGATGGACACACCAGCGGTACAGGATTTGTGAAATGGTGAGAAGATTGCTGCACAGTTCTCACAGCTAAATACACCATGCAGTGAGAGGGACTGCATTCTGGTAAGGACAGGAAATGGGCAAGGACAGGACTTCCTGTCTGCTGAGGTCGAGATTTGGAGAGACACATAGCTGTCAATCAAAAAAGGAGGTGTGGTTCCCTGGTAGCCAGGAGCAAACATGACTCTTCTCTTCAGATGTGGACTCATTTGCAAGTGAGAAGAATGCATGGATACAGTGCCTCAGTGGCAAATAATTTCTGTGTTATGGGGGGGGGGGGGTGTATTTTTAACCCATTATAAGTAGGTATTACTGGTGTGAGGGGTAAAACTCTGGTGACAGGTCTTCTTTAACCACTTAATGTTGAGGTCCTTTTTCATTTTTGTGTTTCTATTTTTCTCTCCCCACCTTCAAAATTCTATAACTTTTTCATGTTTCCATGTAAAAAACTGTGTGAGGGCTTGTTTTCTGCGTAACTAATTGCATTTCATAGTGACGGTATTTAATATTCCATGCCGTATACTGAGAAGCGGTAAAAAAAATTCCAAATCCAGTGAAAATGGTGAACGAATTTGGAGCATTTTCTTCTGGGGTTTTACGGATTTCCCTGTGCTCCCCAAATGATACATCTCCTTTATTCTTTGAGTTGGTGCGATCACGGGGATAACTAATTTGGATCATTTTTATAATGTTTTCATACATTTACAAATATTACGGTATTCAGAGCTGTGGGTGGTGTCATTTTTTTGCGTCTTTTGATGACATTTTCATGTGTCGTGCATACGTCCCCCATAGAAGCAATAGCTGCACGGAGCGATACGGTGCCGCACGTGTGCCGCTCCGTACGTGGGGAAAAGATAGGACATGTCCTATCTTTCCCCGTGTTACGGGGCCGCGTGCCATGCATCGCTGTGGAGAGGAGAGGGGGTCACCCGTCCTTATCTATCACGGCGAATGTATGCCGGTGAGCATACGTTTGTGTGCATGTAGCCTAAGTCAGGTAAAGTGACCACATGCTCGGCGGCACTAGCACGCTGGTGCTTCATGCCTCCATTTTGGGGAGGCTCGTTACTCTCGGTGACGTCATTGAGGACGACAATCCTCACCAAAATGGTGGCAGGTTAGTGGTCACTACAATATAAGTGCTCCTGGGGACTTGGCCAGCGACCTTTAAAGATTTAACATCCCCGTGATAAGTCCCAGCAGTGATCAAGGGTTGATCCGAATCCGGCCCCGGACTCCTAATGTAGCTCAACAGTATTTCCAGTATAAACCCTACTGAATAAATGAAGGTGATTGGACTGAGTAGATAATGATATAGATGATTATTCTTCTCTGTTTGTAAAATCTGTCAAGAACTCTTGAAGAACAGGTCAATACTCCTTGGACACTTGCATATTTCTATTCACTCCGCAGCCGTTCATATTATTCAAGAACTAATTTTCACACAATCTCCTTGTATTAGATGATAATTGGATCAGAGAAACTACGAGAACTTGTGAATGTTTGAGGAGTAATTGGCTGCTTCATAATGAGCGAGGGCTACTGTTTCCACTGCTTCTCCGAGAGAGCGGCTTGTCCTCCGACCTCCGGAGCGAAGAAGGCACATAAATAGCAGATTATGAAACATTTCTCCGAGACATTTAAAGTGATGTTGATATAACAGAGGAACTCCAAGTGTTTCTATATATCATGATCCCAATCATTAGCCGCTCTCGACTAGTTGATCTGTCCTTGGCTACTGATGAGTGAGTGTTTATCTTGCATTTTCTACTTCACTGCCCATTTCAATTAGGCTGGAACCAAAGTAATTATGTGCATTTTATTTTCCCATCTTACGTAAGATTATGGCCACAGTAAACTGGAAGGTTTTTGCTGCACTGTGCTTTCTGCACGGCTCGCACTATCGTCTTTAAGGTGATATCATGAAATAACAAGACTGCGGGAAAAGTGTAATTGCTGCTATTCAGATCCCGGGGAAAACCATATTCTACTATGAGACTGGTGTCTTCAAATTCTTAGAGGGAGGAGTAGAAACTGTTACATTGCAACCCAAAATTGTTTAACCTCTTCACACTCTGCACCGTACACAGTGCAGGGGCTGTATGAAGAGGGCTCAGGGGCTGCATATTGCGAGCATCGATTGCGGGTATTGACAGCCGCCGATGGCATTTAAAAGTCAGAGTAGCTGTACATTACTGGGAATGTTCCGAGTTGCCATTGCAACACTCTGTGGGGCACATTTACTTACCCCGTCCCCAGAGTTTACTGAAAGTGCATTGTCCGACAATAATGCACTGTACCGCGATTCACTAAGATTGTGCGCCCGATATTCTGCATATGTCGCTTCCCCGCTCAGGTCCGAATTCACCTTCTTTTTAGTGGTGCATCCAAGTGCTAGGGCTTACAACACAATTTGAATGTTAAATCCCACGCTCAGTCCGAACCAGTTGGATCGTCCGACAGCACGCCCTCCAATTTGTGTCGGAAGCCAGCGCAGCAGCGCCACAATTGGATCGCGTGAGCCAAAATCCCAGCACAGACACTTATTAAATACCTGTGCAAGCCCTGTAATCCCCGAAAAAGGCACACAGTCTGACGAAAGTAAATGAGCCCCTGTATGTCATCGCAATAATCTAGATAAATCCAGTCTTCTTTGATAAGTTATATGACCAGCTTTCCATTGGGCTTAGTCAGGTCAGTTCTGTTCCATTGGACGTGTGACTTAAAAAAGGACTTTTACTCTGGCACAACCTGAGTGATTAAATTTAAAATATAGACATTTAAATTGTATTTTTATTATAAAAAATAAAATAATAAAATTTGAGGTAGAATAAGACAACGGGTTTCACATCTACAAATTGACACTTCGTCAGGTGAAGTCTCTTACCCATGACTTGCTGGATTATCAGATATGTTTTTCCCCCCTCATCTCTGAAATAAAAGGGAGTCCATGGACTTTTCTTGTATTTTGCAGTCAGGCTTCAAGACATAGGGGCACATTTACTAAGGGTCCGAAGTTTTACCCTTTTGCGCCGAATTGCCCTGGGTTTTTAGCGCACGCGATCAGATTGTGTCACATCGGAATCCCGACGGATTCTGAAAAGTCGCACTATTTAAAAAAAAAAAGTGTCGCTTGACACACACTTACATGCACCAGGAATAGAATGGTGAACTCCGGCGGACCTCGGCGCAGCAGCGACACCTGGTGGACATCGGGCGCACGACCTTAGTGAATCGCCGGAAGATCTGAATCCTCGTCGGAGAACGCGCCGCTGGATCGCGACAGGTAAGTAAATGAGCCCCATAGGCTACTAACTCAGAACCACCTAGAACTAAACCTACAACCGGACATCTAACAAAAAAGCAAAATTCCTTTAAATTATGACTAGTGTTGTAACATAATTTGCATAAATTCATAATTAAAAAAATTAGATAAATCTTATCATTGCAAATTGTTTTTTTCCCCTCTTCTCATGTTCTATCCATTGCTTCCTAATCCGCTTTTCACCGTCTGCTGAATTCCGTGTACCTAGCAGGACGGACAGAAGCTCAATGTTATCATGTTACATAGAAGCTCTATGGAGAGGGAACATTGAGGAATTACTCAGAGACAGCTTCAAATTGCAGATATAGGAGAAGATCGATCCAAAGATATCATAAATGTTCCACATAGACTGTAAAGGTAAGAGCTCCTAGATAATTATTGATCCTTGGGTACAAACAATTGACTATGGATTTATTTACTTTAAAACGACCAGGTTGAGTGACGGAAGGCATCCTCACGCTGTCCTGGGTATTCCAGGATGCTCCGCCCTCAGTGCTATATTCCCACTTCCTGGGAGGAGCGGGGAGGTGAGCCCATCCTGTGATTATCATTGGAGATCCCGCCCTGCGATTCTTCCTGATCAAGGGAACTCTAGAGGGGAGCTACAATAATAATCAGAATTTTCCCTCCTTCTTTGAATGATGTTCATGTCCTCAAGAGGCCAATATGATTGAGAACTGTGGCAAAGCAGGGAACAAATCAGTGCAGAATAAATTGCAGTATCGGCACTTTGTGATAAATATGTGGGTTTTTGGCTGTACTTTGGGCTCTCTACCTCTAAAAGGTTGACCATCACAGCATTATATGAAACATTTTTATTGATATATTGAAGCCACCAATTTTGTTTCAAAATGATCATATTGGTTTGTGTTGACATCTCCTATGTAGACAGATGTGTCTCAAGATAAAACTAAGATAAACTATATTAAAGGGGTTGGCCACTCTTTTACTTATGTTGCTCTTGTATCTTTATTGACTTATAGATAATCCCTGAATGTGGATCAAGTAATTCAGTAGTTCTGCTAATTACTTTTGCGCTGTGTGCAGAACCTACATGCTTCTTTTTTTACATTCCTGAGCTCTGGGATGGAGCTGCATCTGCAGAGTTATGACTCCTCCTGTTTCCTTCACTCATTATGTTAGAATTCAGTGTTAGAGAGGTAGGGTGACCTTACATGGAGGTCCTGGAGATGAGATAGAAAAAGCAGTTGTATGTGTATGCAGAGGGCAGAATGCTAAGGACAGGGAAATTAGTCAAAGAAACAGTCTAATACATATATAGACTAGAGGATATTTATTGACCAACCCCTTTAAAGGGAACCTGTCACCAGGGACCTCATTTTTCACTAAAGACAGATGGTAAAAGCCCATGACATCTGCAGTGCAAAATGCCTCTCTGCCTTTTCTAAGCATTTGCATTACAATATAATTGTGTGTTATAACTTACTCTTGCATCCTGACAAAAATCCTGGGGTAGTCACAGGGGTGTGGATGCATTTTAAAAAACAACATGTGACTTGACTGTGTTA
This sequence comes from Engystomops pustulosus, assembly GCA_019512145.1. Lineage (NCBI taxonomy): Eukaryota > Metazoa > Chordata > Amphibia > Anura > Leptodactylidae > Engystomops > Engystomops pustulosus. The sequence continues at coordinate 209,107,130 of CM033643.1, forward strand.
CTCACTCCTCAGATCTTAGCACCCACCTTTGTGCTCCTGTATAGCTCCTCCACCTGCTCCTTCACAGAGGTCACAGCCTGGTCAGCCTGACATCAGTGGAGGAGGGACAAGCTGTACAGGAGAACAAAGATGGAGGCACCCGGCATCTCAGCAAAGTCACATGTTGTTTTTTTTAAATGCATCCAAACCAAAGTCCAGCCCCTGTGACTACCCCAGGATTTTGTCAGGATGTAAGAGTAAGTTATAACACACAATTCTATTGTAATGCAAATGCTTAGAAAGGCAGAGAGGCATGTTTGCACTGCAGCTGTCATGGGCTTTTACAATCTGTCTTTAGTGAAAAATGAGGTCCCTGGTGACAGGTTCCCTTTAAAGGGGTTGGTCAATTAACATCCTCTAGTCTATATATGTATTAGACTGTTTCTTTGACTAATTTACCTGTTCTTAGCATTCTGCCCTCTGCATACACATACAACTGCTTTTTCTATCTCATCTCCAGGACCTCCATGTAAGGTCACACTACCTCTCTAACACTGAATTCTAACATAATGAGTGAAAATGAGATCACTGGTGACAGGTTCCCTTTAAGTCTGATCTAGTAGTCATCTTCTCTTCTATCTGTATGGTACCAATAGAGACTTCAGAATCAGAGGACGTAGTTTGGTTGTAGTCTGTTTCCATGAAGATGCTAAGGTTTGCACAGCAGCCGTACTCCCATACTATAGAAAATTTGTATTAAATTCAATTTCCTCATTATAGATGAATTGAGAGAATAAATGGACCTTTGAGAAGGTGGACCCAACATTAATGTGTAGGGTGAGTTGGCTGTAACTGATGACATCACTGTGACGGTAAGTAAGAGTTCTCCTTACGGAGACTTTGACAATTAAGGCTGCCTTGCAGGCGTGTGCAGACTTGTAGCCATTGATGCTCCACTAAGGGATTCTGGGAAAACGTGCAAATAAGTTTTTGAGAATGGGATAAGGAAAACCACGCCTCTTAGCTACCTTGTAAGGCAGCTCCCTTGACATCAAGTATGACCTTCAGGAAGCCTAATGACATGATGTGAGATTAAAGCCAAACCAGTATATCTATTCCAGAAAGAACAGACAGCTGATCTATTGAAGCCCATCAGTGTAGAAGTCATACATAGAAATACAGTCATTTTCCATCTTTCGCGCTTGTTCTGTTTCCCCTCCTAAATTGCTCTCGAATCCTAATTATTTTCTGAATGTGCAATTCTGCTACATTCCTGAGAGTCATTTATTTTAATGTCTCACATTTAGGTACAGTAGGTCCTTGTGCTGAATCACCATGACTACTGGAAAACTCCTCGCGGTGGCCTTTACGTCATGTAACTCACTGTTCTAAGCTGAAGGCTATACAGAAAAGATGTTTTTGTGTATTTTAGAATTTCGTCTTTAATGTACAACATACCTGGACCCTTTTATCTGTGAGACTTCATCATGGGGTGAAATGACATTTTTGTAAGTCCTTCTCATGTATGTCCTGGTTTTTTTGATCTTCACTTCTAGGATTCTAGGATCAGTGTTTTAAAATGTTGTGAATGGAAAACTATTTTGAAAAAAAATATCTAGTTTTAAATAATACATTTTAGAATTACGGAATGATGATCCAGTGCTCTAGTAATGTAAGACTAGAGATGAACGGTCCCAAATTTTAAGTTGGGGTCTAGGTGCTTCTCGCGTGACCTGGACATATTGCCAGATTGGTGGCAATGCAGGGGACACCCTTGATCAATCACAGTTATGGCTAGTAGGTAAGCTCGTCAATTTGCTGCCAATATGGCAATATGTTCGGGTTGCACGGGACGCACACGACCCCGGACCTGAATTTAAAAGGCAATCCCGCTCATCTCTAATGGGGACTTGATGCTAATGATACTTAAAGGGGTTGGCCACTTTACCTCATGTTCATTCCTTTACCTCAGGAATGTACATTCACACGATGTATGCGCGCTTTACCGTAGTACGGTGGGCATACATCGGCACCGGGGAGAGGAGGAGGGGGAGCTGCTCACCTCTGCCACTCTCTAAAGTAATGTATGGTGCACAGCGCCGCATTCCGGAGAGAGATAGGAGTATCTTTCTCCCAGGTACGGAACAGTACGGTGCCGCACGTGTGCCACACCGTACCGCTCCAGTAAGGCACCATGCGTCCATTGCCGTGTATGAGGGACGTATATATACTTCCCCCCATACATTCTTATGAATGTAGTCTTAACCTCACTTGAATTCTACAGAATTAAAGCAGCAGTAGTTTTGGGAGGGGTAATAGTGCATAAAATCAAGACACATTAATGGCGATCGTGCCACAATCCAGTGGAGGCTTTGCTTATCTTGGACGCTTGACCAAGCAGATAAATAATAAGGGGCAATAAATTACACTGTGCCCCGGTACAACTGAGCCACACCCTCCACTGGGATATGGCACGATCGCCCTTGCAAGTCTCGCTTCCACACTCCAGAGCCTCTGAGGAATCAAACGGTTTGAGGAAATGCATCAGGAAAGCATGTGTGGGTATAGGGGATATTACGGCATATCTTTACGATTTCGATATATGTTCCCGTTAACCAGGTGAAGATGGATAGGTGAAACTAATTGTTTTAAGTCTTTTTTTGCTAGGTGCATAGGGGCAGATTGGCATATTTCCTATTTGCACCTTTTGGTATTATATTCCCATTGATTTTTGTGTGATTATAATGGGGCACATTTACTTACCCATCCGGGGGAGTTTACAGAAAGTGCATTGTCCTAAGATAATGCACTGTGCCACAATTCACTAAGATCGTGTGCCCTTATCCTGCATGTGTCGCTTCCCCGCTCAGGTCCGCCGGAGTTCACCTTCTTCTTCCTGGTGCATGTAAGTGCTTGATCTTGCGACACAATTTGAAAGTTAAATCCCGCGCTCAGTCCGAATCAGTCAGATCGTCGGACGGCCCGACCCCGATTTCTGTCGCATGAAAGCAGCGCAACTGCGCCAAAATCCGATCGCATGTGACACGTTTCCAGTGCAGACACCTGTTACATACCTGTCAAATACTTGTTAAAACGGCGTACAGTCCGGCGAAAGTGAGTAGTGCGACCCTTAGTAAATAAGCCCCAATGTGTCTAATTATTAATTAAGGCGCACTCCTGAAATTATAGCTGCTTTAATTATTCACCATTGTGCAGATCACTGTGGGGAATAACCGTTTTTATATGTTGATAAATTAAGACTTTTGCGACGCAGCGAAACCTAACGTGTTTATGATTTTTATTGATTTATTTTTAATATCAATTCTAGGGAGAGGGGGTGGTTTTAATTTTTTTCGTTTATTTAAATTTTTAATTATTTTTTTAATTTTTTTAAATAAAATTTTTAATACTTTTTTTGACCACAGTGAATTAGCTATGGATCTATAACAGTATGCCTGCTGCTCACTATTTAATATCCTAATTAATGACAGGTCCTAGAGTCTTATAAAGACTCCAGGCTGCCATGGGAATGGATTGTTGTTCCCCGATCACGGGGCGGGAGCTATTGGGGTGTACAAGGGACAGTCGAGTACCCCATTTCCTATGTGTAGCCTTAATTTAGCTGCGGCAGTTAAATGGGTCAGTCACACCAATCGCGGGTGTCAGGGGTGGGTGTGGATGAATTATGCAACAAACACCCACCATGTATAAAGGGGGCTCAGCCTGTAAGCTCTCACTGTGATTTACGTCATAACGCGGTACGAGGTTTTATTACACCAACTAATACTAGGTGAAAAGCACCACCTTGTACCACACCAGATTTATCAGTCAGCATCAGACAATGGCCCACATATATTAAAAATAGTGCAGTCTGTACTGTGTGCAGTTTGCCTTTGAATTGTGGCGCACAGTCTTCATGATTCGAGCGCCCCCTGCACTGCTTGGTAAGTGTGCACCAACATTTTTTGGGTGCATCGTCAACATTTTTAACGGTGAAATGATTGTGGACAGTAATGATTGTGGTAAATGGACCGACCCTGCATAGGAACGTCTCTTTAGGTGCAGAATTTACGATGTGTTTGCACAAACACATCATAAATACACGTGCGAGCAGTTTGCACGTAATTTTCAGTGCAAAGTCAGACAGAAAACTGGTACAAACACTTTAATAAATGAGATAAATCTTATGAAGCATAAGACTGCCTAGTCTTACTTTAAAGGGGTTTTCCATAGGATAGGGCCTAATTTGCTGATCAGTGGGGTCTACAGATCACGAGTCCGTGGGGGTCCGATGGGGTCCCAGGTCACTCGGCTCTGACTCAGCAATATCTGTCAGCTCCATAGAGATGAATGGAGCATAAGGGACAAGCACGGCCAACTGCTCCACCCTGGGAGCGACAAGGGGAACGACAGCAATGCATCGGACGGTTCGGACCCCCTATTCTCTTCATCTGCAAGTTAGGCCTTATCCTGTTGATAGGGCTTAACTTGTTTGGAAGGGAAACCCCTTTAAGACACTAATCCCCGATGCGCTTACTCATTTGGCAGCTCCAGCAGAATTATAGCTGGTTTCACTAGTGGCTGGTGGGTGTACAATCCCCCCTCCCCCTATAACATCCATCTGTCTGCTATGCAGCTATTCAGACCCCTATCTGATTTTAATTATCTTACCTTTAGATAGGTCATTAATATTTAGACATATATATTATTCATTGTATTTAAGTGAAAAGTTGACTATAAGAGTTCACAAAACGTAACATTGAAGACTTTCTGCTTTTCAGTGAAGTTTTGGACACACAATGGTGTCATTTTTAGCAATAGACATCCAAATTTGTAACGTTATTTTTGGAATAATGAGATGTCTAATGAGATAAATGGAAACACCCAGCGAGTATTATAAGATTTCCCTCTGGGTCATTTTGTTCTGAAGTCTGGAGCAAAATATATTGAAGTAATGATAAGTTCTCGTGATCATGAGTCATGGTTGTGATAAAGAACTTTGTAAATGGAAAGGAAAGTGGATGGGACGAGGCCTCCAAGATAACAGCATCGAAAATGGACGTGAATAATACATGTAGCTGGACATGCTGAGATATCATTCCAGCGGAAGAGACATATTTGTTAAATGTTTTGTACCTAAACCGAGAATCCAGCAAATAACATCTTGTGTCTTCAGCTATTTTTGTATATAAACTGGTATAAACCTAAGATATTGCACCACATAAATAGGTCAATAATCTGACGTTATAATACGGGAATTTGGGTGGCCACCCACAGACTGAGGTTCCATGTGTCTAAAGGTTTGTAGGAGTGTAAAGCTTCCTGATTGGCTGCTCTTCAGCCTAACAAGAAACATGTCCGGGTTAGGCAGAACAGAGGACACTGAATCTAAAGTTTGGTTCCGCTCATTTCTAGTCATAGATTGTTTTATGTAAATAATGGGGCACATTTACTTACCCGACCCGTTGCGATCCCCGCCGTGCGTTGTCCGATGAGGATTCCGATCTGCTGCAATTCTCTAACATCGTGCGTCCGATATCCTGCATGTGTCGCTTCCCCGCTCAGGTCCGCCGGAGTTCACCTTCTTCTTCCCGGTGCATGTAAGTGCTGATCTTGCGACACAATTTGCTTTTTAAATTTCGTGGTTTGTCCGAATCAGTTGGGTTGTCCGACGTCCATGTCCCCCGATTTGTGTCACATGCTAGTCGGCGCCGATGCGACACAAATCGGGGCCCGGGCAATTCGGGGCACAATGCAATAGAATCGCGGAACCCAACAAATATGCGGCATTCGGACCCTTAGTAAATGTGCCCCAATATGTCTGAACCAGGGACTTCACTTTACACTTCTCATCGTAAAGTTTCCTGATTGGCATCAAGAAACATATCCGGGTCAGGCAGAGCTAGCGAACGGAGGACACTGAACCTAAGGTTTGGGTCTGCTCATGGATCATGGATCGTTTTATGGAAAGGGTTGTCTGACTGATGAAGTAAATGACATGTCTGAACCAGGGGCTTCACTTTGCCCTTCTAGAAACTATTACTTTTAGAACTATTAATGATAAAAATAATGCTTTAATTAAATGGAGCCATCACATTCAGCAGTGCTGTACAGATCATGGAGGACATATACAAATAAAACAAGACATTACAGAGTAATAACATAATCAGTTAAAATCAATGGGAATGAAGGTCCTTCTCAATGATTGGGAAGTAAGAGTTCTCCTTACGGAGACTGCCAATTAAGGCCACCGTGTAGACTTGTAGAGTCTTATAGCCGTGGATGCTCCACTAGGGGGATTCTGGGAAAATATGCAAATATTGCATAAGATGGAATAAGGAAAACCACACCTCCATTGACATCAAGCATGACCAACAAGAGGCCTTATGGCATGATACGAGATTAAAATCAAACCAGTATATGTATTCCGGAAGGAACATATTCCCAACTGTAGACGGCACTGTTTCAACCTGGTTGGGTCTTCTCAGTAAAGCGTGGGGAACTGGTCCTGCTCAAGAGCTTACCATCTATGTATATTGGTAAATTGCCTAATATCCTGCCCCCCTCCACACCCGCACATTACAAGGAAAGTGACTTAAAATGGCCAACCCCTTTGAGTGGTAGTGACTGAGGATTGAGGAGGTCTACGTTTATTTAGAGGCTTTGGTCTGGGTATACACCCTTCAGTCCTCCAGAGGCATAGAAACCCTACTTCTTGCCCGCCCATTTGGATTTTTTTTTCTTACTAAGTTAACCAAAAGGAATAATCATCTTTTTATTTAGTTTTTTTTTTTATTATACCTTTTTTTTGCTTTTTAATAAAATAATACAAGAACAAATTATCATCCTAATACTTTGATACACCAGAAATTTTGGGATGAGAGATACTGAATATGTTCAATATTTTTTTCTTTTATAAGAAACATTTTACTATTTTTTTTAGGTACTTGAATTCTAGGTGGACTGAACGGACGTAAAATATACTGCAATACAACTGGTTTGCATTATATTGTCGATTCAGTGAATGCGCATTAGAACCTGTCTCCAGCAGAGTCTATAACAAATAGTTCTATGACACCTACGGGAGCTTTGGATTGGCAAGACACCACAGACAAGTGCCGTATATAGCAAGGGCTCAGCTTTTTAGTCATCTCCATAAATTGTTAACGTTGCTGTGTCGTACTATTGTGGCTCCTGATATTAAAGGAGACCTGTCATCTAGTTTTGGGACCCTAAACTGACTACAGGTCCATATGGAACTGTGTTCAGGGTCCCAAAACTGCTTTTATAAGCTCTTGGTGTGGGGGCAATCTGAAAAAATAAACATATGTACTTACCTAGCCGCGAGTCCGTTGAGGCACATCAGACTCACATCTGAAGTTCTCGCTGATGCGCACCTCCTCGCGTTATGTGGGATGAAACCGGGGGACTACCCACAGCGTATGTGCAGTGAAGCCGGGGTGTATTACTCCGGCTTTATTGCTTCACAGCGCAGGTGCTGAATGCTCTGGAGCAGGTAAGTATTAATGTTTTATTTTTACTACCCCGCCTTGGAACTCATACAGGGCGATTCAGGACACTCAACCACAGGACCTGTGGGTGGTTTAGTGTCCCGAATCGCCTAGACAGGTTATTATAGTCTCAGACTGCACAGAGGACACGCAAAGCGGGAGCCTTGATCTGTAATAAACTTATGTTAAATCAAACTTTGTTTTATTTTGTTCCAGTTTTCCAAGTAATGATTTATAGAACGTTGAAACATGTGGAATCTAGAACAGAACTGTCCTTTTATACATAATTTCATTTGCTCATATTTCACATTCATTTTATTGTTACCTCTTCATAATGAATCTCGGAGCACAATTTAAGCAACTTTACATAATTTGCCATCTTTTTATAATATTTCAAAGAGCTGTCTTATCAAAAACAATCGCTCTCATATTATGGAGTCCTAGGGATCAGCTTATTGGGGGAGCAAACTCCCTGAAACCATGCCAGACTTTCACTGTGGTGCATTTGCTGATAGAAAATTGGGGCAAGCCAGTGAATAAATCTACGCTGTCAGGGCTATCCTCATATAGCTCAGGGCCCATGGCAGTCTTAGCCGTCTCTAGCCGCTTCTGGTTGGTGAATCCAATCAGGTACTCCATTGCTGAATTATTGTTACCAGAATTATAATGATGAGATCATTTAGAGATCCTTGGACATGTGAAGGGTGACTCCCTTTCGTAAAACTTTTTTGGACACTTTTTTGACATTTCTACTGCAGTAGAACTATGTGCCAACTTTTCTATTCGATAGTAAATTCTGGTGCGCACGATGACAATGTAGACAGTGGAAATTTAGAGACTAGTTGTAAATCTGCCCAAGTGTCTATAGTTGTTCTCTCTTTGGATGCTCAATCTGTAAATGTTCATAGACCTCCCCGGGTAAATCTGACTATGTGTCGGTGCTGGTTCTCGTTGAGCGTCTGAGACAACAAGATGCGGGAGGGGAGCAAACGTGGGCAGCCATGTGTTTGGCTCAAACTATCATACCAGAAACAGCATGACCACTCAGAAGAAAGATATTATATGACATGCATATTGATGGGAAAGACCCATAAAATGACTAAATCCCTATCTGCTCTATATCTTATACACATCTGCAGCTGACTTTTCTTTTGAAACAAGAATTTATTCCCAAGTGGTTGCATTAAAAAGATGCTCATCAGATCTCTATATCTGAAACCGGCTATAACCGTCACAGATGTGTCCTTCTTTATCTTTTCTATGGACTTGACATGTGCGAAATTGGTGTCACCAGATGCTGAGCTTTTCAAAACAAAGTGATTCCCCCTCCCTGGGCAGTAATCAAATTTTATTGTGTATTTTCTGTGAGAGGTTGTCATTGCACTTACAATTCTTAGATGTAGATGTAAAGAGGAACTGCTTGGATGAACTGGAAGGACAAAGGAGGCCAATAATACCTTAAGCTTAACCTTTGCCTGGTGCCCAGCCTACTCTAAGCGGTAGGTGACAACTGGTCGACATTCCCTTCCTGTGCCAAAGTGCAAACACAGAGACAATGGGGCACATTTACTTACCCGGTCCTGTCGCAATCACCAATCCAGACTGTCCCATGAGGATGAAGTTCGGCACGATTCACCAAGATCGTGCTCCCGATATCCTGCATGTGTCGCTTCACCGCTGAGGTCCGTCGGAGTTCATCTTCTTCTTCCTACTGTATGTGAGTGCATGTCTTGCGACACAATTTGAATTTTAAATCCTGCGGTTAGTCCGAATCAGTCGTGTTGTCCAACGGCCAATCCCCCGATTCGTGTCGCATGAAAATCATCGCGATTTCTGCAAAATCCAATTGTATGCGCCAAAATCCCCTGTTAAACGCGGCGCAAATCAGAAATAGTCGGGAAACTCGGCGGACCCTTAGTAAATGTGCCCCAAAGACTGGACAGTACAAACATAGATGAGTAATTGACAAATATGGGAAGGTACCAAGGGGAAAATGCTGTACTGAATCAATAAGCAAAATGGATGGATGGTCAGAAAAAAGTCAAATCGTCAAGGGATCCAAAATACAGAAGTCAAGATGAACGCTAGCTAGCTCCAAATAAGACTTATAGCAAGCACATGTGAAATGGCAGGCAAACTATTTATGAGATGTTCCAGATCCAGAATGTGACTACATCGGTTCCTTGACATCCAGACAATGAAGACCAGAAAGGAAGAAATGAAAGTAGAGGAAAATTCTGTCCATCTCAGCTAACTTAGGCCCGTTCCCCACTTGCGAGTAGGATGCGATTACCTTGCATCACACTCGCAACGTGGGCTGCCGGGATCTCCCAGCCCGAACGCTGCCCACCATTCTTCACAGACTACAATGCTTCATCTCATCAATCAGCATATCAATAGGGAACAGCTGATGTAGACTGGGGAGCCTCAACCTGAGTGTCCTGCCCTTTCTGCAGACCTGAATCCCATTGAAACCTTTGGGATTAGCTAAGTCACCTCCTAGAAGCTCATAACCCTCTACCTGAGAACCTCAATAACTGGAGGGAAAGCCTTTGAGAGAAATCATGCCTTTCCTCAATGGACAATTAGTTGACTTGTAAAGAGTCTTGTATCTGGGAACCTCAATGACCGGAGGGAAGCCCTTCAAGAGAAACCATGCCATGCTTTGTAAAGAACATGAGACTTCATTGTCAAGCTGTAGCCCAAGGCCACACAAATAATTTTTGAGACATTGCCATTTTTGTGGCGGTATACTTAGGGCATCTTAGCTTTTTTGGTTCAATTAATTGTTTGAGATGAGATGAGGAAATCATCATTGCATGATTATACTTTTCATGATATATCACTGCAGCATGAACATATTGAGCGTCATTTACTAAGGATCCGCGGATCGCACTATCGTCGGCATATTCGGCGATTTCCGATGTGAGCCGCATTTAGAAGGGTTTTTGGCGCATGCGACCGTATTTTGGCGCATCGGCGCCGGCTTTCATGCAACACAAATCGGGAACGGGCCATCGGACGATCGGACTGATTCGGACTAAGTGTGGGATTTAACATTTTAAATTGTGTCACAAGACAATGCGCTCACATACACCGGGAGGAAGAAGGTGAACTCCGGCGGACCTGAGCGGGGAAGCGACACATGAAGGATATCGGGCGCAAGATGTAAGTGAATCGTGGCAGACTTCATCCTCGTCGGACAATGCACCTTGGGGATCTCGCAGGGACCGGGTAAGTAAATGTGCACCTTTGACTATTGTATATAGGAAAGGAACCGTAGTACTGTGTTATGTGACATATGCAGGTTAATAATAGTAGTAGTCAAGTTCAGTGTCCATGTAGGCAGGGTAAGAGCAGTAGTAATGTACTGTGTGCCTATATGCAGAAGTAGCAATTCAGAGGAATGTAGAGTGTAAGACACTTTTCCTTATATACTCCGTATATACTCAAGTATAAGCCTAGTTTTTAAGCACAAAAAAATTGTGCTGAAAACTCAAACTCGGCTTATACTCGAGTAAAAAAAATATCAAACCTCACCTTTCTGGCAATAGGCTTATACTTGGGTCGGCTTATACTCAAGTATATACGTTATTATGTTAGTATCAAACTTGGTGAAAAGTTTTGGTGGCTAAGGGCCCTGTGCAGCCGCTCGCTCAAAACGCCCATATACTCCGTGTTTTAGAACATTTCATTGTAATCTATAGTAAGGACTGATGCCTTAAGTACACGCAAGACCTAGGCGTGAACAAACACAAGTCCAAATAAACAGAACTGAAGGCTAAATCTGAGGACCATCACGCAGTCTGTGTAGTCACATGATAAATTTGCTTTGTAGCCCTGATTCTATAGACACATATGGACCAGGTAGATATGGGATAGTCCAGCTAATATATACCAAGAGTTACACAGTTAAATTTACACAGTCAGTTGTCTTCTCCTTTCTTGGAAGAAACTCTTCTCCTCTGACCAACTAGACCTCAATAGGAAAACAAACACCCTATAGCAGTAATAAATGATGTGTGTCCTCGCGTGCACTTCCCCAGATCGGAATTACGAGGGATAGTAGTCGTGGGTGATAGCGGGTGTACTTATTGTTTGATTTGGGAGTGAAATTAGAATTCTCCAAAGTTAAAGACAGGAGGAGCCCTGACAACGACTCACGGTTAGTCAGTGTAAATGCTGACTAAAAATAGGAACACGTTGCCTGCATGGAATACAAAGTGTTCCATCTCCCGGCTGTAATTCACTTCAAACTCAAAAAGTTAAGGACATGACAAAAGGCAAAATGGAATTAAAATAATATTACTACTAATCTCCGGAGGACAATCTCACCATGGAGACCCTGCACTTGTATTACCTCATGCTGGCTTTGACTTACCTGAAGCCAGTCTCTTCAGTATTGACTGATGCCTGCAAGCTGTGTGACTGCACTAGGGTGAGCCTCTCGTGTCCGGCTCAGGCTGCAGTGTCCAGACCACCCGCCTTAGAACTGTAAGTACCCTCTGTATTGTCTACTCACAGTGTAATGCTATTGTAAGGGGTCACCACATCTCCGGCTGATGGGTAGAAGTCTGGGCAATGAGTAAAGTCTCCTGGCAATGCCTGGAAAAGTTTTCTTTCTGTGTTATGAGAGTGAATGGATAAACTCAAATGTTATAGTAAATGTTATAGTAAAATAGCTACGAGACATAGAGGCAACTTATATTTACTACTTAGCTGCACACTGTAGAATATATGGAGAGATACATAGATTAGAGTATTTATAATTAGAATGATGGTGCTATAAGTTTTATTACTACTTAGCTGCACACTGTAGTATATACGGAGATACATACATTATAGTATTAGAATGATAATAATAGTGTTATAAGCTATAGTATTGCAGTATATGGTAGGAGCGATCTGACCATCTAGGGTTAATGTACCCTAGATGGTCTAAAAAATAGTGAAAAAAAAAAGAAAAAAAAAAGTTTAAAAAATAAAAAAAATTAATAAAATATTAAAAGTTCAAATCACCCCCCTTTCCCTAGAACGGATATAAAACATAACAAACAGTAAAAATCACAGACATATTAGGTATCGCCGCGTCCCAAAATGCCCGATCTATCAAAATATAAAAACGGTTACGGCCGGCGGTGACCTCCGAGGCGGGAAATGGCGCCCAAATGTCCGAAATGCGACTTTTACACCTTTTTACATAACATAAAAAATGAAATAAAAAATGATCAAAATGTCGCACAGACCTCAAAATGGTAGCAATGAAAACGTCGCCTCATTTCGCAAAAAATGACCCTTCACACATTTCCGTGCGCCAAAGTATGAAAAAGTTATTAGCGTCAGAAGATGGCAAAAAATTTTTTTTCTTTTTTGTACACATTCGTTTAATTTTTGAAAATGTATTAAAACACAATAAAACCTATATAAATTTGGTATCACCGCGATCGCACCGAACCAAAGAATAAAGTAGGCATGTTATTTGGAGCGAAGAGTGAAAGTCGTAAAAACTGAGCCCACAAGAACGTGACGCATGTGCGGTTTTTTTTCAATTTTTCCACATTTGGAATTTTTTTTCAGCTTCGCAGTACACGGCATGTTAAAATAAATAACATTACGGGAAAGTAAAATTTGTTACGCACAAAATAAGCCCTCACACAGGTCTGTACACGTAAAAATGAAAAAGTTATGGATTTTTGAAGTTGGAGAGCGAGAAATTAGCCGAAAAACCCTCCGTCCTTAAGGGGTTAATGTATGTTAGTTTTAGATCAGGTTCCACAATAAAGCTATTTTGGAACCTGATGAATGGAGCGGTTCTGTCCCAAAACGCATAGTTCTTCATTTTATCCAGCTAAAAAATAAAATGTTTTTATCCACGAGCAGCGCAAATCCAGCCTGTTTTTTTGTTAAAGAACCTATTTCTGCACTCCGGCACCTGTCATAGCGCAGGATATCAGGTGGCTTGCTGCAGCTCATGATATGACCTACTAAATGAATATATCACTACACGTTGAATGCTTTACTGCTTCATTATATCCATTGATTTACTGCCTGCACTGTGTAATTTTAACATTTAGACCATCACTCTCACAAAGGGAACAGGCAATAGATATGCAGGAGCCTACATAACAAGCATGAACAGTGGTCCACTAAAGATCAAAACTTTGAGAAGGCACAATACACCGAAACAACCCATTCCGAGGATTATATAGAAACTAATATATTAAACACATAAGACAGACATACAGATGTAGAGGGGAGGACAAAAGACAAGGTTTGAGGGAGGGCAAGGCAATTAAATCATATAAGTAGTATGATGGGTATCAGTATCATATAAGAGTATTCAGGTCACTTCAGGGAGAGAGAATCATCATGGAATTGTTAGTTGAAGATATGTAGGAGTGAAAAAATGTTAATATAAGGCAAGGTCATATTTTTCAGTAAAATTGGAGGCAGTTATCCCCCTTGATGCCAACCAGAACATGAAATAGTTGTGTTAGCCCCCTTGTTCTTCACCATTCAAAAGAGGGGGTACATACTCAATTAAAATCCCCTATGGGAGATAATTGGTAGTAATTTAGATGGTGTATTAGCTAGTGAAAATTTACTGTGCTGTCTGCATCACAATCTCAGTGAATAATAAGTGTAAGGGGCCAAGGGACATAACTTGAGGGGCAGAGAACCTGTGTTTTTAAATACAGTCAACAGGGTGGGGGGACAAATAAGGGTCTACGCTATCTCAACACACAATGGAACCAGAGAGCCTCCATTAGTAATAGTCAGCTAGGCAAGTTTTGCAGCTTGATAATATTTAGCCAACTGTAATACAGACATGTCTCTGAGTTTTTAATGAAAATACATCAATTGGGCCTTCATAGTATATATATAAGGCTGAAAAAAAGTCCATCAAGTCCAACCTTTAAGAATTAAATAAATGTTTTATACCCATAACCCTTGATATTTGTTCTCTCCAGAAAGGCATACAGGCCTCTCTTGAACATGTACATAGAGTCCACAATAACAAGCTTCTGCGGCAGAGAGTTCCATAGTCTCACTGCTCTTACAGTAAAAAATCTCTGTCTATGTTGATGGTAAAATCGCCTCTCCTCCAGGTGCAGAGGATGCCCCCTTATCCTGGTCACAGGCCTAGGTATAAAAAGATCTTTCGAGAGATCCTTGTACTGTCCGTTCAGGTATTTGTACATTGTAATGAGGTCTCCCCTCAGTCGTCTTTTTTCTAAACTGAATAATCCCAAATTTTGTAATCTGTCAGTGTATTCTAATCCCCCCATTCCCCTCATAATCCTGGTTGCTCTCCTCTGCACCTGTTCCAGCTCTATTATATCCTTTTTTATACACTGGTGCCCAAAACTGTACACAATATTCCATGTGTGGTCTGACCAGGGATTTGTATAAGGGCAAAACTATGTCTTTATCATGAGAATCTATTTCTCTCTTGATACATCCCATATCTGCTTTAGCAGCAGCCGCCTGGCTCTGGTCACTAAAATTAAGTTTACCATCCACCAATACCCCCAAGTCCTTTTCAGCTCCAGTTTTTTTTAAACTGATTTTATTATGCAGCATTCTTATATCATACATGAATTGCACATTGAATAAATCATACATCATTGTACAAGCAGATAGGTACAGAACTTGCATTTCAACATGTACAGCTGTATCATACTGAATAAAGACATTGCCTTTATATTATTACAAGTCTCGTCTCTTTCTTG
The DNA here is from genome assembly GCA_019512145.1 of Engystomops pustulosus. NCBI lineage: Eukaryota > Metazoa > Chordata > Amphibia > Anura > Leptodactylidae > Engystomops > Engystomops pustulosus. The sequence continues at coordinate 209,122,353 of CM033643.1, forward strand.
CCTGCCTGAAAGAATTTTTGTGGTATGTATTAAGTGAGTAGAAAAAAGAGATCCACAGCTATGACCAGAGCAATAACTCAACTTTTCCGGTCTCTGCTGCGTATTAACTGTTATAAACTGGGAACAAAAGAACAACCTGTCAGCCTTCTCTTATAGGTCGGTTCTCCTCCACATCTAAATTCCTCCATCTTCCCTCTCAGTCCCCCAGGTTTAGCCATCTAGTCTAACCGAGGATGATCTCCATCCTATAAGAGCACATCACTTTATCATCTTTGCAGTGTCGCCTCACCTAGTGGAGGTAGTATTTCTTAGTTCTTGTCTAAGTCTGCGTGCCGAGTAGTTGGTGTCTCTTGAGTTGCACCAAAGTCCCCATACCTGTTCAAATTTATCGGGACGTTTGCGGTGTTTATACACCAGTTTTTCATAGGGTAGAATCTGATTAATTTGTGATTTCCACATACTCAAGCTTGGGGTATTCGGATCATACCACCGTAGGGCAATGCACTTTCTGGCCATAAATAGAGCTTCCCGTAGGAATATGATTTGGTAAAGAGACCAATCTTCTTCAGAGAGTAGGCCTAAAAGGCATCCCTCAGGTGACTTAGGGACTGGGATGTGTATTAGTGTGGATAAAAAATTGGTGATGTTATTCCAGAACTCACGTATTGGTGGGCAGTTCCAGCTCATGTGCCAAAAATCTGCTCCTAGTTCACCGCACCGGGGGCAGGCGGTCGTGGGTACTCGGCCCATCCTTGCCATACGCACTGGTGTTAGGTAAGCCTGGTGGATAAAGTATAGCTGAATCATTCTGTTATTCACAGCGGGGGATACTTTGGTGTGTGCAACTAGTAAGTCATTAATAGACTCCTCCTCTAAGGATGGAATGTGTGCCTTCCATCTGTCAATCACCGGCAGACTATTGTTTATCACTTTCTCCTGGGTGAGGTGGGTATATAGTGCGGATATAATGCCTCTGGGACCCTGTGTTTTACATATCCCAATTAGCGGATATGAGGAAATAGGCGTCCTAGGAGATGGAAACTGAGTCTCCAGGGCGTGTCGCAGCTGGAGAAATCTGTAAAAGAAATGTCTCTCTAGCTCAAATTTCTGTTGTAATTCCTGAAAGGAATGTAGAACGTTTGCCTTAAATACATCTGCAAGCGTGCAAACCCCTTTAGCCTTCCAGAGGTGCCCCCCCTCTAATGTCTGTAACTGTGGTAGGGATGGGTTATTCCATAGTGGCATTTCTGCTATTGTATCGGTGAATCTCGAAATTTTAGTCGCCGCCTGCCATACTTGTCTGGCAAGTCTGTGTAAGGGGAGGAAGGGAAGGTCAAGGGCAGGGTTGGGTACCAACACTGGCCATAAACTGGAACAGCCTAAATGGTGCTGGAGGTGGTGTTCCGCATTTGGTAAAATTTGTAGATTTGTAAATTTGTAAATAGAGAGGCTAAGCTTAGCTCTGAGGTACCCCATATGAAAGTGCCTGTGAGAGAGTGTAATGTCTTGAAAAATCTTTTAGGAATCGGAACTGCAGCGTGCTGCAGTACATACAGGCATTTAGGAAGAATAATAAGTTTCACTAAATTAATTCTTCCAGCGGTTGAGAGGGGAAGGGTTTTCCATGCTCTGTATTTATTTTTTGCGAACTCCAGTAGAGGGTCCGTCACTCTTTTGCTTGTGTTGTGATATGTTTTGTGTATAGTGACACCTAAGTAAGTGAAATCTGTGACCACTCTTAATCTTTCTAATATTTCCGGCCCTGTCCAGGGAGAGGAGCCCAATGGCATAAGAACCGATTTGGTCCAGTTCACAAGTAGCCCCGAGTACTTCAGCTCCAGTTTTATAAAAGTAATTGACCGTTTAGAACATAATTATACTTTTTGTTTCCATGGCTCAAGTGCATAACTTTACATTTATCTACATTAAACCTCATCAACCATTTCTCTGCCCACTCCTCAAGCTTCCACAAATCCCTCTGTAATGCTAAACTATCAGTATTTATTACTTTACACAGCTTAGTATCATCTGCAAATATTGAAACTTGACTGTGTAAACCCACTACAAGGTCATTAATAAAAATATTAAAAAGAAGTGGCCCCAATACTGACCCCTGTGGCACTCTACTGGTAACCTCAACCCAATCTGAGAATGTGCCATTAATGACCACCCTCTGTTTTCTAGTGATGTCACAGTACAAGGATTATAATACAAACAGTGTGTCACAGTAACAGAGATAATACACAACAGTGATGTCACAGTACAGAGATAATACAACGTGATGTCACAGTACAGAGATAATACACACAGTGATGTCACAGTACAGGGATAATACCAAACAGTGATGTCACAGTACAGGGGGGGGGGATAATATACACAGTGATTTGTCCCCCCCACCCCCCCAGACAGAAACAGGGATAATACACACAGAGATGTCACAGTACAAGGATTATACACCAGTGATTGTTCACAGTTACAGGGATAATAACACAGTGATGTCACAGTACACGGGATAATACACACAGGATGGTCACAGTACAGGGTAATATTACATTAGTGATGTCACAGTACGAGATAATACCCAAGAGATTGTCATAGTACAGGGATAAACACACAAGTGATGTCACAGTACCGAGTAATGAACACGGTGATGTCACAGACAGGATAATACACCACAGTGATGTCAAAGTACAGGGATATTACACACAGTTGATGTCACAGTACAGAAATAACACACAGTGATGTCACAGTACAGGGGATAATACACACCAATGATGTCACAGTAACAGAGATAACACACGTGATTTCATGATGTCACAGTACAGCGATAATACACACAATGATGTCCACGTACAGAGATAATTACACACAGTGATGTCACAAGTACAGGGATAATACACAAGTGATGTCACAGTACAGGGATAATACACACAGTGATGTCCACAGTTAAGGGATAATACACACAGTGATGTCACAGTACAGAGATAATACACCTAGTGATGTACACAGTACAGGGATAATTCACAGTGATGTCACCAGTACAGGGATAATACACACAGTGATGCACAGCAGTACAGGGATACTATACCACAGTGATGTACAGTACAGGGAAAATACAACAGTGATGTCACAGTACAGGGATAATACACACAGTGATGTCACAGTACAGGGATAATATATACACAGTGATTCACAGAACAGGGTAAGACCACACAGAGGATGTCAGAGTACAAGGATAAATACACACAAGTGATGGTCACAGTACAGGGCTAATAATACCACAGTGATTTGTCACAGTTACAGGGATAATACCACACAGTGAGTCACAGACAGGGATTAATATACATAGTGATGTCACAGTATCAGAGATATACACACAGAGATGTCATAGTACAGGGATAATACACACAGTGATGTCACGTACAGAGATAAACACAAGTTTTGTTTTTGAAGTCACAGTACAGGGAGGGATAATACACCAGTGAGGTCAAGTACAGGGATAATTAATACACCACAGTGATGTCACGTACAGAGATAATATTACACACAGTGATGTCACCAGTACAGGGGATAATACACACAAGAGGCACAGACAGAGATAATACCAAACAGTGATTGATGTCACAGTACAGAGAACATACAAACAATTGATTGTCAACAGTACAGAGATAATACACACAGTGATGTCACAGTACAGGACAATATACATAGTGAGTCACAAGGTACAGAGAAATACACACAGTGATGTCAAGTACAGAGATAATACACACAGGATGTCAAGTACAGGGATAATAACACCAGTGATGACACTAGTACAGGGCATAATATACACATGTGATGTCACAGACAGGGATAATTACCCCAGTGCTGCACAGAGTACGGGATAATTTACACCACAGTGAGACACAGTACAGGGATAATACAACAGTGATGTCACAGGACAGAGTAATATACACAGAGTGTGATGTCCAGTACAGAGATAATACACACAGTGCATGTCACAGTACGGTAATATACATAGTGATGTCACAGTACAGAGATATACACACAGTGATGTCACAGTACAGAGATAATACACCAGTGAGTCACAGTAACGGGATAATTCACAGTGATGTCCAGTACGGGTATACACACCAGTGATGACAAGTACAGATAATACACACAGATGATTGTCACAGTAGTACAGAGTAATATACACAGTATGTCCACAGTACAGTGATTAATACACACAGTGATGTCAATTACAGAGATAATACACCACAGTTGATGTCCCAGACAGGGATGGATAATAAACACAGTGATGACCACAGTCGTACAGGGATAAATACCAGTGATGTCACAGTACAGGGATAATACACACAGTGAATTGTCACGGAAGGGATTTTAATACACACCAGTGATGTCACAGAAAGGGATAATACACCACGTGATGTCCCAGTACAGGGATTATACACACAGTGATGTCACAGAACAGAGGATAAACACAACAGAGATGTACAGTACAAGGATTACTACACACCAGTGATGTCACAGTACAGGGATAATATACACAGTGATGTCACAGTTTTCAGGGATTAATACACACAGTGATTGGTCACAGTACAGGGATAACTACACAGTGATTGTCACAGTACGGGATTAATACACACAGTGATGCACAGTACAGGGGTAATACAAAAGTGATGTCACAGTACCGGGATGATACCACACAGTGATGTCACAGTACAGGGCTATACACACAGTGTGTACAGTACAGGGATTATACACACAGTGATGTCACAGTACAGAATATACACCAGTGATGTCACAGTCAGAAAATGGCAATGCATTCTACGCATTTGTGATGCAGGAGTATGCGGTATCACGTACAGCATGGCTATTCAGTATTATTCCTGGAAAGTACAGGACTGGGACCTTAATGGATTTCCAATTTATCTATTCATTTTGTTTATGGGCTATGCGCCGGGGGGCTAAACACTATGGGGGGTCATTTAATAAGGGCCCGAATCGATCTTTTTCGTCGGGTTTCCCGGAAAATACTGTGCCGCCGAATTTCCCCGGGTTTTTGCGCACGCAATGGATGTGGTGCATCGGTGCAGATGATGCCAACAAAAATTGCGGGTGGCAGGCCGTCGGGTAACCCTACGGGATCGGAAAAGGGGGGTTTTTTTTTAAAAAATGTTTGCGCTTGACACCGTCTTACCGCACCCGGATAGGGATGGTGAACTCCGGCGGAACTTCAGACAGCAGTGCACTGGTGGACATCGGGCGGGCGTACCTTAGTGACAGCGCCGGAAGACGACCCGAATCCTAACGGGAGAACACGCCGACTGGATCACGACAGACCGGGTAGTCAATGTGCCCCAATAAAAAGGACATGTGGGAAGCCCCAAGGGACCAGGTCCGCTTCCACTTGTACTTTTCTTTGTAACTTTTTGTGTTTGGTTTTGTGCTATGCATGGATCCCGCTTTTGGAAAGTATAACACCATGGAATTAAAGGGGCGGTCATATTTTTTATATTGAAATTGGTCCCAGGTGGTATAAAATAATATAGACCCTTATACATCTTCAGGGTCTGAACCTCCAATCTAGATTTTTTCCTCTTGGTATCGAGGTCCTAGTGGAGCGTCTGATTTATGGTGCCTTTTTAGTAAGAGGTTGTGTTCAACCTCAATTTTCGAATATTTGCATATGAACCACACGGGGCTAATTACGAAGGGTAACGCGTACCGCACCGTCGTTGGAATACAACGATTTCCGATGTGCGCCGCTTTAGAAGGGCTTTTTTTTTGTAGCAGCACAATGGCTTTGGTGCATCGGTGCCGCTTCGCCGACAACAAATGGGGGGCTAGCCATCGGACGATCTGACGGATTCGGGCAACGCGCATGATTTAAACATTCAAAAATGTGTCACAAAGCCATGCACCTTTACAATGCACGGGAAAGAAGAAGGTGAACTCCGGCGGATCTCAGGGGCGAAGGAGCGACAAATGCAGGAAATTGAACGCCACGTCTTAGTGAATCACGGCAGCCCGCGTCCCGTTTGGACAATGCACCTCGGGGAGATGCGACGGGGACGGTACGTAAATGTGCCCACAATTGTCAAAATTGATGCTACTCAAGAGAGAAAGGGAAAGTCATAGCCTGAGATCACCACCCCCTAGTTCTCTTGTGTGCGTGAAAGACACCCATGGGTCCCTAAGGGACTCTAGGGCCTCCCATCAAGTTACGCCCCCGGTCACCTGGACAGCTACGCCATCCATTCTACTCATCCATGAATTTCTACTAACATTTCTATTACTGTAAAAGCATAAAATAAAAAACCAATGAGCAATCTACTAGTTCCTAATTTCTTCATAAATTTTGCTTTAGATTGCAATACTTTAAGAAGATGATTTTATTAATTGTCCTTTTATCGAAAATGCAGCTCATTTCTCTCCATCGCAAAGGCTACACAAAAAAATTACACAAAAAACCAATCTTTCTTTACCAAAGTAGTGGGAGCAGGAGTAGATTCAAAGGCAATTCAGGAAAAGTCTCTCCACTCATTATTTTCCCTCTTTTCCGGTCGGTCTCTATCGGCCGAACTTTGGGTTAGAGTCCATAGAGCACCATGCATTATGGGTTAATGCAAGAGGATTCAGGAAATTTGATTTTTTACCTACGACATTTACCGTTAGTGATCCAGGCTGGATCTCTTATGGCCGTACTTAAAGGGGTATTCCAGAAATATGAACGTCTGATACAAAAACCATAAGCTAAAATAAATGAAATTACAAACTCAATGGGGGTCAATTTACTAAGGGCCTGATTCGCGTTTTTACCCGCGCGTTACCGATTATTTCGATTTGCGCAAATGGGGAAACGGAAATCGGGGGGAGAGGAGAGTGGCCGAACGAAAACCGATTCGGAAAAACCGCCGGGCACCGGCGGATTCAGCTGCCAGCAGCGCAGGCTGCCGGAAGACCGGAATCACCGCAGAGGAAATCGCTGCTGGATCGGAATGGACCGGGTAAGTTAATTCGCCCCAATGTCGTTAGTAACAAAAATGGAGCTTAAATTGTTTTGGATTTTATGATTCACAAAAGGTTATGACTTCTAAGTGTATGCCAGAGTTATCCCAAGATGGCACCACTGGAAAACTTACAAGTCCCATGTTTTCCTTAAGTTCTCGTAACTCTCCTCTCTCTTAGCTCTGCCTACCATATATGTTTGTGATTTATATATTTTGGATAATTTTGGTAAGTTGTTACATCTAGCTGGTTTTCACATGCCTTTCTTCCCTGGAAAGTGCACTCAAAGATTTGAACCAGACTTGTGCAATTTCTACAATTCTCTTTCTGATAACTGAATGATTTCTTAGACTTTCCCATGCTTTTACACAAAGGAGCAATGTGTTTCAGGGATCCCTTAAATACATCCCAACGGCTGGTTTCTATAGGTATACAGTATATAGATTTATCAGGGCTTGCATTTCATACTTCAATTGTGGACACCAGTTGTTGTGCCCAATTTTCATATAAATGTATAGTCACAATTCTGGCCCTATGATATGAGAAGTCATCTCCTTAGATAAGGAGTAAGTAGTTACTCCAACACCTTGGAAAAAACTAATCACAGCTCACTGTTCATTTAGTTTATTCTTTGACAACATTTTTAATTTTGCACAATTGTTTCCAAATGCATAGAACTTTAGCATAGAAAAATTATGGGGAAAAACTTTGTTCTAAATACAATTGAGGCGATTTACTACCATTCTCTGCTAGTTATGTCATGGCCTATAAGGCATATGTAACATCCCTATCCACCCGTTTTGAGACGTTTTTTTGTTAATGGGGGCAGAGAGTGGGTGGGAGTGGGCGGAGAGCTGATGGAGTGGGGCGGAGAGCTAGATGGAGTGGGGCGGAGAGCTGGATGGAGTGGGGCAGGAGAGCTGGATGGAGGGCGCAGGAAATGGATGGAGAGTGATGCGGAGAGCTGGGCGGGAGTGGGGTGGGAGAGTGGGTGGAATGGGAATGGTGCAAAGAGCTGGATGAATGGAGCGGAGAGATGGAGGGGAGTGGCGCAGAAGGTGGATGGAGTGGAGCGGAGAGCTGGATGGTGTGGGGTGGAGAGATGGACAGGGGAGAGATGGATGGAGAGTGGGGTGGAGAGCTAGATGGTGTGGGAGTGGAGAGATGGATGGAGAGTGGGGTGGAGAGCTAGAGGAGTGGGGCGGAAGCTGGATGGAGTGGGGCGGAGGCGGATGGAAGTGGAGAAGAGAAAATGGATGGAGTGATGGCGGAGTGGAAGGGCGTCGGCAGACCGGGGGTTGATCTACAGCTAAAATCCGTGCCGGTTAAGACTGGTCTAGACAGCCAGATCCTTTTAGTAGATTGTAAGAAAGTATTCACCAGGGGGGAATGTTCATTCACAAACTTATCATAAATCAGTGAATAATAGATGACTAAATACATTTAGCTTTAGAACATATAGTTTTTTAGAGCTAGACAACACAAAACAGCTGTTCTAATTTATCGCTAACTCAAAGATGTGCTACCACTTGTCACACTTGGAATCCAGGTAATAAAGACTTGAGTAATTATTTTCTGGAAATTCATGCATCACTTGGAAAGCGACAATATTGTCTGGTTGGAAGAGGCAGCCACCTAGCCAAAAAGTAAAAAATCAAAGTCTCAACAAAACGCCCTCTGGATCCACAGGAGTAGAAATAAGGGTGCTATGAATCATCCTGAAATAGGATGGATCCGGGAAATGCATGGAATTTTTTCTACCAAAAACAGCCCGGATTGTGACTAAGTGCTACAAATTATCATAAAAATGTGAGTATAAAATATCATCTGGTGTAATTGATGAGAGGAGATTAAAGGGTTGGAAGTTTTCTACAGTTGGTATCAAAAAATAATATAAATGATAGAAAGTGAGTCTTTTGGTTGAAGCCAGTTCAGCCTCTGGTTTAGTGTGTCTAATGGTGTCTTCTAGGAAGTTTGACCATATGTGTGTAAATAATACAAGGAGAAGTAAAACTTGAGTCACAGGAAACTTATTTGATAAGAGAATGGTCTTCTAATTTAGTTATATAATATAGATAACATTGCAGTGAATTATGTTGACATCAAGCACAGACTGGAGACCTAATAAACCCCAAGGCAGTGGTTCTCACTTTCTAATGTGTGGCCCCCGCATACAGTACCTCAGTTGCGGTGACCCCAAAACCATGAGATTGCCAGTAAAAATGCAATAAAATTGGGCTTGGCTCTGATGGCGTTAGCGACCCCGGTTTTGGTGTTCGACCCCGCTGGGGTCGCAACCACAGGTTAAGAACAGCTGGCCCTAAAGGGAAACATCTGTTTGATGCAACATCAAACAACCGATTGTTGAGAGAAACCTCTGCTACACCAAAGTGGTGGGACCATTAGTTTAGGTAAAAATATTATCACCGCAGCCATAATGGGGGGCCAGGACGGCATCGGTCAACAGCCAATTCGAGCTACAAAAACAAGGAAGCAATAAGAATATGCTCTACGTAGCCATGCGACTTTTGGGGTGCTGAATTCACAAGCAGGCGTCCTGTTGGCCGATCTGGACCGTGGTCTACTGTATGGCTTTTGGAGGCACATACTCTCTTTGAATGTGAGGCCTTCTACAATTACTCCATGTTCTTAATTCAAAATCAAGTCACTGAAGCGGAGCTGTAAGAATTCGGCAGAAAAACCCAAATTTTAAAACCCCCAACAGACACCACGACGGGGGGCAGTGATCCGGAGTGTTAAAGTGAAATGCAGCTGGTCAAGTCACCTCAGAATTTAATCTCCTGTGTCACGGTGGGCGCCGCCACTAAATATCGGCAGGGCGGGCTCCTCCTCATGGGAGGATTGTCTCTCCAAATAAACATCATCAGGAGCAATGATCCTCCCCAAAAGGCGGCAACCTTGCGTGGCGTACTGCTGGTGAGGGTGCATGATGGCCATTTAAATGCTGCTAGGGACTTGTTAGCAGCATTTAAAAGAGTTTGACCCTGCAAATCGCTGCTGGGTAAGGGGGAACAAAAGCTGAATAGGCCTCGTATTACTAATAAAGATCACAAGCCCGTACACAAGTTCGTACAGACCCCTGGAGCTTTGAGTTTGTGGTTGGCTCATCACTAGTCACGTGTACTGATCTAATGTTATAATTGGCATTTTGGGAGATTACAGGATAGTCCCGATTCTGTAGTGTCACCAGATAAAATTTTCAAATTTTGATAATTAATAATAATACTCTTATTTATATAGCGCACATAGATTAAACAGAGCTGACCCCAATCAGTCCCTGTACCCATGTGGCTCACAATATAATCAACCTACCAGTATGTTTTTGAGTGTGGGGGGAAACATGGAGAGACATACAAACTCTTTGCAGATGTGAACCCTGGAACTTGTGATATATAGTTAGTATGAATATGATGATAAGTTTACAATTATAAATGTCTGACCACAATCTCTTTTTTCTAGTCGGGATATATTTGTAGTTGATCTTGGTAAGTGACACTTACTCAGATTCAGTAACGAGTGACTGTGGTTTAAATCTTCTTATATTTGTTATTCTTGGCTCCTCCTTCTAAAATCTACTTTAAAAACGATTCTTATGTGCTTTGAAGGGCTCTGGGGGTGCTTAACCGAGCCCTCACATAATGGAGCTTCATGGCCATTACATGTGCCAGTGCACTTACCCCTCCTATATGTGCTGAAACTTCTGCGGAAGCAGTGAGATACATCAGGCAGAAAACAACAGGAACAAGCGTAAAAGATGATAAGCTGCTGTGCGGGGGAAGCCCCTTCCCCAGAGCCTTCTGGATCAATAGTTAATTTAAAAAAGGAAATTACCATTCAGGATGAAGGATCGTAAACAGCACACAGACAGATGATGTGTGCCCCAATGGAGGATCCTGCTCTTCTTTAAGCTTCTTATTGCCCTGGTTTGTGAGGGAAAAAAAAGGCTTTAAAACTATGCAAATGAGCCTGAGGGGTTTCAGGTTCCATAGATGTCAATTTGCATAATTTTACAAGCCTTTTAAAAAAAAAACTAGGACCATTTTAAAGCTAAAAGAAAGAAAAAGCATATCCTTGCAGAGGGGGCACACACCAGCATGAACCGGCAACTGGTTTACAATCTTCATCCTGAGTGGTAGATGTCCTTAAGGCTACTATCTTTTCAACAATCGTTCCATAAATCAAAAGTTGATGCGTTTTAACATGACATTTTGCCGTATTTGGCCACAGCAGGGGATTATTTATACCATAGCAGACATCCACCGCCCTGGTGATTAACGGATTGGGCTCCAGGATCCGGGTACATCTCGTTAGGTCATCATTTTGACTTATACTCCTGGTCTGGTTCTAGTTGCCACACTATTACAAAAAGGATTTGTATTGTTCTGATAATTATGATGTATCAAGCGCCTATTCGTTATTCCATTTTATACCGGACTAATAGGAAGCCTATACCCGATCAGTATGTTCCTGGGGTGTGGAGGAGACCAGAGCACCTTTTCGGCATAACATACTTCTTTTCATACAAAGTAATAGCTGATGTCTTTTGGAAAATTCAGAGATGAATCTGACATTACTTGAGCTTTGAACAGAGAGAACAGGCACAGACTAAAAAGTACAAGGAGTTTAAAGGAATCAGTCCTTTTTCCGATTTGTTCTTCTGATTCTTAAAACAAAGGAACGTTAAATTTATGCTTTTCTTTGTATTTGCCATTTTCAGGCTGAAGTGCTATACGAAGCGTGGCAGCATCAGTCTGATGAAACATTGACAGGTCACAAAAGATCCAATGTTTTTGCTTCTCCGAAAATTAAATAAAGAGTACAATTATATTACAGATTTTCATGGCTTTTACAGGTGTAGTCTCCAGACTGTTTGCCATGTAGAGGGCGGCAGGTGGCTAATGAGGTTTAGAATTACAGCCTGACAGGCTGGGACCTGGTTTAAGTCGAGGTCAAACTCTGCAAAGAGTTTGTATGGTCTCTCGTGTTTGCATGGGTTTCCTCAGGTCCCTCCGGTTTCCTCCCACCCCACTCCATAAACATTATGGTAGGTTGATTAGATTGTGAGCCCCATGGGACGGGACTGATTCGGTAAGCTCTGTGCGCGATACGATCGGGTGTGCGCTATAAATAAAAGAATTATATTATGATACTTAGTAACTATATAACATCTGGTTCCAAGTCTTTCGTTTTGTCTATAAACATAGGGGCACATTACTAAGGTTCGAATCGCGTTTTTCCCCGGGTTTCCAAATTTTTCCGATTTGCCCGCCGAATTGCCCCGGGATTTTGGCGCAAGCCCGCAAGCGATATGATTGTGGACATCGTCGACGGCTTTCACGTGACAGAAATCGTGGGCGGCCGTGGCCGTCGGAAAAAACCCGCCGGATTCGGAAAAAAAAACGCAGAATTTTTAAAAAAATTTTGATGTCGCAAATTTGGCACTCACTACACCAAGAAGAGGAGGTAAATTCCAGCGGACTTCAGCGCAAGCAGAGCAGAACAGTCGAGAGAGAGAACGCCGCCGCTGGATCGCCGACTGGAAAGGGTAGGTAAGTAAATATTGCCCCATATATATACATAATGATGTTACGCAAAAATAACTCTTGAATCCATAATATCAATTTTTTATAATAAAAAATAAAAATATTACTATAGCAACTAGGAATCAAAACACCCATTTTAAAAACACATATAGGGTGGACACCCCAGCGGTTACAGGATTTGTGAAAAATGGTGAGAAGATTGCGCCACAGTTCTCACAGCTAAAATACCCATGCAGTGAGAGGGACTGCATGCTGGTTAAGGAAGGAAAGGCAAGGACAGGAATTCCTCCATGTCTGCTGAGGTCGAGATTAGAGAGACACATAGCTGTCAATCAAAAAAGAGAGGGGGTGTGGTGGTTACCTGGTAGCCAGGAGCAAAAACATGACTCTGCTCTTCAGCTGTGGACTCATTTGCAAGTGAGAGAATGCATGGATACAGTGCCTCAGTGGACAAATTAATTTTCTGTGTTATGGGGGGGGGGGGTATCGGTGGGGTATTTTTAACCCATAGAGTTAGGTATTATGGTGTGAGGGGTAAACTCTGGTGAAGGTCTTCTTTAAACCACTTAATGTGTGAGGTCCTTTTCATTTTGGTTTCTATTTTTCCTTCCCCACCTTCAACATCTAAACTTTTTCTGTTTCCATGTAAAAAATGTTGTGAGGGCTTGTTTCTGCGTAATAATTGCATTTCATCGTGGACGGCGTTAATATTCCATGCCGCTACTGAGAAGCGGTTTAACAAAAAATTCCAAATCAGTGAAAAATGGGGAACGAATTGGGAGCATTTTTTCTGGGGGTTTTTCCGGGATTTATTTCCCTGTGCCTCCCCAAATGATACATCTCCTTTATTCTTTGAGTTGGTGCGATCACGGGGATAAACTAATTTGGATCATTTGATAATGTTTTCAGACATTTACAAATATTACGGTATTCAGAGCGTGGGTGGTGTCATTTTTTTGCGTCTTGAGACATTCATGGTCGGCATAGTCCCCCATAGAAGCAATAGCTGCACGGAGCGATACGGTGCCGCTCACGTTGTGTTGCCGCTACGACGGGGGAAAAGATAGGACAGTCCTCTCTTTCCACGGTGTTACGGGGACCGCGTGCCATGCATCGCTTGTGGAGAAGGGAGGGGGGTCCACCCGTCTTATCTATCACGGCGAATGTATGACGGTTGAAGCTTACGTTTGTAGTGCATGTAGCCTAGTCAGGTAAAGTACACACATGCCGGCGGCAACTAGCACGCTGGTGCCTTCATGCTCCATTTTGGGGAGGCTCGTTACCTTCTGGGTGACGTCATGAGGACGGACAATCCTCACCAAATGGTGGCCAAGGGTTAGTGGTTCACTCACCAATATAAGTGCTCCTGGGGACTTGGCCAGGACCTTTTAAAGATTTAACATCCAGTGATAAGTCCCAGCAGTGATCAAGGGTTGATCCGAATCCGCCCGGACTCCTAATGTAGTCAACAGTATTTCCAGTATAAACCTACTGAATAAATGAAGGTTGATTGACTGAGAGATAATGATTAGATGATTATCTTCTTGTTTGTTTGTAAAATCTGTCAAGAACCTTGAAGAACAGGTTCAACTCCTTGGACACTGCATTATTTCTATTCATCCGAAGCCGTTCATAGTATCAAGAACTAATTTCACACAATCCTCCTTGTATTAGATGATAATTGGATCAGAGGAAATAGAGAACTTGGAATGTTTGAGGAGTATTGGCTGTCATAATGAGATGAGGGTTACTGTTTCCACTGCGTCTCCGATGGGAGAGCGCTTGTCCTCCGACCCCTCCGGAGCGAAGAAAAAAAGAAGGCACTAAATAGCAGATTATGAAACATTTTCGCGGGCAATTTAAAGTGATGGTGATATAACAGAGGAACTCCAAAGGTTTCTATATATCATGATCCCAATCATTAGCCGCTCTCGACTAGTTGATCGGTCTTGCACTGAGGAGGGATTGTTTTCTTGCATTTTTACTTTCATGCCCATTTCAATAGGCTGGAACCAAAGAATTAGTAATTATGTGCATTTATTTTCCCATCCTTACGTAAGATATGGACACAGTAAACTGGAAGGTTTGCGCACTGTGCTTTCTGCACGGGGCTCGCACTATCGTCTTCTTTAAGGTGATATTCCTGAAATAACAGGACTCGGGAAAAGTGTAATCTGCTGCTATTAGATCCCGGGGGAAAACCATATTCTACTATGAGACTGGTGTCTTCAAATTCTTAGGGGCAGGAGTAAGAAAGTCATTGGCCAAACCCAAAATGGTTAACCTCTCACACTCTGACACCGTACACCAGGCAGGGGCTGTATGAGAGGGCTCAGGGGCCCTTGCATATTGCGAGCTCGATGCGCGGTATTGACAGCCGCCGATGGCATTTAAAATCAGAGTAGCTGTGACAACTGGGAATGTTCCGAGGTGCCATTGCAACACTCTGTGGGGCACATTTCTTACCCCGTCCCAGAGTTTACGAAAGGGCATGTCCGACAATAAGGCCATGACCGCGATCACAAGATTGTGGCGCCCGAGATTCTGATATGTCGCTTCCCCGCTCAGGTCCGAATTCACCTTATTTTTAGTGGTGAAACCAAGTGCTAGGCTTACCAAAACAATTGAATGTTAAATCCCACGCTCCGTCGAACCAGTGGATAGTCCGACAGAATCCCTCCCAAGTTGTGTCGGAAGCCAGGCGCAGCAGCGCCACAATTGGATCGAGTATCCTGTGAGCCAAAAATCCCAGCAAGGACCACTTATAAATACCTGTGCAAGGCCCTGTAATCCCCGAAAAAAGGCCACAAAGTCGACGAAAGGTAAATGACCCCGTATGTCAGTGCAATAATCTAGATAAATCCATTATTCTTGATAAGTTATATGGACCAAACTTCCATTGGCTACTTAATCAGGTCCGTTCTGTTCTTGGACGTGGACTTAAAAAAGGAACTTTTACTCTGGCACAACCTGAAGTGATTATTAGATTAAAATTAGACATTTAAAATGTATTTTTATTATAAAAAATATAAATAATAAAAATTTGAGTGGTAGAATCAAAGACAACGGGTTTCACATTACAAATTGACATTCGTCAGGTGAGTCATCTTTCCCATGACTGCTGGATTATTTCAGATATGTTTTTCCCCCCTCATCTCTGAAATAAAAGGAGTCCATGGACTTTCTTGTATTTGCAGTCAGCTTCAAGACATAGGGGCCCATTACTAAGGGGTCCGAGTTTTACCCTTTTTGCGCCGAAGTGCCTGGGTTTTTATTTTTGAGCCGCACGCGAATCAGATGGTGTCACATCGGAAATCCCGACGGATATTTCTGACAAAGTCCACTATTTACAAAAAAAAAGTGTCGCTTGACACAAACTACATGCACAGGAATAGATGGTGAACTCGGCGGACCCGGCGCAAGAGAGCAGGCGACACCTGGTTGGGACATCGGGCGCCCGACCTTAGTGAATCGCCCGGAAGATCTGAATCCTCGTCGGAGAACGCGCGCTGGATGAGGACAGGTAAAGTAAATGAGAACTAGGCTACTAATCAGAACCCCTAGAACTAAACCTACAACCGCGACATCTAACACAAAAAGCAAAAATTCCTTTAAATCTATGACGCAGTGTTGTAACATAATTGCATAAATGCATTAATAAAAATTAGATAATCTTATCAGAGCAACAAATGTTTTTCCCTCTTTCATGTTCTATCCATTGCGTCCTAATCCGTTTTTCACCGTCTTGCTGAATTCCGTTTTTGTACCCCCTAGCAGGACGGACAGAGCTCAATGTTATCATGTTAACTTTAAAACGAACAGGTTGAGTGACGAAGGCATCCGCACGTCTGTCCTGGGTATTCCAGATGCTCCGCCCCCCTCAATGCTATATTCCCACTCCCTGGGAGGAGCAGGAGGTGAGCCCACACGTGATTATCAGGAGATCCCGCCCTGCACGATTCTTCCTGATCAAGGGAACTCTAGCGGGGAGCTACAATAATATCAGAATTATCCCTCCTTCTTTGAATGATGGTCATGTCCTCAAGAGGCCAATATGATTGAGAAACTGTGGCAAAGCAGGGAAGGGGGGGGGGGAAACAAAATCAGTGCAGAATCAATGCAGTATCGGCACTTTGCTGATAAATATGTGGGTTTTGGCTGTAACTTTGGGCTCTCTACCTCTAAAAAGGTTGACCATCACAGCATATATGAAAACAGTTTATTGATATATTGAAGCCACCAATTTTGTTTCAAAATGAATCATATGGTTGTGTTGACATTCTATGTAGACATAATGGGTCTCAAGATAAAACTAAGATTAAACAATATTATCAAAGGGTTGGCCACTATTCTCCTTCCTTCTACTTATGTTGCTCTTGTACTTATTGACTTATAGATAATCCCTGAATGTGGATCAAGTAATCAGTACTCTGCTAATTACTTTTGCGCTGTGGCAGAACCACATGCTTATTTTTTACATTCCTGAGCTTCTGGGAGGGCTGCCTCTGCCCAGAGTTTGACTCCTCCTGTTTCTTTCACTCATTATGTTAGGCATCAGGGTTAGAGAGGTAGGTGACCTTACATGGAGGTCCTGAGATGAGATAGAAAAAGCCGTTGTCGTGTATGCAGAGGGCAGAATGTAAGAACAGGTAAATTAGTCAAAGAAAACAGTTAATACATATATAGAATAGAGGATATTTCATTGACCAACCCCTTTAAGGGAACCTGTCCCCAGGGACCTCATTTTTCACTAAAGACAGATGGTAAAAGCCCATGGACATCTGCAGTGCAAAATGCCTCTCTGCCTTTTCTGAAGCATTTGCATTCAATAAATTGTGTGTTATAACTTACTCTTGCATCCTGAAAAATCCTGGGTAGTCAAGGGTGTGGAGGCATTTTAAAAAACAAACATGTGACTGACTGTGTCTACTCATCTAGATCTTAGACCCACCTTTGTGCTCCTGTATAAGACCTTCCACTATGTCCTTCACAGAGGTCCACAGCTGTCAGCCTGACTCAGTGGAGGGAGGGACAAGTGTACAGGAGAACAAGATGGAGGCACCCGGCATCTCAGCAAAGTCACAGGTGTTTTTTTAAATGCATCCAAACCAAAGTAAAGCCCGGTGATAACCCAGGATTTGGCAGGATGTAAGATAAGTGATACCACACAATTAGATTAATGCAAATGCTTAGAAAGCAGAGAGGCCTGTTGCACTGCAGGTGTCATGGGCTTTACAATCTGCTTTCGTTGAAAAAATGAGGTCCTGGTGACAGGTTCCCTTAAAGGGGTTGCGTCCAAATTAAAATCTCTAGTCTATAATGTATTAGACGGTTCTTTGATAAATTTTACCTTGTTTCTAGCATTATGCCCTCTGCAGACAAATACAACTGCTTTTTCTATCTCATCTCAGGACCTCCATGTAAGGTCAAACTACCTCTATAACACTGAATTTAACATAATGAGTGAAAATGAGATCAATGGTGACAGTTCCCTTTAAGTCGAATTAGTAGTCATCGCTCTTCTATCTGTATGGTACCAATAGAGACTTCAGAAATCAGAGCCGTAGTTGGTTGTAGCGTTTCCATAAAAGATGCTAAAGCGTTTTTGCACAGAAGCCATACTCCCATACTATAGAAAATTGTATTAAATTAAATTTCCTCATTATAGATTAATGAAGAGAAGAAATGGACTCTTCTTGAGAGGTGACTCAACATAAATTGTAGGGTGGTTGGCGTTGTTGTAACTGATGACATCACATGTGACGGTGTTAAGTAAGAGTTCTCCTTCGGAGACTTTGACCAATTTAAGGCTGCCCTTGCAGGCGTGGCAGAACTGTAGCATGATGCTACACTAAGGGATTCTGAGGAAAACGTTGCAAATAAGTTTTGAAGAATGGGATAGGAAAACCACGCCTCTTAGCTACTTGCTAAGGCAGCTCACTTGACATCAAGTAGGACGTCAGGAAGCCCTATGACATGATGTGCGATTAAAGCCACAAACCAGTATATCGATTCCAGAAGAAGAACAGACGATGATTCTACTGAAAGCCCATCAGTGTGAAGTCATACATAGAAAAATACAGTATTTTCCATCTTTCGCGCTGTTCTGTTTCCCCTCTAAATTGCTCTCGAATCCTAATTATTTTCTGAGTGCAATTCTGCTACATCTGAGAGTCATTTATTTTAATGTTCACATTTAGGTACAGTAGGTCCTTGTGCTGGATCACCATGACTACTGGAAAAAACTCCTCGCGGTGCTTTACGTAATGTAACTTCACTGTTCTAAGCGAAGGCACATACAGAAAAGAGTTTTGGTATTTTAGAATTTCGTCTTTAATGACAACATCCTGGACCTTTTATCTGTGAGACTTGCATATGGGTTGAAATGACATTTTTGTAAGTCCTTCTCTGTATGTATGGTTTTTTGATCTTCATCTAGGATTCTAGGATCAGGGTTTTAAAATGTTGTGATGGGAAAACTATTTTGAAAAAAGATATCAGTTTTAATAATACATTAGAATTACGGGAATGATGATCCATGCTCTAGTATGTACGACTAGAGATGAACGGTCCCAAATTTTTTAAGTTGGGGTATAGGTGCTTCCTCGCGTGACCTGGACATATTGCCAGATGGTGGCAATGCAGGGGACACCCTTGATCAATCACAGTTATGGCTAGTAGGTAAGCTCGTCAATTTGTGCCAATATGGCAATATGTTCGGGTTTGCACGGGACGCACACGACCCGGACAGAATTTAAAAGGCAATCCCGCTCATCTCTAATGGGGACTTGATGCTAATTAAACTTAAAGGGGTTGGCATTTACTCATGTTATTCCTTTACCTCAGGATGTACATTCAAACGATGTATGCGCGCTTACCGTAGTACGGTGGCATTACATCGGCACCGGGGAGAGGGAGGATGGGGAGCTGATCACCTCGGCCACTATCTAAGTAATGTTGGTGCACAGCGAGCATTCAGGAGAGAGATAGGAGTATATTCTCCCAGGTACGGCACAGTACGGTGCCGCATGTGTGCCATCACCGTACCGCTACAGTAAGGCACATGGTCCATTGCCGTGTATGAGGGACGTTATCTATACTTCCCCCCAACATTCTTATGAAAGTAGTCTTAACCTCACTTGAATTCTACGAATTAAAGCACAGCAGTTAGTAGTTTTGGGAGGGGTAATAGGCATAAATTCAAGACACATTAATGGCGATAGTGCCACAATACAGTGGAGGCTTTGCTTATTCTTGGGAAACGCTGACCAAGCAGATTAAATAATAAGGGGCAATAAATTACCACTGGCCCGGTACAACTGCATGAGCCCACACCATCCACTGGGATATGGCACGTCGCCCTTGCAAGTCTCGCTCACACTCCAGTCCTCTGAGAATTAAAAGGTTTGAGGAAATGACATAGGGGAAAGCAGGTGGATATAGGGGATTTTACGGCATATCTTACGATTTCCGATATATGTTGCCGTTAAACCAGGTGAAGAGGATAGGTGATGATGAAACTAATGTTTTAAGTCTTTTTTTGCTAGGTGCATAGGGGGCAGATTGCATATTTCCATTGCACATTTTGGTATCTATTCAGTGATTTTGTGTGTGATTATAATGGGGACATTGATTACATCCGGGGAGTTTACAGAAAGTGCATTGTTCCTAAGTTAATGACACTTGTGCCACAATTCACTAAGATAGTGTGCCCTTATCCTGCATGTGTAGCTTCCCCGACTAGGTCCGCCGGGAGTTAGTAACCTTCTCTCCTGGTGCATGTAAGTGCTGATTTGCGGACACAATTTGAAAGTTAAATCCCGCGCTCAGTCCGAATCAGTCAGATCGTCGGACGGCCCGACCCCGATTTCGGTCGCATGAAAGCAGGCAACTGCGCCAAAAATACGATCGCATGTGACACCTGTTTCCAGTTGCAGGACCCTGTTACATACCTGTCAAATAATTGTTTAACGCGTACAGTCCGGCGAAAGTGAGTAGTGCGACCCTAGTAAAATAAGCCCAAATGTGTCTAATTATAAATTAAGGCGCACTCCTGAAATTTATAGCTGCCTTTAATATTTCACCATTGTGACAGATCACTGTGGGGAATAACGTTTTTTTATATGTTATCAAATTAAGACTTTTGCGACGCGCGAAACCTAACGTGTTATGATTTTTTATTGAAATTATTTTAATATCAATTTAGGGAGGGGGGTGGTTTTTGGGGTGGTTTTGGTTGTTTTAATTTTTTCGTTTATTTAAAATTTTTAATTATTTTTAATTTTTTAAATAAAAAGATCTACGTAGCATTTCGACCACTCAGTCATCTAGCTATGAGACTTATAACAGTATGCCTGCTGCCTCACTATTTAATATCACTATTAAGACCAAGGTCATAGAGTTTATAAAGACTCCAGGCTAGCCAGGAAGGCATGGATTTGTTCCCTGATCAGGGCGGGGGCGCTATTGGGGATGTACAAGGGACAGTCGAGTACCCCATTTCCTATGCGCAGCATTAATGTAGTGAGCGGGGGCAGTTAAAAGGTAGTAATCGGGTGACAGGCATCGGTGGGCAGATTATGTCACAAACCCACCCATGTATAAAGGGGGCTCAGCTGTAAGCTTCTCACTGGATTTCACGATACTTAGCGGTATGCGAGGTTTATTCACCAACTAATACAGGTGAAAAAGGCACCACGTATACTATAAGATCATACACCGATTTATCGCAGCATCGGAGACAGTGGCCCCATTTATCATAAAAAATAGCTGCAGTCTGTAATCGTGTGCAGTTTCGCCTTGAATTGTGGCGCACGGTTCTTATGATTGAGGACCCACTGACTGCTTGGGAAGTGTGCACCAACAATTTATTTGGGGCACGTCAACATTTTACGTGTGAATGATCACAGTAATGAATGTGCGGTACAGTCACAACCCATGCATCAGGAAGACATCTTTGGTTGCAGAATTAGCGTGTGTTCGCAGCAGCACAACACATCATAATATACACTGTGCGGAGCCAGTTTGGCACATAATTTTCAGTGCAAAGTCAGACGGAGAAAACTGGTACAAAACACTTAATAACATGAGTGATTTCTTTTAATCAATGACTGCCTAGCTCTTACTTTATAGAGGTTTCCGTTATAGTCCACTAGGAATAGGGCCTAATTTGCTGCAGTGGGCGCGTGGGACACCTAAATCGACAGACGAGCTGGGGTTCGATGGTCCAGGTCACTCGGCTCTGACTCGGACAATCATTGTCAAGCTCATAAGGAGAATGGAAGCTAGGGACCAAGCACTGCCACTCCACCCTGGGGAGGACAAGGGGTGAACGACAGCAATGCATCGGGAGGTGGACCCCCGATTCTCTTCATCAAATCGCAAGTTAGGCCTTATCCTGTTGATAGGGCCTAACTTGTTTGGAGAGGAAAAACCTTAAGCACTGATCCCCATGCGCTTACTCATTTGGTCAGCTCCCAGGAACTATAGCTGGTTTCACCAGTGGTGGGGGGGTGTACAATCCCGCCCTCCCCTATAAAATCCACTGGCTCTTGCTTTCAGCTAGTCGGACCCCTATCTGATTTTATTGATTCTTTAGATAGGTCATTAATATTAGACCTATAATATTATTCTTGTATTAGTGAAAAGGGACTATAAGAGTTCACAAAACGTAACATTGAAGACTTTCTGCTTTTCAGTGAAGTTTGGACACACAATGGTGTCATTTTTGGCATAGGACATCCAAATTTGTAAGTTATTTTGGAAGAATGAGATGTCTAATGAGTAAATGGAAACACCCAGCGAGTATTATAAGATTTCCTCTGGGGTCATTTTGTTTCTGAAGTCTGGAGCAAAATATATTGAATTATGATAAGTTCTCGTGATCATGAGTCATGGTTGTGATAAAGAACTTTGTAAATGGAAAGGAAAGTGGATGGGACAGGCCTCCAAGATAACAGCATCGGAAACTGGACGTGAATAATACATGTAGCTGGACCATGCTGGAGTATCATTCCAGCGGAAGAGACATATTTGTTAAATGTTTTGACCTTAAACCGAGAATCCAGCAATAAAACATCTTGTGTCTTCAGCTATTTTGTATATAAACTGGTATTAAACTAAGATATGCCACCAATAAATAGGTCAATAATCTGACGTATAATACGGGAATTGGGTGGCCACCACAGACTGAGTTTCCATGGTCTAAAGGTTTGTAGGGGTTGTAAAGCTTCCTGATTGGTGCTCTTCAGCCTAACAAGAAACATGTCCGGGTTAGGCAGAACGGAGGACATGAATCTAAAGTTTGGTTCCGCTCATTTCTAGTAGAAGATTGTTTTATGTAATAATGGGGCACATTTTTTATACCGGCCGTCGCGATACCGCCGTGCGTTGTCGATGAGGATTCGATCTGCTGCGATTCTCTAACATCGTGCGTCCGATATCCGAGCATTGTGTCGCTCCCATCAGGTCCGCCGGAGTTCACCTTTTCTCCCGTTGCATGTGAGTGCCACGCGAACATTTGCTTTTTAAATTCTCGGTTGTCCGAATCAGGTTGGTTGTTCGAGTCATGTCCCCCGATTTGTGTCCATGCTAGCGGCGCCGATGCGACACAAATCGGGGCCCGGGCAATTCGGGGCACAATGAATAGAATCGCGGAAACCAACAAATATGCGGCATTCGGACCCTTAGTAATGGCCCCAATATGTCTGAACAGGGACTTCACTTTACACTTCTCATGTAAAGTTTCCTGATTGGATCAAGAAACATATCGCGGTCAGGCAGAGCTAGCGAACACGAGGACACTGACCTAAGGTTTGGGTTCGCTCATGGATCATGGATGTTTTATGGAAAGGGTTGTTGACTATGAAGTAAAGTGACAGTCTGAAACCAGGGGCTCACTTGCCCTTCTAGAAACTATATTTTAGAACTATTAATGAAAAAATAATGCTTTATTAAATGGAGCCATCACATTAGCAGTGCTGTACAGATCATGGAGGACATATAACAATAAACAAGACATTACAGAGTATAATAACATAATCGGTAAATACAATGGGAATGAGGTCCTTCTCAATGATTGGGAGTAAGAGTTCTCCTTACGGAGACTGCCAATTAAGGCCACGTGTAGACTTGTAGAGTTTATAGCCGTGATGATCCACTAGGGGGATTCTGGAGAAATTACAAAGTTTCTAAGATGAATAAGGAAACACCCTCTTTAGCTACCGTAGCAGCTCAACTTGACATCAAGCATGACCAAAAAAGGCCTTATGGCATGATACGAGATTAAAAATTAAACCAGTTTGTATTCCGGAGGAAAACATATTCCCAACGTAGACGGCACTGTTTCAACCTGTGGGTCTTTCTTAGTAAAGCGTGGGGAGGAACTGTCATGCTCAAGAGTTACCATCATGTATATTGTGGTAAATTGCCTAATATCCTGCCCCCCTCACACCCACACATTACAAGAAAGTGACTTAAAATGGCCAACCCCTTTGAGTGAAGTGACTGAGGTTGAGGAGGTCTACGTTTATTTAGAGGCTTTGGTCTGGGTATACACCCTT
This sequence comes from Engystomops pustulosus, assembly GCA_019512145.1. Taxonomy (NCBI): domain Eukaryota; kingdom Metazoa; phylum Chordata; class Amphibia; order Anura; family Leptodactylidae; genus Engystomops; species Engystomops pustulosus. The sequence goes on from CM033643.1 coordinate 209,146,492, forward strand.
CAGTCCTCCAGAGGCATAGAAACCCTACTTCTGCCGCCCATTTGGATTTTTTTTTCTTCTAAGTTAACCAAAAGGAATAATCATCTTTTTATTTTATTTTTTTTTTTAGTTATACCTTTTTTTGTTTTAAAAAATAATACAAGAACAAATTATCACCAATACTTTGATACACCAGACAGAATTTTGGGATGAGAGATACGGAATATGTTCAAATATTTTTTTTATAAGAAACATTTTACTATTTTTTAGGTACTTGAATTGCTAGGGGACTGACGACGTAAAATATACGCAATACAAATGGTTTGCATTATATGGTCGATTCAGTGAATGCGCATTAGAACCTGTCTCCAGCAGAGTCTATAAAATAGTTCTATGACACTACGGGGCTTTGGATTGGCAAGACACCCACAGACAAGTGCCGTATATAGCAAGGGTCGCTTTTAGTCATCTCCATACATTTGTTAACGTTGCTGTGTCGTACTATTGTGGCTCTGATATTAAAGGAGACCGTCATCTATTTTGGGACCCAACTGACATACAGGTCCATATGGAACGTGTTCAGGGTCCCAAAACTGCTTTATAAGCTCTTGGTGTGGGGGCAATCTGAAAAAATAAACATATGGACTTACCTAGCCGATCCGTGATGGGCACATCAGACTCACATCTGAAGTTCTCGCTGACGGCGCACCTCCTCGCGTTATGTGGGATGAACCGGGGGACTACCCACGCGTATGTGCAGTGAAGCGGGTGTATTACTCCGGCTTTTATTGTTCACAAGCGCAGGTGCTGAATGTCCTGGAGCAGGTAAGTATTAATGTTTATTTACTACCCCACCCCGCCTTGGAACTCATACAGGGCGATTCAGGACACACTAAACCACAGGACCTGTGGGTGTGTTTAGTGTCCCGAATCGCCCCAGACAGGTATTATTATAGTCTCAGACTGCACAGAGGACACGCAAAGCGGGAGCCTGATCTTAATAAACTTATGTTAAACAAACTTTGTTTTTTATTTGTTCCAGTTTTCCAAGTAATGATTATAGAACGTTGAAACACTGTGGAACTATAGAACAGACACTGTCCTTTTTACACTATAATTTCATTTGCTATATATTCACATTCATTTTATTGTTACCTCTTCATAATGAACTGCAGAGAACAAATTAAAGAAACTTACATGATTTGCCATCTTTTTATAAATTTCAAAGAGCTGCTTATCAAAAACAATCGCTCTATATTAGGGAGTCCTAGGGCATCAGCCTATTGGGGAGCAAACTCCTGAAACCATGGCAGGCTTTCACGTGTGGTGCATTTGCTGATTGAAAATTGGGGCAAGAGACAGGAATCATTTAGTACCGAGTGTGTTCCAGGACTTACGGGCTATATATCTCATTATAGCCAGGGCCCATGGCAGCTTAGTACGTTGGCTCTGGCGCTTTGCTAGGCTTAGGTGGTGAATCCACTAGGGGTAACTCCATATGCTAATATTGTACCAGAATTAAATGATCTGAGACCTTCATGTGAGTGTCTCTTGGAGATGGGTGATGTGGACCGGTGGCTCAGGTGGACACAGACAGACACTATGAATAGAAGTGGCTCTCTCTGGAACGTTACAACCCGAAACCACTCGACGCATGTTCGGACTCAGACATGGACCTCAATACTGTCTTGTACACTTTTTGACACTTTTCCTTTAAGCAGTAAACGATGTGCCAAACTTTCTATTCGATAGTAAATTCTGGTTGCGCGCACGATGACATCTGTAGGACAGTGGAAATTTAGAGACTAGTTGTCTAAATCTGCCCAAAAGGTCTATAAGTTCGTCTCTCTTTGGTGCCATCTGATGTAAAAGTATAGAGACTCCCCGGGTAAACTCTGACTATGTTGTCGGTGCTGGTTTCGTTAGCGTCTGAGAAACCAAGATGCGGGAGGGGAGCAAAACGTGGGCAGCAGGTGTTGGTTCAAAATTGTTTAATCCATACCAGAAGAAACAGGCATGAACCCTCAGAAGAAAGATTTATACGAAATGCTACTGAGGGAAAGACCCTAAACTGACTAATCCCTATCGCTTATATCTACACACATCTGCAGATGACTTTCTTTTGAAACAAGACATTATTTCCCAAGTGGTTGCATTATAAAAGATGCTCATTCAGAACTCTATATCTGAAAAGGATATAACCCGTACAGATGTGCCTTCTTTATCTTTTCTAGGACTATGACATGTGCGAAATGCTGGTGATCACCAGTATGCTGAGACTTTTCAAAACCAAAGTGATTCCCCTCCCGTGCAGGAGTAATCAAATTTATTCTGATTTTCTGAGAGGTTGAATTGTCATCACTAATACAATTATTAGATGTATGCTGTAAGAGGAAGGGAAACTGGCAACTGGAAGGACCAGAAAGGCCAGTACTGCTATTAGGGCTTATAACTTTTGCTGGTGCCCAGCCTACTCTAAAGAGGTAGGTGACAACTGGTCGACATTCCCTTCGTGCCACAAAGTGCAAAACAGGACAATGGGGCACATTTATTACCCGGGTCCTGTAGCAATCACCAATCCCGACTGTGTCCCCTGAGGCGGATGAAGTTCGCACGATTCACCAAGATCGTGATCCGATATCCTGCATGTGGTCGCTTCACCGCTGAGGTCGTCGGAAGTTCATCTTTTCTTCCAACTGGAGTGAGTGCAGGTCTTGCGACACAATTTGAATTTTAAATCCTGCGGTTTTTAGTCCCGAACAGTTCGTGTTGTCCAACGGCCAATGCCCCCGATTCGGATGTCGCATGAAAAATCATCGCGATTCTGCAAAATCCAAGTGTATGCGCCAAAAATCCCTGTGAAACGCGGCGCAAATCAAAATAGTCGGGAGGAAACTCGGCGGACCCTTAGTAATATAAATGTGCCCCAAAGACTGGACCGTACAACATAGATGAGTAATTGAAATATGGGAAGGTACAAGGGAAAATGCTGTACGAATCAATAAGCAAAATGGAGGGGGTATGGTCAGAAAAAAGTCAAAACGTCAAGGGATCAAAATACAGAAGTCAAGATGAACGCTAGCTCGCTCCAAAAAGACTTATAGCAAGCACATGTGAATGGCAGGCCAAACTATTTATGAGATGTTTCCAGATCCAGAATGTGACTAATCGGTGTCCTTGAAACCAGACAATGAAGACCGAAAGGACGAAATGAAAGTAGAGGAAACTTATGTCCATCTCAGCTAACTTGGCCCGTTCCCCATTGCGATAGGATGCGATTAACTTGATACACTCGCAAAAGTGGGCTGCCGGGATTCCCAGCCCGAACGCTGCCACCATTCTTCCACAGGACTACAATGACTTTGTCATCTCATCAATCAGCATATCAATAGGGAACAGCTTGAGTTAGACTGGGAGCCTCAACTGAGGTTCCTGCCTTCTGCAGACCTGAATCCCATTGAAACCTTTGGTTCAACTAAGTCACCTCCTAGAAGTTCATAACCCTCTACCTGAGAACATCATAACTGGAGGGAAAGCCTTTGAGAGAAATCATGCATTCTCAATGGACAATAGTTGACTTGTAAGAGTGCCTGTATCCGGAACCTCAATGACCGAGGGAAGCCTTCAAGAGAAACCATGCCTCATGGACTTTGTAAAGAGCATGAGACTTCGTAGCTGTAGCTCAAGGCCCACGAATAATTTTTGAGACATTGCCATTTTTGGGTTTTTTGGTTTATTGAGGATCTTACTTGGTCAATTAACTTGTTTAAGAGATGAGAAATCATCATTGCATGATTATACTTTTCATGATATATCACTGCAAGCATGAATATTGAGCGTCAGTACTAGGTCCGTGGATCGCACTATCGTCGGCATATATCGGCTGTTCCGATGTGACGCCGCATTTAGAGGGTTTTGCGCCGCTGCGCCGTATTTGGGCATCGGTCCGGCTTTCAGCGACACAAACTTGGTGAAGACTCCTAATCCCTGAAGACGGAGGTCGGAACTCCGGACTTGAGGCCATGCCGTAAAGTTGGGCAGTTTACACTGATATTTGAGACCATCGTCGTAACAACGCACCTTGGCATACGTCCAGGGAGGAAGAAGTTCGAAATCCTGGCGACCCTTGAGGAAGTGATAGGGGGGACAACTACATGAAGGAACGGACCTCGGTAGTAGTCGGATTCTCTGTGGATCACGGGCTGAGGCCGAGTAATGCACTGGTATAGTAATAGGGAACGTAGTCACGTTATGGTGCACCATTGTGCGGTATATAGAGGTAGGCAGTCAGTCCAGAGGCAGGTAGAAGTTAATGTATCGTGTGCCGATATGCAGAAGTACAATTCAGAATTCGAATGGAGGAGTTGTAGACACTTTTCCGTATACTACAGTCCATATATACGCAGAGTATAAGCCATAGTTTTTAAGCACAAAAAAATTGTGCTGAAACTCAAACTCGGCTAGTACTCGAGTAAAAAAATATATCAAACTTCACCTTTCTTGGCATTCCCCGGCTGGTTATATACTTGGGTCAGGGGGTGGTATACTACGGCAGGGTATATCGTATATTATATGGGGAGTCCACAATTGGGTGGCAATTATTAGGTTGGAAAGGCGTGGCATGCACTTCGACTCCGTCATATATCGAAGTTCCCAGTTTGTGGTAAATTAGGGCTTCCTAACGTGTCTTATTTGAACGTATATACTGTTCTTGTTAGGTAAAAGCTATATTTGTAAGGACTGAGCCTATAAGTCCACAAACGCCATACGTTTAAAATAGTAACAAAGACCTGAGCTAAGTCAGCAGACCTACGTGACAAACACAAAGTGCCAATAAACAGAATGAGGCTAAATACTGAGGACCATCACGCCGTCTGATGTAGTCACCATGATAAATTTGCTTTGTATTCCTGATTCTTATCGACACATGGACCAGGTAGATATGTGATAGCATACCAGCTCAATATATAACCAGACGTACACAAGTTAATTACACAGCGTGTCTTACTCCTTTCTTGGAAGAAACTCTTCTCCTCTGACCAACTAGACTCAATAGGAAAACAAGACACCCTTATGACAGTAATAAATGATTGTGTCCTCGCGGTGGGCACTTCCCCCAGATCGGAAATTACGAGGGATAGTAGTCGGTGGGTGATAGCACGGCGTGTACCATTAGTGTTTGATTGGGAGTGAAATAAGAATGTCTCCAAAGTTAAAGACAGGAGGAGCCCTGACAACGATCCACGGTTGTCAAGTGTAAATTGCTGACTAAAAATAGAACCTTGCCCCTGCATGGAATACAAAGTGTTCCATCCCCGGTCTTGTATTCACCTTCAAAATCAAAAAAGTTAAGGAATGAACAAAGGCCAAAATGGAATTAAAAATATTAACTACTATCTCACGAGAGGACAATCTCACATGGAGACCTGCATTGTATACCTCATTGCTGCTGGCTTTGACCTTACCTGGAGCCAGTTCTCTTCAGTATTGACTGATGCCTGAAGGTGTGACTGCACATAGGGTATGGCCTCTTCGGTCGGCTCAGGCTTGAGTGTCAGGACCACCCGCATTAGAACTGTAAGTACCCTCTGTATTGTCACTCATAGTGTAATGCTATTGTCAAGGGTCACAAATCTCCGGTGATGGGTTAGAAGTTGGGCAATGAGTAAAGTCTCCTGGCAATGCCGGAAAAGTTTTCTTTCTGTAGAAACTTGTATGTGTTATGAGTGAGATGGATAACTCAAATGTTATCTAAAGGTTATAGTAAAATAGCTACGAGACAAGAGGGCAACTTATTATTTATACTACTGTGCACACACTTGTCAGAAGATATGGAGAAGATAACAATAATTACGTAGATTATAGAATTAGAATGAGGTGCTATAAGTTTTATTACATACGTAGACTGCCACACTGTTAGTATAGTACGGGGATATCATCATTATTCTAAGTTAGAATGTAATAATAGTGTTATAAGCTATAGTTTATCTAATCGTTGCTAGCAACATTAGAAGTATATAGTTGAGATAGATAAGATAGATAGAAGTAGAGAGATAGATCGAAGATAGATATGAGTAGAGATAGATAAGACGATTAGAAGACTGAGGATAGATAGCTGTGATTTGAATCTCTAATTAGCAGATAGCATAGAGATAAGTTTATATACTGCGAACTTAGATAATAGAGAGGATAATGACAATAGTAAGAATGATAATAGATAGATGTTATGAGCTACTATAGTATAGATAGGATCTCTAGATAGATAGATAATATAGATATGAGATAGTGATGATAGATAGATAGGATCATGAAGAGCTGATAGATAGATAGATAGATAGATAGTAGATAGATAGATGATAGATAGATAGATAGATAGATAGATTAGATAGAGATAGATAGATAGATAGATGACGAGATCGCTTAGATATATTTATAATTAGCATATGGTGATCCAGTTTTATTATATTAGCTGCACACTGTAGTATCTAGAGAGCGATAACTACCATAATAGAATAGAAATGATAATAAGAGTGTTATAAGCTATATTACTACTTGGCTCTGGCACAATCTAGAGATAGATGATTAGATACATAGATAGATAGATAGAGAGATAGATAGATAGATAGATAGATAGATAGATAGATACATAGATAGATAGATAGATAGATAATATGAGTAGATAGATAGAGGAGATAAGAGATAGATAGATAGATGATAGATAGATAGATAGATAGATAGATAGATAGATAGATAGATAGATTAGGGTATTTATAATTAGAATGATGTTGTTTATAAGTTGTATTACTACTTAGTTGCACACTGTAGTATATATAGTAAGAGATACATAGATTACAGTACTTATAATGATAATAATAGCATTATAAGTTATGTTACTACTTGGCTGCACACTCTAGAATATATGAATAGATGGATACATAGATTAGAGAATTTGTAATTAGAATGATGGCGTTATAAGCTTTATTACTACTTAGCTGCACACTGTAGTATATAGAGGGATAAATAAATTATAGTATTATAATGATAATAATAAGAATAGTGTTATAAGCTATATTACTACTTAGCTGCACAAAGTTTTATCATCTGGATGGTAAGGACAGCACTGTAATCTTAACATACAATTTATATTCCTACTTAGTTGCACACTGTAGTGTATAGAGAGAGAGAGATAGATTATAGCGCTTATAATTAGAATGAGAATAACGTTGTTATAAGCTATATTACTACTTTGCTGCACACTGTAGTGTATAGAGAGAGATAGATAGATTATAGTGCTTATAATTAGAATGAGAATAACAGTGTTATAAGCTATATTACTACTTTGCTGCACACTGTAGTATATAGAGAGAGATAGATAGATTATAGTGCTTATAATTAGAATGAGAATAACAGTGTTATAAGCTATATTACTACTTTGCTGCACACTGTAGTGTTTATATAGTATTTTTCATCTGGATGGTAATAACTGCACTGTAATCTAAAGATACAACTTATATTACTACTGTGTTACACAGTGTTGTATATATAGAGTATAGAATATATCATCAGACTGCTCACGATAGTGATATATGGATATATAGCCGCACACTGCAGTATACATTATAGTATTTATCTGGATGGTAGTGACAGCAGAGGGATGTAAAGATACAACTCATATTCCTACTTAGTTGCACCGTGTAGTATATATAGAGAACAGAATATATCATGAGAATGATAACGATAGTGTTGTAATCTATAGATACAGTTCACGTTACTACATAGCTGCCCACAGTATAGTATTTAACATACGGATGATAATGATAGTGTTGTAATCTATCGATACAACTTCCATTACTATTATATTACTACATATAGAATTTATCATCATAATGGTAATGACAGTGTTGTAAACTATAGACACAATGGGGCACATTTACTAAAGGTCCTGCGGCCGCAATTACGTCGGGTTTTCACGAATATTTCCGATTTTCGCCGGGGGGCGTGGCCGTTGGACAACCCAACGGATTCGGACAAACCGCGGAATTTAAAAAAATAATTGTGTCGCAAGATCAGTCCTTACATGCATCGGGAAGAAGAAGGTGAACTCCGGCGGCGCTCGGCAAAGCGGCGACACATGCTGGATATCGGGCACACGACCTTAGTGAATCCCGGCAGACCCGAATCCTCGTCGGACAACGTGCCGCGGGATCGCGACTGGACCGGGTAAGTAAATGTTCCCCAATGGGGGAGATTTATCAGAAATGTCTTAGAGCAGAGCTGTTCTAGTTACCCATGGCAACCAATCAGAGCTCAGTTTTCATTTTACCACAGCTGTTTTTAAACTTAAAGCTGAGCTCCCATTGGTCTCCAATGGCAACTAGAACAGTTTTACCTCAGGCACTTCTGATAGACGTTTTACCGACTTTTCAGTCTGTCACAGTGATTTTGCACCAGTTTTGCGACTAAATACCATAGATAATCATGTTTTCTTCACTTATTTTATCAAACCAGATGTTTTGCTGCGCTTACTAATGATTCATCATAGCAACTTTTTGATTTAGGTGCAACTTTGGCACAAAAACCGAACTAGTGCGCCACATCTGTAATACATCTGGCCCAATGTACAGTCGTAGTATAGTTATAAAGTATAGTATGTACCATCAGACTGAGAGAGAGAGCATAGTACAATATCAGGTTGGCAATGATAGCATTGAGATCTAAAGATACAGTTTATATTACAGGCGGTCCCTTACTTAAGGACACCCGACTTACAGACGACCCATAGTTACAGACGGACCCCTCTGACATCTGCTGAAGCTCTCTGGATGTTACTATAGTCCCAGGCTGCAATGATCAGCTGTAAGGTGTCTGTAATGAAGCTTTATTGATAATCCTTGGTCCCATTACGGCAAAAAATTTGGAAACTTCAATTTTTAATGGGGCAGAAAATTTTTTGGTCTAGAATCTGGATATTACAATTCAACTTAAGAACAAGCCTATGGAACCAATCTTGTACGTAACCCAGGGACTGCCTGTACATCATAGCTTCACGTTGTAGTATACATGGGGCAGATATACTTATCCGGTCCCGTCGCAATCCCGTGGTGCGTTGTCTCACGAGGATTCGGATCCTGGGCGATTCACTAAGCTTGTGCGTCTGAGTTCCTGCATCTGTCGCTGCTGCGCTGAGGTCCGCCGGAGTTCACCTGCTTCTTCCCGGTGCATGTGAGTGCTTGATCTTGCAACACAATTCCTTTTTTAAATTCCACGGTTTGTCCGAATCTGTCGCATTGTCCGACGGCCCTCCCCCCGATTTCTGCCGCTCGAAAGCCTGCGCTAATGCGCCAAAATCCGATCGCGTTCACCAAAATCCTGGGGTGGGGATCTATTCAGGGGGGAGAATATTCAGGAAACCGACGTGGAAAGTGCGGGGCATTCAGACCCCTTAATGTAATGCGCGGCCCTCAGATATATGTGATATATAATCAGAAATGTAATGATGTAGTGTGAGTAATATGTATACCCTCATATATATTTTATATGATTATAAATATATATATAATACTGTATATTATATATCCCCTATATATAATTATATTATAGATAATATGTGATGTTCTGGTATCTATGGTATGTGGGCTACATGTTTATTGTATGAAGTGATTCTACTCACTCAACAAGTCCGACTGCTTACTTAATAGGGGTATGGTTTTTCTCATTCAACGAATCAAACTTCTCTCATCATCCAAGTCAGTGAGCTGTTCAGTACAGAGTATTAGAGACTACGGTGAATATTATTGCATGCTTATTATATTATCGTTTATATTATTATATTATATACTTATATATTTATGTATTTTATAGAATAATTTGGAATATTGTTAAAACAGATTACTGTATCCATCTAGACACGCAGCACTATTACTATAGTAAAATTCGGCTGTGATACGTTCATAGCAGACTACTAAAGACTGCTATTACAATGGTTACTATTATTATACTAGTACTATCATGTATATTATTATAGATTATTGCTTTATATGGGTATAAATCAGGTCATAGTTGTATAATATTTCCCTAGAATCCAATCTAATATCTATAACCTAAAGCTACACAAGAAGAGATCATGTAATCAATAACTTATATGTTATATTTAAGACTTCAGTAATCTTTTTTACGATTGTTATTATTATCACTACCACTATCTATTGATATAGGTAAAACAGTCATAGTTGTATTTTACCCCTCTTGATCCAACTGTCATACTGGCTGTTACACATGGACGGTGATATGGGATGACCCCCACTTTACTTTAAAAACAGTGTATAGGAACACGGTTGTATGGAAAAAAAAAATACCAACCACATAACGTAATGGGTGAAATGGCCACAGCTTATTTGAATCACAGGAAATAAAACAATCAGGGAGGAGTCAGGTGGACATGCTAGGGTGGGATTCTCCCCAATACCCCAACTAAAGTTGCCTGACATACAGCCCCCGCCAGACATCAACAAAGGGGGGGGCGGCACGCTCTGGGCTTGCCATTCTTTAGCAGAGGCAGTACACTTTAAGGGCACCCAATGACCCCGGTGAAGATTATCCATTGTGTGCTTCAACACCGTGCCCGTCCCTGGCTGCTCTTACCATTACCAGAGCCTTAGGCTGCCACTTCCAAGGCTCGGCTGTTTGACCACCATGAGCTTTTACATCCTCTATTAGTTAAATTAGTCCCACAAAATAAACTTGCCTGCACCTTCCACCTGACTACCCTCCACCGCAAAATCAAAGCTGCGAAGGCCAGATAACAAAATGCCATACTTGACTCCATTCTATTTTTTTTTTTTTTTTAATACATGATTCTTTATTTATTTGTTTTTAATTTATTATCTACATTTTTATTTAGATATTTCTTTCTTCTCCATTTTAAAGCCAGGAGCATCATAACGATGAGAATTGTTTAATTCTCAGGCAAGAAGAAACTTTTAATATGTGCAACCCTCCGACTCACAAAGAGTTCATCCACAGAGGCTCAGGAGAGGAAAAACCCCCTTTGGAGGAGGAAACTCTAGGGAACCATGGCTGAAGGAACCCCTTCCCCTGGGCTTAGGAGGGATAACGCCAACTTCATCTCATCAAACATCCATTAAGAAATTTACATGTACAAGATAACAGTTTGTCAAAGTTCAAAAAAAAAAAAAAACAACGGACAATCATTTTCATAGAATTTATACATGTAATTGTAAATAACCAGTTGTAAATTAATGATAGTAAAGGGCGGGGGGAGGGGACAGTTTCTTTCTGTGCTTCTAGAGAGAGAAGAGAGAAAGAGAGACTACAGGACAGGGAGTCAATTATCACCCCTAAGCCCCTCCCTCTTACATACTTACTATTCCCAACCCACTCTGTACTTTTAACAAGGACCATCATCTTACATCAATATATCATCTAAAAATTTCAGTCGTTATAGGTCCCCCCCTACCACCGTCATGTTCCTGCTTCGCCTATGGCTCCGCTGTTGTTACATATGGGCTCAAAAATGCATAAGTGGTGATTATTGTCAGTGTATCTTTTTATGGCCGTAATTATATTTCATTTATTACACTATTACTACTATTGTATATGTAAAACAATTTCATAGTTGTATCTTATCCCTGAGATCCTTTTTTACTATCATAACTTAAGCTGACACCAGTAGGTTCAAGTGTCAGAAGTTATGATCAGTTTTAGATTATTTTATTACTGCTATTATTATTACGTATACTATACTACTATCTAATTTATATTAAAACAGGTCATATGTTATTTATCCAATCTAAATAAGGCAGTCCCCTTACTAAGGACACCCGAACTTACAGACAAACCATTGTTACAGACGACCCTTGACCTCTGGGAAGCTCTCGGATGTTTACTATAGTCCCAGACTGCAGAATAATGATCGACTGAATAGGGTGTCTGTAATGAAGCTTATTGATATCCTGGTCCCATTACAGCAAAAAAAATGTTTTAAAACTCAAAAAAAACAATGTCACTTGGGGATTTTTTTTTTTTTTTTGGTCGATCTACAATTATAAAATATACAGTTTCGATTTACATACAAATTCAACTTAAGAACAAACCTCCAGATCCTATCTTGTACGTAACCCGGGGACTGCCTGTACATAGGGGCAGAGGTATCTTAAGTCACGCTATTTGTGCCTGCTTATTATTTTGGGTCAAGCTATTCTGCTCTTTGATTTATCCTTGAGTTATCCTTTAGATAAATCACACTCTTTTTTTGTGCACATTTTTAAGAATTTCTGAAATTTGCAGTTTTTGGTGCAAACTATAACACAGTTGCCCATGCCTGGTGGGGACTGGAGTATATTTGCATTTTTTTTGGGTGGGGGGGGGGGGTTAGGAGCAAATCAATAATATATAATGTGCCAACATCCACTACCAGGCGCAGTTCAAAGATGGACTAAGCACAAAGGAGGAAAACCAGTGCCTTCATGAACTTCATAGAACGCATGAGAAAGTCGCCAAAATCGTGCAAAAACCCTGCAACAAAATGCCCAAAAAAAGATACATCTGACCCATAGTATTATAATATTCAAAAAAGCTATTGTTCACATTGCAAGGGCCAAGTATCAAAAGTTACACTATGGTTATGTATTACTACTACTATTACTACTGTCCTTTGCTTATGTTAAATAGTTGATCATAGTTGTACATTATCCATCTATATACCTATCGTTATCAAAATATCTAAAGCTACAGTAACATGGGGGGGTTTATCAGAGCTTGTGCGCCAGAAATCAGGCATAAAGGCGCTGAAATAGGCGCAGTTCCTGGCGTACGCATGAAGGTTGGCGCGGCTGGCGGCTTATTGTGTGCAGGCTAAGACGCAATAACCACAGGATTTATCCGGAGGCTGCAGCCTTCTTATAGATCCAGTGGAATATGAGGCTATAGCACGGCTCTAACCCATTGTGTAGCTATATGTATCGAAGGAAGTCATTGCCGTATTAAGGGCAAATTGCAATTCTAGAAATATAAAGGAACATTTTCTATATTAACACATATTTTTGCGCTATTGTTTTAAATATTTATATAATATACTGTATAAATGTAATTATATTGATACATATAATTGTTATATTCAGGAACATGCATGTTCTCTTTGTTTTCACGACTACTATGCCGGTTACAGCCGTACACTGTGTTATTCACACCCCGTACAGTACAGGCTGCAGTCATTTTTTTATTGCTTACATTGTATTCTATTGTTTATTGTGTTGTAAGGTGCAAAGGACGTAGTAATATTCATTCTACGACTGTACAGAACTAGTATTGTGTAGTTTCCAGAACTATAATCATTAACATCCTTCTCAGATGTGCATTTGCATAAGTTACAAAAATTCACCATTATTCTTAACCCACAAAAAGGCAAAACACTTGTCTTTGTTCCAATTTTTCATGAGCAGAACTCAAAGATCTGACTTTTTATGTATATAGGCGGTCCCCTACTTAAAAACACCTGACTTACAGACGACCCCTAGTTACAAACGGACCTCTGGATGTTGGTAAATTACTGAACTTTAGGCCCAGACTACACTGATCAGCTGTAACAGTTATCACAGGTTTTTATAATTAAGCTTTATTGTAAATCCTGGTTCTGATGACAATCCAACATTTTTAAAATCCAATTGTCGTAAAGACTAAAGAAATTTTGGCTGAGGTTACAATTATAAAATATACAATTCCAGGTTTTGATGCAGAATGAAGCTTGTTCCCACCCTGGTCTATGTTCTTTGACTCTGTAGGGTATTTTGCAATGTTTTATAGGATAAGGAGGTCCTTCCCACACCTCCACCACGCATGCAGACAATCAGAAGCCCACAAAAGCACTTTATGGGGCACGTGTCATCAGTCTGGTATTGTCCGTCTGATTTTTAGGAATTTTCTTGACATTTCTGCTGGTCAGGTGTATCTTTTTTAAACCAAAAGTCGCAAAAAGTTGCATTCAGCTCTAAGCTAATTTGTACGTCTGGTCAGGGGAAGCCTTAGATTTGCACAAAAATTTTCTACGGCCGGGAGGGGAGGGCATAAGTCCAGCGTATTGGAGAGAAGGAGGGTTGACTCCTTGGCTCTCCATAAAGATGCATGGCGTATGGTCATCCACAGGGGGACAACCATCGCTCTGGGGGGCCATTGCTGTCTATGGGGGATGTATGTACAGCAAGTGCCCCCCTTACATTTGTGCAAATACAGCCTTAGAGGTGAAGATCCTAGATGTGGAGGTCCTGGACTGGTGGGTTTACACGTGATCTGCAGTTGTGAGGCCGGAGGGATGTAATGCCAAAGTTTCTGAAACGCCTTTGGAGAAGCCTTATGTTAGAGAAATGCACATGAAATTCATTCCTACAGACATCATGCCAATTGCACAATCCTACTGGGTGCGTCCACACACTGCACTTAAAACTGTATCACAATCAGTTTTGATGTGGTCTTAGGTGCAGTTTGTTATTTTAACAAGTGAAAGACATAAACAGATGAATCCTATTTGTGGAACAGGTTTCCTCTTCAAAACAATATTCACCTGTGCAGCTCATGTCTTTCACCTGTAAAATTAACAAAACTGCAACTAAAACCACTTCAAAACTGATAAAAATGCAACGTGTGGATGCACCTTCAAACTTTTGATATCTGTTTCATTGTCCTTTGTTATAAAATCACATTTATAATGGTCATCCTAAGTCCATTCCATAGGTAGAACGATAGGGCTTTTATTTTGTTGTATTGATGTCTCAATGAATCGGCTTCCCTTTTAGCGGCCCGAGTCTATTCATTTTGATCGAGCACCGAATATTGGATTTGTTTCCTTTCATGTTTGTGAGGACAATTTGGCAGCGAGATCATCTTACCCCCATTTGATCGTTTAGTTGAAACTTACATAAATGACCGGATTTATTTATTGAGATGCTCGGATTTGTGTTTTCTGTCCTGAGACATTTAATTTACTTCTATGAACATTTCACTAGGTTTAAAATTGTAATACTTAGAAATGTCAAAGCCTTAAGTAAAATGATAACCGGGACAAGGGCCTGCATGGGTGTAAATAGTTTTTGAGGATAGCTTCCTTCGGTTTACCATAACAATTACCAATCAACAATATCAGCGACCAAAAGATCCAACAAGATAAGGTGCACGAGAATTAATTATTTCTCCTGGTGGTTTTTGATAATTAAAGCAGTGTTTGCCTTGGTATTCTATGGGTATATAAATATACATTCATAAGATCTTGGTGCTCTCCGGCCTTAATGTGTTCTGTACATGACATTTTTCTGTAGTTTGTACCAACAAGACTGGCCCTGTGGTGTCTTGAGTAACAGAAATCACCATCCCGCTTTACGCAGTCATCAATAGATTATAACTACTCCACCGTCACAATCGTTAAGGTGCCGACTGTTAAAATACTTCGGAAACCATCATCGATCCAAATCCTCATCTAGCAGGCTGCTCTCCCCATTGGCCTGTAGTATACGACAACACTGTAAAACTAGCATCGGTGGAAGGTTGGTATCAACATAAGGACATGCGTCTGACGGCACTCAAAAATCAGTTGCTCAAATTCTCGTAATCATTAAAATCCCTCTCTCTCCTCTTAGGCCTAGCAATTACCCAGGTAGATACTTTAGCGTTAAAAACTTAGGTCACGGAAGAAAAGGAATACCTACCGAAATAGTGGGAAAAAAAAACAAAGGAAAAAAGGGAGGCAGAAATCCAACTTTTTTTTATGTCGAAGAAACGGCCACCCGTTGACTTTAAAGACTTTACAGAGTTGTGAATCTGCATGGCGTAGAGTCTATGTATCCCAGCCTCCAGCTGTGAAGCTGGTCGTCACAGGGTCACAACCGGTGAACGAAATAAGAACATGTCCGCTATATTTCTTGCTGGTTTTGCGTAGGGTTCTGCATAGAGGTCTAAAGGGAGTACAAAAAAACGGACAAATCATTAATGGCAATGATTGTGCGGTGGTTGCCCCAGGATACAGATCATGATGGTGCCACCCGAGCTATAGTTTTTTTTGCGGAAATGGAAAAACGGTGAAGGTATTTACGACGGCATATGTGTTTACATATGGCGAGTGACACAGCAATAGATGTTGGCACAAACCCCAACAGAAGAATAAGAATGACTTTGTTTTCCCTTTGTAAATCTCATTTCTTCGAATTACAGTTGTGTTACAAGAACACGCTGTGGAGAGTGACTCGGAGGACTTATCCTAAAACTCACGTCGGAGAGGCCCGCAAAAACAATTTACTCTACATTCTCCTGCTTCTGATGGCTTTACCAGGATTCACAACTGAAGTGGAAACTATTACTGCAGTAAAGTCAGAAAATCTCATCGCTTCTTTCCCAATACACTCCCTGCCACCCAAAAAAATCCCAATTGTCAGGGTGCAGCATCTGATGACTACTCCATAGAGACAGCGGGACTTCCGGACTGCTGTGTACCGTCTTCCCCTTTCCCACCAATGACTTAAAATCTTTAGTGATTAGTGTCAGTTGTTTCGACCCAGCGGGCAATTGCTGTATTAATGATTTATATTAGGGTAAATTCGTTAATTTAGTTTTAACTCAAAGATTCAGGAGCTCCCATTCAACACTGCCACGTCCTGCTGTACATAGCACGCGGGCACGCAGTGGCCAAGGGTATTGGAGGAGAGGGAGAGCGTCCGCTCAACCCCGCCCCTCTCGCGATATGAAATTATATGGCACAAACACAAGCAGCTTTATCCGGAGAGAAATAGGACGATGTCGCTATCTTTCTATGTTGTGGTATGGAGAGTTCGGAGGTCCCCGCATAGATGTACTGCAAGAGGCGTGTGGTACCAGGAAAGAAAACTACAAGGAAGGCGTTGGGCTCGAAAACTTGCGACACGCATGATAGCGATGATGGGGGACGTATATAACGTCCCCCATACGATCGGTGTGAGGATTTCACACAATTTTTTATACAGTGTCATAATTCTCAACACTAACCGCTGTTTACAATGTGATATAGACAGTTATTTTTAAGCAAGAAATGTAAAAAACAATACGAGGTCCACAAAAGGAAAGGGGGGAGCGGAAGGAAGGCTGCCGAGTTGAAGGGCTGGGCGTCGGGGGGGGTTTTCCTCAGGGCTCATCGCTTGGTCCTCATTCTCTTTTCCTCTATAGACTGTCTCATTGAGAGCAGATTTATGGAAATTTTCAGTTAAAATGTGACCGGTTTATGCTTAGATACACCCAACTGTATAAACGCTCGTCACGAATATCACAGTGAACTGGCCCAAGGCGAGGAGATTTGGGGGAGCGAGATGTATCATGGTGCAGGCGCATCATGTAGTCCAATGGTACCAAAACCTTCCCCTGCCGGAGGATCTAAATCTGAAGTCTCTGGTCCTCCTGATAGATATTCGCATGGTGGCATAGTGTAGCAAATTGCCAAGCTGCAGTATCGGCCTTCAGACTCACATGCATAGCTATTGTCAAAGGCGTGAGGCATCAGCTCCCTCTCACGCCACGCAGGCCCTGCACGCCACAACACCGTGCCAGACGTCATACGGCCCCAGGGGAGCGCGCCGACGGCAGGGTAGATATTGTGCAGATTATCCAGCTCTGTGGGGCATAGCACTAGATGTTTGCTCATGAACACTCAAAGTACTATGGATCGTTCCTGGCAAGCTTCATATCACTTAGCGTCATTTTCTACGGAAATCAATCAGCGACTGCTGTTCGCTTGCCAATGTTTCCTTGCTCCGTGTTTTCCTGTTACTGTTTGTCTCCTATCTAAGTTGTGAATGGGGGTACCCTTTTGGGTTATACGAGTGATAGTTCCCTCATAACAACGAAACACATCCGGACTTAGGTGAATAGTATCTTGTGTACTAATACACGATTACCTGGGTGCATACCCGAGTTGTAAATAGTCCTACGGGGAAAACATGCGTAATATAAGTCCGTACGCAGCTACCTGTAGAGCTTACAGGCAGAAAACACGGAAAAACACTGACATTACATACAGAAATTAGGTTTGTAGCAATGAAGGGGGAAAAAATCAGGGTAATAAGAGTTGTGGCGCACGAATTTGTTTTATGCAACAATTTTAAAACAAATATGTTTATTAAAGAAACCTTTTTAGAAAGCTTTTATCAAACTAGCACATAAATCATGTGGCAGTAGGTTTATACAAGAAGAGGGAGCAGACAGCCTGAAAGTGGGGTGTTCATTAAAAGACTCGCAGTTGCCAAAAATATATACCCAAATTTTTAATGCATTTTCCGAGAGGTGAATAAAAGGTGCAAAGTTAGAGTAGATGGGATCTCAATTGTGACCGCTAGGCTATCCATATGAGATCAAGCATTGCGGTGGCATAGGCCTTATTAAATCAGGCCACGACCTGGTGGGTCTTGCACTATACAACACCAACAGGAGCCTACAGTCAATTGTAGCACCTTAATTTCCGTTTCCTGCCCACTTTGTAACCCACTTTACGAACAGGGTCAGGTGAAAACCTTTATAAGACGTGTTTCCAGTGGTTTATCCTTTTTCTACTCCAAAAAGATATGTGATCACCAGGAGGCTGCACTGGGCGGCTCTTCTACACTATGTCTGACTGGCAAGAATCGTTCGCCCCCACCTGTGCCTGAAACAGCCCATAAAGCATAGGCAGTTGGTGCAGTCAATTGGTTTAGAGAAATGCCCAACACCGCTACGCAGGACCTGGCACGGCTCACGCTCTGCCAATCCGATGTAAAGAGTCAGGGTAGTCGATCAGTGCCGTGAATGCGACTAAGTCACTTGCTTCTACGGTTGGTGTTTTCCAGACTTACGTACATCATGGTGAATTCCTCCCTCATGGGGCAATTTACTTACCACCTGATCCTGTCGTCGATCCCCAGCGGCGCGTTCTCCGACGAGGATCTGTGCTCACATGGTCTTCTTCGTCCATCCTTGATGCATGAAAACGCATGCATTTTTTATGTTTACTCTGCATTTAGCTGGTTTGAATCATTTTTATTCAATTCTAGAAGTGTAAGCAGCTGTGAAAATGTTACCACAGCTGCTTACACCTCTAGAAATGAGAATAACAGGTTCAAACCAGCCAAACGTAGGGTAAAGATGCAAAAACGCATGTTTAAAAACGCACCAGGATCGGTCTGTGTGACCGCACCCTAAGGCACCCCTGGGATAAAGTAATCAGCCTGTCTGGTTGTCACTGTGTCCCTGATCACTTTTATTATCAATCTGTAAGTGCAGAATTCCTTGTGTAATTTGCAGCAAAAATATTTTTTAAATGCCTTGTGCCAGATTTATAAAGAGTTTTAGACACTTTAAACTTGTATGACAAAAGGGTCGTGACCTCCAGTAGAGACATGCTTTGTGGAAAATCAATTAATGCTAATGTGCAAAATTTTGCACAGACTTTTTGATAAATCTGCTCCCATTTGTGCCCGCCTCTTTAATAAGGGGGATTAGGTGCAATTTCTGGTGGCACATTGCAAATCACAAAATCTGCCCTCTTCATGGTTGGGCAAACATTGGTTCAGCAGTGCCGGACCAGATTGCAGGTTATAGTCCGTTCTACGCCAGTTCGGCCTTGGCTTCCTGAGCCAGGCGCACAAGGATCCCACAAGTGCAGATTGGAGCTATAGTCCAGTTCTACGCCATTTTCGGCCTTGTCTTACTGACCCGGTGCACAATGATCCGGCAGTGCTGGGGTCAGGGTTTGCGCATTATATGCTGGGGCATAATCATCCCCCCATGGCCACAAAACGACGGACGAGCACAGACAAGAACCTCAAAGTTCATCGACCCCTTGGCTAAATGGCTCACCTTCAAACAAAGTAAAACCTCGAAAAGTTCCTTTTCAAAAATTCCCACAGAAAATGGTGGCACGTTCCCGCGACTACTTGCTATCCCATATCTCCGAGAATTGTAAGATGAGTTTTGTACATAAGTAGCCATCTTTCAATACATTCTCCCTCTGTATATTGGTAGGAAGTCACTCTCTGCGAAGGGCCGAGTAGGGGGAATTCAAACTGACGAACATTTGAGTGATGACTTGGAGACCGAAACTTGTTTATATACAGTTTCTACGAACTCATAGCTGGAATTTTGCTGAAGGTTCGCTATTGAAATCTTGTGAAGAAGGTTTAATTAAAACACCAAGGATGATTGTCCTTCCTCCAACATAGTGTTATTAAGTCAGTGGAAAGCTATGTTTGAGCGGCTGTTCTAGACTCGCTGTGAGGATACTAGCGAGATTGCTATGTGTTGTAATGCGATGATATACGTCTAATACACTGGAGCCACGAGCGAGAATAGCTGGAGGAAATCCTTCAGGAACAACGTCGCACGTAACACCATCGGTAATTCCAACGTCCACGGAAGTTGATGTTTTAACTTGGTCTCATTCGCGTGTTCCCGAGGTCGGGGATAGCAGAAACGCAACGAATGAGGAACAGCTGGGATTCAGACTCGAAAGAGTCATAGGGTATGAATAGGCAATGTTACAGATTTCTACTTTATGAGGTATTAAGTAAATTAAAAAAATGATGGATCAATTCGTTTAGTATTGGCTAAATTGTAATTTTTGATGGAAACATGTTACCGGATATGAATGACTGGATGTCCGCTAGGTGAATATCCTTTGACTAATTGACCCGGGATAAGACACACTTTGGAAATTCTTTTAGAAATGTACAAATAGGAAAGATAGTCCAAAGTAAAAATCACCTCCAAGAAACAGAAGCGCTTGACTAAAGTAGAAGCGGGTTGGGCCCATTTACTTACAAACCGGTTGGATTTTAGGCTAATCCAAGGGTCGTTATCAAAAGGTTGTTTCCAGTTGGGTTTTTTTATTCTTCGGATCTTTGAATGGCACTCAATAAGGACACAAGGCGTTACATTTCAGCAATTAGTCTCAGAGTAGTGACGCCGGGGTCAAAGTATGCAAAGGCAAATACCAGGGGTCAGGTAGAGCTATCAAAACACTAACGTCTTCAAATAGACATTCCAAGAAACAGACTCATGGCTTGTCAACAGAGAAGAGTCAAAGCCCAACGGTGCAGTCAAAGAAAAGCATCAGAACACAGGATACTCCTCCTAGATATCCTACCTCCATAGAATACCCATTTATGCACCTCCTAAAGTGTGATGGGTAATCAGGAGTGAGAACAAATTTGCAACAGTAGACTGAGGACAATCTGACACGTCTAACAGGAAAGGATTGAGAACCCAGAACCATTGGCTGTAACGCTATAGGAGTATACACTGAAACGCGGGAATCAAGCGAGGAGAAGCAGAGATAGAAAATTGGACACAGTGCACATCAGACTCGCGCCATTACATTAAAATTGCCAATTTCCTTACCCTTGTGTTTTTTACAGGTAAAAACACCAAACTCAAGAATTTGTTGGACCACATTCCTTGGAGGTTCCCACTACTCATTACATGGACATGAGTTCCTCCTGGAGTGCAGAGCAATCGTCTTCCATTAAGACACATGCCAAACTTCTTTAGGAGCTCATTGAATGCATACATTTGTTTGTTGTAACCTTTTTCGAGAACTTGCTTGCTAAATTGTGACAAACTCTTGACCTGAGTAAACGAGAAGAGAGGACAATTCATTTTTTCACATATTCCATTATTGGCAAAAGGCAATATCCGTTCCTTTGACATTTGCTGGTCTTGCAGACAGGATTGTGTCTACACGTTTACTTCCATATCATAAGTCTTTTAATGCCCTCTTTAACATTGAGCTTCATCTTCCTTCACTGCCTGTCAGTGTCTGCAAAATGGCCATTTCTAGGAGCTACTTCATAAAACTCAAGAAACAATGTTTTCTTCTAAAACTTACAAAAACTAGGAGATCCAATGGGACCCGTTATTTAAGAATGCAAAAATGAGGTCTATTGATTGTTGTCCTGCAATTTATGTATTAATTACAGCAACTTTCACTTGATTTAGATATGCATATTCCACATCTGTTGTGCCAACCCCCTGCCCATACAGTCCTCCCATTGGAATCTGCTGAGCCTACTGTGACTTCTTCAAAAACTTTAAAGAGTGTTCTTGTTGGCCCAAACTATCACTTGACCTATCCGTGGGGCAGTCATTATGGTTTGTCGTTGGAGTGGTGACATTTGCCCACTGCTAATCAAAAAAAAAAAGTCCGTAGTCTTACCACTGTAGCACTATTGAATTAAATATGGTTGTCCTGCACTGATCAACTATTAATGACCCAACCTGTGGATAGTCTTGAATATTCCTAGATGATTAAGTTATCTAGACATTCTATTGCTGCCTTTGGCCTTGTTAACAATCTTATCGTAATAAATTATGGAAAAAACAAGAAACAAGCTACTGTAAAATTTTTATTCCAAAGAAAATGGTATATATTCCCTTAAAGATTAGGAGCAAAGGGGTACCTGTCACATCATTCCCCCCATACCTCTCTTTTATACTATAGAACCTTTACTCTTGCCTTGTATATGGTGTTTGACTGTTTTTAAGTCTCAATTTGCAACTTCCATCCCCAGTTCCAAGCCCTTCAGTTGCGTATCTCTCCATACCTCATTAATTCGGTCCAACTTCTCTTCATTTGCTTCCTTGGGCTTCTTGGCTCTCATCTCTCCACCTCCTATCTCTATCCAAATCTCAGCCCCATACCTGATCTCCCATAGGTCCCATTTTCAGATCTCATCTTCATCCTTCTTTTTGAGTCCTTTGTGACTGTCAACTCTTCCCTTGTTCTACTGTCCCCTTCTTATCTCCGCCTTTCTTTTCCTTTGCTACCTAGGCTCTAATCGCTGCCCTTCTTCGACTGCCCCTTTATTATCTACTCCGTTCTTTTTTCCTTCGCTATCTAGTGCTCTAATCTATGCCCTCCGTTTCTCCCTCTCATATCTCTGCTTTCCTTCTTCCCCATTTAGGCTAATCTCCTGCCCTCCTTTCCTGTCCCTCTCATATCTCTGCTTCCTTCTTCTTCCCCATTTATGCACTAATCCCTCTGCCCTCCTTTTTCCTGTCCCTTCTATCTCCGCCTTCCCAATCTGGTCGATTCTCTTACCTCCTCTCCTCCCCCTCTTATCTCTGCTGCCCTTTTCATAGCCTTTAGGCTCTAATCTAAATCTTCTGTCTCTTCTCCCTCCTCTCCCACTCCCTGCCTCATCTTTCTCTCTGCCATCCGTCACCACCCTCGTCAGCTTAACCCCTTCTAGTCGTGATCTCTACCCGTCTCCTCCTGGTGACTCAGAATTTCAGGTCTGCTCCCATACAGGCAGCCGTGAAGCATAGGTGTAAAGTTGACTTTATGAAGGGTGGGATGTCAGTAGTTCCTTAGTACGGACCGGTGAAACCCTTTTTTCAGTTTTATATGCATCAGTTCTTGGAGAAACCCAGGAGTGGTCAAACCCACAGAGCAGGTGCAGGCTGTCTTCGATTTTAGCGACCGTGGAGGCGCCCACTTGCTTTGGCTAAAATAGTGGATGCAAAACGATTAAATAACTGAGACTAACCAGTACGGTATAGTTTGGATTTTTCATGAAAAATTTGGAATTCTTATACATTGGAGTTAACGCTCCAGCCCTAAAGGGGTTAGCCGTTCGTTCCTAAGCAAACACCATTAAATATTCTGCGACCGCTTACATATCCAACAACAAAAATAAATGAATGTGTAGTATGAACTCGAGCAGACAATGGTAAGACAAAGCTGGCTGCAATAACAGATCCTTAAAATTACAATATATCATCAATTTTTCACTTTTAGTTCCCCTCTGTGCTTCTCTCTACAGCTTTTTAAGGTTTGAAAGTAAGAGGGGATTTTTCGGTGGGGGGGGGGGGGGGGAAAAAAAGATACTGAAAAAGTTAGTGGCCGTAAACTTGCTTACATTTTTGAGGCATTTGAAAGAACAGATTTCTTATTTTAAGAAAAAGTCCGTTTTCACACAATTATGTCTTTCGACTCATTTCATTCCGACATTCCGGATTCATGCTTGCTGAATTTATTGAGATAGGAGTAATCCAGTGTATGAATCGTTTTGTCCTGAGCTGAGAATACTAATATGAGGCTGTGCTCGATGCGCAAGAGCTACAAGCAAGAACAAGATGTAGTTTCAGCACTCCAGCTCTTACATATATTTTCGTGGATATTGACATTGTAAAGCTGACTGTGATACGCTTCAGGCAAAGTTACCAATGGAAACGCCCTGAATTTGTCTTCATCCCGACACCCCTGATGTAGTGCTACATATATAAAATAGGGCTCTTCTTTCTTATTTTGTAGCCTTCTGTAGCCTTTTCTACCTTGGACTGTTACGTTTTCTATGTCTTGCCTGTCTGTTTATTATCCCATGATGCTCAACACAGCATCAAAAGCTGCGAGGTACTAAATCATCTCAACCTGATGGTATCTAGTTTCACCCACTGAAAATAAACTTTCTCTATTAAACTTTCTTTTGCCCCAATTGATCTGGAAGCGGTGGTCCTCTGAATGCTGATTGGAATCCTTTGATACATGACGGTAGTCCCTGGGTACGTACAGTTACATAAGTTTGTTCTTAAATTTGAATTTGTATTTGAGTCAAGTGTGGTATTTTAATACTGGTAGATCAAGACAAAAATGTTTTTGCCGCCAGTGAATCAAATTGTCACAAAGTGACATCAAATTTTGCTTAATGTGACCACGGATTATCATAAATCCAATCATTGCAGTCGGGACTATTGTAAGCATCCAGAGAGCTTCACCAAAGACCACAGTGATAGAGAGGTTCGTCTGTACCAAGGGTCGTCTGTAAAGCCGTTGGGGGAGGTTCAATTATATGTATCAGAAGTGTTCGGCCTGTTCTTGTGAAACTGATATGTGAGACTTTTAACTCACTCCTTTGCCATAGCCTGATAGGAGAGCTCCCATAGACTGTTTTAGAGCTTAAAGGGGAACCTGTCACAAACTTACCCAATAAACAACTTATCAATATGTGTTCAAGCAGCTTGACAGACACCAGTTTCTTTCATGGTCAACAATGTGGTATTTTCCAGAAATCTCGTTTGAAATGATATCTAACTGGTGTATAAAGTCACGAGGCGGAGATTTAGTATTATAGCTAAAGTTCTCTTCTCCACAAACATTCGGTGCAATGTCATTGATGGGCTTTTATCCTGGGACATCACATACACTCCCCAAGAAGTCTGTGTAGGGCATCAATCACAGCCAGATTGTGACATCTTGAGGTGGGGAGAGCTTGAACTTCAGTGTTTGTTCATCCTCCGATGAAGGTGAGCACTCCCACCCTACTGTCCCGTTTTTTAATAACATGTTCTGCGCACAAGGTCGAGTTTTCTCTTTCACCCACCATGGATGTCCATCGTGTCCTTAGGTCATAGTTAGCCCTCGGTTACAGTAGACCCCGGCTATACGCGCATTTGTCGTAGGACCAGTTACTACGACAGCCTCATGGAGCAGAAAGGCGCGACTATATCACCACCGGAAAGATGATATCGGGTGATTTTGGGACACTAACGCTCATGTCATAAGGACTTTTTGTGGTTTGATGTCTCATGATCCGGCTTCCTTTCAGCGCCGATCCTTTCATTTTGCGACACGAATATGTATTTTTTCACTGTTCATGTTTGATGACAATTTGCAGCGAGATCATCTTACCCACCATTATGATCTTTAGTGAAACAGTTACATAAATGACGTAGTTTATTTATTGAGATGCTCGGATTTGTGTTTTTGTCTGAGACATTTTTACGGTCTGATGACATTCACTGGTTTAATGTATACTGAGAATTCAAAGCCTAAGTACTTAACCACACAGGGCGCGGTGTAATAGTTTGAGATAGCTGCCGGTTACCATAAACAAACCATCAAAATATAGCGACCATCCAAGGCATAAGGCAGAGAATTTTTTCTCCTGGTGGTTTGATAATTAAAGCAGTGATTTGCTTGGTATTCTATGGGATATAAAATAATTCATAATCTTGGCCGCCCCTTATGTGTTCTGTACAGACATTTTTCTGTGTTTGTAACCAGAAAACTGGCCCGTGTCTTGAGTAACAATCACCTCCGCTGTTACGCCATCATCATGAGATTATAACTCGCCATAAATCGTTAAGGTGACGACTGTAAATACTTGGAACCATCTCATCCAAATCCGCATCGCAGGCTTTCTCCCATTGGCCTTGTAGGTAACACCACTGTAAACTCTCGGTATGGTATCCAAGGACTGTTGACCGGCACTCAAAAATCATTCTCTAATTCTCTATCTTAAATCTTCTCTTCCTCTTAGGCCTAGGCAAATGAACCCAGGTAATTTTAGCGTAAAACTGGTCAGAAGAAAATACACATATGAAAAACAAGAAGCATCCAAACTTTTTTTTATGTCTGAAGAACGGCCGCCGGTTGACTTTAATAGGAACTTTACAAGGTTGTGAATCTGCCATGGCTAGATCTATGTATCCGCACCTCCAGGTGAAGCTGGTCGTCACAAGGAATCACAACCGGTGACGAAATAAGAACATGTCCGCCTATATTTTGCTGGTTTTGCAGTAGGGTTCCTTGCATAGAGGTCTAAAGGATACACAAAAAACGGACAAACATTAATGGGCCAAGTAGTTGTGCTGGTGGTTGGCCCGGATACCAGGATCATGATGGTGCCAGCCCGACTATATTTTTTTGCGGAAATGAAAACGTGAAAGGTATTTACGACGGCATATGTGTTTACATATCGCGTGTGACACACGCAATAGATGTTGGCACAACATCGCCGAACTAAAGAAAAAAATGACTTTGTTTCCCTTGTAAATCTCGAATTTCTTCGAATTACAGGTTGTTTACAAACAACCGCTTGGCAGAGGACTCGGTAGACTTATCCTAAATCCGCGGAGGCCCGCAAACAGAATTTACTCTACATTCTCCTGCTGTCTGATGCTTTACCGGATTACACACTGAAGTGAAGAACTATGTACTGCAGTATTTCAAAAAATCATGCTCCTAAAAATCTTTCCCGTCCCCCCAAAATCCCCAAATTTCGTGGATGCAGCATCGATGATACTACTCCATGATAAGACGCGGGACGTCCGGAGCTGCTGTTTGACGCATCTTCCCTTTCCCACCAATGACTTAAATCTTTTAGATGTTAGTAGTCAAGTTGGTCTGTTGACCCACGGCAATGTATTATTTATTAATTATGGGTACAAATTCGTTAATGTAGTTTTTTAACTCAAATGATGCAGACTACATTCAACAACTTGCCCAAAGTTGCCTGCTGTAACTCATAGCACGCTCGGGCAAAACGCAGTGGCCAGGGAATGGAGGAGGGGAGAGCGGCCGCTCAACCCCAGAAGCCCCTCTCGCATATGAATAATATAAATGGCACGAAACAAAGACGCTGTTATCCGGAGAGAAATAGGACGATGTCGCTATCTTTCTATGGTGTTATGGGAGAGTAGGTCCCGCATGTAAGTTACTGCAAGAGCTGTGTACCGGCTAAAAAGCGAACAGGGACAGTTGGGCCGCAAGGAATGTGCGACCGCATGAATCAAGGATGAGTGGTGGGACGTATATCGTCCCCCATAACGATCGATGTGAGGATTTCACAACAAATTTTTTATACAGGTGTCATAATTCTCACAACACTAACCGCTCAGGTTTAAACATGTGATAAGACACTATTTTTTAAGCAAGAAATGTAAAAAACAATACGGGTCACAAAAGGAAAGGGGAAGCAAGAAACTGCCGTTAGGGCTGGGCGTCGGGTGGGGTTTCCTCGTGCTCAGGTCGTTGGTACCGTCGTTCTCTTTTCCTCTATATAGGCTTTCTCATTAGACAGATGTTATGGAATTTTCAGTTTAAATGCCTTTTATGCTATAGACACCCAACTGTATAACGTACGTCGACGTAATTCACAGTAACTGTGCCCAAGCGAGAGATTTGGGTGGAGCGAATGTATCATGTCAGGCGCATCATGTAGCCTAATGGTACACAAAACCTTCCACCTGCCGGAAATCTATCTGAAGGACTCTGTCCTCCATGATAATATTCTGCATGTGGAAGTGTCAGCACAATTGGCCAAAGCTCAAGTATCGCTTCGCTCACAGCCTATAGGCTATTGTTGCAATAGGAGGCTGCCAATCATCCTCCAGTCCCTCGGCCCTGGCAGCCCAACGTTCAGCCCTCAGGCCCAGAGAGCGGCGCCAACGCATAGCGGGTAGTAATGTTGCAATTTCCAGCTCTGTGTGGGCATAAGCCATAGATTTTGCTCATAAACACTCAAAGTACTATGGGATTCGTTCCTGGGCAGCTTCAATCACTTATGCATCATTTTCTACGGAATCAAGTCGCGACTCTGTTCGCTTGCCACATAGTTTCCTTGCTCCTGTTTCCTGTTACTGTTTGTCTCCTTCTTAAATGGTACCCTTTTTTGGGGGTGCGAGTGTTAAACGTGATAGTTGTCCCTCATAGCGACAAGAAAAACATTCCGGAAGTTAGGTGAATAGTAATCTTGTTGTACTAATTGCACATTACGCTGTGCATACCCTGAGATTGTAATAGTCCTACGGGGAAACATGCAGTAATATAGAGTACCGTACCAAGTACCTAGAGCTTGACAGCAGGGAACTGTGAAAACACTGCTTACATACAGAATGTAGTTTGTACAAGCTGAGGGGGAAAAAATCGGTAATAAGTGTGGCGGCACGAATTTTTTTATGGCCAACAATTTTGAAAAAAATATGTTTTTAAGAAACTTTTTAGAAAAGCTTTTATTTCAAACTAGCACATAGAATCATGTGGCCAGTGGTTTATCACAGAAGGGAGCGACAGGCCTGAAAGTTGGGGTGTGTCGAAGTTACTAAGACCGCAGTTGCCAAAAATATATAACCAAATTTTTATGCATTTTCCGAGAGGTGAATAAAAGGTTGCAAGTTAAGTTTAGATAGGGATCTCAATTGTGACCGCTAGGCTATCCATATGAGATCAAGCATTGCGTGGCATAGGCCTTATTGAAATCAGGCACACGACCTGGTGGGTCTTGCCTATACAACCCAACAGGAGGCTACAGTCATTGTGCACACTTATTTCCTTCTCTGCGCCCACTCTTGTCCAACCACTTTACGAAAAGGGGTCAGGTGAAAACCTTTATAAGACGTGTTTCCAGTGGTTTATCCTTTGTCTACCTCCAAAAAGATATGTGATCACCAGGAGGCTGCACTGGTGCGGCTCTTCTACAACTATGGTCTGACCTGGCATGAGAATCGCGCCCCCAACCTGTGCCTGGACAGCCATAAAGCTATAGCAGTTGTCAGTCATTGGTTAAGAATGCCCAACACCGCTCGGCAGGACCTGGCACTGCCACTCTCTGCCAATCCGATGTAAAGAGTCAGGGTAGTCGCTCAGTGCCGTGAAGTGCGACTAAGTCACTGCTTCTACGGTTGGTGTTCTTTCAGACTTACGTACAGTCCATGGTGAATCCTCCCTCAATGGGGCAATTTACTTACCCCTCGGTCCTGTCGCGATCCCAGCGGCGCTTCTCCGACAGGATCGGTCTTCCAGTCGATTCACTAAGGTCGTGCGCCCATGTCCCCAGGTGGTCCCGGCTGCGCCGAGGTCCCGCGGAAGAGCACCTGGTTCTTCTCCGGTGCATGTAAGTGCTGATCTTGCACACACTAGTCGTTTTTTTAAATTTCACTTTTTTTTTTCTTTGAAAATCCTTCGGGTTTTCTATCACCACTCCCCTGGATTTTGGCGCAGCGACTATCGATCGTATAGTGGCGCACTCGGCCCTGCATGCACGCGACGGAAATCGGAGGGGGGAACCCCGCGGATTCGGAAAAACCGCCGCTCAGATTTTTTTTAAAAATCTTCGCGGAGCTGTACTTACCTTCCCTCAGGCCCTGCTCGGTATATCAGTGGCGTTCCAGTAAACTTCACTGCAGCAGCGCCACCTGGGACTCTGGTTGAACTGCCCTTATTCCCGGCCCTGACCCCGAATCCTCTCACATAACGCGCCGCTGGATCGCGAATGACCGGGTAAGTAAATCTGCCCAAGTCTTTATTCCATCTGACAGTTAGGTATAGAACACCATTGGTGTAATTATTATCCATGCAAACCATAAATCTTAGGCCGCATTCACATGGCCTTCTGAGGGGATGTATATGTGGCCCGCAATACATCCCCCATACGAGGGTTAAATGGCGGCCGCGGCGGTATAGGCCCAAGCCATGCTCTATCCTCTCCCTTTGTCCTGCGGCCGTGAGGTTGCCTTTTTCTTTGGAGGTGGGTGCAGTTTTTTATGGCAAGTTGTTTTTTTTGTTATGTTTATGTTGGTGCCACCAACTGCTGTGTGCTGGCATAATGGACTTTCATAGGTTTATCAACAACCAAGAAATTGGATTCTAAAAGGGATAAATTGTTCATGTTTAGGCATCACACTATACAGGGACATAACAGTACCAATACGTCCAGTGCTGTACTATGTAATGTAATTGTTTAGCCTTCTTGGGGTATTTTTTCTTAAAGTAGTGGGGAATGTCATGGAGTCATCAATTAGGAAGCTCCTTAAAGTTGGCCATTCTTTTCACAAGTTGCCCATGTCCTTGCTGCCTGGTAGTAATTCCTGAATTTCACCAGTTGATTCTCAGCAGTCCTGCTAATTAATTTTGTGATGTGCTGCGGACTCTCCAGATACTTTGTTTACATGGTCTGACCTCTGAGAATCAGTAGGAGCTGCAGCAAATTATGATTCATTCTGTTCAACCCACCCCTCTTCCTGCATTGTCGAATAAGGATGGCGGGATAAGTGGGACACAGTAGGAGATACCAGAGGAGCGCTTATGGCAATGAAGATAGGAAGGTGTGTCATATTCAGTGTAGCAGCATGGTGAGAACAAGGAAATGCTGAAGCTCTCAAAGGGAGGCAAAGACACGGTACCATATACATGCAGAGACATTCCTGATGGAAGAGATTTTTTGTAAAAGTGGGTAAACCCTTTCACTAAGTTCACTAGTGATCTGCACTTGCTGCTTCCTTCCTCGTGAACTTTTTTGTGAAAGTGAAGTAAAAAGCATCCTACAAAACTCTGTGACACTTTGAAACATACTGGAGATCAAGAGGGGGCTTGTATGTATTTCACATCTTTTTGGCATAACAATGCTGCAACACAAGTTCTGTGCAAATGGAATTTTTTCAAAGCGTTGTAAAAGTTACAATCAACTCCCAGTCATTATGAGCCTCCCAAGGCCGTGCACCCAAATTTATGAGGAGTCTTGCAATGTCAAAAAATTAGGTGGCATGATTAGCCCAGGTGTGATCAAGGCCAGCATGAAAAACACATCCACTACCCCCCAATTTTGACCATACCTGTGCCACATTCTTGTTGCAGAGTAATAAATTTGTAAGGAGTTACATGGAATGGTTGGGCCGTACATGGGATGTGGGCAAAAATGTATCTGACATGTGTCCAGAATTTAATTTTTTTTTTTATTGATCAAAATAATAACGCAAGTCAGTATATTGGTGGGGGGGGGGGGCTAATACAATGGATGTTTACACATATGCTCAGTATGTACATAGAATAGTAAGTGAATATTATTGACATTCATTGAAATAAAAAAAAAAAAATTCATGAGAGGTGTAAAGTAAGACTAAACTGCCTAATGATAATCCCTAAACTGCTCATCAAGTGATTCAGCAACCCTGCTACTTTCGTTAGTTGCTCTTTGCAGACTCTCCATGCTTCTTTGTTTACATGTCTAGCCTGAATCGATAGTGAGCTGCAGCAGAGCATTATGGATCCTCCTGCGTCCCTCCCCTGACGCTCTTTCAGGTGTCTGTCCGCTGAGAGGGACTGCTAGAGTAAGAGGCACAGTGGGAGTTGCCATTAGAACGGCTGAGGAAGTGAAAAACAAGGAAGTTGTTGTAATCATGGCAGAGGACAGCATGGGAGGACCGGAAGTTTGAAGCTCTTAAATTATTTATTGAAAAGTGCCCAACCCTTTAAAAACTAACAAGATTCATCATCCAGCATCAGACACATGGTTAATCTGGTCTGTATAAGGCCCTCATTCCCCATGGGTGTGCGCTCAGCCCCAGACTGTGACCCCCCCCGGGTAAGCACAGGTTAGGAGGAGGAGGTGGGATGAGAGATCTTCCATCCCTCCTCCATCCATTAGCAGATGATCGGCTGTTCCAATATACGCACGATGCTACATTTTTGCAGTTGCCTGGCTCAGGTCATGGCACGTGATGCCATGTGTTGGAGGCCTATATAACAATTGGTTGGGGGCCTGTCTAGACCACAATTAGCACAACCCGATCACGGTACCCAGTTACGGCCATGTGATATAGCCCTAAGACTGTTTTGTCTTATATTGATACACTAATCATAATCTGGGGCCCAATGTCTATGGCTGTGCAAGCCTACTAACCCAGTGTTAAGGGAGAAATTTTCAGATGGGCATAAGGGTGGTGAGAGGGAGGACTGCCCAGGCAAATGTTTCCTGTATCCTTCTCCACACGTGCTGGGGGGCCAGGGGGACTCATACACATAATATGGGGCACATTTCTTACGGTCCCTGCGCTTTCCCCGAGGTGCGTTGTCCAACCGGAATGCCCATTGCCGCGACTCATGAAGAACGCGCGCCCGTCTTTCCTGCATGTGTCCACTTTCCCCCATCAGTGTCCCTTAGAGTTCACACCATTTCCTCTGCGTATATGTAAGGCAACGGTTTTTCTAATCCGTCGAACCGTCCGTTGGCCCCGCCCCCGATTGTCACGTAAAAGCCGTTGCGATTGCACACCAATCATTGCGTGTGGCACATCCCTGGCGTGATAACGCCAAACATCGGAAAACCCGACGGAAATGTGGCCAGCGGGCCCAATATATCCTCCCCTAGGTCTCTCCCACCATCCAAGTGTGTCCCTTATAGAAACCATCAAAGAGTATGGTCCTACAGAAACTGGTCTCACTGCGACAGAACACAAACATTTTGATGAGCTAATCGTAAAATATCCATGTTTTCATTCATAGAAGATCACCCCAGGGTTTTAAAGTACAAAATGCAGAATTTCTATCTCAAAGTCCTTCTCCAAGGACAACGAGGCGCGACGCAACAAACCCAGACCAGAGAGCCAGAATATTCTAGTTGTGTTACATATGTTAAGTATTTAAATTGTTGAAGACGTCTTTCTGCAAAATGCCCTCTCCTTTTCTTCCAGGTCATTATCCCATTTATCTCCTGTTAAAGTTATTCCATCGAGGTGTTTCAAATTTCACCACACATCTTAATCATGTAAGTGTTTTTACTGGAAAAGCCTGTAATTATTCTGTAAAAGATTGACCTGTATTGAATACGGCTTCACGTGTTAAGGAGGAGTAACCGGAGAAGCTGTAGTAACCGTAATGGAACCGAAACCTATGTGACCAGTTTCCTCAAAAATGTAAATTTTGGAGTTGTAATCCTTCTCCCAGGATCAATTTGTATGCTTTCATAGTTGTGTGCATCATATCATATATCATGATCTATAGGCAAAGAATGTTGCTTATTGATAATGGTATCTTTGTATCTCCCATGTGGACATACCTCACTTTCATCCCTCTATATGTAGAATTCCCTAATAACGGAGTCAAGAATGTATTCCACTCTATCCCTCATATGGTAATACTCCAACTTCCACCCCTTATCTTGAAAAGGGAAGAGGAGTAACATTGTCATCAGCCAGTGATTGGCTCTTCAGGGTGGTTTTCCCTAGTGATGTCACTGGCCTTATAATGGATATTTCATAACTGGGGACTCCCTGACGTATATGCTCAGCGAGGCCCTGGGGGGGGTGGACGCATACATTGCATCGTCCCTCTATTCACTCCAATGGCCTCCGCTGAGTGTATACATCGCTCACAGTAAAGAGTTTTCTCTGTTTTTCCATCCAGGTTCACCTGGCTGGATGAAATGTATTCCAACAACGAGACCAAAGACCCTTTTTTCTGTCTGCCAGTATATGTCTACAACATTGCCCCATCGCATTGGTGATGTGAATGTACGGCTTTAGATTTGTGTCTCGTACTCACTTTTGAGCTGCCGTAAATATTAACCCTTGGAACTGACAACTGCACTCTGGGCATATTCTGTGGGCAGATCCAGCTATTTGGTTTTTGACATGTTTGATCCTTTTTTCTCAGGGTGTATAATATAATCCCCACCCCAGAGATGTGTTTACAAATTTCCTTCTGCTGCACTCATTGAATCAGGGTTGTATAGGATAGGTAAGTACGAAAGAAATAAGCTATAGCCGACTGAGCAACCTTGCCCCATGCCTTGTATTTGTATGGACCTTTACATTATGTCCGTTTTAACTGTGATCCATCATTGGGTTTTTTTCTACACCCCTCGTACCACACCCATTTTGTCGGGTTAAAACTCTTGGCTAGAACTCGTGCCCCATTGAACTGTATTGGGGCTTTCATGCACCATGAACGTTGCCAGGCATCCACACCACAAATTAAGAGCAGTCTATGCCTGCCCATCAGATTTGCGTCACAGTCAGTCGTTTTCTATCACATTTCTCACGTACTCGATTGTCTTGCCCGCCCCTCCCGAATTCATGAACGTAACTCTGACTGTTTTTATTCTGGAATGGAGAGTTCATAATCCTACATTCAAGTGGTCCCCTACTTAACACCTGACTTATAGACGACTCCGGACCTCGGATTTTGTATTTCCTGTACTTGTAGCCTTAGGCTACATATCATAGCTATAACAGTTTCACAGGTGTCCCTGTACGAAGTTTTATTGTAATCTGGTTCTTTATGGCAATCCCAACAATTTTTTAATCCAATTGCCACAGAGACCACAAAAAATTATATACAGGTCCTACTTACATCAAATTTAAGAACAAAACCTACAGAACCTATTCATGTAATTAACCCAGGGACTGCCGGTATAGGGAGTTACACATCCAATTACTAATTTGGTCTACAAAATAACATACTCTCTACCGACAAATTACATATCCTTTGAACGTTTAGCGTCTCTGATCTCCTATGACACTGTCTGGACCTTAAGGAACAAAACAAATGGGCACATTTTACTTTACCCGCTGTGCGTTTTCCGCCGAATGCCCATCCTGGCGTGATTCATGGAAGATCAGTGCGCCCGATTTCCTGCGTGTCGCTTCCCCCCGATCAGGTCCGCGGAGTTCACTTTTCTCATCCTCCCGGTGCATGTTAGTGCATATCTCGCGACACAATTGATTTGTTAATTCCCCGCACGTGTGCCGATAGCCGTCCGGGTCGGTCCTACGGCCGCCCGCCCCCCTATTGTGTCGCGTGAAACCCGGCACACCATGACTTGTGACACGAAAAAAAATTGTGTGCGACACAATCCCTGCACGATCCCCGAAAATCGGGAAACCCGACGGAAATTCGGCCGCGGACCCTAGTAACGCCGCAATGTCTACCTTTATCTCAGTCGAGAATAAAAGATATTGGTGGGTCATTTACCAAGGGCCCATTCGCGTTTTCCCGCCCACGTTTTACCCGAATCTTTCCGATTTGCGGATTGTACCTGATTGCCCCGGATTGTGTCGCCAGCGCGATCGGATTGTGGCCATCAGCGCTGGCATGACACGCGACGGAAATACCGTTGGGCGTGGGCCAGACGAACGAAACCTGACTATTCCGGAAAAACGCCGCATTTAAAAACGAAAAAAGTGTCGCTTGGGAAGCGCTTACTTTCAATCCCTGGTCCAGGTGGTTCATTCCGGCGCGTTTGAGATGATTTTCAGCGCAGTCAGCCCACCTGGGGAGCGGCGGAGGAACCCTTCATAAATCCCCCGGCCGGACCCGAATCCAGAGAGAGAGCGCGCCGCTGGATCGCGAATGGGGCCGGGTAAGTAAAATCTGCCCTATTCTCGCCAGCACACTTCTGGCTGCACTCTATCACCTTTGGAACAGATACTACTGCTTTATTGGCTTTTTTCGGAAAAAACAAGACTTTTTTCCCTTAAAGAATAAAAGTCACCTCACATGTAAAATAATTTTTATCTAACGTCAATTACCCTCTGTTTTCCATAAACGCAATGATGAGCAGGAGAATATAGTCACATTGTGATGTGTGAATAAAGTTTACTACGTCTATTATCTGGTATCTCAAACTTTCCACAACACAATGAATCGCCATAAATACTTGAAGGAGTCCACCATTAGTTGGGGTTGGACCATACGAAACTCTTGGCCCTGGAGATCTATGTTATCATAGCTCCTCTGTGTGTTATTATCAGCAGCACTGTGAAAATTATTTTATATTCAGGAGTGTACTGGATTTGGGAGACTTGGGGGATCTCCTCACCTGCTGTTTTCCCTCACGTCAGAGGACTGTACTGTGATCAGTGAAGAGATCATCTCAGACAGAAGTGCCCAAGTCACAACACACACGAGGGGGTCATTTTACTAAGGACCCGCATCGTGTTTTTACGTACGATTTTTCCCTGAATTGCTATGCCTGGGTTTTTGCGCTATGCAATCGGATTGTGGTACATCGCGCCCGCATGCACGCCCGCGAAATCGGGGCGTGTGCGTACGAAACCCCGACTGATCGGAAAAACCGACGTCATTTTTAAAAAAAATAGTGTCGCGGACACGCCTTACCTGCACTTTGGCCCGGCTTGGTGAAGTTGCAGTGCATTCCGAGGAACTCAGCCGCGCGACACCTGGTTGGCAGGTCGGAGGAACTTGCCTTAGTGAATCGCTGGAAGACCCGAATCCTCCACACAGAACCGGTCCCTGTATCAGAATTGGACCGTTGTACGTAAATTGTCCCCAAAGTTGTAGTTACACAGAGCTCCTGGGTCAATACCTGGTTGGCTATATACTGAGGGGGGGGGGGGGTCTGGCTGGCTATTTACTGGGAATGGCTGCTGGCTATTTAAGGGGGGCTGGCTATAATATGGGTGGGCTGGCTATATACTGGTGGGCTGGGTTTATACGAGTGGTCTGGCTATATACTGGGGTGCGGGCTGTAATACCGAGGGGTTGTCTGGCTATGTAATAGGGGGGCTGGCTATTTTTAACTGGGTTGCTGGCGGCTATATACTGGGGAGGGGCTGCTATATCTGGGGCTGGGCTATATACTGGTTTGGTGGATGGCTGGCTATATACTGGTTGGAGATGTGCTGGCTATAATACTGGTTGGATGGCAGGCTATATACTAAGGTACTCAACAGAACTGATATGGATCATTGAAGTATTCTGCTTTAGACAAATCCCCTCCACACCCTCGTGTTAATTTTAACTGATCATCCTGATGATAGGAGCTAAAACAGCAAACACTGAGTAAAATTGTACAGTAAGGGGTTTAAAAATATCTTTATTTTGCTAAAACTCGACTAAGGGAATCATGAGATTTTACTCCATGTGGCAAACCCCGTTTAAGATATTAGGGGCAGATTTACTTACCCGTCCTGTTGCATCCTGCGGTGCCTTGTGCCACGAGGATTCGGGTCTGCCGCGCATTCACTAGAGGTTGTCGCATGCAAGCCTGCGCCGATCGCCACATCGATCGTGTGCGCCAAAACCCAGGGGCAATTCGGCATAAAACGAATATAATCAGGAACCTTGCGAAAGTGCTGCATTCGTGACCTTAGTAAGTCCCATGGCTGTAGTAGCATCCTCAGGTCATTTTAGGTCTTGGGCTTAGGACTTCTAACCCTTTACCACGTTTTTACTGATGCGGTGACATGGTCTCTTAAATTGATAATTGAAAACCGGATAATCCAGCTGATGATTTTATTTCCAAATACCACATCTACTAAACCTTTAATAACAGATACAAAACACTTTCCAGCTTCCTGGTAGAATTTCTTTGCTCTCCTGCTCCTCCACTCCCCTCACATTCACCTTCTCCGATCTTTTAGAGACAGAAAATGACTTGGAGATTAAGGGGCCCCCGACTAATCCAGGTGGGGGGGTGGAAAGTAGTCATTTCATATCTTAACTCTCACCCAGTAAGGCCCTCCATCATTGACACTATTATAAACGCTCCCTGTTATTCCCTCGTTCATCGTATTGGCTGAAATTATCCAACGTAGATTATTTTTACTAATTATTTCTGTAACTTAAATGTCTGGCCTTGCTGTGTAGGAGGAACCTGTCCAAAGTATGGAGAAGTATTAGTGATTTCCATGAACTTACTTCTGACCAGGACAATAAATCCCTATGACAATATAGAAACGGCCCAAACCTTGAAATATATACAAACGTGAGCCAATGACGCTGAGTAGAACCAGCAAGTCTTATACCCTGTACCTACTGCCCTAGTTTTTTCCGAACCATATACCGATTGGCATCCCTGCCCATCCATTTTTTTTTCAAGGACCAGAATTCAGTACGTTAAGATGAAGCTGTGAAGGGCATGTCTCCATTTTTTGAAGTCATTGACAGCCTACAGACTGCCTAAAAATTGACCCATAGTAGTAAAAAATGCACACCAGAACATCCCACTAGACATTATTGACTTGACCACCGTCGAACAATCCAAAGGTCTTGACATCAGTGGGCCCAGTAATAACGTAAGAAAGGTGACTCTACTCAAGTAAACAAACTCCATTCCATGAGTTCGTTAGAAGGGATTGGGAGGACAAGGCGAAGGAAGGGTAAGTGTAAATTTACAGTAATGTGTTTTTTCCTTTAAAACTTCCTTCAATATCCTTCCCGCAACTGCATAGTTGCCTAGGTCTGGTTCATGCTGCTGGAACTGAAACATCCCCGCCCCCTAAGTCCCAAGCAGGGTATACTAGGTTGACAATGGCACGGCCTAGCAGCTCTACTTTACTGTGATTATGAATTTATGTGTTTTCTTTTGCATCTCATTCCTTTTTTAAATGAAATCTACCATAGAAATCCATCATGATACCGAGACCTTACTCATAGATCCAGGCCACCGGGACTGGGTAATCTTCTTATTGTGTTATCCATTCCTACTTCCTTCTTAAGTAACATAAAATTATTCTGAATGAGCCTGAAGGTCTTTGTTAGAGTTATCAGTAGCCTCTCTATGCAGAGCTTCACAGGCTGTTATGCTGTTGCATTAGCAATACCCCCCCCCCCCACTGTGTGAGATTAAAAGTATGGTAAGGAGTCAAGAACAGTAGGAGGAGACCTGTCCTGCCAGTGTTATCAGCCAGTTGAAGTTTACGCATGGAGGGGCTCGTGGGATGCTTCCCAAAGCCTTCTGCTCATTAGCGGTTCTGGGTCCGATTCGTTACAGAATTTTTAAGGGTCCGCTCATCATTATTGTATCCTGCTTGATTTAATAGGTATATTAACCCCTTATAGTAACAGGCCATGTCAGGTGCGGTGATTGGAGAGTGACTCACGGGCTGAGCCCTCTCCTTGAGCCGTCAGTGTTTTGCTGCAATAATTTCAGCAAACACTTACTGTAGCACCAACAATCGGTGCTACAGATAAGGCAGAGGCGCCAGGAGAATCTACCATCGGATCTCCTTCCTGATTAAGATTCCTCATAGTAACGTTTCCTTAAATATTGCTGCAAAATTTTGGGTTCGTACCGCTACACTATTCCAAACTATCCTTGCCTTTTTAAGATAAGCACAATGACCTTATTGAGTTCATAGAATGATTACCATCTGCCGATTTCCCGCACCGAATCAAATCCAATTCATTTTTTTCTGACTTGACTCTGATGAACTTTAAATCCGTTTACCACCGATACTGCTGTCAATCATCCGAGAACTTAGCATAGGGTTAACGTTATGTTAAACCCAACTCTAATTAACAACCCTAGTTACTAATGAAAAAAATTGAGAAATGAATGAACCGGAACCAAATCTTGTTTTGGGGATATTAGTTGGGCTAGATAACCAATTTCCAGACAATAGTAACAACATCCTTCCGACCGATTCGACTCAGACCAAAGGTTTGAGGTGGCATGTGTGTGTCATATAGAACCCCAGCCCTTTTACCTTGGTAGACCAGAGGCATCATGGGAAATCGAGATCGTGTTATAGGGGTGGCAATTATAGCAGAAGATGCCTCTGCTCCGCACATTACTTTTATTGTAACAAATATATAACAAATTAACTGGACACATGGACCTCTCCCGATTCCTCGCCTTCACCCTTCGCCCTCAGGGGCGCAGTCCGGTAAGAACTAAAATGCTAATGATCGCAAGTCTCTTGACCCCTGTTATTTTATTACAACTCTTAAAACAAATATGTTATCTATTGCAACACAAATGGAAAGCCAAAACGCTCAATTCTGTTAAGAAATTTATTTTTCCATAAAAAGGAATTACATAAGAATAATGAAGAAAGTCAGAGGGGCAGCTACTAGGAATACCGATTAGGAAATGTACAAATGCTGTTTCTACAGGGGAAGGTCTGGCATATTTCCATCCGCTAGGGGGCGGTTTCCCGGAATCAGCAGTAATATGTGAGGTGCATTGTGTATGTGTACTGGAGCTATAGGTGGCCCACCCCACACCTACGGCCCCCTTCATTAAATTCAATTAGTGGCCCTTACCACACAAACCTAGTGTACCCCAACAAATCTAATGCTCCTTGTCTTAAAGCCCTTATACTATACCCACACTTACTGTATAATATACCGCACTTATCTATACCCACTTTATGACTGATACTCCACTTATACTATAACCCCACTTATAAGATACCACTTAATTAATTCCACGTTAATCTAAACCGGTCTTCCAGCGATTCACTAAGGTCGTGCGCCCGATGTCCACCAGGTGTCCCTGCTGCGCCGAGGTCCGCCGGAGAGCACCTGGTTCTTCTCGGTGCATGTAAGTGCTGATCTTGCGACACACTTCGTTTTTTAAATTTCACTTTTTTTCTGAATCCTTCGGGTTTTCTATCAGCCACGCCCCTGGATTTTGGCGCACGCGATCGGATAGTGGCGCATCGGCACTGGCATGCACGCGACGGAAATCGGAGGGGGGGAAACCCGACGGATTCGGAAAAACCGCCGCATTTTTTTTTAAAAAATCTGTCGCGGAGCTTGTACTTACCTTCACTCAGCCCGGCTCGGTGTATTCCAGTGCGTTCCAGGTAACTTCAGCGCAGCAGCGCCACCTGGTGGACGTCGGAGGAACTGCCTTATCCCGGCCGGACCCGAATTCACTGCACAGAACGCGCCGCTGGATCGCGAATGGACCGGGTAAGTAAATCTGCCCCAATGCCCCCCTCCCCAAAATATTCTATGGAGCTACACTGAGACTACTCCATGATGACAGGCGGGACATCCTGCTCTGTTGACTTCTTCCCTTTCCCCCATTGACTTATATCTTTTAGGATGTGAGTGTCAGTTTCTGACCCACGGCAAATGCTGTATGATTGTATTATTATAAATCTTATGTAGTTTTCTTAAATTCAGGCTACATTCACACTGCCGTTGCCTGCTGTACCGTAGCACGGCGGGCAATGGCAGTGCCAGGGGAGAGGAGGAGGGGGAGAGCGCCGCTCACCCCCGCCCCTCTCCATAGGAATATATGGCGCACAGCGCCATACTCCGGGGAAAGACAGGACATGTCCTATCTTTCTACGGGGGTATGGAGAGGTAGGGTGCCGCATGTGTGCTGCACTGTACCACTCCTGTTGGGCGCATGCGCCCATTGCGATGCATGGGGGGACGTATATCGTCCCCCATACGATCGTGTGAATATTCACCTTTTTTATACAGGTGTCATATTCTCTCCTACCCCCTGTTTATACTGTATATAACAGTTTTTTAAGCAAGAAATGTAAAAAAAACACACAGGTGACACACGGCCTGTTTTTGTGGCCAGAAAACGACCACAAAAATGGGACCGCCAAATGCATACGGTCATGTACATAAGGCCTTACTGCTCGGGGTTCCTCAGGGCTCAGTCTTGGGTCCTCTTCTCTTTTTCCTCTATACTGTCTCCATTAGACAGAATTGGTTTTCAGTTTCACCTTTATGCTGATGACACCCAACTGTATACGTCTGCACGTAATATCACTCTGCCCAACAGAGATTTGGGGGAGAGATGTATCAAGTGCAGTCGCATCATGTGGCTAATTACCCAAACTTTCCCCTGCCGGATCTATCTGAAGGCTCTGTCCTCCTGATAGATATCCGGCATGTAGGCGTAATTACCAAGCTCAGTAGACGGGCACAGGCTATAGCTATTGTGCAGGCGTGAGGCATCCCCGCCCCGCTTCAGCCCACTGCAGGGCCCGGCACTGCCCCCGACCCGCCCAAACGGCAAAGAGGGTAGTAGTTGTAATTTCCAGCTCTGTGGGGCATAGCTAGATGTTTGCTCATACAACATCAAAGTGCTATGTCGTTCCTGGCAGCTTATATCACTTAGCTCATTTTACAGATCAGACTCTGTTCGCTTGCCAAATATTTCCTTGCTCCTGTTTCTGTTACTTTGTCTCCTTCTGTTTGATCGGTGACCCGTGTTACTCAGAGATTTCCCTCATCAGCGCACAGTCCGGCGTTAGGTGAAATGTTCTTTGTACTAATGCACATGACCTTTCATACCCGGATCATAATAGTTCTACGGGGAAACATGCAGTAATATAGGCCGTAACTTACCTGAGAGCTGCACAACGTGAACAACTCTTACATATAGAATGATTTGTACAAGGGGGTGGGGGGGGATTGTAATAATTGTGGCAGAATTTTGCCCACTCTCTGCCAATCCGATGTAAAAAGCGGGGTAGTCGATCGGTGCCGTCAGGTGCCACTAAGTCACTGCTTCTATGGTTGTTTTCAGAC
Organism: Engystomops pustulosus; assembly: GCA_019512145.1. NCBI lineage: Eukaryota > Metazoa > Chordata > Amphibia > Anura > Leptodactylidae > Engystomops > Engystomops pustulosus. Next base: position 209,189,273 of record CM033643.1, read on the forward strand.
TTATGTACAAGCCATGGTAAATTCCTCACCTCAATGTCTTTATTTCCATCCTACAGTTAGATAGAAACTACCATTGTGTAATTATTATCCAGTGCAAACCATAAATCTTAGGCCTCATTCACATGGCCTTCTGAGGGGATGTATATGTGGCCGCAAATACATTCCCATAGAGGGTAATGGCGGCCGGCGGCGGTATAGTGCCACAGCATGCTCTATCTCTCCCTTCGTCTGCGGCCGTGAGGTGCCTTTTTCTATGGATGGGGGGTGCAGTTTTTTATGGACAGTTGTTTTTTTGTTATATGTTTATGTGTGGCCACCAACTGCTTGTGCTGTGAAATATAGACTTTCAGAGGGTTTATCACACCGAGAAATTGGGATTCTAAAAGGGAATAAATTGTTCATGTTTAGGCATCAATATGCAGGTGACAATATACAGTACCAATACGGTACCAGTGCTCTAACTAATGTAATGTAATTGTTAGCCTTCTTGGGTATTTTTTCTTAAAGTAGTGGGGGAGTCATGGAGTCATCAATGTAGGAAAGCTCCTTAAAGTTGGCCATTCTTTTCACAAGTTGCCCATGTGCCTTTGCTGCCTGGTAGATAATGCCTGAATGTTCACCAGGTGATTCAGCAGTCCTGCTACTTACTTTTGGGATGTGTGCAGACTCTCCAGGATACTTTGTTTACATGTCTGACCTCTGAGGAATAGGAGGAGCTGCAGCAGGAAATTATGATTCATTCTGTTCTACCCCCCCTCTTCCTGCATCTGTCAATAAGGATGGACGGGGATAAGTGAGACACAGTAGGAGATACCATGAGGACGGCTTAGGGCAATGAGAGAGAGGAAGGTGTGTATATATGCAGTGAGCAGCATGGTGAGAACAGGGAAAGGCTGAAGCTCTCAAAGGAGGCAAAGACACAGGTACATATACATGCAGAGACATGTCTGATGGAAGAGATTTTTTTGAAAAGTGGTCAACCCCTTTCACTAAAGTTCACTAGTGATCTGCACTTGCTCTTCCTTCTCGTACACTTTTGTTAAAGTGAATGAAGCATCCCTACAATAACTCTGTGACACCTTGAAACATACTGGAGATAAATGGGGGCTTGTATGTATTCACATCTTTTTGGCATAGAAAATGCTGCAAACAAAGTTCTGTGCAAATGGAGATTTTTTCAAAGCTGTTGTAAAAGTTACAATCAACTCCAGTCCATTACTGAAGGCCTACCAAGGCCGTGCACCCAATTTATGAGGAGTCTTGAAAATTGTCAAAAATTAGGTGCAGATTAGCCCAGGTGTGATCAAGGTCAGCATGAAAAACACATGCATACCCCCCAAAGTGTGACCATATCTGTGCCAGACATGCTTGTGCAGAGTAATAAATTGTAAGGAGTTACAGTGGATGTTGCAAGACATGGAAGTGGGCAAAAATGATAGGCATGTGACAGAATTTAATTTTTTTTTTATTGTGATCAAAATATAACGCAAAGTGCAGTATATTGGACTAATACAATGGAAGTTTACACAAATGCTCAGTTAGTACATAGAATAGTAAGTGAATATTATTGACATTCATTGGAAATAAAAAAAAAAAAATTCATAGGTGGTGTAAAGTAAGACTATGCAGTCTTAAGGGGGTTTGACCACCCCATGTGCCTCAACTGCCCTAATGATAATCCCTAAATGCTCATCAAGTGATTCAGCAGCCCTGCTACTTTCGTTATTGCTCTTTGCAGACTCTCCATGCTTCTTTGTTTACATGTCTAAGTTCTGATGAATAGTAGGAGCTGCAGCAGAAGCATTATGATCCATCCTGCTCCCCCCCTCACCTCTTCAGGTGTCTGTCCGTGAGAGGGACTGCTAGAGTAAGAGGCACAGTGGGAGTTGCCATTAGGACGGGCTGAAGGAGTGAAAAACAGGAAGTTGTGTATATGCAGAGGACAGCATGGGGAGGACAGGGAAAGTTTGAAGCTCATCCAGCAAGTTTGATTCATCATCCAGCATCAGACACAGTGGTTAATCTGGTGCTGTATAAGGCCTCATTCCCGTGGGTGTGCGCTCGCCCAGACTGGACCCCGGGTAAGCACAGGGTTAGGAGGAGGAGGAGGTGGGATGGATGAGAGCTCTCCATCCCTCCTCCATCCATAGGCAGATGAGCGGCTGTGCCAAAGTATAGGACGAGTGCTATATTTTGCAGTTGCCTGGCTCAGTCATGGCACGGTGATGCATTGTGTGGAGGTCTATGGGGGCCGTGATCTAGACACAAATTATGCAACCCGATCACGGTACCCAGTACGGCCATGTGAATAAGCCCTAAGACTGTTTTGTCTTATATTGAGACACTAATCATAATCTGGCCCAATGTCTATGGGTGCAAGCCTACTAACATCAGTGTTAAGGGAGAAATTTGTCAGATGGGCATAAAGGGTGTGAAGGGGAACGTGCCCAGCAATGTTCCTGTATCCTTCATCCGACACGTGCTGGGGGGCCAGGGGGACTTCATACACATAATAATGGGGCACATTTACTTACCTGGTCCCTGCGCAATCCCCGAGGTGCGTTGTCCACCGGAATGCTCATCTGCCGCGACTCATGAAGAACGTGCGCCCGATTTCCTGCATGTGTCACTTCCCCTATAAGGTCCACCGGAGTTCACCATTTCCTCTGCGTATATGTAAGTGCATTGGATGCGACACATATTGATTTGTTAAATCAGCGCATTTTTCGAATCCATCAGATCGTCCGTCGGCCCGCCCCCCGATTTGTCACGTAAAAGCCGTTGCGATTGCAACACAATCCGATCGCGTGTGGCACAATCCCTGGCGTGATCCACGAAAACGTCCGAAAACCCGACGGAAATGTGGCCGTGGGACCTTCGTAAATAAGCCCCAATATATCCTCCCCTTGGTCCCCTCCCACCATCCAAGTGATGTCCCTTATCCAGACAGTCTGGTCTAGAAACTGGTCTCACTGACAGAACACAAAAATTTTGATAATCTAAATCTTAAAATATCATGTTTTCATTCATAGAACAGATCACCCAGGGTTTTAAGTAAACAAAATGCAGAATTTCTATCTCCAAAAGTCCTTCTCCAAGGACTCGAGGACGCGACGCACAAACCCAGACAGAAGAGCAGAATATTCTAGTGTGTTGCATATTTAAGTATGTAAATTGTTGAAGACGCTTTCTGAAAATGCCCTCTCCTTTCTTCCAGGTCATTATCCCATTTCTCCTTTAAAGTTATTCCATCTGAGGTGTTTCAGCATTTCCACCACGACATCTTAAGCATGTAAGTGTTTTTACTGGAAAAGCCTGTAATTATTCTGTAAAAGTATTGACCTGTATTGAATACGGCTCACGTGTTAAGGGAAGGATTAACCGGAGAAGCTGTGAGTAACCGTAATGGAACCGAAACCTATTGACCAGTTTCTCAAAAAATGTAAATTTGGAAGTTGTATGCTTCTCCCATGGATCACATTTGATGCTTTTCATAGGTTTGGGCATCATTATCATATATCAGATCTATAAGGCGAAGAATGTTGCTTACTATATGGTATCTTTGTATCTCCCATGTGTACATATCTCACTTTCATCCCTCTATTGTAAGAATTCCCTAATAACGGAAGTCAAGAATGTATTCCACTCTATCCTCATATGGTAAGATACTCCTCTTCCACCACTTAATCTTGAAAACGAGAAGAGGAGTGAACATTGTCATCAGCCAGTGATTGGCTCTTCAGGGTGTTTTCATAGTGATGTCACTGGCCTTATATGGATATTTACATAACTGGGGATCTCCCTGAGCGTATATGCTCAGCGGAGGCTGGGGATGGACGCAATACATTGCATCCGTCCTCTATTCACTCCAATGGCCTCCGCTGAGTGTATACATCGCTCAACAGTAAAAGAGTTTTCTGTGTTTTTCCATCCAGTTTCACCTGCTGGATGAAATGTATTCCAAGCAGACAGAGACACAAAGAACCCTTCTGTCTGCCAGTATATGTCTACAGACATGCCCAGCGCATTTGTGATGTGAACGTACGCTTAGATTTGTGTCTCCTGTCCTCACTGTTGAGCGGCCGTAAATATTAGACCCTTGGAACGTGACAACTGCACTCTGGCAGATGATGCTGGGGCAGGATCAGGCATGTTGGTTTTTGACATGTTTGATCCTTTTTACTCAGGGTGTTATATAATCCACCAGAGATGTGTTACAATTCCTTCTCAGCACTCAATTGAATCAGGTTTGTATATGTATAGGAAAGTAAGAAGAAATAAGCTATAGGCCGACTGAGCAAACTGCCCCATGCCTTGATTTGTATGGACCATTTACAGTATGGTTTCTTCATTGTATCAGTTTGTAACTGTGATCATCATTGGGTTTTTTCTACACCCTCGTACACACGACCATATTTGTCCGTGAGATAAATCTTGGCTAGCTCGTGGCCCCATTGACTTGTATTGTGGGCGTTCATGCACCATGAACGTGCCAGGCAGCCACACCACAAATTATAGAGCAGGTCCTATTCCTGCCCAGATTTGCAGCACAGTCAGTCGTTTTCTATGCACATTGCTCACTCGTCGATGGTCATTGCACGCTGCCCGGAAATTTCATGAGACGTAACTCTGACTGTTTTATTTCTGGGAATGGAGAGTTCATAATCCTACATTACAAGTGGTCCCCTACTTAAGAACACCTGACTTATAGACGACTCCGGACCTCTGGATTTTGGTAATTTCCTGTACTTTAGCCTTAGGCTACAATAATCAGCTATAACAGTTATCACAGGTGTCTGTAATGAAGTTTTATTGTAATCCTGGTTCTTATGACAATCCCAACAATTTTTAAATCCAATTGTCACAGAGACCAAAAAAATTTTGTCTGGAAATACAATTATAAAATATACAGTTCCGACTTACATACAAATTTAAGAACAAACCTACAGAACCTATCATGTATGTAACCCAGGGACTGCCTGTATAGAGGAGTTACACATCCAATTATACCGACGATTACATATCCGTTTGACGTTTAGCGTCTCTGATCTCCTATGAACATGTACTGGACCTTAGGAACAATGGGGCACATTTACTTACCCGGTCCCTGCGCGATCCCCGCTGTGCGTTGTCCGCCGGAATGCCCATCTGGCGTGATTCATGAAGATCATACGCCCGATTTCCTGCAGGTGTCGCTTCCCCGATCAGGTCCGCCGGAGTTGACTTTCTTCCTCCCGAAGATATGTGTGCATATCTCGCGACACAAATTGATTTGTTAAGTCCCGCACGTTGTCCGAATCCGTCGGGTCGTCCGACGGCCCGCCCCCCTATTTGTGTCGCGTGAAACCCGGCACGATTGTGACACAAAAAAATTGTGTGCGACACAATCCCTGGCACGATCCCCGAAAAATCGGGAAACCCGACGGAAATGTGGCCGCAGGACCCTTAGTAAACAAGCCCCAATGTCTACATGTATTCCAGTGAGAAGAAGAAGAGATATTCTCTGCCAGACACTTCTGGCTGCAGCTTATCACCTGGTGGAACAGAATACAGCTGCTTATGGCTTTTTCGGGAAAAAACAAGACTTTTTCCCTTAAAGAAATAAAAAGTCACCTCGCATGCTTAAATAAGATTTTTTATCTACGTCAATTACCTCTGTTTTCCATAAACGACAATGATGATGCAGGAGAATAGTAGTCACATGTGATGTGTGAATAAAGTTTACTACGTCTATTATCTGTATCTCAAATTTCCACAACAAATGAATCGCCATAAATACTTGAAGGGAGTCCACCAGTAGTTTGGACCATACGAAGCTCTGGCCCTGGAGATCAATGTTATCATAGCTCTCTGTGTGTTATTATCAGCAGCACTGTGAAAAATTATTTTATATTCCAGGAGTGTAGCTGGATTTGGAGCACTTGGGGGAGTCTCCTCACACTGCTGTTTCCTCAGCGCAGAGGAGCTGTACTGTGATCAGTGAAGAGATCATCTCAGACAGAAGTGCACCAAGTCAACAACACACACGAGGGGGGTCATTTACTAAGGACCCGAATCGTGTTTTTACGGCGATTTTCCCTGAAATGCCCTGGGTTTTTGGCGCATGCAATCGGATTGTGGTACATCGGCGCCCGCATGCACGCGCCGGAAATCGGGGGCGTGGTCGTACGAAAACCCGACTGATTCGGAAAAACCGACGTATTTTTAAAAAAATAGTGTCGCTGGACACGCGCTTACCTGCACTTGGCCCGGCTTGGTGAAGTTCAGTGCATTCCGAGGAACTTCAGCGCAGCAGCGACACCTGGTGGATGTCGGAGGAACTGCCTTAGTGAATCGCTGGAAGACCCGAATCCTTTTGTAGTTAGCCCATATGTCCATCTTCCTCTCCACATGTATTTTAGGATCGCCCCCTATACATGGGTTAGCACTGTATGTCTAGTAGGTGGTCACATGACTTAAAGATGCACTTATGGCAGAAGCAATTCCTTTCTGCCTCCATTGGTGGCACATGTATGTGTAGGCAGACTTGAGAACAAAATGATCAGACATGTTGGAAGCCAGTATGCCCAACCCTTAGGGGTAGCAGTTGAAGATCCAATCTTTCCCAATGAAGGTTTCAGCACATAAGAGTTATAAAATTTTACAATATTCTTTCTATATCAATTCCTTACGTTTTTCTAGATATCTGCTTGCTGACATGCAACAGGAAGCTGCACTGTTTACTTCCTGTGGATGAAAACCTGTCCCGGGTCATGTGATGTGATAAGGTGGACAGCTCGTTATATCCCTGGTCATGTGATGTCACACAGATGCACGACTTGTTAGTATTGGAGAGTAATCAGAGCTGTGTGATAAAACGAGCTGTGCACGTCGTTGGGAGCTGGGATCAGTTTTTATCCACTGGAAGTAAACATAGAAACTTCCTATAGAATGACAGCAAGCAGAGATCTAGAAAACACTGAGTAATTTGGCACAGCTGGCAGAAGTGTCAGGACTGTCATCTGTTTTCCTCTCTGAGTTCATTCCCTACTCACAGGGGAGTAATGTTGTGTTATTGCCCTGATATATTTGATAGCATCAGCTTGTAATACAGAATTATCTCGTGACATAAGAGCTGCCAAATGTACGGGGAATAGCAGATGGAGATGAATGAACACTGGGAACCTGTGTTCTCAGGCTGCACAGCTGTATTCCTGCTAGACCTCGCAGGTCATGTGTAACATCGCCACTATCTGCAGCTGCATCACACAACTATTATCCTCCTGGAGAGAAAACTCAACACTTGTATAGTCGTCTCTGGCAAATAGGAGCCTTGTCCCTCCAGGCCTCCCACACTACAGCGCAAAACCTTGTACACAGTGGAAAACCGTATGAACCTACGTTACCGTATAAAGAAAACAGAATGGTTTTCTATGTGTCAATAGGCCCCCTAAACAGTTGTGTCAGATATGTTCCATCCCCATAATAGATGGCGATATGACTACATGATAAATTTATCTGTAAAATGAGGGTCAGCTGATCCCCTCCCAAATAGCCATGGAAAATGTGGATCTGTCCGTGCATATGTGGTCACTCTCTATTCAAGGCTGTGCTATTTACAAGCACATTCATAGACCTGACTAATAATAATAATTCTTCTCCAGTGGGTTTCCCGCTTTGCTCCTTTCTCCTACATTGCTCTAGTGGTCACAGCACTGCCCTTCCTCCTTTATACCTACTGCAATCGCCGCCTGATGAAGGGCTGAACTGTTAAACCGAAATATTGCTAAATAATTTTTTTGGATTGCTATACCTTGGCCTTAAATTTTAAATGATTTTCTTTTATTATCAGCTAAGTGCCAAGTTTCCTTAATATAATGGAATGGAGTGGCAACCTACTTGTGCATCCTCCTCCACCTGATGTTGAGTAACGTGTATCATACTTACCTCCTCTCTATTTAAGGCTCAGCTATTTGCTGAGATACATCGATGGCAGCGCCTCCTGATGTAATAATAATAGTAATCGTAATAATTCCTTTATTTATACTGCACACACAGATTATGCAGCGCTGCACAGAGTTTGCCAAATCGGTCCCTGTCCCCAATGGAGCTCACAATGTAATCAACCTACCAGTATGTTTTAGAGTGTGGAAGGAAACCGGAGGAAACCCACACAAACACGGAAAAACATACAAATTCTTTGCAGATGTTGACCCTGGGATTTGAAAGGCTGTGATGCTAACCACTAAGCCACTGTGCTGCCCTGTCGTAATGGAGGGAAGGGGATTTCATCATACACTGGAGCCCCATGCACCAGGTTATGATAAATTCCCCCCTTTTGTCTATAAGAAGTCAAAAGTGAAAAGTGGCCCCATTCATAGACTTGTATTTCGATATTTATCAGTCCTATTTGCACCTCCAAACATCTCCTGATAAGATTCACAATTGATACATCAATACCTGCCCCACTTTAGTATAGAATTGCAGAAGATAGGAAATCAGATCTTCATATTTATCCCACTTTATATTATCCGCCAAGACAAGTGTTTACAATCACATTTTTTTAATAAAGATTTCATCTTTTCTCTGTTTCATAAGACTTCACCTTATCTTTTTATGGATCATATCTGATTCCCAGCTCTACAAGTCATGGAGTTTTGGGACATTTCTGTGTATTTCTGGTGTTTTGTGTGCCGTCAGGGTGACAGGCATCACACACTTTACATTCCGGACATGGTATGAACTCCACAAACCGCAAGAATCTGCAGAAAAAGTGTCACTTTGTTAGAAGCGGTCATTGGAATTTTATTACAGCGCCAGCGTCACGGCAGTGGAAGATGTCTTGTATAACTTCACATCATCCATGCATTCCCCTTGTGATGAATGCATCTTTTATTGTATGATGGCTATACATGGAAACATACCCATTGGTGAATTGGCTTCCTATGAAATTGGCCATGTCTGAGAACGGGTCTTTGGATTGTGAGCCATAGGCTGAATTCACACTGACCGTTGGCCGCCGTACCGTAGCACAGAGAGCACACGTCAGCACCAGGTAGAGGAGGCGGGGGTGAGCGCTGCTCACCCGTGCCCCTCTCCGTAGAGGAACATGGCGCATGGTGCGGTATGCCGAGAAAAGATAGGACACATCCTATCTTTTCACGGCTGCGGCACTGTCACGCTCCATATGGCTCCGCGCGCCCATTGCCGGCCTATGGGGGACGTGTATCCGATGTATATACGCCCCCCAACGGCCGTGTGAATGAGGCCTAAAGGTGATGCCACACGTTGCGTTTTTGGACTGTTTTAAAGCATGCTTTTTCAGTCCATTTAAAAGAGCATGCATTTCTAAAAGGCATGTTTTTGAATGTTTACCATGTGATGGCTGGTTTTAATCTGTTTATCTTCATTTCTAGAAGTGTCTTTTCCTGCGACAGATTTATCACTGTGATGATGAATTCTAGTGCAGTCTAAGACTGTTGGTTCCTACTTTAGACCTACTTTTAGTTTGTCTAAAATGTGCGCCAGAATTTTTGGCGCACGGATGATTTCCTGCAAACCACGCCCATTTCCCCTTAGGCTACGCCCCTTAATTGGACAAGTCGGAAAAGTGCCAAAAAAAGGTCTAAAAGCCTTGATAACTGAGGTGCAAGGCATTTTAGATGTTTTTGCCGCAAAACAAACAGAATTGTGGCGCAAGTGCGTTTGTAAATCCCCCCATTGTGTGGTTGAAATACTCTCCACATTCAAGAAGGTGTAATAGTTTTTTTTTTCACCAGAAATTGACCAAAAAAATTACATAGAAACTATAGGCACAGGAAAACTGTCGGGATTAAAAAAAAAGTGTCAGCATAAAGATCCTAAATTGTGGCTCAGACATATGAGAAATAGCGCCAGGAGCAGCAGCTGCCAAAAACTGACGCAAAGCCAATAATATAATAAATGCCCCCCTTGGAGCAGCCCTGTAGTGTCATACCTCAATAGATACATCCAGTTAGTTGACTGTGTAAATTCACCAGGGGTCAATTTAATATTTCTGGGGCCCAAAGCGAAGTAATGTCTTGATGGAACCCCAATGCATAGCCTAAACTTGGTGTCCCAAGTTTAAGGGGATATCAAGGGGAGCTTTAAGGGTATGACTGCTGTGGCTCCTCCCATGATCTGGGGAACACTGCTTTGACATCTCCAACCGCACCCATAGAACTCATCCTGCTTCTCCACCCATTAGTAAGGGGGGGGGTCTTTTCTCACGATTGGTGGGTCCTTTGGATAGCTTAAAAACTTGAGAGAATCTATTTAAATATTGGCTTCTTGAGGATGTTGTTGTGTAATTTACGGGTCCCCAAAGCTACTTCTTGGGTTGCTTTATGGGTAAGTCTGCCTCTGGTTGTCTTTTTATGTATTTACAAAGAATTTTATGTGCCCTCTTTGCCGAATTGAGCTGCAGTCCACGCAATTGAGTTTCCTGACTTTCTTATAGTCCTAGGACAAGTTTGCAGGATATTCCAGATAAATGACAGGTGGGTCTAATATTATAGAGAACATCTTGTAGTTATTGGAACAGAACCAGAATCTCCAGAGACGGAAGTTTAATATTAGAAATATGGAGTAGGAGGTGTAGACCGGCAGGGCACTGACCCTCTGCAGATCCCTTAATTACCCCCCTCCTCCTCTGATCCAGGCGTGGGGACACAGCACAGACACGCTATTATCTGAGGTTAATATCCAGCACTGGAGTCCGCTCATTGCCAGTCCTGAGGGTGATGATGTGGAGAGAGCCTGCCGAACAGGGCGGATAGAGTACAACGTGAGAAGGAAAATGTCAAGGGACAGAGGAAAAATCCAATAGGGAGATTTAGAAGGAAATAATTACAAGAACCTATGAAAGGACGTTGTTGTGCGTTATGAAATGTGGAGTTTTGCAGCAGTCATCGGGTGAAGGTGCGTATTGTGCATGTTGTCTGCACAGATTTGTTGGTTTTTCCAACCACAGCATATTTGTAACATGCACCTTATATTGATATGACACGGGGAAAGCTTAATATTTTGTGTGATGTTAATGTATATTATTGATTTGATTTTTTTGTTGTTGTTTGATGGATGGTCGCATCTAAATCTCTTTTGAATGGCACAGGTTGAAGTGTCTGAGCCAGTGGTTATATATAGATGGTGCAGGGGTATCAGTTGTACATGACCCCAGGGCCCAAAGTACTTTTTGCCAACTAGAATCATAAATAGGACAAGGTAGGAGGGACCTATTATATTTTGCAATGGAGCTCATACCTCTACATGGGACTTATTGGCCCAAATATATGAAATGTGCACGTTGCACCACATTATTTAATAGTGTCGCACACTCTTAGTTAATCTAGTCTTTTTTTAGGATGTGACACAGTTACACTTTTTTTGGTGCCCTTTACTTCATGCTGTTGCACACAATTGTTTCAAGGTGCAGTAATAAATGTGGCGCAAACTAGGAACACGCACCACACGCCCCTTTAGGTGCACAGTTTTTTAAAGTGTCGGACAAAGTGCAACCGCAACACAATTATGGCGCAAGTGCTGTTCTGAAATTTGTCTCTTTATGAATTTTTAGTCATCTATAAATTGCATCTGATAAGAAATGTGGACTGGCTTGTACTATTATCGTGGGATAATGATGGTAATAAAAAGCAATGGATTAGAGGAAAAATTGGGAGACTGATAGAGCTGTAGCTTCTTTTTACAGTATAATCCTTCTGGAGTTGTGCCCATCTGGATTGTGTCGGGGGTCATATATCTCACACATGATCCATCTTCATGTAAAGTATGACATAACACAGTTTAGATAGATGAATCTGTATTATATGGAGACATACAGAATAATGATGTCGATGGGGAGAAGGTAGAGGAATACATAAGGAGAAGGCATTTGGATACACATATGGGTCTTGTTAAGGTTTGCAGCTGATCAAACCAGGAAAAAGTGAATACATGAATGCTGAATAAATTTGCAGCTTTTTTCGTTTGCCAGATTCTACATTTTTATATCACTTTTATAGATTTTATTTAATATCACTATAATTCGTTCCACATGAAGTAATGTACATCTAGGTAGGGACTAGCAGTATCCTTGTGTCAAGCAGTGGTGCACCCAGATGATACAATGGGCTTCCTAAAGTGGAAACTGGTCCCCCTTCTGGTTTTTGCACTACAACAATACAAGGAGAAACAATGCAGTTCCTTAGAGGAGGGTCATATACTAAGGGCCCGAATCGCGTTTTACCGGCAGGTTACTCAAATTTTTCCGTTTTGCGCCGATTTTCCCTGTATTGCCCCAGGATTTTGGCGCACGTGATAGGATTGTGGCGCATCGGCACCGGCATGCACGTGACGGAAATCGGGGGGGCGTGGCCGAACGAAAACCCGACGGATTGTTTTAAAAAAAGTGTCGTGGGACACGTGCTTACCTTCACCAAGTATAGGATCGTGAACTTCAGCGGGCCTCGGGGAACTTCAGCGCAGCAGCGACACCTGGTGGATGTCGGAGGAACTGCCTTAGTGAATCGCTGGAAGACCCGAATCCACCGCAGAGAACGCGCCGCTGGATCGCGAATGGACCGGGTAAGTAAATCTGCCCCAGTGTCTTCCCATTTACAAGCCAAAGTGCTATGACCTACCAGAAATGGACCTGCTTGGCCAGCTTGGTATGAGCAGCCTCTATGGAACATAATCCCTTGTCTTTTAATAATAATAATAATAATCTTTATTTATATAGCGCCATCATATTACGTAGCGCTTTACAAATCATAGGAAACAAATACAAATATAATATAACATGACAGAGCACAACATTTGTATGGAACAACAGGAGTGAGGTCCCTGCGCGCCAGAGCTTACGGTTTATGAAGATGATGGGGGTAACACGAGGTAAAAGAATTATAGGGGGGCTGGCTATATACTGGGTGGGCTGGCTATATACTGAGTGGGCTGGTTATATACTGAGTGGGCTGGCTATATACTGGGGTGCTGGCTGTATACCGAGGGGTTGTCTGGCTATGTATAGGGGGGCTGGCTATTTTTACTGGGTGGGCTGGCTGGCTATATACTGGGGAGGGGCTGGCTATATATAGGGGCTGGCTATATACTGGTTGGGATGGCTGGCTATATACTGGTTGGGATGGCTGGCTATATACTGGTTGGGATGGCAGGCTATATACTAGGTAGGCTCACAGAACTATATGGATCATGAAGTATCTGCTTAGAGAATCCACGCCCACTCGCTGGAATTTTACACTGATCATCATTGAGTGATAGGAGCTAAAACAGCAATAACACTGAGTAAAATTGTAAAGTAATGGGTTAAAAATTATCTTTATTGTGTAAACATCACTAAGGGAATCTGAGGAATTTTACTCATGGGCAAACCCCTTTAAGATATATTGGGGCAGATTTACTTACCCGGTCCTGTTGCGATCCTGCGGTGCATTGTCCGACGAGGATTCGGGTCTGCCGCGATTCACTAAGGGTTGTCGCATGCAAGCCTGCGCCGATGCGCCACAATCCGATCGTGTGCGCCAAAAACCAGGGGCAATTCGGCAGAAAACGGAAATAATCGCGAAACCTGGCGAAAGTGCGGCATTCGGACCCTTAGTAAATGTCCCATTGTCTCAGTGGCAGGTCATTTTAGGTCTTAGGCTTAGGACTTCTAACCCTTTATCAGCAGGTATTACTGATGTGCGGTGACAGGTCTTCTTTAAATTGATAATATGATAACCTGATAATCCAGCTGTGATTTATTTCCAAATACCAGTCTACTAAACCTTTATAATGCAGATACAAAAACTTTCCAGCTTCCTGTAGACATTTCTTTGCTCTCCTGCTCCTCACTCCCTCACATTCACCTTCTTTCCGATTCTTTTAGTGACAGAAAAATGGACTTGGAGATTATAGGCGACTAATCCAGGGGGGGGGGGTGGAAAGTATCATTTTCATATCTTAAACTTCTCCACCCAGAAAGCCCTCCATCATTGACAGCTTATAAAACGCTCCCTGTTATTCCCATCTTCATCGTATTTGGCTGAAGATTATCCAACGTGATTATTTTACTAATATTATTTCTGGTAACTTTAAATGTCTGGCCTTGCTGTGTAGGAGGAACAGCTGTTCCCAAAGTATGGAGAAGTATTAGTGATTTCCATGAACTTACTCTGACCAGGACACATAAATCCCTATGAAAATAGAAAACGGCCCAAACTCTTGAAATATATACAAACTTGAGCCATAGTGACGATGAGTAGAACCAGCAAGTCTTATACCCTGTACTCTACGGCCTAGTGTTTCCGACCATATACCGATTGGCATCCCATGCGCCATCCATTTTTTTTCAAGGACCTAGAATTCAGTAGGTAAGATGAAGCTGTGAAGGGCATGTCCCATTTTTGAAGGATCATCGACAACCTACAGACTGCCTAGCACATCATGAACATCCCACTAGACATTATTGACGTTGACCACCCGTCGGAACATCCAAAAGGGCTTTGACATCAGTGGCCCAGTAATAACGTAAGAAGGTGACATACTACAAGTAAAAACATCCATCCATTGAGTTCTTAGAAGGGATTGGAGAGGACAAGGCTGAAGGGAAAGGGTAAGTGTAAATTTACAGTAGATGTGTTTCCTTAAAACTTCCTTCAAGATCCGTTCCCTGCAACTGCATGATCTGCCTAGGGGCTGGGTTCATGCTGCTGAACTGAAGACATCCCGCCCCCTAAGTCACAGCAGGGTATACTAGGTTGACAAATGGCACTGCCTAGCAGCTACTTTGACTGTGATTATGAATTGATGTGTTTTCTTTTGCATCTAATCCGTTTTAAAGGAAATCTACCATTATAATCCATCATGATAAAGCAGGGACACTAGATCCAGGGGCTGTGCTAATCTTCTTATATGTGTTATCTATTGCCTACTTCCTTCCTAAAGTAACATTAAAAATTATTCTAATGAGCCTGATGGTCTCTGGTTAGAGTTATCAGAGCCTCTCTATGCAGTAGCTTCACAGGCTGTTATGCTGTGCAGTAGCAATACCCCCCCCACTGTGTGAGATTAAAGTAGGGTAGAAGGAGCAAGAAGGAGTAGGAGACCTGTTCCTGCACAGTGTATCAGCCAGTGAAGTTCCCAGAACCCTTCTGGCTCATTAGCGGTTCTGGTCCGGGTTCGTTACAGAACTTTTAAGGGTCCGGTCATCATTATTTATCCTGCTTGATTTTAATAGTAGATTTCCTTCAACCCCTTAGTAGTAGTACGCCACATGTCAGGTGCGGGTGATTGGAGAGGACTCACGGGCTGAGCCCTCTCCTTAGCCGGTAAGTGTTTGCTGTATATTGCAGCAAACACTTACTGGTAGCACCAACAATCGGTGCTACAGATTAGGGCAGAGGCAGCCAGGAGGAATCTACCATCAGATCTACTTCTGATATTAGATTCCTCATAGTAGGTTTCCTTAAAATATTGCTGAAGATTTTTGGGTTCGGAACCGCTAAACACTAGTTCCAAACTATCACTTGCTTTTAAAGATAAGCAAAATGACCTATTGATTCATAGATTGAGTACCAATCTGCCGATTTTCCAGCACTGAATCAAATCCAATCTTTTTTCTGACTTACCTCTGATGAATCATTTAAAATTCCGTTTACCGATACTGCTGTCAATCATCCGAGAACTTAGCATTAGGGTTAACGTTAGGGTAAACCCAACTCTAATTACAACCCTATTACTAATGAAAAAAATTGTAGAAAATGAATGAAACAGGAAACCAAATCTGTGTTTTGGAGGATTATATTGGGCTAGATACCAATTTCCAGGACAATAGTAACAACATCCGTTCCGACCGATTCGACTCAGACCACAAAGGTTTGAGGTGGAGCAGGTGTAGTGTCATGAGAACCCCAGCCTTTTACCTTTGGTAGACCAGAGGCATCATGGGAAATCTGATCGGTTATAGGGGGGGCAATTATAGCAAAGATGCCTCTGCTCCGCACATTACTTTGTATTGTAAACATATATAACAGATGTAACTGGACACCATGTGACTCTCCCGATGTCCTCCCGTCACCCTTCGCCAGCATTAGGGGCGCAGTCAGGGAAGAACATAAAATTGCTAATGGAGCGCAAGTCTTTGACCCCTGTATTTTTATTACAACTCTTAAACAAAATATGTTTGTATTGCAACAAAAATGTAAAGCCAAAAGCTCATTTCTGTTAAGAAAATGTTATTTTTCAATAAAAAAGAGATTACATAATAATAATGAGAGTCAGAGGGGCAGCTACTAGGAATTACAGGATTAGGAAATGTACAAAATGATGGTTCTACAGGGGAAGGTCTGGCAATATCTCCATCCACTAGGGGTTTCCCGGAATCAGCATAGTAGTGAGGTGTCATGTGTATGTGTACTGGAGCTATAGGTGCCCACCACCACATCATACAGGCCCCCTTCATTAGAATTCAATTAGTGCCCTTACCACACAACCTAGTGTACCCAACAAAAGATAATGCTCCTTGTCCGTTAAAAGCCACTTATACTATACCACATTACTGGAGTAATATACCGCACTTATAAAGACCCAAGCTTATACAGACGCCACTGGACGAGACCACGAGAAGGACACACCATTAGAAGAATGCCACGGAGACGAGACCACACGGAGAGGGACGAGAACACAACGGAGACGAGACCCGCGCAGAACGCGGCCCCACAGAAGACCACACCGAGACGAGACCGCACGACGACAGACCCCAAGGAGACGAGACCAACGGAGAAGAGACCCTCGAGAGACAGACCACACGGATGCGAGACCACACTGAGACGAGGACCACACGAGACGAGCCCCGCGGAGACGAGACCCCACGGAGAAGAGACACAACGGAGACGGACCACATCAGAGTACCAGACCAAACGGAGACGAGACCCAACGGAGACGAGACCACACCGGAGGACGATACCGCACGAGGACGAGGACCCCACGGAGGAAGACGAGGACACCGCGGAGGACGAGACCAACGGAGAGGATAGTAAACCATCTCCTTCTTTTTATACTATACCCCTATTATACTAGCCCCACGCGAGACGAGACCACAGGAGACGAACCCCACGGAGACTGAGACCCCACGGAGACGATACCCCGCGTAGACGAGACGACAAGCGACACGAGACCAACGGAGGACCAGACCACACGGAGAGAGACCACACGGAGAAGACAACACGGAGAGAGAACCCGCGGACACGAGACCCACGGAGACGAGACCCCGCGGAGGACGAGGGCCCACGGAGCCGAGACACCGGAGACGAGACCGCACGTAGGAAGAGACCCCACGGAGACGATACCAACTGAGATGAGACCCGCGAGACGAGACCACAAGGAGACGAGACCACACGGAGACGAGACCACACGGAACGAGAGCCACACGGAGACGAGACAGCCACGGAACGAGACCCCCGGATACGAGGACCACACGTCGCGAGACCCGCTGAGACAGAACCCACGGGAGAAGAGAACCCGCGAAGGACGAGACCCCACGGAGACGATGACCACACGTATACGGACAACACGGGAGAGATACCACAGGATACTATACCTATTATACGATACCAGCACTTAGACGAGACCCCACGGGGACGATACCCAATTATTACTAGACCTCATTATGACTATACCTCACGTAGAATAGAAGCCACATACAGATACTATAACACGGATGAATATACCCCCCTTATAATAACCCCATATACTATACCCACTTATACTATCGCAGCTTATAATATCGTTAGGCTAAATTCACACTGCCGTGAGCCCGCGTCACCGTAGCATCGTGATTAAGGCGCACGGCGCCGTAAAGAAGGGGAAAGATAGGACATGTCCTATCTTTCCCGGCTACGGAGCGGTACGGTGCTGCACGTTGTGACTGACCGTACCGCTCCCGTACAGGGCGTGGAGCCCATGAAGGGATGGGGGACGTATATGTCGGACCGTATATACATCGCGTAATATACGTTCCCCCCATCCTGTAGTGTGAATGTTACCGTATACTATTCCCCTTTTAATAACTACCCCATTTATTAGATATACCCCACTTATAATAAACCCACTATAACTATACCAGCTTGTAATATACCCACTTATACTATACCCACTTATAATAACCCCACTTATATACCACTTATATACGCAGCTTATAATATACGTTACTTATACTATTCCCCTTTTATAATATACCCACTTAAATATACCCCACTTATATACTAACCCCACTTATACTATACCCCACTTTTATGCCTCTTTGCTGCAGCTCTAATCAATTATAATAACCCCTCTCTGTTGCTCCCCACTTATGCCACCTTTTTCTAGCCCCTAAACCTATGTCCCATTTCTGTAACCCCCATTTATGTCCTACTTTCTGTAGCCTCCTTATGCTCCCCTTTCCTAGCCTCTCACCTTACGTTCTACTTTCTATAGCCCCAAAATGTATGTCCCATTCTGTAGTTCCCCCTTATCGTTCACTTTTGTAGCCTCCCACCCTATGTTCTACTTTCTGTACCCCCCTTTATGCTTCTTTTCTATAGAACCCCACCGTATGTTCTACTTTCTGTAGCCCCCTCACATGTATGGGGCAATTTACGTACCCGGTCCGCAGAGTACACCGAAATGCATTGTCCATCGATAATGCACTGTGCCGCGCTTCACTAAGATTGTGCGCCCGATATACTCTCATGTGTCGCTTCCATCCCCGCTTCTTATTCCTGGTGCATGAAATACATGTCTTTGCAAAACATTTCAATCTTAAATCCCGAGTTCAATCCGAATCATTCGGACCGTCCGATGGCTGCCCCCCCCCCCCCCCCCCATTTCTGTCATATGGAAGCAGCGCAGCAGCGCCGCATTCGTTAACGTGAAACACAATCCCAGCGCAAACCCCGTTTAATACCTGTTAGAGCTCCGCAAATCCCGAAAACCGTGAACAGTCCCACGAAAACCTATCTGCGACCCTTAGTAAATAAAATTTCCTTTTTCTTGTATTCCCTCTTGCACACTTTCCCACCCTTTTCTGCAACCCCCCTTATGCTTTCCTTTGTGTAGCCCCCCCACATTATCTCTCCTTTGTGTAGCCCTCCCCCACATTACTCCCTATTTGTTGTTTGCCCTCCCCCACATTATCTCCTCCTTGGTTAGCCCTCCCCCATTATCTCCTCCTTTGTGTAGCCCTCCCCCACATTATCTCCTCCTTTGTTGAGCCACTGCCCCAAGTTTCTCTTTGGTAGCCCTCCCCCACCTTATCTCCTCCTTTGTGTAGCCCTCCCCCACATTATCTCCTCCTTTGTGTAGCCCTCCCACACATTATCTCCTCTTTGTGTAGCCCTCCCCCACATTATCTCCTCCTTTGATGTAGCCCTCCCCCACATTATCTCCTCCTTTGTGTAGCCCCTCCCCACATGTATCCTCCTTTGTAGCCCCTCCAACCTTATGTGTTCTTAAGTAGCCTCCCCTTATATACCTCTCCCCTATCCCCACGCTTAGGTATGCTCCCTGTTCTGTGCGCCCCGTGCACTCCATCCCACTCTTTCTATAACTCATTTTCTACTTTTTCTCAGCCTCATACATTCAAAGAAAAGCTAAATCCAGATACTTACCTTTCCCAGCAGATTTGGCGTCTCCTCTGTCTATAAATAGACCTGTGTTACTTGTTTGGTATTGGAGTAGGGTATTGTTTGTGCCTCTAGAACTACAATAATCGAGAAGTGGTTGGTCTGTTGGCCCGTGTCTGACCGACAAGGTTCACTTTCTAGTTGTTGGCTGCACGTAGCGGAGATCTATCGCAGTTTAATCAATGCTGCCATTTATCACTATTATTTTGGTCATTTGCCCCTTTCCACCACATTCCTCAACGTTGGAGCCAGAAGCAGTGATGTCAGAGATCGCTGGAGTTTTTCTCAGACAGAAATATTTACTCTTACCGCCGGTCTATAGAAAAAACATGTCAAGGTTACTCGTCTTCTCAGCTGGCTCGGAATATGCATTGAAACACTCGTTCATCATTCAAAGCAGGACACCGGGATAGGGGGCTTTGTTTCCTTCTTGGGTATATTTGGGCAGATTTACTTCCCGGTCCATTCGCGATCCAGCGGCGCGTTCTCGGGTGGTTCGGGTCTTCGGCGATTCACTAAGGTAGTTCCTTTGCCGTCCACCAGATGTCGCTGCTGCGCCTGAAGAGCATCGAACGCACTGGAGTACACCAAGCGGGCGAGTGAGGAGTAAAGCTGTCGAGCGACATTTTTTTTTTTAATGCAGGCGTTTTTTCCGAATCCGTCGGTGGTTTTCATTCGGCCACGCCCTCCGATTCCCATCGCGTGCATGCCGGCGTCGGATGCGCCCACAATCCATCTCGTGCGCCAAAACCGAGAGGCAATAGAGGGAAAATCGCGCGCAAAATCGGAAATATTCGGGTAACACATCGGGAAAACGCGAATCGGGCCCTTAGTAAATGACCCCCATTATCTTGTCTCTCTTACTTTTCTAAAGTAAACTGGAATACAAAAGTTGGTTTAACCCGACTATTTATGACCTTTAAGACTGAGAAAGTATTTAAAAGTATTTTCATCATCTACATCATAAGCACTGAACTTTTTTTGTTGTTGATTTCACTGTATAAGGGTTTGTTTTTTGCATGGACCAATTGCGTTTATGAATGGCACCATAATCAGAGTACACTAAAGAGAGGGAGGATTATATAGTATCATTGTAAACCTGCCCTTGCCTTTCTACGATGGTTGGCTAGGTCCATCGTCGTATCCACTCTGGGACATACCACTTCATGACTCTCCATGCCCACCTGGTGTGGAGGTGGTGTTAGGGGGAAATAGGCTCAATGCCTAGCTGTACGCCAATAATTGCACCTATTTCAGGGCTTATATGCCAGAAAACTGGTGTTGACACCCTGATAAATCCCCCCAAATTTATTAAATATGTTCCAGTGGATGGACAGAAAAAACAACACTTATTGCCGTGCCCTTGGTGATCTTAGGCCGACTGTCTAAAGCTGTGACTCAATGGGAGAAATTTATGAAAGTGTCGTGAACAGTATAAAGTCATGTATCTGGAGTTATAATAATAACAATAATCTTTATTTATTGTGCAGGAATCATGGTACGCTTACAAATCAGTATACAATAAAATACTACATTACAAGTAACAAAACAGTCATATGGACACAAGAGCTTACAGCTATGAGATGAGGGGGTGGACACAAGAGCTTACAGTCTATGAGGGTGAGGGGTGACACAGAGCTTACAGTCTATGAGGGATGATGTCCGGCTGTCGACAAGGCTTACGCTATGAGGATGAGGGGGGACACAAGAAGCTTACAGTCTATGAGGAGGTGGGGGGTGACACAAGAGCTTGCAGTCTATGAGGATGAGGGGGACACAAGAGCTTACAGTTATGAGATGAGGGGGGGAAACAAGAGCTTACAGTCTATGAAAGATGAGGGGGTGACACAAGAGCTTACAGTCTATGAGGTGAGGGGTGTGACACAAGAGCTTCAGTCATGAGGAGAGGGGGGGTGACACAAGAGCTTACAGTCTATAGGATGAGGGGGTGACACAAGAGCTTACAGTCTATGAGGATGAGGGGGGTTGACACAAGAGCTTACAGTCTATGAGGATGAGGGGGTGACACAAGAGCTATAGTCTACGAGGTGAGGTGGGGGGTGACACAAGAGCTTACAGTCTATGGAGGAGTGAGGGGGTGACACAAGAGCTTACACTCTATGAGGTGAGGGGCCAAGAGCTTTACACTCTATGAGGATGAGGGGGTGACACAAGAGCTATACTCTATGAGGAGAGGTGTGACAAGCTTACAGTCTATGAGGATGAGGGGGTGACACAAGAGCTTACAGTCTATAAGTTTGAGGGGTGACACAAGACTTAAGTCTATGAGGATGAGGAGTGACACAAGAGCTTATAGTCTGAGGATGAAGGGGGGTGACACAAGAGCTTACAGTCTATGAGTGAAGAGGGGAGACCAAGAGCTTATAGTCTATGAGGCATAGGAGGGTTGAACAGGAGACTTATAGCTATGAGGGATGAGGGGGTGACACAAGAGTTACAGTCTATGAGGGAGGTGGGTGAGGGGACACAAGAGCTTACAGTCTATGAGGATAGGAGGGTGACACAAGAGCTACAGTCTATGAGGGATGAGGGGGAGGTGACACAAGAGCTTACAGCTCTAGTGAGTGTTGTGACACAAGGCTTACACTCTATGAGGATGAGGGAGGTCAAGCATAACTTGAAGTGATGGCGAACCTTTTAGAGCCCGAGTGCCAAATAACTTCACCAAAGTCATTATTTACTGCACAAGTGCCAGCGCAGCCAATTTAAGCAGTATTATTTCTCCTTGTTCTTTGACACTTTCAATCGTTATAGCCTCCTAAAGACACCCGCAGTTGAAAGGAGGAGGGCAAATCCGCCTATATGTAGGAAGATTTTGCAGGCAGATCTTGAGTTCTTCTGGTGAAATTCATGCTGGGGTAATGGCCCGAGTGCCACCACAGAGGGGCTCCGAGTGCCGCCTCTGGCACCGTGCCATAGTTCGCCACCACTGCTCTATGAGGATGATGGTGTTGGACAAGGCTTAAGTTATGAGTTTGAGGGGGTGACAACACAGAGCTTACACTCTATGAGATGAGGGGGGTGACACAAGAGCTTACAGTCTATGAGGAATGAGGAGTGCACAACGGCTTACAGTCCATGAGGATGAGGGGAGGGGGTGACACAAGAGCTTACAGTCTACGCAGGATTGAAGTTACACAAGAGCTTACCGTCCTATGAGGATGAGGGGGCGACACGAGATTACAGTCTATGAGGGTGAGGGGTGGAAGATAGGGGGTCTGATGAGGGTGAGGGGTTGACACAAGAGTACAGTCTCTGAGGGTCAGTTAGTTGTGATGAGGGGATAACACAAGAGGTTACAGTCTATGAGGTATGAAGGGGGTGGACACAAGAGCTTACAGTTATGAAGATGAGGGGGGTGGACACAAGCTTCACTCTATGCGGATGAGGTTGACACAGAGCTACACTTCTATGGAAGTAGTGTTGACAAAGACTTACAGTCTATGAGTTTATGGAGGGGTTGACACAAGAGCTTACCAGTCTAGATGGATGAGTGAGTGACCACAAGAGCTTATAGTCTATGAGGAGAAGGGTGACCAGGAGCTTACAGACTATGGGGTGAGGGGTGGGGGACACAAGAGCCTTACGCTATGAGGATGAGGGGGGGTGACACAAGAGCTTACAGTCTCATGAGGATGAGGGGGTGACACAAGAGTTACACTCTATGATGGCTGAGTGTGACAAGAGCTTACAGTCGATGAGTTTTGAGGGGGGAACAAGGCTTAGTTATGAGAATGAGGAGGTGATGATCAAGAGCTTACAGTCTATTGAGGATGAAGGGGGGTGACGTAACAGATAGTTACAGTCTATGAGGATGAGGGGGTGACACAAAAGCTTAACAATCTATTGAAGATGAGGGGGGTGACACAGAAGCCTATAGTCTATGAGGATTAGGAGGGGGTGACACAAGAGCTTCAGTACTTGAGGAAATAGGGGGACTACAAGAGCTTACGTCTATGAGGATTGATGGCGGTGACAAACAGAGCTTTACAGTCTTGGGATGAAGGAGGGAGTACCAAGAGCTTACAGGTGCAGTCAAACACAGGATAAAGTGTTACGTGGATATGAATTGGGATTTAGTCCACAGCACTGGTCTGGTGATACATATGGGGTCTATTACTAGGTCAGCGGACCGGATCATATTTTGGCGCATCGGGGCCTGTTTCGTGCGAACAAAATTGAGGGGTGGGGGGCGTTCGATGATCTGGCTGATTCGGGACTGAGCGTGGGTTTACTTTTAATGGTGTCGCAAGACAAATGACTTAATCCACGTGAAGAAGAAGGGGAACTCGGCGGACCTTGAGGCGGGGAGACGGACACATGCAGATAGTCGGCAGCCACAATGTACGTGTGTCGCGGCAAACAGTGCGTCACATCGTCGGAAACTCCGGATCGGACCGAACACAGAGGGTAGTAAATGTCCCTATGCTACTACAGCCTTTTTTAGTCAAAGTTTTGTAAAATCCTGGTTAGATAGGGGTATCCACGAGGGTAAAATTGCTGTAGGTATGGATAGGGGTCTCAGCAGGCGGACTGCATTGATCAGTGTATTAGTACTGCATTCCCTATGTGCCATTGTAGAATACATACCTTACGACCCACACGACACATTCAAATTATACATTCCTAATTTAAGCTAAATAATTCTGCAGACCGATTTTGTTTAGGATGGAATTGACAAAGGTCAAAGCTCGTTGTTTGATTAGAATGTTCAAGCATTATCCCTATTCTCATGGAGCTAATGCTTCTTACAGAGGGGCTGTGACTTTAGAACACGCATTGTACTCTTAGTGTAATAAAAGATACAAAAGCGGCCCGGCCGTGCCTGCGGGAGAATATCTACAAAGGTCAAAAGCACTGATTCCATTCAGTCTCAAACATGTATTGTTCTAGTCTCCACATGAAAATAGGGACGCTACCTTTCCATAACGATTAAAAGAGATCATTTCGAGTTTTTCAATTTATGCAAATTATGTCTTCTATAACAGTCGAGATGGCCAAACCTTTTTAGGGCCGATGTGCCCAACACTTACAACAAAGGACCGCTTTATTAATATCGGCAGATGCAACACAGTACAATGTAAATTTGTGATTTATCAACTCCCCTCTTGGCACCAGTTTTCATTGATACCACGCACCCTGAGGAAATCAATAAACAGCAAATCAGTCCCAGGTACAGCGGCACTTTAAAATAGCTCTGTGCGCAAGGCACGTCTGGTCCTTCTGGGATGCATCATCTCTGGTGATGGCTGAGTGCCCCACAGAAAGGGCTCCTGGTGCCACCTTGGCACCCAGTGCCATAGGTTACAGCCATCACTTGTTCTATTAAATTGACGCAATTGCTCTTCAGTGTTCTCTTTGTAAGTACATTACAGTAATGTAGGTTATAGCCTGGCTATATATTAGTCATGTATAGTCAGCATACATGGAGTACTCCGTCCTGCAACCGGTGCTCTTATTCTTCTGTTTACCTTCCACAGGCCAGGGCTGAGAAAAAGGTGCCACTGTTAGATCAACAGAGCGTTCTGTAAGCACCAAAACTGGACACACCACTCACCAGGACTGGAAGGGGTTGCTGACCCCTTTAGCCAGACATTTGGAAGGGGGTTGTGCCTGACCCCTTTACCCAGAATTGGAGGGGCGTGCCTGACCCATTTATCGACAGAAGGAGGCCCTACCCTGACCAGACATGGAGGTTGCCTGACCCCTTTATCCCAGACTTGGAGAGGGAGGTGTGCCTGACCCCTTTACCCAGACTTGGAATGGGGTGTACCTGACCCCTGAACGAAAAATTGGAAGTGGGGGTAGAACTAGTTAATTGAAGGGTGCCTACCCTTGAACCAAGACATTGGGAAAGTGGGCGGTTCTGTGATTAATTTTTATATTTACAAATACAAATCATTACAAGTTGTGACAACTAGTCCCCTGCAGCAGCCTTAAGATAAAAAGAATGATCTAGTAAGTAGTATATTAGTAAAAATGAAGATAGTAGTGTAGATAGATAGATAGATAGATGAGATAGATATAGAAAGATAGACTCATGACTAGGATGAAGATAGATGAATGAAGATAGAGCAGATAGATCCGGATAGATAGTAGGTAGAAAGATAGATAGGATGAAGTGATCGAAGATATGAAGATTAATAGAGTATAGAAGATAGATAGATAGATAGATATCGATAGAAGATCGTCCGCTTGCGATACGAGTCTGATCGGTATCATCTTGAGTAGCTCGCGATAGATACGATAGATCGCTCGCGCTCGATCGCTAGCTCGATCGCTAGATGATGATCGCTATCGACTTCGTCGCTAGAGCTCGCTTGACCGATAGACGAGCGACTCGCTCGACTACGACTCGTAGCCACGCTCATCGTGGTAGCTGACTAGAGCTCAAGACTAGATCGATAGATGTACGACTACGCTACGATATGAGCTACGCTGACTGCTAGCTCGCGATAGCTGACTCTGACGACTCGTAGACTACGATGATGACTCGACTCCTCGATTGTAGTACGATATCTGCAGTCGCTGCTACGTTGCCGCGTCGCGTGATGCTACGACTTCTCGATCGACTAGACTAGATCGATACTCGAGACTCGACGCTCGATAGATAGTGAGGACCTAGATACGCTGGCTAGTGACATACGCAGATATGCGCTACGCTGCAGCTCGATGACTAGCTGAGACTACTGCGGATCGAGAGAGGCTCTAGCTACTGCTCGACTGATACGATGCTACTCGCCGACAGCGATACGTATCTCGCTACTGCTCGTACTGCTACGATCCGCTGACTGCTAGACCGACTACTGGCGATTCGATCGCTACGCTCCTGCTCGTGCTAGTGTATGATTGATGACCGACTACTGAGACTGATACGACTACGATGCTCTGACGACTAGTGACTGATACTTCGTAGTCGGACCTAGACTATGACTGTGCTGTGTATGCGGCTCGTAGACTCGTAGATACGATACGTAGCCGATCGACTAGCTCGTACGTATGCGACGATCGATGGTACGCTGTGATACGCTGCTCGGCTAGACTAGATTGGCTACGACTGACTGACTGCCGCAGTCATCCCTAGACTCCGTCGTCGTAGCTACGCTCGGTAGATAGATAGCTAGCTAGATACTGAGACTGTAGATGATCGATCGCTCGTGCGATGACTAGATGATAGTACGTGCCTACGATGCTGACTAGACTAGCTACGACTAGACTCGATGTCGGAGTGCTAGACTACGATACTGTCCGATAGCTACGATACCGACTTCTGTCGATGATTGCGGTGGTAGCTTGCGCTGTAGACTCGATGTCGACTGATCCTGATCGACTGAAAGGAGACTCAGCTGCTCGACTCGCTCTGATACTCGACTTCGATCGACTACGATTGACGACTACGACTCGAGAGCTCGCTACGCTATGTTGCTACTACGGAGACTCGCTGCTCGTGCTACGCTCGTACGATACGTACGTGATGCTCGTGACTAGCTAGATGTTATACTGAGCTGCTAGTCTACTGATGCTCGATACGACTAGAACCTACTCGGTGGACTCGCCTATGGGGGACGATCGACTGCTAGCTGTAGATATGACTGTGATCGATCGAACCTGCGATGGATGCTCTCGGAGATAGCTAGTGTAGTAGACTACGATGTGACGCTTGATCTGGATCGCTCGCTTGCGACTCGACTGCTAGACTGACTGCTAGTCCTGAGCGCTGGCGCTGACTCGACCTACTACGTTCTGTTTATCCCTTAAGCTTGATTAATACTAGCAGATTGAATACTGTACTATGTTACTACTTCGTGATTTGTCTGCATACCCGCCGTAATGTACGGTATGATGTACGGCCATTTACATGGACGCTTCCCATCCTGAATGATTCGGCATTCATGTGTCAATCACCTCCTCTCACCAGCTGAATCCGATGCCGTTCAATTCTTCTACTGGTGATGAATGGGGTTAGAGGTGTTTTTGGCCCAATACTGTTGTACCTCACATCAATAATGAGAATCTCTGAGACTCTGTGATGGATCCCAGTTCTCCATGACTCAATTTTTAGATCAATTAATGAGGAATTGCACCACCTCCACCGTCGCCACTCTTGACCTTTAATAATGTCACTCCATGATGTTGACACCTTTTTCCTGCACGCCCCCACCATTGATTTAACAGGGAACCTGTCCACCACAGATCGTCTCCACCATAAACCACATAGGGAAACCTATTAGTGGAGGTAATCGTTGTTCCAATTTCCCCTTAAGAATTATACTGCTACCACCATTATAGGATCCCTTCTATTCCATCACGTTGTCGGTCCAGCAAGATCCAGTCATCCATTGCCTCCGTCCTACTAAATCACTTTTAAAACCTATGGCTAATGAGTTGGAAGGGCTACCCTAGACCCTCTAGATTGCGGTCACAAGCTGGAAGGTCTATCCTGAAGGTCTGCTTGATCTCAAGGGAGCTTCCTTATAAGGGAGCTAAAAGAGGCATTTTTTGCATATTTTCCCAGAATCCCCTAGTGGAGGATCCATGCCTACACGGCAGCCTTAATTGGCAGTCTCTGCTGTAGATCTCTTACTTCCCGACCCTTGCCCCAAGCCTCTCACCCATCCAAACATTCCTGCTGTAGCCAACCGGTACGGAACAGTGCGTCTATAGTTGGGAGTCTGTTCTTCTGTAATAGATGTAACTGGTAGCATTAGGTTCCTGAGGGTATCTTACTTGTCAGGGGAGCGCCCTTACCAGGGTAGCTAAAAAGGTTTTTTCATTATCCCAAACCTGGAAAACTTTGCATATTTTTACACAAGCTTAAACACTGTCCCCCTTCTCCTTCTTCCTCAGCACTGTGGCACTGCAAAGGTTGAGGGGCGGGGGAGAGGGGGAGGGGGGGGCAGTGAGACGTGTAACAGTCATGAAGAAAAATCATGAGGAGGCTAGGGTATAGCCCCCCTGGTCCATATAAGCATCATTTTAAAAGTTGATTTTAACAGGGTAAAAGACCAAGGATAAACACATATAATAAGATTACCAAGTCCTGGGCACTGGATGAGTGTTCCCGGTTTATCCTATGGATTTTGAATGGTGGAGATTCTCATTGCAAGCACCAAGTCTTAGCATAAAACCGCCCGCTCTTTTTCGACTATGAACAAAACATTGTTTATCTAAATAAGTACGGAACCATTCCCTTCTACTGAAAGTCATTAAAGATTGATTTGGAGAAAGTAAAAAGGCCTCTCTCTGTAACTCACTCTCATAACCGGAGATTCACACTAGAAGGATAGGAAACGCTGTCTTATCAGAACATTGGGTTGTTGTTTCCCTCATTGTCTCATGTGAGTCAGGTTTGTGAATATCAAGATTGTCTATCTTTATTTTGTTATGTTAATATTACGAGGCTGGTTACCTCACTTATGCGGCTCCACTGTGAGGCAACCGGGGCACCTTTAACAGATATTAGAACCTGTGCCGAGAGGGGCCTGCGTGAGGCACACATCGCACTATTGTTTGATGGAGCTTACAGCACCCATATACTATTTTATTTTACCCTTCATGTTGTTTTATATTTTTCACCTTAGCTTTCGGTTTGTCGATCATTTCTTATGATAGAAAAAGAAAACAAAAAAATCACGCTAAGATAGCAAGGAAGTGTGTAATGGATAATGCCTTGTTTGAGCTAAGAAATGATCGTATAGACAGAAAGTCTGAATTAATGCCATCATACAGATATTAACCCCTTCCCTGCCAATGCCTATCTTCGTTCTGTATTGTTGGCTCCCCTCGTTTAAAAATCCATTTCCTTTTCTATTCTCCACATACAGGCGTCTCCGGGCGTTTTACTAAAGATCGGTTCCTTGGTTGTCTTAAGTTGATTTTGTATTTAAGTTGGGACTGTATTTTATAATTGTAAGCTCCGACAAAATTATTTTTGTCCCAGTGCAACTTGGACTTTCAAAAGTTTTTGCTGTTAACAGCGTCCCCGTTACTACAAGGATAGTGGTCTGGAGGTTTGTTCTTAAGTTGAATTTGTAATGTAAGTCGAAAGTATATTTTTAAGATGAAGTTTAGACAATGTTTTGTTCTTTTGCCATGCCAGTGACAATGGGAGTTTAAAAATTTTTGTGTATTGATATTGGACCAACAATTATAATAAAGCTTCATTACAGACACCTTACAGCTGATCATTGAGATCTGGGACTATAGTAAACATCCAGTAGAGCTTCACCGAGGTCACAGTGGCAGAGGGGTTCGTATTTAAAACTAGGGGTCGTCTGTAAGTAGGTTCTTAAGTAGAGGACCTCCCTGTATAGAGCGTGTGTAAGGGATATGCATAGAAAAAGTGATTTCTAGTGATGGTATTAATTATCCATCCTATATATTGGGGAAATGAATTATTACAAACTACCAAATTGAAGGATGTGGCGAAAAAAAAAAATGAAGTTGCTCCATTTCATTTTGGCTGTGTGATTTTAACAGCTTTCATTGTGCACTCAAAATAGTACTCCACTTATATTTTGGGTGGTATAATCAAGGAGAGATACAAATTTGTATGGGGTTTATATGGTTTTTAATTGATGTAAAAAAAAAGAAAAAAACACCTTTTGAACCAAAAAATATTGGGGGCATTACTAAGGATCCCGATTCGCGTTTCTCCGACGGTGTTTACCCCGATATTTCCGACATAGCGCGATTCCCCTGAATTGCCCCGGGATTTTGTCGCACACCGATCGGATTTGTTGCCTCGGTTTGTGGCATCACGGGACGGAAATCGCTGGGGCGTTGGCGAACGAAAACCGACGGATTCGGAAAAAACCCTCCGCATTTAAAAAAAAAATGTGTTGCGGAGCTCGCATTACCCTGCAGCCCGGCTTGGTGTATTCCAGTGCGTTCCAGAGGACTTCAGCGCATGCAGAGCCACCGCGGACGTCGGAGGAACTGCCTTATAAAAATCCCAGCCGAACCTCAAGCGCAGAGAACGCGCCGCGGATTCGCGAATGGACCGGTAATAAAGGGTGGCTAGGCTGTAAACTTGGAGGTGGGTAGAGGTCTCCCAGTGTCCCATTTTGCATATTCCAGCGGCCAATAACTTTTTCATACCTTGGCTGTACGGACATGTGTAAGGTATAATATTTTGTTGGGACGAGCGATGATTTCATCGTAACCATTTTGGAACTGTGGGGGTCATTTAACTAAGGGACCCGAATCGCGTTTTTTTTTTTCAGTTCGGGTTACCAAATATTCACCCGGTTTTGCGCCGATTTTCCCTGAA
Organism: Engystomops pustulosus; assembly: GCA_019512145.1. Lineage (NCBI taxonomy): Eukaryota > Metazoa > Chordata > Amphibia > Anura > Leptodactylidae > Engystomops > Engystomops pustulosus. Next base: position 209,220,224 of record CM033643.1, read on the forward strand.
TTGTCCCCGGGGTTTGGCACAACGCCGATCGGATTGTGGCACATCGGCGTCGGCATGCACGCGATGGAATCGGTGGGCGTGGCCGTCAAAAAACCTGACCGGATTCGGAAAAAAAACTGGTGGTATTTAACAAAAAAAACAAGTGTCGTTGACACGCGCTTACCTGCACCCAGCAAAACGGATCGTGAACTCGAGGCGACTTCCATCGCGCAGGCCACTGGTGGACATCCGGGCGCACTACTTCGTGAATGCGCGAATACCAGATCCTCCCCAGAGAACGCACGCGGATCACGACAGATGACTGGGTACGTAAATCTGCCCCAATAGTATGTCTTTTGATCGATTTTTCATAATTTTTATTTTTTGTGTGCGAAATGACGAAAAAGTGGGGATTCGAAATTTTTTTATTTCAGTTTTTCGGGGTTTTCACCAATATGGAATAATACTTTCAAATTTTTAAACATCTGGACTTGTGAGACACTTATACCATACCACCTACATAATAGATCTGTGGAAATGAAAGGACCCGGAGTCTTGACTCTAAGTCTCTGGCCTGTCATTTAGCGATGGATCGTCACCGTTTGGAGGGTGGTGATGATCCTTACCAAGATGAGACGTGGTAGGCTGCCAGCATTGAATGCTGCTGGCAGGCTTTTTCTGCGGAATTTTGTAACATCTCCATCAATCAGAGCCATCACCGATCGTTATCATGTCTGTTAAAGGTTTATAAAGGGGTTGTCCACTTTCAGCAATAATGCTATTGCTGAATAAAGCTAATACAGTTTCCAATAAACTTTCACAGTTTCTCTGATCTCTGATTGCTGTCATTTAAAAGAGCTTATTGTTTACTTACTATGGATGTAGAATCCATGTCCCTGATCATGTGATGGCCACACGATGCACGGATAGTTTAGGTCCCCCTGGTACTATGTGATGTCACACAGGTGCAAGGGCTCGTTACTATTCCCTATCAATGTGATGCACACACGGTGCCGGCTCGTTATATCCCTGGTCTGTGATGTCACACAGTGACGGTCTCGTTATATCCCGGTCACTGTGATTGTCACACAGGTGGCAAACGGCTTGTTATATCCCTGGTCATGTGATGGTCACACGGTGCACGCTCGTTATAATCCCTGGTCTGTGATTTCACACAGGTGCAAAGCATGTATATTGAACTGGTATGTGATGTACACAGGTCATGGCTCGTTAATCCTGGTCATGTGATGTCCCACACAGGGTACCGCCGTTATATCCCTGATCATGTGATGTCCCACAGGTGCACCGCTCGTTTAATCACCTGGTCTGTGATTCACACAGTTGCACAGTCATTATACTAACTGGTCATGTGATGTCACCCACAGGTCATTGGCTCGTTTGAAGCCCCTGGTCCATTTACTGTCCAACAGGTGTACAGCTCGTTATATCCTGCCATTGATGTCACACAAGGTAGCTGCTCGTATAATTAATATCCCTGGTCCATGTGATGGTCACACAGGTGCACGGCTTTTTATATCCTGGTCATGTGAAATGTCACCACAGGTGCACAGCATGTTATCATACCTGGCATGTGATGTCAACACGGAGGCTCTATCGACTTGTCTAGTTATCACCAGTTGAGTTCTGTTATACAAAGTTCACAGGATCATGTGTAAGTATATCACGCGTAGCAACAGGTGCATGGCTCGTTATCCCTGGTCATGTGATGTCACAAAGGGTTGCAACGGCTCGTTATATCCCTGGTATGTGATGTCACACAGGTGCAAGTGCACGGCTCGTTATGTCCCTGCTATCTGTGAATGTCACACAGTTGGACGGGCGTTCGTTATATCCGGTTCCATTTTATTGTTCCGCTCAACGTTGTTCTACACGTGCAGTGTATCCCGGTCGTGAATACACGGTGCCAGCATGTTATATAACCTTGTCATGTGATGTCACACAGGTGCACAGGCATGTTATATCCCTGGTCCATGTGATGTTCAACAGGTCACAGCATGTTTATATCCTGTTCATTTGATGTCACACACAGGTGCACCGGCTCGTTATATCACTGGTCATGTGATGCCACCGGTGTACGTGCTCGTTATATCCCTGGTATGTGATTCCAACAGGTTGTCGCTCGTATACTCCCTGTTAATGTGATGTCACACAGGGTCCATGGTCTCGTTTATCCTCCGCTGTTTCCCTGTGTATTCACACCTTCCCATGTTTTCGCAATTATTGCACAGGTTCTTGCGTCTATTCGGGGTCCTTTTCCTGATCATTGTTACACAGGTGTACGCTCTTATATCCCTGGTCATGTTGTACAGTGTCCGTAACCCGCAGTGATTCACACAGGAGGCTCGTTATATCCCTGGTCATGTGATGTTCACAACTCATGTTCGCTTATATCCTGGTTGTTCATTTCTTTCCCCACGCTCATTCGGCCTCGTTATACCCTGTTTCATGATGTTCTACCTGTTTTAAAAAGGTTTTTCTACGTCCTCTAATTCCCTGAGTTCTTCCGATTGTGGACACCGCCCGGTGCATCGCGCTTGTTTTTATATCCCTGGTCTTGATGTCCAAGCGTGCCAGCATGTTATATACCTGGTCATGTCGATGTTCCACACAGGTGCGCAGCTGTTATCTCCTGGTCATAGTGATGTCACACAGGTGCACAGCATGTTTATGTCACCTGGTCATTGATTCACATCAGCTGGCACCGCATTTTATCTCCCTGTTCATTGGATGTACATCGATCCTCCAGTACGCTTCGCTTATATACCGTCTAGGTCTCTCCATGTGATGGTCACACAAAAAAAAAACGGGATGCAGATCGTTATAACACCCGCTCGATTACTCTGATAAGCCAGTCCTGTTAGGCTATGCGCAAATAGTGTCAAATGCAATACTACACCTAGCCAAAGAATTTGTTTATGCCACATGTAATAACTTTTTAACTTTTAAATTCTGTTTCTATTTTCATTTTTTATGATTTTTTATTTTTTATTGCAGAGCTAATCCCAAAGCGATTCACTGGAAAAATTCAGAATCCACACGCCTTTGCCAAACTTCTCAAACCTACCAGAATGGTAGTATAAAAAATTGCCTCTCTTCTATTTCCTCTCTTTCTCGTAGTTTAGGTAAAAAAATCCTTACAATGAATAATACAATGGCAGATAGAAGAAAAACAAACTTCACAGATAAATGAACAGATATTAACCGCCCTGTGACATCAATAATAATCATGAAGGGTTAAAGACCTCCTCTAAGAAACGGGATGTCCTTTATTTTATTTTTTGCAAATGTTACCTATTAGGGTCATCTCCAATTTAGTTAGCTTATCCCCTATTAACCATGTGATCGACCATTAAGCCACGCCCCCTTACTGCAACGCCACACCCAGTTCCAATATGGCTAATTGTAGATCTAAAGGTTGCAAGTAGTGGGACCCCCCCAAAGGGGCCTCTATTGATTAACCCCTAATAGACTTCTTCAACCTCTTATGGCCGCCTGATGGAGATACATGAGCATTAGAACCCTCTTCTTCTAAAAGTGCATAGATAAGGCACGCGCCCATGCTCTCATTTATTTAGTTACAAATGACCCCCATTCAATTAATCTATGGGGGTCCCTAACCTACTCACCCCAAACCCAGCAAAGTTCACCTCCCATCCACAGTATGTTTTTTTGAGCCTGTCTTCAAGCCACTTTAGTCCAGGGGCGTAAACAATAGGCCATAGCAGGGGCCGCACTGCACAGGGGCCCGGATGGATGGACAAACCAAAATTGTATCAGGCGTGTTCTCATTCCCCTGATAGGCAGCAGCACATCAGTTAAACAGGGGCCATCGCTACACCAAATGTAATGGGGCACGCCTGCTGTGCTCAGCAGGGTCTGCTTGTATAGCCGCCAACATGGGCCGGCCACCCCCACGTCTCCACCACCCGTTCCATACAACAGACGTCCCGAACCTCCCACTCGCCGACACCAATCTCTGTTAGCTGCAAAATTACTACTAGATTTTGAAAGACCCTTTTACAGGGGTTTCCGGGTCTTAAAAATTACTGAGGCCGGGCTGGGGAGGGTTACATGTCTTACCTCGTCGGCACGCCATACTCTCGCACCGCCGGCCCGTCTTCTCTTGCGCCGGTTTCATTACAAGGGCGCACAGGAAGCTCCCATCTGACACATCTCCCCAGACTTCAACGCTTAGGATAGGGACGGATGGGAGAGCCGGCCACATCGTGGACCGGAACTCCTGTGCGCCGCCTCTGTGCCCTGTAAACAAAACAGGAGCACGGATCGAAAAGACGCGGAGCTGGAGGAAGGTAACTACAGTATTATGTTTAAATAGCGTGCCCCCGCCCTGCCCTTCAGTAATTTTAAAACCCGGAAACCCCTTTAAAAAAATTCTACCAGTTAGATCTAACACGAACGTATCGGGACCGTATATGGGAGCAAATGTGGGGCTGGAATATACATTCCATAGTGTTTAAGGCTCCCGCTGTGCTCACTGTCGCGTGGCTGACAAAAGCTACAGCTTCTCTAATCTTTGGCATTAAGTAACGCCCTCTGCAGCACTCCCCCTCTCCGTCCTCTTGACACCCGGAGGTGTATATCCGAGGCACGTGTGTACGTGTGAATGCAGCTAAGGTTACAAAAAATATAATCTAATAATACTTACACTACCGCTCCTCATCATCCTCTCATCCCGCTGGTGTTCTTCTTGAATCTGACACGCTGGGATTGCCTGGAAAAAAAGAATATATTAGCAGCACGGAGCCAGTGACAAAGATGTCCGCACTCCGTGCTGCTAAGTACGTATGCTCGGGTAGGCAGGTGATGACACGAATGTAGAAGTGAATAATTTGCAGTCGAGCGCCGGTACCATCTTGTCCTGCGCTCTGTGCTTGCTATTATAAGTTTTTTTTTAGGCGATCCGCAGGGTATCAGATTAAAGTAGACACCACCTAGGTTAACATTACAAAGAGTTTTTGTAGTACTCACACATGTTTGCGTGGTTTCTCCATCCGGCCTCTGGTTCCTCCTACACTCCAAAACACTGGTAGGTGATCAGATTGTGAGCCCCATGTGGGACAGGGACTGATTTGGCAACTCTGTGTCAGAGCTGCATAACTGTGTGCCCTATATAATAATTGGGATTATTTTACACCGCGTATAGGGATGAAGAGAGCGCCAGTGTGTGTATTCGTTTTTCTGTTTAAAACTTATGGTCAGATTGGCTTTAAATGATCAATCTATACCATATACAACAAGAAATATAACAAATATAACTAGTTTTTACACCGAGAAAACAGAAACACAAAAAACTCTGGTGCATATTGGGGGCGGAGCCTTTGGAACCCTACCAAAGCTAAAATATTTGTAAGTAATTTTAGTTTTCTTCTGGGTCGTTGGTTTTGGAACATTTCCTGAATATTTTCTTGTTTCATCACCATATTACTGAAAAACCCCGCATTACAGTTAAAATTCTGAGTACACAATAGATCTGTACAATAATACACTAACATACTTCTTGAGACACGTTGTGAACCATCTGCTTATCTCCTGCTGCTCATCTAAAACTGTGCCTGCAGATAGGACACTATGTACAATCGCGCTCGCTCCTTTGCTCTATAACACTGCTGCCTGCAGACAGGACTCTATGTACAATCTCGCTCAGCTCCTCCTGCTCATAACATGCTGCCTGCAGACAGGAATCTAGTACCATTGCCTCAGCTCCTGATTGTCTCTATAACTTGTGCCGCAGATAGGACACTCTGTAAATCTGCTCAGCTCTCTTGTTTCATAACTGCTGCTGCAGATAGGACTATATGTACAATCTGTCTCAGCTCCTCTTGCTCTAGAACATGCTTGCTGCCCTGCAGATAGGACAACTATGTACAATGTGATCAGATCCTCCTGCTCTATACATGCTGCCTGCAGATAGGACACTTTGTAACCCCCCCCCCCCCCCCCATATGCTCAGCTCCTCTGCTCATAACACATGATGCATTGCGCTTAGGACACATGTAAATATGCTCAGCTCCTCTTGTTCTTTCTATAACATGCTGCTGCAGATGGACACTATGTACAATGGCTCAGTCCTCCTGCTCTAAATATGCTGCTGCAGATAGACACATGTACAATCTGCTCAGCTCCTCCTGCTCTAGTAATATTTGGGGGCTGCCGCAGATAGGAACTATGTCAATCTGTCAATCCTCTTGCTCTATAACATGGGCCTGCAGATAGGACACTATAGAATTTTCTAAGTAACTCCGGCCTATAATATCTGTCAGGATAAGAGGATAACAATGCAATTGCTCAAGCTCCTCCTGCTCCATAACATTGCTGCCTGCAGACCCAGACACTCTTCAATGTGACGAATCCCTAAAATCAATAACCTGGTGCGATTGAAAGTACAAGTGGGCGGTGCTCAATTAGAAACACTTATATAAAAAAAATAAGTGCATAAAATGCATTACCATCCATAGATGGTGAATTGCGAAACACACACACATCTTTTAGAAGGGAAATCTAAATGGTTGGACGGGTCTTGAACGACTTTTTGGCATTGTAAGCATCGCCCGATTGTATAGTTACACAGAAGGGGGCATTAATGGGTTTTCCCCTTTTAGCAAGTAAAAGAATGGTTTGTGAATGAAAAGTTTATCCATTTTCCAATATACTTGACCAGGGATTTAACAAGCCGTGCACCGGCATAACATTCACCAAGACCAGGTATTTTTTTTAACGAGCCCGTTTGCACCGTGTGACAATTTCACATGACCAGGGAATGTAACGAGCCGTGCACCTGCATAACATCAAAGAACAGGGATTTACTAACGAGCCGTGCACCTGTGTGACATCACATGCAGGCGAATAATGAGCCGCGCACCTGTGTGACAACATCACATGACCGGGGATTATACAAGCACATGCACCTGGTGTGGACATACATGACCAGGGATATAACGAGCGTGCACCTGGTGTGACATCACATGACAGAGATAAACAGGCCTAGAAACCTGTTTGTGACATACTTGACCAGGATATAACGAGCGTCACCTGTGTGACATCACATGACCAGGGATTATTACGAGCCGGGAACCTGTGTGGACATCACATGACCAGGGAGATAACAAAGCCATTGCACTGGTGGGACATCACATGACTGGGATATAACGGGCCATGCACCTGGTGGTGAAATCACATGACCAGGGATATACAAGTTGTGCACCTGTGTGGACATAACATGACCAGGGGATATAAAAAGCCATGACACAATGTGTGACACACAGACCAGGATATAACGCGCCGTGCACCTGGGTGACTGTATGGACCAGGGATATACAAGCCATGACAACTGTGTGACATTCACATGACCGGGATTATAAGGAGAGGTGCACCTGTGTGACATCATAGACCAGGGATAAACGAGCAGTTGCACCTGTGTGACATCACAATGACACAGGGATATAATGAGCGCGCACCTGCGTGAATCACATGACAGAGGATATAATGAGCAGTGCACCTGCATGAATCACCTGACCAGGGATTATAACAAGATCGTGCACTGTGTGACATCACAGACCAGGGATATAACAAGTTGTGAACTGGTGGACATCACATGCCCAGGAATAACAAGCCGTGCACCAGGTGATAACACATGTCAAGGGATATAAAGAGCTGTGCACCTGGTGACATCACATGACAGGGATTAGACGAAGCCGTGCACCTGTGTGACATTACTGACCAGGGATATAACGAGCCGTGCACCTGTGTGACATCAATGACAAGGGATATAACAAGCATATTGAACCTGGTGAATCACCTGACCAGGGATTTATAACGACCGCTGCACCTGTGTGACCATCAAATGACACGGGATATAACCAAGTCGTTGGCCTCAGGAAATGTACAAAATGATGGTTCTACAGGGGAAGGTCTGGCAATATTTCCATCCGCTAGGGGTTTCCCGGAATCAGCATAGTAGTGAGGTGTCATGTGTATGTGTACTGGAGCTATAGGTGCCCACCACCACATCATACAGGCCCCCTTCATTAGAATTCAATTAGTGCCCTTACCACACAACCTAGTGTACCCAACAAATCTAATGCTCCTTGTCCTTTAAAAGCCACTTATACTATACCACACTTACTGTATAATATTCCGCACTTATACTATACCCAGCTTATACTATACCCCACTTATACTATACCCCACTTATAATATACAACACTTATAATATATTCCACGTATACTATACCACACTTATAGTACTGTATATACACCACTTATACTATACCCCTCTTATACTATGCCCCACTTATACTATACCACACTTATACTATACCTCACTTATACTATACCCCACTTATACTATCCCATATAAAACCCCTCTATACTATACCACACGTCTAACTATACCACACTTATTACTATCCAACACTTATACTATACAACCCCCTCTTATACTATACCACACTTATACTATACCACACTATACTATAACCCACTTATATATAACCAAACTTATACTATACCCCACTTATACGATACCACACTTCTACTATACCTCACTTATACTATACCCCACTATACTATACCCCCTCTTATACTATACGCACACTTATAGTAATACACCACTTTACTATAACCCCCTCTATACTACTGCCCCCCTATACCTATACCACACTTATAACTATACCCCACTTTATACTATAAATCCCCCAACTTATCGATAATAACCCCTCTTATACTATACTACACTTCATATAAACCCAACCAACACTTATAACTATACCACACTTATACTATCCACACTTATACTATACCACACTTATACTATAAACCCCCTCTTATACTATCACCCACTTATTACTATAACCCGCTCTTATACTATGTCCCACTTCATACTATACCCACTTATACTTACCTCACTTATACTACTACCCCACTTATACTATAACCACACTTATACTTGATCCACCCTCTTATACTATACAAACTTTATACTATACCACACTTATACTATAACCAAAACACTTATACTATACCACACTTATACTATACCTCACTTAAATATACCCCACTTATACTAGACCACAACTTTACTATACCCCTCTTATATACTATACCAACTTAGCGATACCCCTCTTATACTATAACACCACTTATACTAACCACACTTATACTCTACCACACTTCTACTATATCCACACTTATACTTAACCTCACTTATACTATACCACACTTATACTATACCCACTTTTACTATACCACTTATACTATACTCACTTATACTATACCGTCACTTATCATATACTCCACATATACAGTATACTATTAACACTTATAATTATACCCCCCTTATAATATACCCCCACTTATACTATACCCCACTTATACTATACGCAGCTTATAATATACGTTAGGCTAATTCACACTGCCGTGAGCACCGCCTCACCGTAGCATCGTGATTAATGGCGCACGGCGCCGTAAAGAAGGGGAAAGATGGACCTGTCCTATCTTTCCCCCCGGGCTACGAGCGGTACGTGCTGCACGTTTGCTGCACCGTACCGCTCCCGTACAGGGCCGTGAGCCCCATGAAGTGTATGGGGGGGAGAGTATAATATCGGCCGTATATAACATCGTCGTAATATACGTTCCCCCCCCCATCCTGATAGTGTGAATGTTACGTATACTATTCCCCCTTTTAATATATACCCATTTATAATATACCCCCCTTATAATAAACCCACTTATACTATACACAGCTTGTAATATACCCCACTTATACTATAACCGTCACTTATAATATACCCCACTTATAATATACCCCCACTTATCTATACGCAGCTTCTAATAAATAACGTTACTTATACTATTCCCTCCCCCCCTTTTATAATATACCCCACTTATAATATACCTAACCCCACTTATATATACCCACTTATACTATACCCCACTGTTTAAATGCCTCTTTGCTGCAGCTCTAAATCAAATTATAATAACCCCGCTCTGTTGCTCCCCCCCCACTTATGCACCTTTTTCTAGCCCCTAAACCTATGTCCCCGTTTCTGTCCCCCCCCCACTCTTTTATGTCCGACTTTCTGTGCCATCCTTATGCTCCCCTTTTCCGTTCCTCTCACCTTACTTCTACTTTCTATATCCCCAAATGTATGTCCCATTTCTGTAGTTCCCTCCCTCCCCCTTAAATCGTTTCACTTTTGTAGCCCTCCCAACCCTATGTTTCTACTTTCTGTACCCCCCTTTATGCTTCCCTTTTCTATAGAACCCCCACCGTAGTTTTCTACTTTCTGTAGCCCCCCCTCACAGTAGGGGGCCACATTTACGTACCCAAAAAAAAAAATACCCAGGGTCTGCGAGGCCAACCACAACCGAAATGCATTGTCCATCGATATGCACTGTGGCCGCGATTCACTTAAGATTGTTGCCGCCCTATATAACTTCATACCATGTGTCGCTTCCACCGCCCCCGCTTCTTTCTTTCCTGTGCCAATGTAAATACATTTCCTGGCACAAACATTTCAAGCTTAAATCCCGAGTTCAATCCGTAATCATTCGGACCGTCCGATGGCCTGCCGCCCCCCCGCCCCATTTTCTGTCATATGGAAGCCAGCGCAGCAGCGCCGCAATTCGTTAACGTGCAACACAATCCCAGCGCAAACCCCTTTTAATACCTGTTAAAAGAGCTCCGCAAATCCCGAAAAACCGTGGAACAGTCCCACACGAAACCTATATCTTGCCCTTAGTAAATAAAGTCCTTTTTCTTGTATTCCCCTCTTGCACACTTTCCCACCCATTTTCTGCAACCCCCCCTTATGCGTTCCTTTGTGTAGCCCCCCCACATTAATCTCATCCTTTGTGTAGGCCCTCCCCCACATTATCTCCATCCTTTGTGTTGCCCTCCCCCACATTATCCTCCTCCTTTGTGTAGCCCTCCCCCACTTATCTCCTCCTTTTGTGTAGCCCTCCCCCACATTATCTCCTCCTTTGTGAAAGCCAGCCTCGCCCCACATTATCTCCGCCTTTGTGTAGCCCTCCCCACCTTACTCCTCCTTTGTGTAGCCCTCCCCCACATTATCTCCTCCTTTTGTGTTGCCCTCCCCCACATTATCTCCTCCTTTGTGTATCCCTCCCCCCCACATTATCTCCCCTCCTCCTTTGGTGTATGCCCAGCCCTCCCCCACATTATCTCCTCCTTTGTGTAGCCCCTCCCCCACTGATCCCTCCTTTGTTTAGCCCCTCCACCTTATGTGTTCTTTAAGTAGCGCTCACCCCCTTATCTACCTCTTCCCCCCTATCCCCACGCCTAGGTATGCTCCCCTGTTCGTGCGCCCCGTGCACTCCAATCCCACTCTTTTCTTAACTACTTTCTTCTATACTTTTTCTCCCCAGCCCTCATACATTCAAAGAAAAGCTAAATCCAGATACCTTACCTTTCCTCCCCCGCAGATTTGGCGGCTCCTCGTCTATAAATAGACCTGTGTTACTTGTTTTGGTATTGGAGTGGGTATTGTTGGTGGCCTTAGAACTACATACTGGAGAAGTGGTTGTGTCTGTTGGCCCCGTGTCTGATCCGCAGAGGTTCACTTTCTAGTTGTTGGCTGCAGTAGCGGAATCCATCGGCAGTTTAATCAATGCGCCATTTATCACTTTATTTTGGTCAGTTGCCCGTCCTTTTCCACCACATTCCTCAACGTTGGAGCCAGAAGCATGATGTCATAGATCGCTGGAGTTTGTTCTCAGACAAGAAATATTTTAGCTCTTCCGCCGGTCTATAGAATAAACATGTCAAGTTACTCGCTTCTCAGCTGGCTCGGATACTCTCCTTAACCACGCCGTTTCACTCATGTCAAAAGCAGGACACCGGGATAGAGGGGCTTGTGTTTCCTTCTTGGGTATCTTGTGGCAGATTTACTTCCCGTCCATTCGCGAATCCAGCGGTCGCGTTGCTCTGTGGTGGATCGGGTCTTTCGGCGATTCACTAAGGTGTTCCTTTGCCGTCCACCAGATGTCGCTTCTGCTGGCGCTGAAGCAGCATCGTAACTCACTGGAGGACACCCAAGCGGGCTGAGTGATGGACGCGCTTGTCGAGCGAACATTTTTTTTTTTAATGCACGCGTTTTTTCCGAATCCGTCCGGTTTATTCATTCGGCCCACGCCCTCCGATTTCCATCGCTGCATGCCGGCGTCGGATTCTCCACAATCCATCATCGTGCGCCAAAACCAGAGGCAAAGAGGGAAAATCTGCGGCAAATATCGGAAATATTCGGGTAACACATCGGGAAAAACGCGACTCGGGCCCTTAGTAAATGACCCCATTATCTTTTCTCTTACTTTTCTAAATTAAACTTTAATACCAAAAGTTGGGTTTAACTTAAACCCGACTATTTTATGACCTTTACGACTGATAAAGTAGTTAAAAAGTATTTCATCCATCTATCATCATAAGCACTGAACTTTTTTGTTGTGAATTTCATGTAAATGGTTTGTTGTTTTGCAGGACCATTGCGTTTATGATGGCACCTAATCATAGTAACTAAAGAGAGGGAGGATTATTATAGTATCATGTAAACCTTGCCACTTGCATTTCTACGCTAGGTTTGGCTAGTGTCCAGTCGTAATCCACTCTGGGAACATCCCACTTCATGACTCTCCATGCCCACCTGGTGTGGAGGTGGTGTTAGGGGGAAAATAGGCTCAATGCCTACTGTACGCCAATAATTGCATCCTATTTACAGGGCTTATATGCCCAAAACTGGGGTTGACACCCTGTCAATCCCCCCAAATTTATTACATAGGTTTCCCGTGGATGGACAGAAAAAACAACAACTTATTGCACGTGCCCTTTGGTGATCTTAGGCCGACTGTCTCAAGGCTGTGACTCATGGGATAAATTTAGGAAAGTGCGTGAACAGTATAAAGTCATTGATCTGGATTTATAATATACAATAATCTTTATTTATTTCGTGCCAAAATCGAAATGGTACGCTTTACAAATCATATACAATAGAAATACTACTTTACATAGTACAAACATCATATGGACACAATAGCTTACGTGTATGAAATGAGGGGGTGACACAAGCTTACAAGTCCTAATCGGGTGAGGGGTGACACAGAGCTTACGTCTATGAGGGATGAGGGGTGACCAAGAGCTTACGTCTATGAGGATGAGGGGTTGACACAAGAGCTTACAGTCTATGAGGAGGAAGGGGTGACACAGAGCTTGCAGTCTATAGGAATGAGGGGGTGACACAAGAGCTTACGTCTATGAATGAGGGGGTGACACAGAGCTTACAGTCTATTGAAAGATTAGGGGGGTGACAACAAGAGCTACAGTCTATGAGGCTGAGGTGGTACACAAGAGCTTCAGTCATGAGGATGGAGGGGGTGACACAGAGCTTACAGTCTATAGGATGAGGGGGTGACCAAGAGCTTACAGTCTATGAGGATGAGGGGGTGACACAAAGCTTACTTACCGTCTATGAGGATGAGGGGTGACACAAGAGGCTTACAGTCTATGATGATGAGGGGGTGACACAAGAGCTTACAGTCTTGGAAGCTGAGGGGGTGACACAATAGCTTACCACCTCTCTGAGGATGAGGTGTGCCAGATCTTTACACTCTATGAAGGAGAGGGGGTGACACAAGAGCTTATACTCTATGAAGGTGAGGTGTGACAAAGCTTACAGTCTATGAGGATACGGGGGTGACAAAGACTTACAGTCTATAAGTTTGAGTGGGTGACACAAGATCTTACAGTCTATGAGGATGAGGAGTGACACAAGAGTTATAGTCTAGAGGATAAGGGGTGACACAAGAGCTTACCAGTCTATAGTGTAGGGGAGACCAAGAGCTTATAGTCTATGAGGATGAGGGTGCCCAAGAGCTTATAGTCTATGCGGCTGAGGGGGTGACAAGAGCTACAGTCTATGAGGATGAGAGGGTGACACAAGAGCTTACAGTCCTATGGGAGGGGAGGTGACACAAGAGCTGAACGTCTATGAGGATGAGGGGTGACATCAAGATCTTAACCAGTCTATGAGGATGAGTTGTTGAACAGAGCTGACCACTCTATGCGATGAGGGGGGACAAAAAGCTTTATACTCTATGACGTGATGGCGAACCTTTTAGAGCCGAGTTGCCCAAACTTCACCAAAAGTCACTTATTTACTGCCAAGTGCAGCGCAGCAATTTAAGCAGTATTTATTTCTCCTTGTTCTTTGAACAACTTTCAATCGTTTCAGCCTCCTAAAGACACCAACGCAGTTGTAAAGGAGGAGGGCAAATCCGCCTATCATGTAGGAGAATATTCTGCAGGCAGATCTTTGAGTTCTTTCTGGTGAAATTCATGCTGGGGTAATGGCCCGACGTGCCCACACAGAGGGCTCCGAGTGCCGCCTCTGGCACAGTGCCCTTGTTCGCCACCACTGCTCTATGAGGATGAGGTGTGACAAGAGCTTACAGTCTATGAGTTTGAGGGGGTGACACAAGAGCTTACACTCTATGAGGATGAGGGGGTGACACAAGAGCTTACATCCTATGAGGAATGAGGAGTGACACAAGGCTTACAGTCCTATGAGGATGAAGGGGGTGACACAAGAGCTTACAGTCTACGAGGATGAAGTTGACACAAGAGCTTACAGTCCTAATGAGGATGAGGGGGCGACACGGATTACAGTCTATGAGGGTGAGGGGTGGACACAAGATCTTACAGTCTTATGAGGCTGTGAGGGGTTGACACCAGAGCTTACAGTCCTCTGTGTGATGAGGGATAACACAAGAGGCTTACAGTCTATGAGGTATGAAGGGTGGGGGACACAAGAGCTTACAGTCTATGAAGATGAGGGGTGACACATAGCTTACACTCTATGAGGATGAGGTTTGACCAGAGCTTACACTCTATGAGTAGATGTGTACACAAGACTTACAGTCTATGAAGTTTTGAGGGGTTGACACAAGAGCTTACAGTCTATGAGGATGATGATACACAAGAGCTTATAGTCTTGAGATGAAGGGGTGACCAGGAGCTTACGACTATGAGGGTGAGGTGGTGACACAAGAGCCTTACGCTATGAGAATGAGGGGTGACACAAGAGCTTCAGTCTCATGAGGATGAGGGGGTGACACAAGAGCTTACACTCTATGATGCTGAGTGTGACAAAGAGCTTACAGTCTATGAGTTTTGAGGGGGGACACAAGACTTACGTCTATGAGAATGAGGAGGTTGATACAAGAGCTTACAGTCTATGAGGATGAAGGGGGTGACACAATAGCTTACAGTCTATGAGGATGAGGGGGTGACACAAGAGCTACCAATCTATGAAGATGAGGGGGTGACACAAAGCTTATAGTCTATGAGAATTGAGGAGGGGGTGACACAAAAGCTTCAGTCTTGAGGAAATAGGGGGTACAGCAAGAGCTACAGTCTATGAGGATGATGGGGTGAACACCAGAGCCTTTACAGTCTATGAGGATGAAGAGGGATACCAGAGCTTACATGCATCAAACACAGGTAAAGTGTTACGTTGGATTTGAGCTTTGGATTAGTCCACAGTCACCCTGGTCTGGTGATACACTATGGGGCTCTATTACTACGGTCAGCGGACCGGATCATATTTTGGCGCATCGGGCCTGTCGTGCGAACAACAATTGAGGGGGGGGGGGCGTCGATGATCTGGCTGATTCGGGACTGACGTGGGGTTTACTTTTTAAATGTGTCGCAAGACAATGCACTTACATCCAACGGGAAGAAGAAGGGGAACTCCGGCGGACTTGAGCGGGGAAGCGACACATGCAGGATATCGGCAGCACAATGTACGTGGGTCGCGGCACAGTGCATCATCGTCGGACACTCCGGATCGGACTCGAACACAGATGGGTAAGTAAATGTCCCCTATGTCTACAGCCTTTTTTAGGCTCAAGTTTTTGTAAAATCCTGGTAGAGGGGAGTCCACTGAGGGTAAAGTGCTGTAGGTATTGATAGGGGTCTCAGCAGCTGGACTAGCATTGATCAGTGAAGTACTGCTTGCCCTATGTGCCCATTTGTAGATAAATTACTCTACGACCCACACGACACATCAAATATACAATTCCTTATTTAATAAATAATTCTGCAGCCGATTTGTGTTAGGACATGGAATTACAAAGGTCAAGCTCGTTGTTGATTAGAATTGTTCAATGACATATCCCTATTCTCATGGAGCTAATGCTTCTTACAGAAGGAGGCTGACTTTAGAAACAGCTTGTACCTCTTATGTAATAACAAGGATACAAAGCGGGTGCATGCAGGGAGAATATCTAAAAAGGTCAAAAGCACTGAATCCATTCAGTCTCAAACATGTATTGTTCTAGCTCCACAATGAAACATACGACTCTATCCTTTACATAACGATAAAGAGATCATTAGAGTTTTTCCATATATGCAAATGATGTTCTATAACAGTGATGGCAAACCTTTTAGAGGCCGAGTGCCCAAACTACAACAAAGACCCGCTTATTTATCGCAGAGTGCCAACACAGTAAATGTAAAATTTGTGATTTATTACTCCCTGCTCTGTCACAGTTTCATGATACCAGCACCCTGAGGAAATCAATAAAGCAGCAAATGTCCCAGGTACAGCTGGCATTTAAAAAAAGCTTCTGTGCGCAGCACGTCTGGCTGTCTGGGATGCAGTCATCTCTGGTGATGGCTGAGTGCCCACACAGAAAGGGCTCTGAGTGCCACCCTTGGCACCAGTTGCCATAGGTTAAGCACACTGTTCGTATTAAATTGGAACGCAATTGATCTCTCAGTGTTTCTTTGTCAAAGTACATTACAGTAATGTAGGTTATAGCCTGGCTATATATTAGTC
Source organism: Engystomops pustulosus (assembly GCA_019512145.1). Taxonomy (NCBI): domain Eukaryota; kingdom Metazoa; phylum Chordata; class Amphibia; order Anura; family Leptodactylidae; genus Engystomops; species Engystomops pustulosus. The sequence continues at coordinate 209,237,092 of CM033643.1, forward strand.
ATGTATAGTCAGCATACATGGAGTACTCCGTCCTGCAACCGGTGCTCTTATTCTTCTGTTTCTCTCCCAGGCCAGGGCTGATGAAAAATGGCCACTGATTAGATCGAGAAGCGTATTGGTAAGTCACACACAACGACTACACCCTATCACCGCAGGACAATTGGAAGGGGGTGTGCTGACCCCTTTTCCAGACATGAAGGGGGTGTGCCTGAACCCCTTACCCAGCAATTGGAAGGGCGTGCCCGACCCATTTATCCAGGACTATGGAAAGGGTGTTGCCTGACCCCTTTATCCAGACATTGGAAGGAGGTGTGCCTGACCCCTTTACCCGACTTGGAGGGGGTGTGGTCCTGACCCCGTTTACCCGACATTGGAACGGGGGTGTACATGACCCCTGCCCAACGGCTAAATGGAGGGGGTGGCCTTCCCCTTGCACCCAAGCTTGGCGAGTGGGCTGATCTGGTGCATTTTACATTATATTTACAATACCACCTCATTACAAGTTGTGCCTTGTCTCCTGCAGCAGCCTCCTATGTTAATAGCATAGAGATAGATAGATCGATACGTCTTAGAAGCTAGATAGTAGATGATCGCATGAGAAGAAGATATGTGATGAGTAGATAGATCGAGAGATAGATATGAGACAGTAGATAGATCGAGATAGGATAGAAGATAGCAGATGAGATCAGCATCAGATAGATGATGTGCTTAGTGTGCTAGATCGATGTGATAGAGAGTAGCATAGATACTGAGCGTTATGATAGATAGCTGGCTAGCATCGGATAGATAGATAGATCATAGAGATGGTGCTGATGCTAGATAGTAGATAGATAGCTAGAAGATAGATACTGATCCGATCGTTGCGCGCATAATGACTTAGATGGAGTGTAGAAGCTAGTCGATAGCATCAGATTGAGCTGATAGAGTAGATCGTAGGTATCGATGATATTGGATAGCTACGAATCGAGTAGAAGAGTGCACGTAGATGGCATGATAGATAGTAGATAGCTATAGAATAGCTAGCTAGATAGACTGATAGAGGCGAAGTCGTATAGGATGTGAGGGCAGTATGAGATATGATAGGAAGATCGGAAGATCAATCAGTAGATACTAGATAGTAGATAGACTAGCATAGCTCGGACTAGAGTTAGAGATAGATAGATGTATAGATAGTAGGATAGAAGATAATATGAGGAGAAAAGTAGATGAGAGCATGAGCATAGTATCAGGTCGCGTATGATGACCGCAGATAATGAAAAGATAAGAGATGATAGATAGATAGATAGATAGATACAAAGAATGAGATAGGATAAGATAGATAGATTATGAGTAGAAAGTGAGATATGAAGTCTAGATAGGAAGTAATAGACTAGATGATAGAGTCGATAGATAGCAAGATAGATGATAGTAGTAAGAGCTAGATATGAGATCAGAGACGAAGCTTAGATTAGATAGGATAGATAGATATGAGATAGATAGGAAAGATAGATAGATAGATAGGATAGATAGATAGATAGATGAGATATGGAGATAGAATAGCTAGATAGATAGATAGATAGATAGATAGATAGATAGAGTATGAGATAGATAGATAGATGATCTCGATAGATAGATAGAATAGATAGGATAGACGATAGATATGAGATGATGATAGGAGATTAGATAGATGATAGATAGAAGATAGGAGATAGACGATAGTATAAGAGATATAGATAGATAGTAGATAGATAGATAGATGGTAGATATGAGATTAGATTAAGATAGATAAAGATAGGAGATGATAGATAGAAGATAGTAGATATGAGATAGATAGATAGTAGTAGATAGAGAGATAGATAGATAGATAGATAGATGAGTAGAGATAGATAGATAGATAGATAGATAGATGATAGATAGATAGATAGATATGCAGATAGATAGGAGATAGATAGATAGAAGTAAGATAGATAGATAGATGATAGAAGAATGAGATGGATAGATATGGATAGATAGATGATAAGTAGATAGATTAGATGAGCTAGAAGGGCAGATAGAGAGGATAGATAGATAGATAGATAGAATGATAGATAGTATGTGATAGATAGAGAGAAGATAGATATGTAGATAATAGAGGAGATACGATGATTACGATAGATAGATAGATAGTAGATAGATAGATAGACTAGTTGATAGCTAGATAGATATATATGAGATAGATAGAGAGATAGATAGATGATAGATTAGATATGAGATGGATAGATATGAGATGAGATGATGATAGTAGAAGATAGATAGATAGATCGATAGAATGAGATGGATGATATGAGACAGATAGATAGGATAGTAGATAGATAGATAGAAGATAGATATGAGATCGATATATAGATTTGCGATAGATAGGGATATGAGATAGATAGATATGAGATAGATTAGATAGATACAGACATATATAGATATATGTTTTAATCTTAGATTGTATAATAAGCAGATTTAATACTGTAATATGTTACTACTTAGTGATTTGTCTGCATGACCCAGCAGTAAGGTAGGTATGATGTACGGCCTATTTACATGACCTTCCCATCCTGCATGATTCGCATTCATGTGTCAATCACCTCCTCTCACCAGCTGAACCGATGCCCGTTTCATTCTTCTTGGTGATGAATGGGGTTAGAGGTGTGTTTTGGCCCAATCTGTTGTACATCACTCAATAATGAGAATCTCTGAGACTGTGAATGGATCCAGTTCCTCCATGAACTCAATTTTTGAGATCAATTAATGAGGAATTGCACCACCTCCACCGCGCCAACTCTTGTACCTTTAATAAGATGTCACTCCACATGATTTGACACTTTTTCTGCAGCCCCCACCATTGATTTAAGGGAACCTGTCCCCACAGATCTCCACCATAAACCACAAGGAGAAACTATTAGTGGAGGTAAGTTGTTCCAATGATTCCCTTAAGAATATTACTGCTCCACCATTATAGGATCCCTTTCTATCCATCACGTTGTGTCCAAGCAAGATCCAGTATCCATGGCCTCCTTCCTACTAAAATCAACTTTAAAAACTATGCTAATGAGTCTGAAGGGCTACCCTAGCCCCTCTGAGATCTGAGTCACAAGCTGAAAGGTCTTCCTGAAGGTCATGCTTGATCTCAAGGGAGCTCCTTATAAGGGAGTCAAGAGGCTTTTTTGCATATTTTCCAGAATCCCCTAGTGGGTAGGATCCTGCCCAAGCGGCAGCCTGAATTGGCCAGTCTTACTGCTGAGATCTTACTTCCCGACCCTTGCCCAAGCCTCTCACCCATCTCCAAACAGTCCTGCTGTAGCCAACCAGGACGGAACAGTGCATGTCTATAGTTGGGAGTCTGTTCTTCTGTAATAGATGTACTGGTTATGCATTAGGTTCCTGAAGGGTATGCTTATGTCAGGGGAGCGCCCTTAAAGGTAGCTAAAAAGGGTTCTTTCGATACTCCAAACCTGGAAAACTTTGCATATTTTTACAACGCTTAAACACTGTCCACCCTTCCCTACTCGTCCTCAGCAGGATGTTGGACACTGCAAAAGGTTGAGGGGCGGGGAGGAGGGGGAGGGGGGGGCAGTGAGGACAGTGTAACAGTCTGAAGAAAAAATCACTTGAGGGGCTAGGGTATATGCCCCCCTGGTCATCTAGCATCATTTTAAAAGTTGACTTGTAACAGGGTAAAAGACCATGGATAAACAATATAATAAGATTACCACAGTCTGGGTGCTGGATGAGTGTTCCCGGTTTATCCTGATGGATTTTGATGGTAGATTCATTCAAGCACCAAGTCTTTAGTAAAACCGCCCGCTCTTTTTCGATATGAACAAAACATTGTTTATCTAAATAAGTACGGAACACTTCCTCTACTGAAAGTCATTAAAGCATTTTATTGGAAGTAAAACATAGGTCTCTGTAACTTCATGCTCATAACCGGAGGATCACTAAGAGATAGGAACGCTTGTCTTATCAGAACATTGTGTTCCCTCATTCTCATGTGAGTCAGGTTGTGAATATCAAGATTGTCTATATTTATTTTGTATTGTTAATATTACGAGGCTGTTCTCATGCGGGCTCCATGTGAGGCTGGGACTTTACAGATATTAGACCTGTGCCGGAGAGGCCTGCGGAGACACATTTCTAGCACTATTGATGATGGAGCTTACAGCACTCCAATACTATTTTATTTATACCCTTCATGTTGCTTTATATTTTTCACCTTAGCTTTCGGTTTGTCTTTCATTTCTTATGGATAGAAAAAAAAAAAAAAATCCAAAGATAGCAGGAAGTTGTGTAATGGATAAATCTTGTTTGAGCATAAGAACATGCATCGGATAGACAGAAATCTGAAAGATTCGCCATCATACAGATATTAACCCTTCCCTGCCAATGCCCTTTTCGTTCTGTATTGTTGGCTCCCTCAGTTTAAAAATCCATTTCTTTTCTATTCTTCCACATACAGGCGTCTCGGCGGTTACGTACAAGAGCGGTTCCTTGGGTTTGTACTAAAGTTAATTTTGTATTTAAGTTGGAACTGTATATTTATAATTGTAGATCCGAGCAAATTTTTTTGTCCCAGTGACAATTGGACTTCAAAGTTTTTGCTGTTGACAGGGCCAGTCACGGTTACTAAAGATAGGGTCTGGAGGTTGTTCTTAAGTTGATTTTTGTATCGAAGTATATGAAGTTTAGCATTTTGTTTGACAGTCATGGAAGTTAAAATTTAATTGACACAATAATAAGCTTCATACGAACCTTACGCTGATCATTGAGTGGACATAGTAACATCCAGAGAGCTTCACCAGAGTCAAGTGGGCAGAGGGTCGTAACTATGTCTGTAAGTAGGTTCCTTAAGTAGAGGACCTCCTGTATAGAGCGTGTAAGGGTTGCATAGAAAAAATTTCTAGTGATGGTATTTAATATTCCATCCTATATATTGGAAATGGAATAATTAAAACTACCAAATGAAGTGAAATGGCAAAAAAAATGAATGCTCCATTTTCATTTTGGCTGTGATTTTAAGCTTTCATTGTGCACTCAAAATAGTACCTCCCCTTATATTTTGGGTTGGTAAATCAAGGAGATACCAATTTGTATGGGTTTATATGGTTTTAATTGATGTAAAAAAAAAGAAAAAAAACCTTTTGAACCAAAAAATATGGGGGTCATTACTAAGGGCCCGATTCGCGTTTCCCCGACGTGTTTACCCGAATATTCCGACTATGGCGCGATCCCCTGAATTCCCCGGGATTTTGGCGCACACGATCGGATTTGGGCCAGGTTTGTGGCATGCACGGGAACGGAAATCGCTGGAGGCGTTGGCGAACGAAAACCGACGGATTGGAAAAACCTCCGCATTTAAAAACAAAAAAATGTGTTGCGGAGCTCGCACTTACCTCCATCAGCCCGGCTTGGTGTATTCCAGTGCGTTCCAGAGACTTCAGCGCAAGCAGGCCACCGGCGGACGTCGGAGGAACTGCCTTATAAAAATCCCGCCGAACCAATCCAAGCGCAGAGAACGCGCCGTGGATCGCGATGGACCGGGTAAAGAATCTGCCGCCCAGTGTCCCCATTTTGCCATATTCCAGCGCCAATAACTTTTCATACCTTGGTGTACGGAAATGTGTAAGGTATAATATTTTGTGGGACGAGCTGATGATTTCATCGTAACCATTTTGGGAACTGTGGGGGTCATTTACTAAGGCCCCCGAATCGCGTTTTTCGTCGGGTTACCAAAATATTACCGTTTGCGCCGATTTTCCTGAATTGCCCCGGGGTTTTGGCACACCGATCGGATTGTGGCACATCGGCGTCGGCATGCACGCGATGGAAATCGGGGCGTGGCCGTCAAAAACCTGACGGATTCGGAAAAAAAACGCGGGTGTATTTAAAAAAAAACAAGTGTCGCTTGACACGGCTTACCTGCACCAGCAACGGATCGTGAACTCCGAGGACTTCCAGCGCAGCAGCGACCCGTGGAATCGGCGACACTTAGTGAATCGCTGGAATACCAGAATCCTCCCCAGAGAACGCACCGCTGGCATCGACAGGACTGGGTACGTAAATCTGCCCATGTATGTCTTTTGATCATTTTTCATATTTTTATTTTTGTGCTGCGAAATGACGAAAAAGTGGGGATTCGAACATTTTTTTATTTCAGTTTCGGGTTTCACCAATGGGAATAATACTCTTCAAATTTTTAAACATCTGGACTTTGAGACACTTCATCCCACATACCACACTACAGAATAGATCTGTGGAATGAAAGGCCGGAGTCTCTGGACTCTAAGTCTCTGGGCTGTCATTTAGCGATGGATCGTCACCGTTTGAGGGGTGGTGATGATCCTTACCAAGATTGAGACGTGGATAGGCTGCCAGCATTTGAATGCTGCTGGCAGCTTTTTCTTGCGGATTTAACAGTTAAAAATCAGAGCCAGCACCGATCAGTTATCATGTCTGGTTAAAGGTTTTAAAGGGGTTGTCCACTTTCGCAAATAATTGTACTGCTGAATAAAAGCTATACAGTTTCCAATAAACTTTCACAGTTTTCTAGATCTCTGTTGCTGTCATTTAAAGGAAGCTTCATTGTTTACTTACTATGGATAGAATCCATTCCCTGATCATGTGATGCCACACAGTGCACGGTAGTTAGGTCCCTGGTACTGTGATGTCACACAGGTGCATGGCTCGTTAATCCCTATCATGTGATGTCACACAGGTGCACGGCTCGTTATATCCCTGGTATGTGATGTCACACAGGTGCACGCTCGTTATATCCCTGGTCATGTGATGTCACACAGGTGCAACGGCTTGTTATATCCCTGGTCATGTCGATGGTCCACACAGGTGCACCGCTCGTTATATCCCTGGTCATGTGATTGTCACACAGGTGCACAGCATGTTATAAACTGGTCATGTGATGTCACACAGGTCATGGCTCGTTAAGTCCCTGGTCATGTGATGTCACCACAGGTGTACCGCTCGTTATATCCCTGATCATGTGATGTCCCACAGGTGCACGCTCGTATAATCCTGGTCATGTGATGTCACACAGGTTGCACAGATGTATATAACTGGTCATGTGATGTCACCACAGGTCATGGCTCGTTTAAGCCTGGTCATGTGATGTCACAACAGGTGTACAGCTGTTATATCCCTGATCATGTGATGTCACACAAGTGTACGGCTCGTTATATCCCTGGTCATGTGATGTCACACAGGTGCACGGCTGTTTATATCCCTGGTCATGTGATGTCACCAAGGTGCACAGCATGTTATCTCTGGTCATGTGATGTCACACAGGGGCGGCTGTTATCTATGGTCATGTGATGTCACACAGTGTGACGGCGTTATATCACTGGTCATGTGATGTCACACAGGTGCATGGCTCGTTATATCCCTGGTCATGTGATGTCACAAAGGTGCACGGCTGTTATATCCTGGTCATGTGATGTCACACAGGTGCACGGCTCGTTATGTCCCTGTCATGTGATGTCACACAGGTTGACGGGTCGTTATATCCTGGTCATGTGATGTCACACAGCTGCACGGCTTGTATCCGGTCGTGATGACAACTCGCTGTTATATACCTGTCATGTATGTCACACAGGTGCACAGCATGTTATATCCCTGGTCATGTGATGTCACACAGGTGCACAGCATGTTATATACCTGGTCATGTGATGTCACACAGGGTGCAGGCCTCGTATATCACTGGTCATGTGATGCACACGGTGTACGGCTCGTTATATCCTGGTCATGTGATGTCCACAGGTGTACGGCTCGTATATCCCTGGTATGTGATGTCACACAGGTGCATGGCTCGTTATCTCCCTGGTCATGTGATGTCACCAGGTGCACGGCTCGTTAGTCCCTGGTATCATGTGATGTACACAGGTGTACGGCTCGTATATCCCTGGTCATGGATGTAACAGTGACGGCGTTATTATCCCTGGTCATGTGATGTCACACAGGTGAGGCATGTTATATCCTGGTCATGTGATGTCACAAGGTGCAGCGCATGTTATATCCTGGTCTGTGATGCCCAGGTGCACAGCATGTTATCCCTGGTCATGTGATTGTCACACAGGTGCACGCATGTTATATCCCTGGTCATGTGATGTCACACGTGCACGGCTCTGTATATCCCTGGTCATGTGATGTCACACAGGTGCACAGCATGTTATATACCTGGTCATGCGATGTCACACAGGTGCGCAGCATGTTATATCCCTGGTCATGTGATGTCACACAGGTGCACAGCATGTTATGTCCCTGGTCATGTGATGTCACACAGGTGCACAGCATGTTATATCCCTGGTCATGTGATGTCACACAGGTGCACGGCTCGTTATATCCCTGGTCATGTGATGTCACACAGGTGCACAGCTCGTTATAACACACAGCTCTGATTACTCTGATAAGCCAGTCATGTTATGCTATGCTAAATAGTTGTTCAAATGCAATAACTACAACCTAGCCAAAGAATATTGGTTTTATGCCACATGTAATAAACTTTTTAACTTTTTAAACTTCTGTTTCTATTTTCATTTTTTTATGATTTTTTTTATTTTTTATTGCAGAGCTATATCCCAAAGCGATTCACTGGAAAAAATTCAGAATCACGCCTTTGCCAAACTTCTCAACCTGACAGAATTGTACGTATAAATTGCCTCTCTTCTATTTCCTCTCTTTCTCTGTAGTTTATAAAATCCATACAATGAATAGATACAATGGCAGATGAGAAAAACAAACTTTCACTATAAATGAACAGAATTAAACGCCCTGTGCACCAATATAATAACATGAAGGGGTAAAGACCCCTCTAAGAAACCGGGAAGTCCCATTTTATTTTATTTTTTGCCAAATGTTTACCTATTAGGGTCTATCACCTATTAGTTAGCTGAGCCCCATATTTCAACCATGTGATCGACATTAAGCCACGCCCCCTTACTGCAAGCTACACCCCTTTCCATAGGGGATAACTTGTAGATCATAAAGGGTGCAAGTAGTGGGACCCCCAAAGGCCTCGGATTGATTAACCCCTAATACTCTCTTCACCTCTATGGCGCTGATGGAGATAGATGAGCATAGAACTCGTCTTCTTCTAAAAGTGCCATAGATAAGGCAGCGCCCATGCTCTCATTTATTTAGGTTACAAATGACCCCCATTAAATTAATCCATGGGGGTCCAATAACTCTACCCCAAAACCATCAGCAAGTTACCTCCCATCCACAGTATGTTTTTTTGAGCCCTGTTTCAATCCACTTTAGTCCAGGGGCGTAACAACAGGCATAGCAGGGGCCTGCACTGCACAGGGGCCCAGGATGGATGACAAACCAAAATGTATCAGTGCTGTTCTCTTCCTGCTGAGAGCAGCAGCACAGCAGTAACAGGGGCCTCGCTACACGCAATGTAATGGGGCCCTGCCTGCTGTGCTCAGCAGGTCTGCTTGTAGAGCCGCTCACATGGGCCGGCCACCCACTCTCCCACCCGTCCATCACAACAGCCGCCCGAACTCCCACTCGCCGACACACAATCTCTGTTAGCTGCAAAATTACTACTAGATTTTTGAAGAACCCCTTTTAAAGGGGTTATCCGGGTCTTAAAAATTACTGAGGCCCGGGCTGGGGAGGGTTACATGTACTTACCTCGTCCGGCACCGCTCATATCTCGCACCGCGGCCCGTCTTCTCTGTGCGCCGGTTTCATTACAAGGGCGCACAGGAAGCTCCCATCTGACACCATCTCCCAGCACTTACAACGCTGAGAGATAGGGACGGATGGGAGGAGCCGGCCACATCGTGGACCGGAAGCTCCCTGTGCGCCGCCTCTGTGCCCCTGTAAACAAACAGGAGCACGGATCGAAAAGACGCGGAGCTGGAGGAGGTAACTACAGTATTATTTTTAAATAGCGTGCCCCCGCCCTGCCCTCAGTAATTTTTAAAACCCGGATAACCCCTTTAAAATAAATCTACCAGTTAGATCTAACACGAACGTATTCGGGACGTATATATGGGAGCAAATGTGTGGCTGGATATACATTCCCCATAGTTGTTTAAGGCTCCCGCTGTGCTCACTGTCGCGTGGCTGCAAAAAAGCTACAGCATGCTCTATCTTTGGCCATAAGAACGCCCCTGCAGCACTCCCCTCTCCGCCTCCTTAGCACGCCTGAGGTGTATCCGAGGCACGTGTTCGTGTGAATGCAGCCTAAGTTTAACAGGCTGTGCATAATGACACCGGTGAGGAGAGTAGCAGTGACCAGGAAACGCAAATTGACAATGATGCAGCTGAGGCAGCAAGTTGCTACTGTGGCTGTGAGTCAGCAGGGTGGCAGCAGTGTGAGAACTGGAGCCAAACGTTTGCGGGGTACAAATCTCGACTTGCAGGTCCAAGTAAGTAGTGGCACAGGGGCTCAGCGAGGCAGCGGCGGTAGTAGTTGCTCAGTACAGAGTGTTGGCGGTAAAATTACCACCTTGGCGGTGTGGAAATTTTTTGTAAAGACACCAGAGGAGCCGAGCATCGGTATATGTCGTATCTGCGGGCAGAAAGTGAAGCGTGGCCAGGGAGCTAACCTTGGCACCATGGCCCTGCACCAATACATGCAGCGTAACCATCCAATGGCCTCGGAGAAACGGGTGTCAGATGTGGTCCATCCTGCAGGCGAAGCAACAGCAGCAGCAACTAGTGCCAAACTTGCTGTTTCAGCAAGTCAAGGCTCCAGCACCTCTGCCAAAGGCAGCTGTTTGTCTTTGACATCATCTCCAGGTCCAGATGCTCCTGCTCCTCGCTACGCATGGCGCCAGCAGTCATTGAGCGAGGAGATTACAAAGAGACAACTCTATGCGTCCAGCCATCCTAAGGTGGAGAAGCTGACCGTGCTCTTGTCGAAGTTGTTAGTACTGCAGTCTCTCCCTTTCCAAGTCGTGGACTCTGCATCCTTCAGAGAACTAATGGCTCGTGCCGAACCGAGGTGGAGAGTTCAAAGCCGCAATTTTTTTTCCAAAAAGGCTGTGCCAGCCCTTCACCATTATGTACAACAGAGCCAGTCCTTGAGCTTATCAGTTTCTGCCAAGGTGCACGGCAACACGGACGCATGGAGCTGTAACTATGGTCAGGGCCAGTACATGTCCTTTACAGCCCACTGGGAGAATGTGCTTCCCTCCCAGCCACACCAACAACTTCCACAAGAGATGGCGCTTTGTCCTCCACATTGTCAAACTGCTGCTCCTGCGCCAGTGTCCGCCTCCTCCTCCTCCTTCTTCACTACCACCTCAGCCTCCACAAGTGCTGCTCCATCATACCACATGTGCAGGGCACAGCAGTGTCACGCAGTTCAACACCTGGTTTGCCATGGCTAACAAAGTCACACAGGGGAGGAACTGTTCCATGTCATGCAACAAGAAATCAATGTGTGGCTTTCTCCGCGACAACTAAAAATCGGAACCATGGTGACAGACAATGGAAGGAACATGGTGTCCGCGCTGCACCGAGGAGGGATGGTCCATGCGCCCTGCATGCCGCACATGTTCAATCTGATAGTCAACAAGTTTTGGAAGTCTTTCAGCTATCTGCAAGACATTCTAAAAATAGCCAGAACACTGTGCATGCACTTTAGCAATTCTTACAAAGCCAAGCACACTGTAATGTCCATGGCTATGTAGCACTATCCGTAGTTGGCGGAATAGAGGTGTTTATTTGTGTGTGAACTGTGGCTTACTGCTTGTGTTTGGATTAACTGAGCCACACACTGCTCCTTGCATTTCTGTCCTGCCCAGCAAGGGTTACCCGCCTGATGGACAGTTCCCCAGTGTCCCCTAGTCTTGTCTTACCAGTGTATCTAGTTCAGATTTACCAGTCTCATTTTGTCTGCCCGTATCTGTACCTGACCTTATATAATCTGCTTGATCTTGACCTGACCTGTGTATATCACGGCTGTAACTGTATCTGGATCTGACCTGTGATTATCTGCTTGAAGAACTGTCTATATCTGATGTTTTGTCCCTGTATCAGTCATGTGTTTGTATTCTGTGCACCAGTGTGAACACTGGTCTATTTCTGTATTCCGTTGCCTATCCGCTCCACCATCCAGCAGCTGCCAGACAAAGTAAGTTTCCCCTGTCATGTTGTAGGGTCACTCCGGGACTGTCAGTTAGGTTCCTGATAGTGGGTTCACCCTTATCAAGGCGGTTTATCTGCTTTAGGCAGGGCCTTAGCCCGCAGGGACGTTGCAGGGTGAGTTCGCCACCACCTACCTAGTCTGACAGCTAGCGTCAAGCCTGGTTGTGGTTGCGCGGTTTGCTGGACAGGTACTGACACACACCCTCAGAACGGCCTACCCCAACATAGTCTGATATGCGATGTTTCCACCCCTTGGAATTCCAGCCTTCATATGTTAGACCGCCTGTATGAACAGAGAAAAGCCATTAATGATTTTTTGATGGCGCAAGCGGATCCCAGTACTCCCCTATGTAACTTTGATGTCAGCCACTGGCAGCTCATGCGTGACACCTGCCGTTTGCTCAGGCCCCTTGAATAGGCCACGTTATTTGTCAGTCGCCAGGACTGTGGGATGAATAACATCATTCCACTGCTTCATGTCCTGGAACTCATGCTGCAAAATCTGTCTGGTCAGGGCACTGGAGAAGTGGAGACAACATCTCATGGCCACATGAGTCCGGTGGGGGCTTAACTGTAGGAGGATGAGGAGGTGGATATTGGAGCACAAGCAGAGTCCAGTGAAATCAGTGGTTTTTCCAAGCAGGTGAGTGTAAATGAAAGAGAAGAGGAGCAGGAGCATCCGGAGGAGGTAGAAGATGAGGTAGATGATCCAGAAGCACCGTGGCAGTATACTGTGGAGATGGAGGCCGGGAGTCCCTCAGAGTCACTTGTGCAGATGGCCAGCAGCATGCTACTTTGCCTAACTAGTGACAGCCGAATAGTCAACATCTGCCATAGTGATGACTTTTGGCTCTCCACCCTCTTGGACCCTCGCTATCGGGCGAAAATGGGTGACTTTTTTCCAGCTGCTGAGAGGGAGAAACAACTGGCATACTATAGAAAAATACTGTGCACAGAGTTGGCCGCTGCCTATGTGTGCCATTGTCCATCATCTTTCAGGTCTGACCGGGGGATTCCTGGCAGTCATCGCTCGCGTACTACTGCCACGGCAGCTGTGGAGAGCTGGGGGGGGGTAGGAGCAGTAGCAGTTCCATGAGCAGCAGCTTAAGTCTGGATTCCTTATTGAGCAACTTCCTTCACCCGCCTAGTGAGGAGGGTAGCAGCAGCAGCATGACATGGAGCAGATCCTTCACCAGCAGGTGGTGGCCTACTTGGACAGCACTTTACCACCTCAGGTAGAGGATCCAATGGACTACTGGGCAGCCAAACTTGATGCGTGGCCGCAACTTGCGGAGTTTGCAGTAGAGAAGCTGTCCTGCCCGGCCAGTAGTTTGTCATCAGAGCGGGTGTTCAGTGAGGCGGGGGCCATCATTACCCCAAGGAGAACCCGCTTGTCTACCCATAATGTGGAGAGACTGACATTGTCAAGATTTAATCAGGCTTGGATTGGCCAGGATTTCAACTCGCCAATGCCTAATGCATCGGATTAGATCAGCCATGACGCCTCCTCCAAAAGTTGAGAAATGAGTCTGGGTTCTAACTACCTGCCTCAGCCACTATTCTGATGCTGCCACCCGCCTGATGCCACACATCTGCTGCCAGTTGCTCCATCTGCCTCCTATCATCTTTACCAGGAACTGGAATTGTCCGCCACCTCCACACTATATCATGGTGCCACTCTGCAGACTCCTGCTGCTGCTGCTACTGATGCCACCTTTGCACTATATCATTGTGCCACTATGTGGCTTTACATGTTTCTGCCACCATGTTGCTGCCACCTGTGGGTTCCTGCTGCTGCCACCACACTCTTATCATTGTGCCCCTTCGTGGCCTCCTGTTGCTGCTGCTGATGCTGCTGCCGCCACCTCCACACTCCACATTGGAGCACTCTTTGGCTTTCCATGTTGCTGCCACCATGTTGCTGCCACCTGTGGGCTCCTGCTGCTGCTGCCACCTCCACACTCTGTCATGTGACCACTCTGTGGCTTTCCATGTTGCTGCCACCTGTGGCCTCCTGTTGCTGCTGCCGCAACCTCCACACTCTTATCATTGTGCCACTTTGTGGCCTACCATGTTTCCGCCACCTCCATAATTCGTCATTGTGCTACTCTGCAGCCTACTCATGCTGCTGCCAACTGACCGATGTCTCCCTGGAACACCCTGTGATTTCCATAATACTGTTTTCACCCTCCACCACTCTATGACGTTGCCAGTGTTTGGTTTTCTCCTTCATTTCATCTGTCAGAAGGATAAAAAGCTTCAGGATTGATAGCCAAAAGCAGGAGTGGATACAGAACACACAGGACATGCAAGTATCCCATTTTCTGCTCATCTCTGGATCATATTCTGGATCAACTCCTGTTTGTTTTTGGCTTTAGCAATAATGATGGATTATTGACCGATTGAAAGAGGACACTGACACGTGAAAAGAATGGCAAAATGATCAGTGACATCAATGCAAAATTACTTCCAACAGCCTCTCCACTCTTTAGGGGGGTTTCTACATGTATCCACGTTTAACAGAACAGGTTCTGTCATAATGTATGGAATCATCTGATGTCAGTGTAAAAAGAGTGCACTCTCTGATGTTATAGTGGGATTTTGGCCCTCAGCTCAGTCCTTTCGAGCTGGCACAGAGGTTACCTTGTCAGGCTACATTCCCACTTTGCTTATTTGGTGAAGTTGGCCTCTGTAAGTGTACATGGAAGTGAAGAGTGAAGCGATTCTAAGAGCGGCGGCTGTCTTATGCAAGTCATACTAAAACACAGCATTGTTTGAAGACGAAACCACGCTCCCTATGCAAATTTAAGCATGGCACAACGTTCTACAACACCCTATAGCAGTGATGGCGAACCTTCTAGAGACTGAGTGCCCAAACTACAACCAAAATCCACTTATTTACCATTAAGTGCCAACACAACATTTTAAGCTGTAACTTATAGCTACCTGTTCTTCCTCATGTTTCAATCGTATCAGTCCCCTGAGGCCACCAATGCAGTTGAAAGAAGGAGGGCAAATGCAGACATTGTAGCTTCTCTCCAGGGTCTCACTGTAGAGAAGAATGGTGGGTCCAGCAGGAGGACCTCCAAAGACATTGCACTTCTTTCAACACCTTCTCAATTTTCCGCAGTTCCAAAAAGCCAATGAAATGTCACTTTAAAACATTTCTTAAGTTTCTTAGGACTGCAGGTGGATTTGGTCCTATTTGGTGAAATCTGACCTGGAGCGATGGTCTGAGTGCCCACAGAAATGGCTCCGAGTGCCACCTCTGGTACCCATTTGATAGGTTCGCCATCACTGCCCTACAGGCTCTCTGCAGCCAGGAAATACTTGTTTTTTAACGTAATTCATCATGATTCGATTTGGACCGAATCAAATATTTTCGAAAAATTTGGCAAATCGGGGCGAACCGAATTTTAACAAATTCGCCCATTTCTAGCCAAAACAGAAAATGTTCTCCTGTGTCAGACCTATGCAGAAATCCATAGTGGGGATCGGGTAACCAGTATTTTTACTTAAACGTACGGTAATAAGCAAAATACTATAGTAGTCTTGAGAAAACAAAATTTTCATTTAAACTGGAAAAACTTTTAGATTCCCAGCAACATCACCACAGGAATGAGGGATCATCACTCAATTATGATTGAGAGACTTCCCTATAATTTGTAGCTCTAACAATATCATCAATATGTCTCTACCTCCATATAATAAAGTTTTTGTTTTCTACAGATTCCCTCAAAAAATTGTGTGCAATCACAACTCATGTGTCATCAGATGGATCCCATAACAACTATTGTTCTGTTGTTTGTGGCTTTTTTCGATAAATATCTTGATAAATGTTAATGATATACCAGGGTACCATGACCTTCAGGTATCCAGTTCTGTCTGGAGCCCCTCAGAAGGGCTTCTGTTTTGTGCTCTGAACTGAAGGAGTACGTCAGGGGTTGTGTAGCTAATCCATCCTGCATGGAAACGGCAGGGGACCTCTACATTGACCAGTCCGCCACTGCTCCTCACACACACGGCTGGTGATCGGCCAACACAGAAAATGTTCTCCTGTGTCAGACCCAAAATGCAGATGAAGGAATCTATAGTGACCAGGGAAGCAGTATTTTCAATTTCTATTAGTTAATAAGCAAAATACTTTATTAGTCTTGAGAACTTATAATTCTCATTGAAACTGGAAAAGCCTTTTAGATTCCCAGGAACATCACCGCAGGAACGAGAGATCATCATTCACGTATCACTGAGAGACTTCCCTGTAATTTTCACCAGTAACAATATCATCAATATGTTTTTACCTCAACATGATAACATTTTTGTTTTTTTTAGTTCAATTCAACTACTTTGGAAAAAGACCCAAATAAGAAGCAGTTTGTTTACGTCAAAATGACGTCTCCAGTTTGCACCCTGGAGAAAGTTGTCCTGGTGTCTTATCAAAGTGGCTTCATCTTCATACAGACCGACAAACCAGTCTACACCCCAGGATCTAGAGGTACAGAGACCTAATCAAGAGGGTGACAAGAAGTGAGGTGGTCCAAGTTATGGATGGAATATATTCCTCCTGTGTAGAACTTGTGGGCAAAAAAAAAATGTTTTTGGAATCACAAAGGAGGAAATATACCACATTATACATATACAGCTAGTACAAGTTTTCATGGTGCCCAATGATCTACTGCTTTAACATAACATTGAAAAGTTTTACATAATTTATTAAAATAGAAAAATTATTTAAAAATATTATTAAGAAAATGTTATAGATGAATCATCATATTCATATAAACTTAGTTATGGTGGGAAACTATGGGGGAGAATAGTCATACACTGGCATAAAGACCTGTAGAATAGAGGTAATAATAGAAGTGAGCTTTCCCAATATATGCAGGATATTGATAGTAGTATTGAGCTGTGCCCATATATACAGGATAGGGATAGTGGGGGAGACATTTTCAGTTTTGTGGTGTAGAAGCAGTACAATTAAAGTTGTGGGCAGTCAGGGGCGCGGAAGCTGGTAAAGTGAGCGGACATGGGTGGGGACTCTTTTGCAAAACCGGCAAACTTTTGTTTGCTGGTTTTTACACAAAGCTACACCAGGTCGAACAGGTAGTAGTGCCAGTGTATCATAAATCTCCCTCTATAAAATACACTGTTACCCAACACGGACAAATATATATATATACACAAAGAACCTCTACATCGCTTAACATGGAACATGATAATACAACTTTGAATACTACAGAGCCACATCCTTACAAGTACATGGTACAATGTCAGGGTTCGGGGGTTAGTGGACCCTCTGGACCACCGTGGGAGATGGTACTAGCTGACACCTGGGACCGGAGTCTAAGCGGCACCTGGTTCTCACCAGAGCACGCTGCAAAGCGGGATGGACTTGCTGTGGCAGGGTGCCACCAGGTTGTTCCACAGGAGCGACTAGCCAGCGGTGGCAGCCAAGGTAGCGGTATAGAAAGATAGTCCAGGCTCGTGGTCAGAAGCAGGCTGATTGTCAGTGCAGGCGGCAGAGATGCAGACCTCAAAGGTGAGGTCCGAGGTCACAACAGGAGATTCACAGGAACAATGCAGGGAAGCTTTCTCTATGGTTAGGGAGCTCAAAGATCCAGCAGGGAATTATGGGAACAGCCAGCCTTTATGGAAAACCGGGAAGTGGCCAGCACCAATTAACGGTGCGCTGGCCTAGCCTGGATGGGAGCAGGATTGTGGAGAGGTAAGCGAGGGCCGGGGGGGCGCCGCGCCACGGAGAGGGACACGGGCGGGCCAGTGATCCGAGACATGGGGCACCAGTGACATACAAATTATATACAAATGTATAGTAGATGAGAGAATGCTAGGATATTGCATTGGGTCTAGGAAATATCAAGATATATACAGAATTTTCACTTACAGAAGGAACAATCAGAATATACTTTAACAAAATCGTGATAATATATAAACATATTTTTGTATAATTATTTCTTCATTATTATTAAGTTTTATACAGGCTTTTTACCGTGACACCGGATCTCAATCCACTAAGCAAATCAGTGAATGTCGAGTTCTGGGTAAGATGGGATTTTTCTCCTGTATATGTCATAGTAGTAAGATGTACATGTTGTGTTCTTAAGTCATTTAGCGTCGCCCCAAGAAGTGAAAATATATCCAAATATCAAAAAAGCAAACAGCTACACCCATGCAAAAAATAGAGCAAAGGTAAAGGGCGGCACTGTAAAAAAGTGGATGAAATCCAATGTAGGTGCAGGCTTGTGAAGGTCCGGCTTAAGACCCCAAAATCTAACTAATCCAATACAGGAAAGCAGCACTGTGCAGATTTGATATTGTGAAAATCATAAGGACTTATCCAAACAAGATTACAGTAAGTCTGAAAGATGTTGTCACACGTACAGTATTGGCTATTGGCTGAGCCGAGTCAGGGTCCTCTATTCCATTTTCATCAGAGTTGTATGTTATATTCTGTAAAATTCCCTTCTGAAACATCCAATGTCTGCCAAAAATAACATTTCTTTATGGTCTAACCAAGGTTTTCCAGTTTTGATGGATTTGTGTAACGTTTGAGATGAAAATTGACTCCACTATGAAACTATTGGTTCCACACTAATACAGGCAGTCCCCTACTAAAGGACACCCGACTTACAGACAACCCATAGTTACAGACAGACCCCTCTGACCTCTGGTGAAGCTTTCTGAATGCTTTACTAAAGTCCCTGATTGCAATAATCAGCTGTAAGGTGTCTGTAATGAAACTTTATTGATAATCCTTGGTCCCATTACAGCAAAAAATGTTTTAACTCCAATTGTCACGGGGGCCAAATTTTTTTTTGTCTGGATCTACAATTATAAAATATACAGTTTCGACTTACATACAAATTCAACTTAAGAACAAACCTCCGGACCATATCTTGTATGTAACCCGGGAACTGCCTGTATAGTGCATCTATATAGAGAATATTATTTCTAATAGTCTGATACATTGGGGCAGATTTATCAAGCAGTCTGAAAGTCAGAATATTTCTAGTTGCCCATGGAAGCCAATCACAGCTCCCCTTTAAAATATTCATGAGCACTGGTAAAATGAAAGCTGAGCTGTGATTGGTTGCCATGGGCAACTGGAAATATTCTGACTTTCAGACTGATTGATAAATCTGCCCCATTATCTAGAAGAATGATGTGCCTTAGATGCTAGGATGCACCTACTGTGGTGGTACAATTTCTAAGATGTGGGCAGCATCAGGCGTGGTCAGTTGCTACAAAGCAGGACCGGTCACCTTAACGTATCACTTACTGTACTGGTAGGTGGTGTGGAGGATAGTGACCCATTCACTTACACACAACACAGTTATTAGATATTTGGCCACCACCAGGTGCCAGTGGTGGTTGTCACTTCTAATTGCACATTTCTATTATGACAACCATGCTTGGCAAAATATCTTGACCAAAACTATATGACTAATATATTTTCTTTTCTTCATAGACTCCAGAGAATGTATTGGTCAAAACAGATTTCATAAAATGTACTGGAATCACTCCCTTAACTTACGCACTTTCTGATCTTGTAAGGTGAGAGACAAATCTTGGGCATAGAGGATCATATACCGTATTTTTCGGACTATAAGGCGCACCATCAATAAATGCCTGCTAAAACGTCTAGGTTCAAACATGAGGCGCACTGGATTATAAGGCACTCCTGATAATAAGGATGAATGACCAGCAGGTGGCAGACCTGTTCAAGGCAGTTGTTGTTTGTAAGTACGGTTCATATATAAGGCGCACTGGTCTATAACGCGCACCTTTGACTTCTGAGAAAATCAACTGATTTTTTGTGTGCCTTAAAGTCTGAAAAATACGGTATCAATGATGATAATATTGATAATAAAGGCAATGACTAGTTTTGCCCTTTATTTTCCAGTTTGGGAATATGGACCATATCAGCAAAGTTTGATGACAGAGCAGTACAGAATTTTACTGCACAATTCGAAGTGAAGGAATATGGTAAGAATGGGACTCAAGTAATTAGGTGTAACAATTGAAAAGTCTAGATCACTTCACCCTCCCATTTTGATGCTCAAACCATGTAAATTATCTGCATTATGATATCCAGTTTTCCTATAAAAGTGAGTGGAGAAATAGTCATATAAGGTCCCAGTGGTCGGATCCACTGCAGTCTGATACTTAACCACTATCCTGTGGATAGAAGATAAGGATCTGTTGTGGAAATACCACTTTGTAGAGGTTTTTATATCAATTTTCCATCCTTAATTATATCTAAAAAAAGAAAGCAGATACTGTTGATACCAGAAGAGAAGGAGGGTGCCCTAAATTACTGCTTCTGCAAGCCAGCTGTTATTTCCTATAGAAAAATAGGAGGAATTTGCTAGGGTTTGTCAGGACAGGATACCTAAATTTAAAAAAAAACATTATCAAATTAGAATTCGCTATTATGTTATTGGAAAATTTTCTCTTTACCCTCGAAAAGCAAAACAAGCAGTGTAATACTTGGTGGACATCATTAGTATCAATCTATAAAATCCTGGGAGTGGAAAGACTTTTTTCCTAAGTCTTTATACTAAGAAGAAGTAATTGGCGCTCACCCCTGTATGACTCTTCAATCTCTGGTTGTAACATCTGTGTCGGTGCTATCCTCTCTCCATGATGCATAGCTGAGGATGTACTGATTTCTGCCATAAGTTTCACTCTGAAATCAATACTGTGAATAGTATTTTATGTTTGGCGAATAATTGGATTGATGTGCAGCACACACTCCTGCTATGTAGCTCTTGTTTATTAACAGTGAAAAACGCTGTTGCGGACAGGCTCTCCATCCACTCATACCTCTCCTTTGCTGTTTGATCGTGATGTCAGAGCTGTGTTCCAATCGTTTTGGGGACCTAGACTCCAATCTCTGCATTCTGGTATCTTGACCTTCTGCCTGTAATCAGACTTCCCTTCTGCCTTGAGTTTCTGTACTGCATTAGCCCTGTTGTTGTGACCTGAATCTGATGAATATTCTGGTATCTTGACCTTCTGCCTGTAATCAGACTTTCCTTCTGCCTTGAGATTTTGTACTTCCTTAGCCCTTTTGTTGTGACGCGAATCTGGTGAATTTTCTTCTTTGTTTGTTTTGTCTTGTCTTCATTTCCATGTTTTGCATTTTGGCACAGAAAGGGAACATCTTTCCCCCTACCATCTAGGGTGAGTGGGGCAAATAGGTAGAGGGGACCAGGAAAGGAACAGTGTCTCTTTTTCTATATTTAGTCTGTTTCCAGAGCCTCCATTACATTGGCATATTTATTATACATACTGACAGAACATGCTTATATAAGAGGAAGGACTAACAAGATGTTCCAAAGGTAGTTGGCCATTTGGAATTTCAAGACTTCTTCCGACTCCATGAAACACAGATGACTGTTGCTGCTATCTTTGGAATGACTTGTTATCCCTCCCTTCCCCATGTGCATATCTTGTTGTCAGTATGTACAATAAAATATACCACGGGTTGAAGTGTCCTACAGGGCCATATCATTTTGAATTATTATTATCATTGAACTTGTACATTCATTGATTAGAGCACAATCCCTACTTCTGTACTCTGTGCAGCAAAGACCCCCCCCCCAAGGCCACTTATCCTCTAGCAGTGTCTCTTCTATCTCTACTGTGATATTCTTGTGATATGTCAGCTATAATCTTCACACCCAGTGGTAACTTGTGGTACTGCAAACCATTATAATTCCTAATTTCATGCCATGTTTTACATTTATTTTAGTTCTACCAAGTTTTGAAATAAAAATCACTACAAGGAAGAAATTCTTTTACATAAAAGATGAAGAGCTAAGGGTGGACATAGAGGCAAAGTAAGTGGAGGATTTGGGTTGGTTCAAAATTTGGTTACAAATAGATGCGTCTGGGAAGTTTCTATGTCGTTTATCTATGGTGACATCTATGGAGACATCACTAATGAGACTGGTGGTAAAACATTATTCTATTTCTCTCTAGTTATCTCTATGGTAAACCTGTAAATGGCAAGGCCTTTATTCTCTTTGGAATCAAGAGAGACAACGAGAAGACCAGTCTATCGAATACCTTAAGAAGAATAGAGGTAATGATATTATATCTCTTTACCTATATGGCAGATATTTATCCATGAATTCAGGGCAGCACATACAAAGCAGTTCTCCATTAAGCAGGGCCACCCCCTTGAAGTCTATAGTAGGCACCAATGCATCCACTGTATATCAGATACCTGTCCAAGAAGCAGCACCACCACCACCAGGCTTGGCGCAAGCTTTCAGGCTGGGTAAGCAGTGGCAAACCCACCCTGCAATGTTCCTGCAGGCTACGACCCTGTCTACTTCAAATATACCGATAAATATACCTGATAAAAGAGCTTCTAGAAACCTGCTAAAGAACCCTGAGAGACTCTGCAAGTTGATAGGGAAAGCGTACTTCGTTTGGCAGCTGCTAGATGCTGCAGCAGACGGATAACATGAAGCCAGAGACCAAAAGGCTTACCCACAAGGATACAGAGGGACAAACAATAGACACAGACAAACAAGCAGGCTCTGACACAACTGGTCAAAACCAAGGTGGTGGCAAAGCACAGAATCTAATTATTGAGACATTAAGTAAATGTGATAGATGTTGTAAACACAAGTAATAATAAACAGAAATTTGGAAAAGCTATGAGGAGGTTTAATAGAACTGGGCAGCTATATAAAAAAGGTTCCTGGACACCGCCCCCAGCAGTTGCCTGGATCATCCCTGTTGGATAGGGCTTGGTGTTGAGGAACCTACAGCAGAAACCTAAGCTGCTGTTCACTCATACAAAACACAGAGTAAAATTAATGTCACCTAATCCACATTCTGCAGACTTTGGCATGGATGTTACCCGGTATTTGTTATTTCTATTTTGATACAGATCACTGATGGTGAAGGTTTTACTGTATTGAGAAGACAAGACTTGGTGAATTATTTTAAAGAAGAATTGGACATGTTACAGTATACCTTATATGTGTCTGTCACTGTTATTACTGATTCAGGTAGGTGATAGTAATACTGTATCTCCACAACCTTCCATACCTCCAGAATATATCTAATCCAACATTAGTGGAACTTATGTGAGCCAGATGATGAAATATACTTAAGAATCTTCTTGCTTATTTTGTCTAGAAAGAAGAAGTTGGTATGTTATACTATCATAAAACCCAAATTACCACCCCATGCATGGTTTAAATAATACCACCATATAGTGTCAAACACCATACACCCTGGCAGTTGGCTCCCTGTGATCAGACATTTATGCCTCATCTTGTGGATAAGAAATAATTGTCCTTAAAGGGAAGACCCCAATAATATTACTCTACAATGGTCTCTCTTCCAGGCAGCGACTTGGTAGAATCTGAACTGGAGAATATTTATATTGTGACGTCTCCATACAAAATCCTCTATACAAAAACCCCCAAGTTTTTCAAGCCTGGCATGCCATTTGACCTTATGGTAAGTGAAAGGATTTTAGTTCAAAAGATGTTGTATTACAATATAAAATTCTGTTCTGTTTGTGCCTAAACAAACTGTGATATCAGTATTTGTACTGCTGAAAATTAGAGAATCATTTGTAAGATGGTTGGGGATATTATAGATCTTAAACAACCAAAAATCCCCTCGAGGAACGCACCACTGAGTAGAAGAAGCATTGGGGCTCATTTACTAAGGGTCACGGAGTGCAATTTTGTCGGACTGTGCACTTTTTTCAACAATTACATGGCATGGACAGGTATTTAAGTGTCTGCGCTGGGATTGTGTCGCACACGATCCTTTTTTGGCACAACTGTGCTGGTTTCCTTATAATCAAATTGGAGGGACGGGCTGTCGGACCATCCGACTGATTGTGCCGCAAGCCCAATCACTTAGATGCACCACTAAAAAGATGGTGAACTCTGTCGGACCTGAGCGGGGAAGTGACACATGCAGGATATCGGGCGATCTTAGTGAATCACGGCACAGTGCATTATACACGGACAATGCATTTTCTGTGAACTCCAGCGGCCGGGTAAGTAAATGTGCCCAATTGTTTAAGATGAACATATTTCAAAACTACAATTGGAGAAATTCTATAGTTTATTTTTCCATTTACACAGAAAAATGAGGCTTGTGCCCTCAGGGAAGGTCAAAAAAAAATTTTAAATTCCAAGAAAATCCACTGTTGCGCCATCTTCTAACATGTGTTTTTTATACACATGTGTGGTCCAAAATACACTTTGGGATATTTAATATGCCTTCTCGACCTCTTCTTTTGCCTCTTTGGGTGTTTCGGAGAATTGAAAAGGCAGAAATCGGGGCAGGCTGGGGTGGGCAGAGGCATGAAATCTGAGCTAGAGAATATGGTCTCCATACAAAATCATCTACACAAAAACCCTCCAAGTTTTCCAAGCCTGGCATGCCATTTGACCTCATGGTGAGTGTATGGATATTAGTGCGGAAACGATAGCGAAAAAATTCCCCCAGATTAGATCTGGTCTTAGGTCCAAATTGGTGGAGTTTGCTTCCGATCTACTAAGGGGACATTCAAGCGATCAGAGCCTGTTTTAAGTACAAATTTTTGAAGGCCCTTAATGTAGATGTAATTTCATTTTCTTCCTCAATGTTCACTGCTTGGAACATATTTTGAATGTCAGTTTGTTATTTCGAGTATCTTTCCGTGCGGATGTTCTCAATGCTGCGGCTTACCATGAGTCTGATATTAATGTTGGACAGTACAGGCAATCCCTGACACCCGGCTTAAAGCAGAAAAATATAAAAATCCAATTGTCACTGGGACAAAAAAAAAAATCTTCGACAATACTATTAGAAAATATATAGTTCGGATTTACATATAAATGTAACTTACTGTATATACTCGAGTATAAGCCGATGTATCTGATTTTACCACAAAAAGGCTGAGAAAACTTTTCAGCAGAGGCATGAACTGGTTTTAACTTCCTAACTTATCCTCAGATCAAGCTTTTTGCCCATTTTTGATTTACCTCAACTAGGAATGAGCAGACTCAAACATTGTGATTCAGCCAGAAGAATGGGTTTGGCATTCAGGCTCACCCCCAGCAGTAACACCTGCACTTAGCACTTAGTGCTAACACGGGATCAGTGCTGGTACTGATCTTAGATGTTCACCCATACAAGATGGCGCCACCATCTTGGATCAGTTCCTTGCTCACAGTAACCTCATTGGGGAGGGTCGATCTGTCTCCATGACAGTCCAGAGTCAATGTGACACACCAAGGCTTGTCATTTCTGGAGATCTATTACAGTGTGCCAGTGGTACACTGTAACATCATCTGCAAAATCTCCATATGCTTGCAGTATTGCAGTATATGGGAATATACAGAATAGTAAATAGAATGTTTTTGGAAATGCTCTTACCTCATGCTATAATATTACCAAGGCTTTTAATTAGACTAGACAAATATTTTCCAGTGTTCAGTATTGTCATTATCACATGATAGGGTCAGGTGCTTCAAGTCTAATTTATGTCCTTACCCATCTTAGGTCTATGTCACTAATCCTGATGGGACTCCAGCTCATCGTGTCCCTGTTGTAGCAGAACCAGGAAATGTAAGAGGAGTAACTCACGAAGATGGAACTGTTCGTCTGAGCATAAATACTGCCTCAGACCTAAAGCAGTTGAATATAAAGGTAATATTTCTATAGCAGTAAAAGCCACCATAGAGTACAATTTAGTAGAGTGAATGAGTGGCCTCATGGGTCTGTGCAGTTGACTAATGAACATTTAGGCTTTGATCACACTTATGTTGATCTTTTCTGTTACTTTTGATTATTAAATGATAGAAGCTCCAATACAGCATCAAAAGGCTCATCTATTTGCTTCTAGGTGTCAACCACAGTGGAACAATTAACCAAGGACCAACAAGCTTCTGCCTCCATGGTGGCCTCTCCATACAAACCCACTGGTGGTAACTACCTTCATATCGGTGTCACCGGAGGGGAATATAAAATAGGAGAAAATGTAGTTATCAACTTCATTATCAGGAACACCGACCCCGATGTCCAGACTCAGATCACCCATTACAACTATGTGGTAAGTGATGTGTGTTTTTTGTCTTTTATCAAGTGTAAATCTTATTTGTGATATAAGGATCTAGAATTAAGATCTTTCTACTGCACGTAAAGTTCATGAAGGGGACCAAATAGGCTTATATCATTGGGATATATTTCAATGTAAAAATGTTATTGTGAAATTTCTCTACCGGGATTTGTAGTTTTGGTCAGTATTAAGATGATTATTAATGCTCACGGCTCATTACAATCAATGTGATGTCCACATAATAGATGGACGTACAACATCTGGACACTTTTGGCTAATGAGCTTCCTTATTATTTATTTTTAACCAAAAATTCCCTTATAGAGTATTCAATAGTGGGTTTGTAGCTCAACCCCCCAGTGACCCGGCTGAGGATTACTCAGCTACTCCAACATTTTATGATGAGGTTTCTCTGACCAAGGTCTTTTTCTATTACCAAAAACCCTTAGCAAAGCTTCCTGGAACTTAAGGTTGTTAAAATCAGGTCAATGTATTACTTGAATCCAAGTAGTGTCTTACTTAACAGATCATCTTAAGGACATGTCCCAACTTTTTTCAGAGTTTCGAATGCCTCCATTTGAATCCATATGTAGTAGAGGTCCATATATTTTAATTTGTATTTTGTATCACTAATGAGTATTTTCTAGTGTTGATTTAATGTTGAAGCCAAAGTTCTGGCTGAAAACTAGGCTTGAGGACTCACAATGTTTAGCACGGACCTGAACATTAGAGTTTTGGTCCGTTCATCACTTGTTATGCCACTGATTTCCTCCAAAAAGGTAAAGAAAGAATTTCTAGATGCATAATTCATCTCTCTAATGTTGTATTTATGCAGATCATGAACAAAGGTCGAATAATGAAGGTGGGGACACAGGAGAGGAGTAAAGGCCAGACTCTGGTTACTATGTCACTGTTGTTAACAGAAGAATTTATCCCATCCTTCCGCATTTTGGCTTATTATACCGTGAGCACTGGATCTCACCGGGAGGTTGTAGCCGACTCTTTATGGATTGATGTGGAAGATACTTGTATGGGAACGGTAAGATACTAATTTTATTGAGAGTTTGTATTATTTTAGTTTGGGTGTCAGTTATAGCACAGTAGTAGGCTATATTCACACAAACTTATGCCCGCCGGGCTGTAGCCTGTATGTTCGCCGTGAAGAGGAGGAGTGTTCATTCCTCACTTCTCCATTGCGATGCATGGTGCACTGCGTCGTAACTAAACATGTGTGCACATGTGCCACACTGTATCGCTCCGTGCGCCCATTGCCATCTATGGGGGATGTACGTAAGCTTGTGCCCCCGACAGTCGTGTGAATGCAGCCTTAGTCTTCCTGAATTCCCATATACTGCTCTAAAAAACTCTTCCAAACTCTTTGGTAATAAAGCTCACCTATTACTGCACTTTAGATTTATTTTTCATATTGAAAACAATACAGTCATACACTGAGATAATTGCTGATTAATGTTAAGCATTCAATAGTCCAAAATGTATTTTACTATAATGACTGCTTGCCAAATTCTAACACCCCATTCGATTCTATTACATTTCTTCCCCTATAATCTTCTTATTTTTCATAACTTTTTGTCCAATTGGTTCTTTCTTCCTTATTGATCTATCAGTACAACAATATCTTGGAAGATTCATTTGAGCTAACAATGAATGAGTACTGTATAAATACATTGGGGCACATTTACTTACCCGGTCCTATTGCGATCCGAGCTGTGCGTTGTCCGACGATCTTGAACTCCGCCGCGATTCACTAAGATCCTGCGCCCAATTTCCTGCTTGTGTCGCTTCCCCGATCAGATCCAACGGAGTTCACCATCTTCTTGCCGTATGTATGTAGGTGCATTGTCTTGCAACACAATTTAAATGTTAATTCCTGCGCTCGGTACGAATCCGTCGGATCGGCCGACATCCCGCCCCCTGATTTTTGTCGAATGAAAGCTGGCGCAATTGTGCCAAAATCCTATCGCGTGCGCCATAATCCCCTTTTAAATGCAGCACAAATTGGTAATCGTAGAAATATCTGACGCATATGCGGTCCGCAGACCTTTAGTAAATGAGCCCCATTGTGTAATATATCCTATTAAACCCTGAAATAAGTGACATCATGTGACACAACATGCCATGCTAAGTGGGTGTCCTCTTCTGCCACAAATGAAGTCACTTCACTTCCTGTTGCAGATCACAGACCACATGAATTATCATAGATATTCCACCCATTCAAAAATAATAATGGAACATGACACATACCTGATCGGATTCCCTGTCACAGGCATACCTTCAGCCACCATGTCCGGCCATGTTCTAGCTCCATCAGGGAGCGGCGGTGTCTTTCTCTCCTTCTTAAAGGAGCAGGGCGTTTCCCAACTAGGCTGTCCTAGTCTACTAGCGTGCACTACCAGCCATATACCCCAGGATGCCCTTTTCTCCGCACCTAAGCAAAAGTTCCTAGCTTACTAGTCTTGCTGTATGGTGTTTGTTTCTGTCTGCTACCCGTGTATGACCCTCAGTTGCTCCTGACTCTGATTTGATCTGCGCTCCCTGCTTTACTACACCAGATTGTTTCTTGAGCCTGAACTGTCTGCCACAACCCTCTGCCTGTCCCTGGATTCTGACTGAATGCTGCCTTCCTTCACTACTGTTAGAGATTTTTATCTATGGCTTAACCGCCCTTCATGTTGTACAGTGACTTTCAAATTAACCCTTTCATGGTTGTCCCGGTACCGGGACTTGAACATAAACCAAGACACAGAGTAGAGTCATAGGCAATTAACTTTCAGGGACTTGAAGGGAATATAACTGTCTTAAGATGGCCACCACTGAAAAATGGTAGGGCGTGCCATCTTCTCTAACCACCGGATACAGAGGTGAAGTCTGCATTCCAGACGCCATCTTTCCCTCCCGAGGAAAATATAATAAAATCTCTTTTTTTCAAATTCTTTCTACATCAAAAACTTTGAAATGTCCCTTATCGCCTGTCTCTTTCTTTATGGGCACTCTGAAGGATTCCTGTCACTCTGTCCGTCAAAGTCAGGGGCTCTAAGTGTCTGTTTGCAAATTTGATTAAGTTTTCTCACTTGTACAATCATCAGATCATCTGACACATCCCAAAACTCTCAAACCTTCACTATTTTTCTTTTCTTTTCAACAAAATACTACCAGCCTTTATGTCTATTATATCAACTTTGCACTTTTCCATCAGTCCTACTTAACTCAACAACCTTCTGTCTACTTACATCAAGCCAATCTTCTGTCTGTGCATCTTTCCATTGATGTGAAAAACAAGTCCCCTTTCCCTTTATCTGCAATGCAATTGGCTCAATTCCAATTTACCCTGTTCTCTTCCCATCTTAAATGTCCACAACTGCAACAATGCCAAACTTGTCTCCACAGCTACAGCGAATCCAACACCTCGTGTGACCGACCCCAAAGAAACTAGATATCAGAGTTCCACAGAGGACTCTTTACCAAGTCTCCCTTATTGACTCTTTTACCAAGTCAACTCTCTTTACTGAACTACTCTCTCCTTCACTCTTTACCAAGTCAACTCTCTTAATGACTCTTGACCAAGTCACTACTAGTTCTTACAGTCATCCACAAAGTTGTTCAGACTCCCCGAAAGGAGCTGAATGCGCACCTGGCCAGGGCGGGTCTCCTCTGCATGTGCACAAATTGAGCTCTATGCCTCTATGGCACCAGTCAAACAGTACTATAGACACTATGATAATTTGACTTTCACAACAGAATATCTCTCACTCTAACATCTAAGGGTTACTACTTCCCGTCTCACAGCTTCAGCTAACATCACAGAATGTATGACCATCTGTCACTGTCCAGTCTCTGTCAGTCACCATACAAGTGATCCTTTGCCACATTATAGTGAGCATACTGTTATATATGGACATTTAAGGCAAAGTACATAATATCACACAAGGAGATGACTTTACCCAATCCTTTCAACCAGTGAAACAGAAATGACTTACCCCGACGAGTGCTGGTCACTGGCCGCCTGGACTCCTGCGGAGTTCACCTCGATGGTCAGATGTCCATAAAAGTATGCCCAACCCAGTCAAATCCAAATAATGTTAGAGATTTTTATCTAGGGCTTAACTGCCCTTCTTGTTGTACAGTGACTTTCAAATTAACACTTTCATGGTTGTCCCGGTACTGGGACTTTAACATAAACCAAGACACACTTCAGTCTCTTAGTGCATGTAAAAATCTTCTCTCAGTTTATTTCACAAACAGTCGTATATCAAAAAAGGACAGAAGAGTAATCAAAGAGGCATGAATAGAATACTGCAATGCTATTGGCCATAATGAATTCACCAGCACATTCTGGGAAAAAGTTAATAGCCCTTGTTCACAGACATGTTTATCTTCAGAATGTACAGATAATGGGGGTCATTTACTAAGCACCCGATTCGCGTTTTCCTGGCGTTTTACCCGAATATTTTCAATTTGCGCCGATTTCCCCTGAATTGCCCCGGGATTTTGGCGCACGCGATCGGATTGGCGCATCGGCACTGGCATGCAGGCAACAGAAATTGGGGGCGTGGCCGAACGAAAACCCTACGGATTCGGAAAAACCGCTGCAAAAATCTGTCGCGGAGCTTGCACTTACCTTCAGCTCGGCTCGGTGTATTCCAGTGCGTGTTGGGGAACTTCAGCGCAGCAGGAGGAACTGCCTTAAGAAATCCCAACCGGACCCGAATCCAGCGCAGAGAACGCGCCGCTGGATCGCGAATGGCCGGGTAAGTAAATCTGCCCCAATGTCTCCAGAAGCTTCTTACTAACCAAAACAAGGGATAAGCAATGCTAGAGAACAAGATAAGGAGGAGAACAATCATCTATAACAAGTGTCACAAAAATAACAGGTTACACAAAAATGGCTGAATCATGACATTTAACTGGACAGAGGTCAACTAAAATGTTTGCTTGATCTAACATGGCTGACAGTACACAAGATGTCATCTGAAACCAGTGCGTTCTGCTTAACACAATGGACTCTTACTGACTACCCGCCTTGCCTGACCCCTTGGTACCAGTGTTTCTGTGCTCGCTGGGCCAGCTGCTATCTATAGTGAGACCACAAGAGGTAGAGGCATTACGATCTCTCCACAGAAGATTCCAGATCCCTGTATAGGGGTAAAAGGCTGAATACCGGAGAGGTCCAGGGTTAACGCCCTTAGTGTGAGTCCCAAAGTCACACCAGTTATATAGCACAGGGGTTTCACAACCCTCTGCTTGTTATAGTTTGCTCAGGCCATGGACCCTGCTGGCCAAGCCAAGACACCTGTGCAAGCTTTGCAAGAGGACATGTATGATCTGCACCAGAATCAGGATCAGCGTATGCAGGCTATTGCTAATCACCTACACTCTGCAGCAACCCCTGTAGTACCCAAGGTCCCAGCCACATCAGCTCCTCAGTCTGGCAGCTTCTGTCTGTTCTGCTGACCAGCTTCCACTCCCACCTCGTTATGATGAAAG
Organism: Engystomops pustulosus; assembly: GCA_019512145.1. Taxonomy (NCBI): domain Eukaryota; kingdom Metazoa; phylum Chordata; class Amphibia; order Anura; family Leptodactylidae; genus Engystomops; species Engystomops pustulosus. Next base: position 209,268,822 of record CM033643.1, read on the forward strand.
TGCCAAAGCCTGTCATGGATTCCTGAACTGGTATCTAATCCATTTGAGCTGCATGCTTATCTGTTTCCTACTGAGCGGTGGCATTGATTGTTTGCTTGCTTTCTGGAGAAGCTTTACCATGGGATAATCCTTTCTGGGAGCATGGCAGCCAACTTCATTGTGGGAGCTGTACCCAACTTCATTCAAGAGTTTTGAGCACAAACTCCCTGTGACTCGCCTTGAGATGCCTGTATTCTTTCCTCTCTAAATTGCAGATGTTTTCCAGAGAGAGTTCATCATTGAACCCCTGTCACTGAAAATAGGGGCAATGCACTCTGAGAGCATCTGTTTTTTTTGTTCTGCCCAATTCCTTGGACCAAGTTCTTCTGGGCCTCCCCTTGTTCCTACGCTAGTCCCTGTCCTTTCTGTGAACTCTGAGCCACTACCTTCTAGTGCAGTATGCTGCCTATGAAGATTTCTTCCACAAAAAGGAGGCTGAGATTCTCCCACTACATTCTCCCATATGACTGTCCGATTGATCTTCCTCCTGGACAGGATTATCATCTGTTAATGCAAGAGACTTTGGACATGTCTGAATATATCAAGGAGAACCTATAAAGAGAGTTTTTATAAGGATGTCTTCTTCTCCAGCTGGAGCTGTGTTTTTCTTTGTACAAAAGAAGAATGGGTCTCTTCGACCTTTTATAGATTTACGCAGTTTGAATAAGATCACCATCAAGAACAAGTATCCCTTGTCTTTTATCTCTGAACTCTTTGATAGGATCCGTGGAGCTAAAGTCTTCTCTAAGTTGGATCTCTGAGGGGCCTACAACTTGATCCATATCCATGAAGGGGACGAGTGGAAGACTGCATTCAACACTCGATACGGTCACTACGAGTATCTGGTGATGCTCTATGGTCTGTGTAATGCTCCAGCATATACAAAGTGCTCCTTGCTATACAAAGTTTTTGAGGACTTGAGAACTTCTACAGACAATTTATCTCAAACCTCTCTACACATTCACTGGCCCCATCTCTGCTCTCACGAAGAAGGGGGTGAATGCAAAGAATTGGATTCCTGAGGCTGAATCTGCTTTTTCTGAGCTGAAAAGGTAATTTACTTCAGCCTCTGTTCTTCATCATCCTGACGTCACATTACAAGTCTTTCTGGAGATTGTTGCCTCATCGATGCCGAAGCTCTTCTGTTCCTAAACGAATGGTTAGGGTAAATCCCTGTCCTGTGGCTTTTTCTCCAAGTTCTTCTCCTTTGCAGAAAGAAACTATTCCATTGGATATTATGAACTTTTAGCCAACAAGTTAGCCCTGGAAGAGTGGAGACATATCTTGGAGGGATGTATGTACCCTCTAATTATGTATACAGACCACTAGAATCTTACCTACCTACAATCTGCAATGTGTCAAGCCAGATGGTCACTGTTCTTTGCCATATTTGATTTTGAGCTTTATTTTCATCCTGCTGACAAAAACATTGATGTTGATGTTCTCTCCAGAACTTTTGAGACTATGGACAAGGAAGAAGACCCTTAGCACATCATCAAACATTCAAGAATTGTCTCAGTAGCTCTGCTTCAGGTTAAAGACATCCCACCTGGAAAGAGTTATGTTTGGCCTGCTGACAGAGAAAATATCTGAACCTAGGGACACAATTCTAAGTTTGCTGGTCACCCCGGAACTCTTAAGGCTCTGGATTTTACTTCACATCCAAACTGGTGGCCTACGATTCCTAAAATTGTGTGTAAATATGTTTTTGCATGTTCTAATTGTGCACAGAACAAAAGTACCCATTTCAAACCAACAGGCTTACTTCTACCCCTACCAGTTCCTGATTGGCCTTGGCAGCATATCGCCATTGATTTCAATACAGGCCTTCCTCCTTCACCCCAGTTGTATTGGCACAGCACATATTCCACTTGCATTGACTTCATTTTCACAATGGGACAGATTTACTTACCTGGTCCATTCTCGATCCAGCGGCAGGTTCTCTGTCAAGGATTCGGGTCTTCCGGTGTTTCCCTAAGGTAGTGCATCCGATATCCCCCAGGTGTCGCTGCTACGCTGAAGTACGCCGGAATTCACTGGAGTTCACCATCCGTTGCTGGGTGCAAGTAAGCGCGTGTCAAGCAACACATTTTTAGAAAAAATTCTGCTTTTTTTCTGAAACCATCGGGTTTTCCGAAGGCCTTGCCCCCTGATTTCCATCTGATGCCGGCGCCGACGCATGTGCATGTGCCAAAAACCCGGGGCAATTTGGGACAAATCGGAAATTTTCTGGAAACTCGGCGAAAAAATCGATTCCGGCCCTTAGTAAATGACCCCCATTGTCTCTGATTGTGGCATACAGTTCACATCAAAATTCCAGAGAGATCTGTGTAAACTTCTGGGATTAAAATTAGATTTATCCTACCAGCAACCAATGGTCAAGTTGAACGTGTCAATCAGAGTATTGAGGGATACCTCTGACAATTTGTTTCTGCTCTACAGGATAACTAGGTGCATCAACTTCCCATGTCAGAATTCTCTTATAACAATCATACTAGTTAAACTACTGCTGGATCTCCATTCACTATTTGCAGCTTACATCCTTCCGTACCTCTTCCTGCACCGGCTAGCTCTGAGGTTCCTGAGGCTAATGAGGCGTTTGTTCCCATATTCCTTGGACCATTTGAGGTTCTTCAGCAAATAAACCCAGTGTCTTACAAGCTCCATCTTCCTCCGTCCCTCAGAATAGTTAACTCCTTTCATGTTCACCTTTTCAAACCACTGATTCTGTTCCTGCTTCTGCTCTTGGTGGTACTAGTGATGTTTATGAGGTTAAGGAGATTCTGAACTGCAAGAAAATAGGAAGATGAACCTATTACCTGGTAGACTGGAAGGGTTTTGGTCCAGAAGAAAGATCTTGGGAAGCTGAGGAGAACATTGATGCCCTTGCCCTAATTAAACGGTTTCTGTCCGCTTCAGGTCAGAAGAAGAGGGAGCGTAAAGGGGGGACTGTATCACTGGTAACAAGTTCTGCCTCTGGCCACATTACCCCTCGCAGACTTACCTTCCACCGCCATGTCCGGCCAGGCTCTAGCTGCCATAGGGCGCGGGTGGCGTCTCACTCTCCTTCTTAAAGTAGCAGGGCTATTCCGAATTAGGGTGTCCCAGTCTATCAGCGTGCACCTCCAGGCATATACTCCAGCAAACCCTCTGCACCTGAAGAAAGGTTTCTAATCCTGCTGTATGGTGTTTGTTTCTGTCTGATACCTGTGTGGGACCCAAAGTCAAACCAGTTAACAACCCGCTGCTTGTTACACTAGGTCTCATCGGAGGGATGTGTTATGTGGAGGAAAGAAGACAATATGGAGTAGAATATGACAAAATTCTCTCTGGAATGCTGTCTAGAAGAGAGGAGATATCTGGACCAGAAATATAGATCTTTATGCCATCTTTATAGGAATGGTAATGAAAGACATGAGACTTAAAGAGGACTTGTCAGCCATTAAAAAGGGCACTGGAGCTGCTTACTAAAGTAGGTATCTCCTAGTGCTGCGCCATTTTTAGCATTGATAAACTGCTAGCTGTATCAGACCCTCCGATAAAGCTAGCAAACAGTGCCGTGGTGTACAATAGGAACGCTGGACCATGCTCAAAGTGGTCGAGCGTATTCATGAGGGGGCGGTCCAGGCTTCATGCGTCAGTCACCGCCTCCTAGTCCCGTTCCCTCATGAATACTTTAGTAAACAGCTCCTAGTGCATTTTTGTGGGTGACAGGTCCTCTTTAATGAGCTGTCCTAGGCCAGAGGTGTAGATGGAGAATAGTAGGGGTCTCATGACAGAACCTTGAGAGATGCCAATAGGGAGGGGCTGTGATGAAGAGGTGGTGATATATGAGAAGATCCACATTCTAATGGGAAGATAAATGATGTTAACAAATGTATCATTTCTACAGCTGCGAGTAACAGGAGAGAAAGACAGAGACAATATGATTCAACAACCCGGAACCTCCATGATGCTGAAGCTACAAGCGGATTATAATGCTACTGTGGGACTGGTGGCTGTGGATAGAGGTGTCTATGCGATCAACAGTAAACTGAAGATCAACCAGGGCAAGGTGAAACATTGAAAGGGAAAAATGGTTTCTCAAAACAGTTTACAGTTTTCACTGAGTATTTTCTCCTTCTGTAAAGTTCTGGGAGTCGGTGGAAAGATACGACATTGGCTGCACACCGGGAAGTGGTGCCGATACACCAGGGGTGTTTTATGATTCCGGCCTTGCCCTGCAGACAAACTTCCAGATAACAACTCCTCAGAGATCAGGTGATTCATTATAAATGTTTCCAAAATGGTTGGGGATTGGTCACTTAGTAACACCACTGATCACAAAGTAGATCCTTTTGACTTTTGTCACATTTTTCCACAGAGCCAATATGTCAGCCTCAACTAAAGCGAAGACGACGTGCCTCAGCCATACTGATTCAAGAAAGGGACAAAAAAGGTAAAGATTGGAGAATAAGTGGTCACCTGCTCAAATTCCCGGCTTGTGTGTGTTTTGGAGAAGTTACTATGTTCACAATGATCTTCCTTCTCCTTCCAGCATCACAATACTCAGGACTGGAGAAGACATGTTGTAAGGATGGTATGCTTAAAAACCCCATGGGTCATACCTGTGAACGTCGGACACGCCATATTCAGGATGGACAAAAATGTATTGACGCTTTCCTGGACTGCTGCAAACACATCAAAAAGCAAATAGAACTTGAGAAAGAACTTCATAAAGATGATGACGATGCAAGAAGTAAGGAAATTATACTACAAAGTGGCAAAGATCCAACTCATAAAATACAAAGAAAATTGAAAAATCTCCCTGATTGTTGAAAGAGGGCAAGTTGCAGGTTCAGTATCAGCTGACTTCAGGATCATAAACTGATTATTTATCGGTGGACAGCAGGATATTATGTTATATAATCCACTATTTTGGAAGGTATCAAGGATAAATTTTAATTGAAGAACTTCTCCTTTTAAGACAATTCCTACTTGTTTCAGTAGTTCAGTATGACTAAATTGACTCATAGGAATCCTCTGAGCTGGTATTCATTTATTTATGACCTTTAAGGCTACAGTCTGAATTGAAAGCTGGCCATGTATCTGTGGCCACTGCCCAAGCAATCCATTTGTATGGAAGCACCAAACTTAGCCGCGTCTAGTTGCTTGGCCAACTCTCCATTTGTCTTGGCATCACTTCCTGTTGCTTTTAATAGGTCAAATAAATGAACTTTTTTTTTTTTTTTTAAATCAATTTTTATTGAGGTTTTATATTTACAATAACATGAGGTTACAGCCATATTATTCTGACTTGATATCATTTCTCGTCAGCATAATTTCACATTTATCTAATTCTTTCACCTCTGTTATAAAGTTGCATGTAACAACAACAACCACATTAACATTAGCAACCTTAGTCTTCACGAGCAAAACAGAGCAAAGTGTCTCTGCTTCGTTTTGATAAAATTTTTACCACAGACAGTAGGGTGTGAGCTACTATGTACTTGTGTAGTGGGTTACCTTAGGGTAGACGAAGGCATATGTGCCCACCTTTCATTCATATTATTTAGTCGGATAAACCTGCGCCGCATGGTGATAGTGATGGGTATAAGGTCCCACTTGTCCCAAGTTGCCTGGAATTTGGTCAGTGTTTGGTTCCGTAGGGCTACTAGACGCTCAAACGTGCAATGTTCTGCTAATCTATCTAAAAGGGAGATGATTGATGGTGCGCTCTGGTTTTTCCATCCCTTAGCTATGAGGAGTTTCGCTGTTAGGATAATGTGGCCCACCATTATCTCGCTTTTTTAGGTATCGTGTGCAGATCTACCCCTAGAACTGCTAGTCGGGGATTTAATGTTATGTCATGTTCTGCTACTGTGGCACACATTTGAAATACCTCCTTCCAAAATGTGGACAGTACTGGACATCCCCAAAAAACATGGAGTAGGGAACCCTTCCCACCACAGTTTCTACAGCACTGATTAGAGGATCCTGGGAAAATCTAGGAAATTCTATTTGGAGTCAAATACCACCTGTTCAGAATTTTGAGATGAACCTCTAATAAGTTAGCATTCATGGTTGCTTTCTTAGCCCAGTAGCATGCAGTATTCCATTGTTTTTGTGTTATATCAGATTGTAATTCAAGCTGCCACTTAAGGTGTGAGGGTAGTTTGGTAACTGTCAGTTCTCCTTGACATAAGTTGTAAATGTGTTTGATGTTCTGTTCTTTCCCCCCTGTCGGATGAGTTATAAGCTCAAATAGTGGGATAGGGATTTGGGTTTTGTGGAGTCCTGCCTTCCTTTAGGCAGTGGGTGACTTGGGAGTATAAGTACATATCTCTATTGGCTAGTTGGAATTTCTGAGCTGCCTCTTGGAATGTCATTAACCTGTCCTGAACGTATAGGTCTTGTACATTTGTAATGCCTTGATGTACCTAATTTTCTAATGGAAAAATTTCAATAGAAAGGAAATACTTTCAAAAAGAGATCAGCTCACCAAACAGTCCAGGCAATTCAATTCTCCGACTCCAATAGCTCCTGCACGGACAACCTTGGCCACAGGTGCACACAGAGCAAATGATTGAAAAGTAGGAAAACTTCCAGCTGAGCACAGAGAGTCGGCAAATGGATAAAAAATGGCAATATTTATTAGATCCTTTTAAAAATAGACGTACATCACAGTACATAGGATTGAAGAAAAGACATAAAGGCTACAAGCCTACGCATTTCGGTACACGACCTTATTCATGGCTTATCCATTTGCCGACTCTCCGTGCTCAGCTGGAAGTTTTCCTACTTTTCAATAATTTTCTAATGAGACCCCCGGAATAATATATTCTAGTGTTTGGATAGGAATCTGTAGGGTTTTACTAGGGTACGAGTTCGGGAGGATACTCAACAGTGACTTCCAAGTGTCTATAGTTGCTTTTATTGTAGGGGATTGTATTTCAGGGAGGATTACGGAGTCAAAACATGCATGAAGGGATTTCCCCCCTGATAGAGATGTTCCTATTGTAGGCCAGCTAGAGGAGTTGGAATATATGCTCCATCTTCTCATTTGTTGGATGATTATGGCTCTATAGTAGTTTGGTAGGTTGGGAACCCCCATGCCACCTCTCTCTTTTGAAGCCATTAAAGTTTTCGCTGCAACTCTAGGTTTTTTATGGTTCCACACGAAGTCCAAAACCATTTTCTGTAGCCGAGTTAAGATGCTATGTGGGAGCGTTATAATAAGAGTACGGAATAGGTAAAGAATTTTGGGGAGCACCATCATCTTAAAAAGTGGTATGCGGCCCATTCATGACGGCTCTAGTTTGGAATAAGTTTCTAGTTCTCTCTGCAAGTCCGTAATTAGAGGGTCAAAATTCGTTTTCGATAGGGACTTCAGGGGGCTGCATAATTTTATCCCTACTTCGGGTATAAAGTCATTTGTCCACTGGAAGTGGAGCTCTTTCTTGATACTTTCTCTTAAGCTTTGGGGACAATTGATGCCTAAGATCTGGGATTTGTTCACATTCATTTTATAATAGGATACCTCACCAAATTCCTGTAGCACTTTCTGAGTTTCTCTCAGCGACTTGGGGATCAAAGACAGTGATAGTATGACGTTGTCAGCAAATAAGCCCAGTTTGTGTTGCCTCAATCCTGCAGATATACCCGAGATATTTGTGTTGATTCGGATGTATTCCGCCAGGGGCTCCATCACCATTACAAAAATGAGTGGGGATAGAGGGCACCCTTGTCGGGTTCCATTTGTGATTTTAAAAGCATCTGAGCTGTATCCATTTGCGAGTACCCTCGCTATCGGGCAGGAATATAGGGCCTGAATAGCTTTGTAGATAGGTCCCTGGAATCCAAATTTAGTTAGTATGGAGAATGCGTTCCCCCAGTGGATCCTGTTGAACGCCTTCTCTGCATCCAAAATGAAAAGCAAAGAAGGCGTTCGAGAGGCCTCCATTACTGAGATCAAGTGAAGTATTCTTCTGGTTCCGTCGGGTGCTTGTCTCCCTTTGTGAAAGCCACTTGATCATAATGTATAAGTGTGGGAAGGATATCTAGTAACCTGCAAGCAATTATTTTAGTAATGATATTGGCCTAAAATTCGGTGGAGAAGTTGGTTCTTTGCCTGGTTTGGGGAGAGTGGTAATAGATGCTTCTAACATTTTTGGGGGCATCGATCCTACCTTCATTGCTTTATTAAATATAGATATCCGAAGTTATACAAGGACTCATAAAAGTCCCTAAACATATTTGCTATTTTAAGTGGGTGTGTTTCCTTAATGCGGGGGTTCGAGTTGTTATATAAGAATAGGATTTTATTTTTGACTTTTTTAGGCTTGACCCATACTCGGTTTATTGTATATTATGAATATTACGAGGTATAGTACGAAGCCTTGATTGAAGACATGGTTTTGTCATATTCTGACAACAGAGCTGCTCTCAACGCCTGTCTAGTCTCTGTCAGTTGTGTGTGTATATTAACTGCGGCCGAGTGTTGTGCTGCTTTCTCAAGTTTGACTTTGTGGAGTAATCCTGAGACCGCTTTTTCCTTTTTCTTATTATGTTGTATCTCCATTTGAATTAAAGCGCCTCTCACTGCTACTTTATGGGATTGCCACAAGTTAAATAGGTCCACTTATAATTCAACATTATGGTGAAAATAATCTAGAATTGCCTGTGTTATACTCCTTTTGTATGAGGGGAGAGTATAGAGAAAGGGTCGGTTACACCACCTATTCTGGTTAGGTATGAGATGCGAGAACGATAGTGTGGTGAAAGTGGGCGAGTGGTCAGACCATGTCATTGTTCCTATTCCTGATTTGCTTACTTGTGTCAGCGCTTCTCTTTCTGCTATGCAGAGGTCTATCCCAGTAAACCACCTATGTCTGTGTGAATAAAATGTATATTCTTTTGCTGATGAGTTAAGACAACGGAACGTATCGTATAGACCTTCTTTGTGCAACAAAGACATCAGGGATGGAGGAGGCACCCTGCCCCTGCCCGTTGAGTCCATCCTACAATCAGGGATGATGTTAAAATCTTCAAAAATTTATAATTTGCCTTTCCCAACCTTTTTCACCTTTTTGATAATTGTATTAAGGAATCTCACTTGTCCAGAATTTGGGGCATAAACATTGACTATCGTGTAAAAGGTATTATTTATTGAACATACAAGGGCAAGGAACCTCCCCACGCCATCCATCAGTACATTTGTAATTGTTATCTCCTCATCTCTCTTAATTGCTATTAAGACTCCCGCTTTTTCAGTTGGTGCATTGGACATGTGGGTAGTTCTTGTGGGCAACTTGTGGGACTATCCCTTCCTTAAAATGTGTCTCTTGATGGCAAAAAATGTTGGCTTTAGCTTTTTTGGTGTCTTTCCAAATAGAGGCCCTTTTGAAGGGTGAATTGAGCCCTTTTACATTTAGGCTCATTATGTTCATCTCCATATTCCCTTTCTATAGTATCTGCTATGAGCCCCACCTTTCTTCTCTATGGTGTAATAACTGTGAAGACAAAATACTCGTGAAGACAAAATTCTTACAACTTTAAGACATAATAACTTTAACCTAAAAAACATTTTGGTAGAGGCCGGGACAGTTAGGTCCTGCTGCCTCCACCAAGCTTTCTGAACACTAACTTCATGGATAGCCAGATGGGCTAAGGACAACCGTGCAGGTATAGCAGTTTCCTGCATCAAATTGAAGGGGGTATCAGTCCACCTGAAAGTCCTTCTTGGCCTAACATTTAAACATAACAATTAAATATCAAGTATTCACACTACTTGCCAGTCCATTGGAATTTCTGGTACCTTTTTCGGTAGCTGGTCTATAATACTAATAGACAAGCCCCAAGATTGAAGTAGCTTGATTCCTTCTTCTGGTTTCGTCAATACATGGGTTGTGCCATCCCGTCTGATGATCAGGTTCGTAGGGAAGCCCCATTTGTATAACATTTTGTGCTTCCGCAGCGTCGAGGTTTTGGGTAGAAACTTCTCTCTTTCTTGTAGTGTGGCTTGCGATAAATCTGCATACATTTTTATATGTGCATAAGGTTCCGGTAGTTTCTGTGCCTTCCTGGAGTATAACATCAGGGCCTCTTTAGTGTGAAAATAGTGCAGTCTCGCAAGGACATCTCTAGGCAAATTGTCTGGAATTGCTTTCGGTTTGGGCAACCTATGTGCCCTATCTATGAGGCACTCCGTTAGTGGTGCCGCTGGTAGCGTAGCATGTATGAGCGCTGTGGGGTAGTCTTTTAGCTCCGCTGGGGGAACTGATTCTGGGACACCTCTGAATTTCACATTATTACGCCTTCCATGATCTTCCATGTCCGCTATTTTGAGCTTCATGTTTTTTACCTCCTCTTCCAATGCATAATGGGCTTCTATCAGCTAATTATGGGAGTTTGTAACCTCCTCCATTTTGTCTTCTAGGTGGTCAACTCTCGTCCCTAGATCATCGATCAGCATCTTTGTCTGGTTATGCATAGACAAATAGTCCTTATGGATGAACCCTCTGAAAGCCAACATCATATGTTTGATAAAAGTTTCTGATGCTGGTTGTTCTGAGGAGGGGATTTCTAACAGGGGGTCAGACTCACCCGTTAGCAGTGTAGCGATGTCTTGTTCCCCCTCTGTATGTAGCTCTGACCAGCGGGGTCTCTGCTTATCCGGGCTGCAGCTTGGAGACTCAGGGTGCCACGCGTGGTCGGGCGCCATTTTAATTCTCCCGCCATCCAAGCGTCGCTGCTCCAAGGGTTCTGCCTGTGCCTCTTCATTTTGCGCTGTCTCAGGTGAGCGTGGGCTCTTATGCTGCCTTGAAGAGTTCGTTTAGGCAGGTGATGCCACTGGAGTATTCGCTAATTCTCCCGTCACCTCATGTCTTATGCTCTCGGCGCCATCTTGGATCGCTTCTTGTCCAGCGTTCCACGTGGAGAAGAAATCGGTAAGTCGTTTAGGGCCACTTTTAACTGTCCTCTTGCGTGTCATCATGGTGCTGGCAACTTCTGTAATGCCCGTAGGGTGATCTTTATGCTTGGTGTCGCTGTCTATAGTGGCTTATGTAGGTCACGAAGACGGAACTCAGAACTACACGTCTGCTCTCAAACTCATCCAGGCCAATACCCCCCTGGCCAATGATATCTTTTAATGGCTAACTAAGCTTAGGTCCCTTCATCAGGTTTCACAATCTCAAGAAGGTTACTTTATTTGACCTATCAAAAGCAATGGGAATTTCTTCAACTGGCTAACAGGTAGAAACTGTTTTTTTATTAGGCATTGGGAAAGGGGTCCTAGAGTTGGAATCAATTTCTGTCTAGGACATATACTGTCCAGGATATAACCCCTTAAACGAGTTCCTCTATTGAGGAGCATTGGGTGTTGTAGTTGTCTAACCAAATAAATAATTTTCTCAAATTTCAAGACCCATTGCTGCTGGAAGAAAGCCCCTAAAACTTATTGTCAAAATCAATCATGAAATTGAGTTGTGAGCATTTCATTTCTCTCATCTAACATACTACACGTACTTTTTTAAAGGATAACTATTTTTTTTGTCCATCAGATGATGAGGACAGCGATTACATTGATGATTCTGAAATTGTAATCAGGTCACAGTTTCCTCAAACCTGGCTCTGGGTCACAAAGACAATGGATGAAATCCCTGATGATAAAGGGTGAGTATAACATATGGTCTGTCAAGTCATTGAGAAGTTTTAGTAGTTATGATATTGAAAGCCTTAACTTATAAAAGGTCCTCATCAGTATTAAAATGTTTTTGTGGTCTGGTCTTCAAAGCTGCTCAGCAGATTCCTTGTTAATGACGCTGCATCCATCAGTTACATGGCCTGGTTTCTTTTAATTCCTACTGAAGTTAATAAGGCTTAGCTGCAGTACCAAGCACATCCACTGTACTATGCATGACAATGACCTTGTTGAAACACTGATACCTTATCATACAGCTCATCCTCAACGGTGCCCTGTGTCAGATTCTCAACGATCCAATGGAGAGGTCATCAATAGTTGCGTCCCAAAAAACCTTTCACATGAATTGTAGAAGAATAGATGAGCTGGACCTGCTTTGGCACGGGAACCCAATGTGTTTCTTTAAGACACAAATATAATTGATAATAAATCCGTGCAGGGATAAATACATCAACCTGTGCCTTCTCTATGAGGGAAGCAATGCGATAAATTCATTGCATTGCCTGAGTCCTTTACCAGACACTCTTTTTTGTCCAAGAACTCCATACAAAAAATCTAACTACACATACTTACCTACGCTCCTCATCATCCCTATCCCAGCTGTGTTCTTCTTTGAATCTTGACACGCTGGGATTGCCTGGAAAAAAGACATATAATTAGCAGCACGGAGCGCAGGGACAAGATGTCCAGCAATCCGTGCTGCTAATTACTTATGCTGGGGAGGCAGGTGATGACACGCAGTAGAAGTGAATAATTTGCAGTCGAAGCGCCGGACATTGTCCCTGCGCTCTGTGCTGCTAATTATAAGTTTTTTTTCTAGGCGATTCAGTGTATCAAGATTAAAGTAGACTACCAACTAGGTTAAAATCTTACAAAGAGTTTGTAGTTCTCACCATGTTTGCGTGGGTTTCCTAGGTCCTCTGGTTTCCTCCTACACTCCCAAACATACTGGAGGTGATTAGATTGTGAGCCCCATTGGGGACAGGGACTGATTTGGCAAACTCTGTGCAGCGCTGCATAATCTGTGTGCCCTATAAATATGGGATTATTAACACCGAAGTGATAGGGATGAAGAGGAGACAGTGGTGTAGTTCGTTTTTCTGTTTAAACTTACTGGTAGATTTGCTTTAAATGATCAATCTATACCATATACAACAAGAAATATAACAAATTAATTATTTTTTTCAGCAGAACATCAGAAAACAAAAAAACCTGGTGCATATTGGGCGCGGAGCTTGGAAACCTACCAAAGCTAAAATATTGTAAGTAATTTAGTTGTTGGGCGTTGGTTTGGAAGCATTCCTGATATTTCTTGTTTCACCATTTACTGAACACCTGATACAGAAAATTCTAGTACACAATGATACTGTACAATAATACACTAAGCATAACTTCTTGCAGACACGTTGAACCATTCTGCTTATCTCTGCTCGCTCTATAACTTGGCCTGCAGATAGGACACTATGTACAATCCTTCAGCTCCCTTGCTCTATAACATGCTGCCTGCAGACAGGACTCTATGTACAATCTGTCAGCTCCTCCTGCTCTATAACATGCTGCCGCAGACAGGACTCTATGTACCAATCTGCTCAGCTCTCTTGCTCTATAACTTGTGCCTGCAGATAGGACACTATGTACATTGCTCAGCTCTCTGTTTATAAAATGCTCTTGCCTGTCAGATAGGACTCTATGTACAATCTGCTCAGCTCTCTTGCTCTAGAACAGCATGCCTGCAGATAGGAAACTATGTTACAATGTGCTCAGCTCCTCCTGCTCTATAAATGCTGCCGCAGATAGGACAATTTGTACAATCTGCTGCAGCTCCTCTGCTCTATAACATGCTGCTGCAGATAGGACACTATGTAAATCTGCTCAGCTCTCTTGTTCTATAACACTGCTGCCCTGCAGATAGGACACTATGTACAATCTGATCAGCTTCTCTGCTTATAATATGCTGCTGCAGATAGGACACTATGTACAATATGCTCAGCTCCTCCTGCTCTATAATATGCTCCTGCAGAAGGAACTATGTACAATCTGTCAACCCTTGCCTATAAACATGATGCCTGAGATAGGACACTATAGAATTTCTAAGTATACTCTGCTCATAATATTCTGTCCAGGATAATGGATATACAATGTACAATTGCTCAGCTCCTCCTGCTCCATAACATGCTGCCTGCAGACCAGACACATCTTCACATGTGACAGAATCCCTAAAATCAATAAACCGGTGCGTTAAACTGTACAAGGGGGTGCTCAATTAGGAAACACCTTTATATAAAAAAAATTAAGTGCATAAACTGCATTACCATCCATAGATGGTGAATTGCAGAACACACACATATTCTTAGAAGGGAAATCTAAAATTGTGACGGGTTTGAAAGAACTTTTTGGCATTAAAGCATCGCCGATTGTAGAGTTTCACAGAAGGGGGCATAAAGGGGTGTCACTTTATGAAGTAAAAGATATGGTTTGTGTAATGAAGAAGTATATCATTTGGAAATAAGCTGGACCAGGATTTAACAAGCCGTGCACCTGACCCATAACACACATCACCACCATGAGGGGCCGGGGCCAGGGATATAAACGGCGCCGTTGCACCGAGGTGACATCACATGAACCAGGGATGTAACGAGCCGATGCACTGCATAACATCACATGACCAGGGAGATTTATAACGAAGCCGTGATGCACCTGTGTGACATCACATGGCACAACGGGATATAATGAGAAGCGCACCCGTGTGACATCACAGGACCAGGGAATACAAAGCCATGCACTGGGTGACATCACATGACCAGGGACTTGTAAACGAGCAGTGAAAATGTGGGACATCACTGAACAGATATATAACACGCATGGAACCTGTGTGACATCACAGGAACAGGGGATATACGAGACGCTGAACCGTGGGACTCACATGACCAGGGATAGACGAGCCGTGGCACCTGTGTGAATCACATGACCAGGATTATTTATAACAAAGGCCATGCACATGTGTGACATAACATTGGACCGGGATGATAAAGAGCCATCATGTGGAATCACATGACCAGGGATAAACAAGTGTGCACCTGGTGACCATCACATGACCAGGGATATAAACAAGAGCACCTGGTGTGACATAACAGACCAGGGAGTTTATAACGAGCCTGTGCACTGGTGTAATCGGATGAACAGGGAGATAAAAAAGCTCATGAACTGTGGAACATGCCAGGGGATATACGAGCGTTGCACCGGGTGAAACATATGACCGGCATTATAACGAAGGACGTGCACCTGGGCGACAACACATGACTCAGGGATCTAGCGCCGCGCAGCGGGACATCAATGACAGGGCTATAATGAGGTGCACCTGATGACATCACGATGAACAGGGATTTTATTTCCTTCGGTGTATCCGAGGCACGTGTTCGTGTGAATGCAGCCTAAGTTTAACAAAAAATCTAACTACACATACTTACCTACGCTCCTCATCATCCCTATCCCAGCTGTGTTCTTCTTTGAATCTTGACACGCTATGCGAAATATGTTCAATGCAATAACACAACCCTGCTTCAAAGAATATTGGATTTTTATGCCACTGTAATAAACTTTTTAACTTTTAAACCTTCGTTTCTATGTGTTCATTTGTTTAGGCAGTTTTTTTATTTCTTCTCTTATTGCAGAGCTATATCCCAAAGCGATTTCCACGGTGTCGAAAATTTCAGATCCGCCTTTGCCAACTTCTCACCTGCGACTGCCCGAATTGGTAACGTAGATACTTTTGCCTCTTCTCTATTCTTCTCCTCTTGTTCTCGTGTAGTTTTATTAAAATCCATACAAGAAATATGTATAATCAACTGGCATATGAGAAAAAACAAACTTCTTTCAATTGGTATCCTTACTGTCCTTTTCTCTCCATCTCCCTTTTCATCATCTGGCCTTCTTTTGTTCCTTCTGCCCTCACTCTTTCTCCTGGGTGGCCCGAGAGCCCCCGCCACTAGGTAAATCATCTGTACGCTCCGCCCGCTGTCTCCCCTGTATACTGTTTCTTTCCTCTTCTGGTAAAGACCCTCCTAAGAAACCGGGAAGTCCCATTTATTTTATTTTTTTGCCAAATGTTTACCTATTAGGGTCTATCTCCAATTAGTTAGCTGATCCCCATTTCAACCATGTGATCGACATTAAGCCACGCCCCCTTACTGCAAGCCACACCCCTTTCCATAGGGGATAACTTGTAGATCATAAGGGTGCAAGTAGTGGGACCCCCCAGGGCCTCGGATGATTAACCCCTAATATCTCTTCACCTCTATGGCGCTGATGGAGATACATGAGCATAGAACTCATCTTCTTCTAAAGTGCCATAGATAAGGCAGCGCCCATGCTCTCATTATTTTAGGTTACAAATGACCCCCATTAAATTAATCTATGGGGGTCCAATAACTCTACCCCCAAACCATCAGCAAGTTACCTCCCATCCACTATGTTTTTTTGAGCCTGTTTCAATCCACTTTAGTCAGGGCGTAACAATAGGCATAGCAGGGGCCTGCCACTGCACAGGGGCCACAGGATGGATGACAAACCAAAATTGTATCGTGGCTGTTCTCTTCCGCTGAGAGCAGCAGCACAGCAGTAACAGGGGCCTCGCTACACGCAATGTAATGGGGCCCTGCCTGCTGTGCTCAGCAGGTCTGCTTGTAGAGCGCTCACATGGGCCGGCCACCCACTCTCCACCCGTCCATCACAACAGCCGCCCGAACTCCCACTCGCCGACACCAATCTCTGTAGCTGCAAATTACTACTAGATTTTGAAGAACCCCTTTTAAAGGGGTTATCCGGGTCTTAAATTACTGAGGCCCGGGCTGGGGAGGGTTACATGTTACTTACCTCGTCCGGCACCGCTCATATCTCGCACCGCGGCCCGTCTTCTCTGTGCGCCGGTTTCATTACAAGGGCACAGGAAGCTCCCATCTGACACCATTCCCACAACTTACAACGCTGAGAGATAGGGACGGATGGGAGGAGCCGGCCACATCGTGGACCGGAAGCTCCCTGTGCGCCGCCTCTGTGCCCTGTAAACAAACAGGAGCACGATCGAAAAGACGCGGAGCTGGAGGAGTAACTACAGTATTATTTTTAAATAGCGTGCCCCGCCCTGCCCTCAGTAATTTTTAAAACCCGGATAACCCTTTAAAAAATCTACCATTGATCTACACGAACGTATTCGGGACGTATATATGGGAGCAAATGTGTGGCTGGATATACATTCCCCATAGTTTGTTTAAGGCTCCCGCTGTGCTCACTGTCGCGTGGCTGCAAAAAAGCTACAGCATGCTCTATCTTTGGCATAAGAACGCCCCTGCAGCACTCCCCTCTCCGCCTCCTTAGCACGCCTGAGGTGTATCCGAGGCACGTGTTCGTGTGAATGCAGCCTAAGTTTAACAAAAAATCTAACTACACATACTTACCTAACGCTTCCTTCCTTATAACAAGTGTGCACCTGTGTGGACATCACATGCCCAGGGATAAAGGTCACAGAAACAGATGCCCCTGTGTGACATCAATGACCATGGATATACGAGCATGCTGTGTGCAATCGACCGATATAACGTTGTGCACATTTGTACACATGGACCAGGGATATAACACCAGATGCACTGTGTGACAATCACAGACATGGATCATAAACGGCACGTGCAACCTGTGGGAATCGGTATGACAGGGATATAACAAGCCATGAACGTGTGTGATCTCACATACCAGGGATATAACGAGCCGTGCACCTGTGTGCTCATATGACCAGGGATATAACAAGAGCGTTGCACTGTGTGACATAAAATGACAGGGATTAACAAGCATGCACCGGGGTGACCTCCATGACCTGTGATATAACGGAGGCAAGCACCCCTGTGTGAATAACATGACCAGGGATAAAACGAGCGTGCAGCTGGTACATCACAATGACCTGGGATATAACGAGGCCATGCACCGTGTGCAATTCATATGACCGGGATATAACGAGCCGTTGCACCTGTGTGACATCCATGGACCAGGGATCCATTATCCAAAGGTAAAAACAATGAAGCTCCGTGTAGAAAAACAGGCAAGCAGGAGAAGATTGAAAAAGTTAGAGGAATTGATACAGAACGTAATTAAAATTTGCATACTTTTCATTTCACAAACAATATCAATTTACTATTTGATGAACGGTGGACAACACTGGATTAAATACATTATACCCTGGTATCCTCACTTTGTATGTCAGTGGCAAACGAGTAAAATCTTATCAAAAACACCAGAAAAAACCTTTAAATACCTGTGATGAGCTGAAGCCAGGCGGGTGTTAATAAGATTACGTTGTGTCAGTAGAGCGGAGGGCGCTCTGGTGTGTAGCAGCGTTTCTTCCCTGTCGTATAATATGGCAACACATTAGCCGACGGCGTTTTATGGTAGGCCTTAAGGCCTGGTCAATGGAAGTGACAGCTGGGACAGAAGCCGGAGAGACGACTGTGTGACGCCATATAGGGTTACCAGGGTTACAATCTAATCGCAAAGAAAGAACACGTAGCACGGTTATCAGCGCACGTACCCCATGCCAAATCAGAGCGCTGCCACTTTATATAGATCCTTACATGGGACTGCCAGGTACAAGACTCCTCCACCACAGGAAAGACCATAAGGTGAAGGACCAGAATTCGCTTAATAGGGCCCCAGATTAGACCCCATTAAACCACCAGTCCCCTCAGGTAGGGAATGAAATGTCCTTTCCCTCCTTTATGTAAAATCTCACCCGATTACCTATAAAAAAGTGAAATAGTTGTGAGGCTGCAGGTGGAGGGTCACTTCAGATGCCCCTAATGTGATTCTATAGCACCAAAACACGCTTTTGGTTTTATATTAAGCATAAGAATAACATTGTATCAGGCTTGTGGTTCTGAGATCTACCGAAGCAAAAAAAAAAAAAAAATCCAGTTTCTCCCCGTTTTTTTTAGCTGCTTGTATCTCCGGATAAGTAGCCTACAGAACCACAGGCCTGATGTGAAATCAAAAAATCTTTAAAATGACACCAAAATCATGTTTCTATGTACTAAAGAACCGAAGACATAGATTGAGGTGACGCACTCCCCGTAGCCTCTCAGCATGACTCATGTTAGGCTAATATGACTCTTCTCTGCTCATTTGCATATGAAAAGTTTTATAGATAAATAAAAGATGAGATCTGAAAGTCTTTAATATGACACCAGTAAGAGACTATGAAGTGATCCACCCTCTGCAGCCTCTAAACGTGACACTTTTTTATATATAAATGGATGCGGTTTCACATAAAAGAATAAGATCTGAAAGCTGAGATCCTTATCTTTAATATGACACCAGTAAAAGACTATGAATTGATCCATCCTCTGCAGCCTCTAAACTTGACACTTTTTATAGGTAGATGGGTGATATTTCACATAAAAGAGGGAACTCTAGAAAGGACATTTCATCCCCTAAATTTGACAGGTTCCCTTTAACTTCCACCCAAAACATGATCCCCCTCCCTGTGAACCAAATTATTATAGTATGTGTTTTGGAACACATTACCGGAAGGGGACGGAGAATAACTTAGAAGAATAAAGAAGGAAATGAAATGTGGGTATGTTTTGGGTGGAAGCAATGCTTAGTAGTTTTACACTCAATTAAAGGTGTTTTACAGCTTATTATAATTATTAATGAGTCTTAGGATATATGATCAATATATGATCATTGGGGGTCAATTGTGCTCTCTGAAAAAAATTGTATGTGGTGGTTGTGGGTGTATTCATAGTGAAAGGTCTCCAGTATTAACTAGGAATGAATGCGGAAAAACTTTTATAGTCTTTTAGGTTTTGTATGTGACATCATCTCCTTAAAGGGGTTGGACACTTTACCTAATGTTTTTGTAATGTGTATGTAAGTGTGCGTGGCAGGATATCAGGTAATTTACCAAAACACAATTATCAACCCCTTACCGACGTGTGCCGTATTAGCACACCAGTGACTAGTACCAGCTGTGACGGTAGCGATAAAAAATCTGGTGCCGATTGTCGCTCCCTGTGACGTTATTGGGGAGCGACAATCTGTTGGGTATAATAGATGATCAGTAAAATACACATATACTGTACATTCTGTAGTGTGATAGTATAAGCTAGGATCAATGAGACAACCTAGGGTTAAAGTACCCTTAGGGTGTCTGAAAAATAGTAAAAAAAAAAACCTTAAAAACCATAAAAATTCAAATCACCCCCCTTTCCCTAGAACAGATCTAAAAATAAATAACAGTAAAAATCATAAACATGTTAGGTATCGCCGCGTCCCAAAATGTCCGCTCTATCAAAATATAATAACATTTTTCCCGGAGTTTAACCCCGTAGTGGAAGATAGCGCCTAAAAGTACAAACCACCAATTTTTTGTCAACATGTGAAACATGTAATAGAAAATGATCAAAACACTGTACTGTCCTCAAAATGGAAGCAATGAAAATGTCATCTCAACTTGCAATAATGATACCATATACAGCTCCGTATATCGAGGTATGAAAAAGTTGCAGGTGACCAACCAGGAGACAGCAAAGAGTCACATTCAGTTACCCAGTGTAAGCAGAGAGTCCCCACCCAACCCCATAATAAGGAATCAGTTACCAAAAATATTTACAATATCCACAGAACATTATCAGAATTCTATCAGAATTCTACCACTAATTTGGTATTACTAGACTTGTCATCTACTCCTTATCCACAAGATCTCAACTACTTTGTAGGTGGATTCTGTTTTATTATTTATCCTGCTGCAATAGTTAATCGTGTAATGATTGGTCAGTGTTATCTATATAGTGGTCATTATACAGGGAAAGGGGAGGAGATAAGCTGTGACATCATCTATTGTCAGTAGTGATGTAATGATGGGTCAGTGTTATCTATATAGAGGTCATTGTACAGGGAGGTGGAGATAAGCTGTGACATCATCTATTGTCAGTAGTGATGTAATGAAGGGTCAGTGTTATCTATATAGAGGTCATTGTACAGGGAGGAGGAGATAAGCTGTGACATCATCTATTGTCAGTAGTGATGTAATGATGGGTCACTGTTATCTATATAGAGGTCATTGTACAGGGAGGAGGAGATAAGCTGTGACATCATCTATTGTCAGTAGTGATGTAATGATGGGTCAGTGTGATCTATATAGAGGTCATTGTACAGGAGGGTGAGGAGATAAGTCTGTGACATCATCTATTGTCATAGTGATGTAATGATGGGTCGTGTATCTATATAGAAGGGGGCTCATTGTTACGGGTAGGAGGCAGATAAGCTGTTACATCATCTATTGTCAGTAGTGATGTAATGAGGGTCTCGTGTATCTATATTGGCATTGTACAGGGAGGAGGAGATAGCTGTGACCATCCTTATTGTCAGTATGTATGTAATGATGGTCACGTGTGAATCTATATAGAGGTCATTGTAAGGGAGGGGGAGGAGATAGCTGTGACATCATTCTATTGTCAGTAGTGAGTAATGAGGGCTTCGTGTTTGATCTATATAGAGGTCATTGTAACAGGAAGAGAGGAGGATAAGCTTGACACTCAATCTAGTCGTAGTGATGTGAGAGAGTCAGTGTGATCTATATAGAGGTCATTGTACAGGGAGTGAGGAGATAGTTGTGACATCATCTATGTCAGATAGTATGTTATGATGGGTCAGTGTTGATCTATATAGAGGTCCTTGTAAGGGAGGGGAGGAGATATCTGGACATATCTATTGTCGTAGGTGATGTATGATGCGTCAGTGTTATCTATATAGAGGATATTGTACAGGCGGAGAGGAGGAGATAAGCGTTTGACATCATCTATTGTCTTAGTGATGTAATGATGGGTCAGTGTATATTCATATAGTCATAGTACAGGGGGGAGGAGGAGATAGCTGTGACACTCATCTATTGTCAGTAGTGAATGTAATGATGGAGTCAGTTGTTATCTATATAGTATGGTCATTGTCCAGGAGAAGAGGAGGGAGATAAGCGTGATTCATCATCTATTGTCCAGTATGATATGTAATTATGGGTCAGTGTAGTCTATATAGATGTCATTTCATGCAGGGGGAGGAGAGTAAGCTGGTGATCTATCTATGTCAGTGTTGATGTAATGATGTGTGTCAGTCGTTATCGTACTAACTCAGAGGATCATGTACGTGGAGCGAGGTAGGAGATAAGCTGTAGGAACTCATCTATTGTCAGTTAGCGTGATGTAAATGATTGGGTCAGTGTTATCTATATAGAGGTGCCATTGTACGGAGGAAGAGCTGGAGGAGTAATAAGCTTTGACATTCAGCTTTGGTCTAGTGATGTAATGATGGGTCAGTGATCTATATAGAGGTTCTGTACAGGACCTTCTTTCTTATGGGTAGATACAGGTCTTTGACACTCATCTTGTCGTGTATGTATGTGGTAGTGTGTATCTATTTGGGTCGTTCGAGGGAGATAGCTGTGCATCTATATGTCCGTTATTAATATCGGGTCAGTGTCTACATAGAGGCAATGTACAGGTGAGGGGAGGGGAGATAAGCTTGTGACATCAATACTATTGTCCAAGTAGTGATTGTAATGATGGGTCAGCTGTTATCTACTATGAGGTCATTGTCAGGGAGGGGAGGAGATAACTGTGACATCATCTATTGTCAGAATATGCATTAATGTGGTCAGTGTTATCTAAATAGATGGTCGTTGTACAGGAAGTGGAGGAGGAAAGCTGTGACATCATCTATTGTCAGGAGTGATGTAATGATGGGTCGTTTATCTATATAAAGTCACTTGTAAGCGGAGGGGGAGGAGATAAGCTGTGACAATCATCTAGTGTCAGTCGGATGTAATGACTGGGTTTCAGGTTATCTACTATAACCGATTCTCTATGATAACCATATATTAGTGAGTATAAGCTGTGACATACATCTTTGTTCAGTGATGATGTAATGAGGGTCAGTGTTTCTATATAAGGCATTGTACAGGGAGAGGGGGAGATAAAGCTGTTAATCACTCTATGTCAGTAGTTATGTAATATGTGGTCAGTTTAATCTATATGAGTTATTGATACGGAGTGAGGAGGAGAACATATAAGGTGGACATTCAATCCTCTATTAGTCGAGTGAGTTTGTAAATGAGGGTCCGTGTTTTCTATAATAGAGGTCATTGTACAGGGAGTGGGGAGGAGATAAGCTGTGAACAACCAGCTGTTATGCTCATGTTCTATATGAGTCAGTCGGCAGAGAGATAGGTGAATTCGTCTAGGATGTATATGGTCGTGTTATCCATATAGAGGTTACTTGTACAGGGAGGGGGAGGTGAGATACAGCTTGTGACAATGAGCAGTGTTGGCTCACCTAATGTGCTATATATAGGGATTGAAGGAGGGGGGGTGCGTTGCATACTATTGTCGAGTATTACCTGATGGGTCGTGTTATTTATATAAGAGAATCTTGTATAGCGAGGGGAGGGGAGGATACGCTGTGACAATCATCTAATGTGTCTGTAGTGGATCGTAATGATGGGTCAGTTATCTATATAGAGGTCATTGTAACGGGAGCGGGAGTGAGAATAGCTGTGAGCATCAATCTATTGTCATAGTGAGTTAGATTGGTCAGTGTTATATAATCGAGAGGTCATTGTACAGGGAAAGGGGAGGAGATAAAAGCTCGTGACAAGTTGTTCAGGCTATATGCCTCAGTATCATGTATGTTCAATGGCGCGTTTTACCTCTGCCGCTATGCTCAGTGTGATCTACTATAGAGTCATTCGTACAGGGGAGGAGGAGATTAACATGCCTGTGACATCATCTATTGTCAGTAGTGATGTAATGATGGGTTCAGTGTTATCTAATAGAGGTCATGTACAGGGGGGAGAGGAGATAAGCTGTGACCTCATCTATTGTCAGTAGTGATGTAATGAGGGTCAGTGTTTCTATATAGAGGTCATTGTACAGGGAGGGGGAGAGATAAGCTGTGACCATGTATTGTCGTAGTGATGTACATGTGTAGGTCACTGTTATCTTATTAGGTCATTGTACAGGGAGGGGGAGGAATAAACTGTGGACATCATCTATTTTCAGTAGTGATGTAATGATGGGTCAGTGTTATCTATATAGAGGTCATTGTACAGGGTGCGGGATATGTAATGATGATGTTATGTATATAGGCTCTTATCTTCTGTCTGTGATGTAAATGAGGTTACTGTTTGAAAGATACCATGTTAAAAATTTAAGAGGGGGTCGATGTTTTAAAAAGACTACGTTAGTATAGGAGTTAAATCTGCAATTTTCTGAATTTTATGTAATAGTGACATTTCACATTGTTAATTAGAAATACCTCCAAATGTTTTTATCATAAAAAACATGATTTAAAAATGAGGTCAATTTTTAGTGGACATTCCCTAAATAACTATTAAGTAATATATGAGATATTCATATAAACTAGAAACGATGAGAGAAAAAAAATCAAACTGTGAATATATAATGATACGAACTCATTTGTAGCCCCCGACTTTCCCACACAGACCGGGCTGTTATTATGGAATCCTAATTAAACATAACTCATCACAGTGAATATACAAAGAGTAAAAAAAAACCCATGACAAGCATTATAACACGCGGCATCAATAGTCAGCGGTTTCATGTTAGTTATTAGTAAAAGTAATTACAGAAGATGACAGGTCGTGTGACTGACCATCCACGCTGTTTGATTAACAACACACACATTCCCCTACAGACGGCCAAGAAATTGCCGGTCGAAAACGCAACCGGCAAGAACCTTATCACTTATTAAATTAGATCTCACTTAGGAATAAAAACTTCATCTGGTCTCCATCATTGACGGTTTTCTTATCCTCTACTGTAGTGCGGCAGGTTTCATTTAATAATGACGTGTGTTCTTTACTGACTCTTCCAGGCAAAGTGTTCTAGCCTCTTGTAAATTAATCAACCGCATTGCCAGCCTGATTCGAAGGAACGTCCCCCAGATTTACCAAGACCCTCATTCATCACTTCTAAGGTTCACGTTTATTCCGCATTAATAGCCAAGTATTTTATAATCCATAGACTCGTTATTAAAGAGCCATCATCGGCATCATACGTCCACTTTAAGTATTTATACGGCTTATTTCCATCACAATAGCTACTTCTGGAATATGTTTTGGCTCCGTCACTAGTTGACACCGCTGACTACTGATCGCCGAGTATATGAGGTTTTCAATTGCCAGGAAGGTTCAATAACGATATCGGGTTACATTTGATTTCGTTTGTACTTATATTGCATTACATTCTATAGTGTGCTTTATGTACTTGTAGAGAGTTTTAACACAGGAATTCGGAAAGTTTCCGGATGTCACAAAATCTTCTCCTCGAATTATAAACTTTCATTTTGTAAGTATATTTATCACGTGAGCTTGTAGTCGGTTTACTGGTAGTTTATTGTGTTTTTTTGTTGTTTATCAATTCTCTTTAGTGTTATTGTATTTTTTTTATTAGTAGAATTATAAAACAATGCGCTAGGAATATAGGAGAACAGTTTCTTCTAACTAGTCCCAGAGTTCCTTTGATTCCTGATTCGCTAAGATGTTGCTTCCAGTTAAAACGCATGTGATTGGTAACCAGTATCTGGTTTGTTTTTGCATTTTTTTTTAAAAAAACCGTGTGCTGGGTTTTGATTCGCAACAGGTACCAAGCTAACGACACGTAGTACCGCACCCTAAGGAGGTTTTGCAGTTGGTTAAGGGCAATCCTATTGGTTGGATGTTCATGGGGCACATTTTACTAATTACCTGGTCTGCGGAGTTCACAACCAAAGTGCACTGTCCTATTTAATGGCACTGTGCCGCGATTCATAAGATCGTGCCCCCGATATCCTGCATCGGTCCACTATCCCCCCCTCAGTCCGCTGGGGTTCACCGTTCTCTCCTGGTGCATGGAAGGTTGCCTTGATCTTGTTACAACAATTTGAAAGTAAATCCAAATGCATCAATTGAATCTGTCAGATCGTCCTACGGCCCGCCGCCAACAACCGGTGGTGGCCAACACTATCCCCCTGTTAAAATCCTATCACCGCGTGGAATCCCCCCAAAATTTAGAAATTCCCACAAAAAAGTTCGGCTGGACCATTAGTAAATAAAGCCCCGTTGTACAGGACATAATACACGTTAAAATTATTTTTGCTGGACCCACCAAAATCGCAGATGGTCGCCTCTAGTGCCCAGTCTACCTCATAGTGCTGTCCACCACGTGGGCTCTTCCAAGATAGCTTTCTACGCACTGGCAGGCTACACCTAGTACGTCAGCATCAATCCCAGCTACTCCCTCTAGTACTTTCCACATCAGTGCCCAGGGCTCCTCTGCTATAGATAGCTTCTACGCCTCTAATGTGTCCCAGGGCTATTAACCCTCTATCGATAGTCTTTCTCTGTTAATGTCCGTGCCTAACTAGCCTCGATAGACTAGCTTCTCATAACCCTTCTCGCCTGTTCCCAGGTGCCTCAAACTTCCTACGCTAGTGCCCAGGCTACTTACCTATATAGGTCTACCATATATGCCAGGCTCCACTCACTATAGATAGCTGTCTCCCACGACTATGTGCCGGTACCTTACCTCTTAGTAGATCGTCTCCCATTAATGGAGGCATCTTACCCTATGCAGATTAGGTTAATCGTAATGTGCCCAGGTCCTACTTACCCTCTATAGATCTAGCTTCTACCCATCGAATTGTTTCCCAAGCTCCTACTTACCGCTCTATATATAGACTGTCTACCCATCTAATGTACGCCCAGGGCACTTCCCCTCTATAGAAGCTGTCTACCCATCTAATGTACCAGGCCTTGCCTACTCACCCTTAATAGATTAGGGTCTAACCATCTAAGGTTTTGCAGCGCTTACTTACCCTCTATAGCAAGCTGGGTCTACCCATCTAATGTGCCCAGCTGGCCTCTTACCCTCTATAGATAGCTGTCTACCATCTATTGCGGTTGCCTCTATAGATAGCTGTCTACCCATACTAATGTGCCCAGTTGGTTTCTTTGACTTACAACCTCTCTATGATAGTCTGTCTACCCATCTATTGGTGCCCTAGGGGCCCTACTTACCCTCTATGGATAGTGTTACCCATCTAATTGCCAGGTTTTTTTCCTTATTACCCTTCTATAGAGATCGCTGTCTACCATCTAATTGCCCATGGGTCTACTACCCTCTATAGATAGCTGTTTTCTACCCATCAATGTTCCCAGAGGGCCTACTTACCCTCTATAGATAGCTGTCACCATTCTAATGTGCCAGGGCCTACTTACCCTCTATAGATAGCTGTCGACCTTGCTAATGTGTCCAGGCCTACTTACCCTCCTATAGTAGCTGTCTACCCATTCTAATGTCCAGGGCCTACTTACCCTCTATAGATAGCTGTCCAACCCTCTAATCGTGCCCAAGGGACTCTACCTTCCATTACCCTCTATAGTAGCTTCTACGCCTTTAATGTGTTTCCGGGGGCCTACTGTACCTCTATAGATAGCTGTCGACCCTTCTAATGTGCCCAGGGCCTACTTCCCCTCTATAGATAGCGGTTACCCTTCTAAGGGTTTCCAGGGCCTACTTACCCTCTATAGAAGCTTTCTACCCTTCTAATGTGAACCAGGCCTTACTTACCCTCTATAGATAGCTGTCTACCTTCTAATGTGCCCAGGTGCCCCTACTTACCCCTATAGATAGCTGTTCTAACTCCTCTAAGTGCCCATGGTCTACTTACCCTCCTATTTAGCTGTCTACCCATCTAATGTTCCCAGGAGCCTACTATACCGCTCTATAGTAGAGCTCTTACCCTTCTAAGTGCCCAGGGCCTATACCACTACTATAGAAGCTGTTAACCTTTCCTAATTTGCCCAGGGCCTACTTACCCCTCTATAGATAGCGTGTCACCCTTCTACTGTGTCCGAAGGCCTCCACTTACCCTCTATAGTAGCGTCTCGCTTCCTAAGTGTGCCCGGCTTACTTACCCTCTATAGTAGCTGTCTACCCTTCTAATGTGGCCAGGCCTACTTACCTTTATAGCAGATTTAAGGACTGTGAATCCCCCTCCTCGATTACTCCTCTGGTTGTTTCGAACTTTTGCTCTCGCTTTCCTCCAGGGAGATCTATGAAAACTTACACAGAACTGCAATACCGCAAAGCTTTCCAAGAATGAACCAATGAATCTTTGATTGTTAGATAACCTAAATATCTGTTTATTTTCAGGCACACAATTGAACCCAAATATGTTGTGGATGTTTTGGATGAATCTTGTACATAATAACAGGAGTTCAATGGATTGCAAATTGCTTGATGGTTTTTTATGTAATAGTATGTTTTGCAACCAACTTCTGTTGTTTCTTCCAGATTGTTTAAGTGAAAACACAAGTTGTTCAAATTTTTAAGATTCACTTGATAGGACCTGTTAAAGGACATCTATCACTAGATCAAGGATTTTAAAACCAAGCAACTGACCGACATACTGGGTGCGCCCCCTCGGGCAGGATCTGATGTTCTTTCAGCTTCTTATGCCCTGGTTTTTAAAGGGCACCTAACCACCACGTTTCTACATAAAGGTCAGATCGGGTGTGTAGGTGGATGTGAGGGGACGTTATGGATTAGCCCTTTTTAGAGCTAATCCTCACCCCCGCTACTTTTACTAAACTCTTATTCCCCTTAATATGGAAATTTACTTATGTGGCTACGGGATGGGGTCGTGAGTAGCTGGCCACGAGGTTACACAGCGCGGCTACTCCACGCCCCAGTAGCCACGTTACTCCTCCTACCCTGTGTGTTCGGCACGTATGCTTCTGCGCATGCGTAGAACTCCGGCTTGTCGGATGCTGCGGCCGCACACACAGGGTAGGAGGAGTAACGTGGCTACTGGGGCGTGGAGTAGCCGCGCTGTGTAACCTCGTGCCCAGCTACTCCACGCCCCAGTAGCCCCATAAGTACATTTACATATTAAGGGAATAAAGTTTAGTAAAAGTTAGCGGGGACATGAGGATTAGCTCTAAAAAGAGCTCTCCTCACGTCCCTTACATCCACCTACCACCCGATCTACCTTTATAGAAAAAAAGTGCTATGCAAATTATGCAAAGGATCCTGAGGGACTCCAGGCTCCAATAACTCCTATGGAACCTGGAGCCCCTCAGTCTCATTTTCATCATTTTAAAAGCCTGTTTTTGGTAAAATACCAGGGTTTAAGAAGCTAACAGAAGAGCAGATTCTGTCAGAGGGGGTGCACACCTGTATGTCAGTGTGATGGGTTTACAATCCATGATCTGGTGATAGATGTCCTTTAAAAGATTTGCTTGTCTTCACCGGACACCCAAAATTTTAAGCCACTGAAAATCCCTACAATATTTTTGATGTTTGGCTTTGTTATTGGATTACTTTATATATTGATAAGGCCAATAAAGTGCCAAGAGGGAGGCAAAAATATGCAATTTGTTCATCCTATCAACATTCTCATGGAGACTGCTATGGGGAATGTGATCCCCCCGCGGCTGCTCCTGCTCATACATGAGAGAATTGCATATAATCCAATACTCTTATATATTAGCCTTTGCACAGCCGAACCTGAGCTACATTTTAATTTATAATTTATAATAGCCAACAGCAAAGATGTGCAAAATGTTGCAGCAAAGGCTGATTTTCCCAAAAAAAAAAAATATCAATGCAACTTCTTACTTTTATATTGTTTATAAAAAGATTCACTATTATAATTGGTAAACAAGCAATAAAGTAAATAATTCCAAAATGTGAAAGATTCACAAAACTTCTAGACCAGATTAAGCCACCAGGAAATGAGTCTTAATCTTGCCAAAAAGAGATTAGCACAAGTAATATGATCATTTTAATAATTTTATACATACAGAAGCCTGGGAGCATTAGGACTACAGTAGGTTTGTTGAACTAACTTTGTTAATACCAAACTCTTAGAATTTGCCTCCCCCCAAAAAAACCCTGCCTTTCGTCACCACTAGATGGAGCCACCTTAAAACTGTGTCAGATGGCCATTTTGAATTGGACTGACCAATGTAAGATCCCAGCAGCAGAATTCAAGGGGGTGAAAATACCCATTAGGCTACATTCACACAAATGGGCGGGCACACATGATGTGAGAGAGGAGAAGGGATGAGCTCTAATCAGGACTCTCACTGCCAATCTCTGTATGTGGGAGGGGTAATCAGGACTCTCACTGCCAATCACTGTGTGTGGGTAGAGTAATGAGCACTCTCAATGCCAATCACTGTGTGTAGGCGGAGTAATCAGGACTCTCTCTGCCAATCACTGTGTGTGGGAGTGGTAATCAACACTCTCACTGCCAATCATTGTGTGTGGCCGGAATAATCAGGACTCTCACTGTCAATCACTGTATGTGGGTAGAGTAATGAGGACTCTCACTGCCAATCACTGTGTGTGGGCGGAGTAATCAGGAATTAGTTTCTTGTCATTAGTTTGGGATAAAAACTATCAATTATTAGCATTTCTTATTGTAGATTTAAAGTTTATTAAAACAGCCACAGCGATTCATTGAATTCTACCTTGTGCAGGGTCTGAAGGGAAATTTCTGTAAAAATTACTATAAAATGTATTATTTGCTAACCTGACACCAGTTTACTAAATACATTAAACTATATCCTTCATGGGGGTGTCAAGGATCAGGGGTTTAATGTTGAGGGTCCCAGGGTATAGAAATAAACACATTATACTCACCCCTATCTGGTTTTCCCATCACCACTTGGGATCAGTAGAATATTCGGTTCAGTCCAGGTTTGGGTACCAGACCCAGACGCTCACCTCCACCGATCATTACACTAATGATCCGTTCGCAGGTATTACCCTTTCGATGGTACCGACAAAGCTTTTTTTCCTAACATCGCCTCTCCCCATGATGTCATTGGGGAGCGACAATCATAGAGTACGACACATTTGGGGCGATTTATCAAGCTGTCTGAAAGTCAGAATATTTCTAGTTGCCCATGGCAACCAATCAGTTTTACCAGTGCTCATGAATATTTTAAAGGGTAGCTGTGATTGGTTGCCATGGGCAACTAGAAATATTCTGACTTTCAGACAGCTTGATAAATCTGCCCCATTAAGCACCCTGCCAATGCAATCTACAGACACCCATGTTGGGGTTGAGATAAAGTTCGGGTTCGGGGACGCCAACCCACAATGTTTGGCACAGACCCGGACATTGTGGTTCGGGTCTGTTCATTACTAGTCACAAATACAGCAGTACCCCTGCTGCAGTCTGCAACTGCTGCTGTAGCGGGTGCACTAGCTAGGGGCCCGCTACTGGGCATCTGTATACAATAAGATGTTGGGCGCCGCTACTGAGCCTCTGTATACAAACAGATGTTGGCGGTGACAGGTGGTGCCACACTGAATCGTAAAGTGAGAGACTGTGAGTATAACTTGTCAATTTCTATACCCCCTCTAACCCTATACAAAAGACTTTGATCCAGGACAACCCCTTTAAAACAAATTGTACAATATGGAAAATGAGCACAAAAAAAATTCTGTTTTTATGAAGAATTTTGGATGTTCCGGCCACATTCTTGTTTTCTAGAGACATAACAGCCACAGCATTAGAGCATCTCCCCGTCCATGGCCTGGAATACATCCAAGTCTTAGTAGCAGAAAAATCCTATTATCTGAAGAAATTACCGGCCCTGGACAAACTTGCCAACTTGGTGGAAGCACGGCTAACGTATCCCAGTCACTGCTGCGCTTTTACTGACATGAGATTAAAGGAGTAAGTAACATGTAGCATTCTCTGCCTCCAAAAATACCATTTATTATAAAGCGTGCCATGGAGTAATAAAATATGATCCTTTTATTCCCCAGTTACAGAAACTTACAAGTTATAGTAAATGTGGATTCAGTTTAGGAATGAAACTGTGATTTCCTACCCCCTTAAATGCACATAAGTAGCTAATTGTTATTCTTTATCCACAGCATAGGGGATAATAATCTGATTGGTGGGGAGTCTGACCACCGGGACCCCCTACCGATCATAACAGTGGTCCCGTTGGCCCTGATTGGTGGATTGGCAGGTGGTGTTAGTAAATACTCATTTATCCATCGATCCACTGTGTAGTCTATTTGGAAGGCTTTGGGTCACACCTAAGGACACGTATTCCCCATGGTGTTGACCCATTAACCCATATGTAGGGATTTAAAATGGAGACCACCAGGTCGCTACCCCGGTGAAGGTGACAGCAGGTCTAGTACTGAGATGCAATATAATTGAGGGAAGGTTGGAGAGTCATCATGAACAATTCGAGGTTGGATTTGGCATGAAGAATCTGTTATTTGGATGCGGGTCAGAATGGGCCTCAAATGTACTTAAAGGGACCCTGTGGGGGCTGGGGAATGGTTTTAAAAGAAAATGCAGTGTACTTACTCTGCTACAGCTCCCAGGTTGTTCCAGTACTTCTGGTATTCGGCACCTCTGCCTGGCTGGAAGTGCTGGTGGTGGTGGGTCACAGGATGAGGAAGTGAAGTAGTCTGAGAAGGCAACTGATTGGTCAAAGTAGATAACATGATGTCCTGACACTTCTGGCCAAGCGGAGGTGCCCAATAGCGGAAGTACCAGAGTGATGCTGGAGCAGGCCAAGTACACTTTATTTGGTACCACTTCCCCAGCAGAATTCCTATAAAACCCCTATAAGGGAGACACAAGCTTGGTCAAGACAAGATCAAGGGCAAGTAACAAATACGCAGTCAGGTACAAGGAGAATGGTAAGTGTGCCGAAGCAAACCCTGCACAGGAACCAGCACACTCTGGCACTGCCGGATCCATCGAGATGTATCTGATGTATACGGTGGATAGGCTGCAGCGGCATACAATTATATGCCAGGCTACGCCATACCGCCAATGACTGCCCCCCCTTTTGGTGTGGAGGTGGCAAAAAGGTGGCAAAAAGTAATGACAATGCCCTGTGGTCTGCCCGATAAATCTCCCCATCTGAGCCTATATTGATCATTTACTCTGTGCAGGGGTGTAAGCAATATTTTTGGGCAAAGGCTTGTTAAGATTGGATGGACTAATAAGTGAGTGTTCTGGCCCTAAAGGGGTTTTCCCACCAAGCAAGATGGGCCCTTTCCACAGGATAGGGACTAACTTGCTGATCAGTGGATGTCTCAGTAATGAGACCCACACAGATCACGAGAATGAGGGGTCCAATGGGGTCCCAAGTACCTCCATCGGATCCCTTGTCGGTCCCCGAGTTAATGGAGCAGACGAACGCACATGACGGTTCTGCTCCATTCATCTCTATGGAATTGCCGGAGATTGCCGAGCGGGGCCCCCCCACTGATCCTTTGGATGAGGCCTTGCTTGGTGGGAAGATTCCTTTGAAGATACAGCCGGAGGTGAGGCACGGAAATGTAGAGTCATTTTATGGGGGAATCTTGGTGGTAAAAATACACAAATATTTCAAGATACAGAGTAGAAAATTCCGAAGGTCTATGATCAAAAAGATTTTTACGTTTTTTATTAAATCCAATCAGCTTTTCAAAAAGATTTGTCTTCCAGAAGTTTTTAGGTCAATTATCTTAGACGAGACAAGGGGGCAGTAACCTCTTTCTTTCATATAGCAACAGACACACCCTGAGAGAAACTGCCCCCTTGTCTAACATCAGATAATTTACATATAAACTTCCAGGGACCTTTAATAGGGTGGCCCAATATTAGAGAAGCAACTACGAAGTTGATCAGGGGCACGGCAGCTATCGCCGGTATTTTGTACTCACGGACAGGCAATGTCCTAATATAAACATCTCACCATAAAAAAACTAAATTTAAAGATACCGTATTGTTAATACTAGAAACACCGCGTTTAGAGTTGACGCGTAATCTCTAATAATGCTCGTCAAACATCAGGGGTTGCGATCAATGATCCAACATCTGAGTCATGCTGCGTCTCAGCTGGTCAGGTTAGCAAATAATACATTTTATAGTAATTTTTACAGAAATTTGATATCTTTAAAATAGACAATATCAGATCCCCATTATTAGTAGGGGTTCAAAACCTGTCACTCGAATATGAATTTATTTTAAAGGAACACTTCAGTCAAAGCTAATTCATTGAATACATGGTGCAAGGCCTGAAGGGAGGAGCAAGACTCACTGGGGCAGATTTACTTACCCGGTCCTGTCGCGATCCAGCGGAGCGTTCTCCGATGAGGATTCAGAGCTTGCCGGGATTCACTAAGGTCGTGCGCCCGATGTCCACCAGGTGTCACTGCTGCGCCGAGGTCCGCCGGAGTTCACCATCCTCTTCCTGGTGCATTAAGCGACCCTTTTTTAAAAAAAAAATAGCGCAATTTTTCCGAATCCGTCGGTTTTTCCGGCGGGAACGCCCCCTGGTTTTCGTAGCATGCAAGCCGGCGCAACACAATCCGATCACGTGCGCCAAAAACCCGGGGCAATTTGTTGCAAACTGTAAAATTCGGAAAAACCTGGCGGAAAAACGCAATTTGGACACTTAGTAAATATGCCCCATTGTATTCCTAGAACCTTGCTAGACCCCGGAGTCCTTCTCCTCCCTTCAGACCCTGCACAAGGTAGAATTCAATGAATCGCTGTGGCTGGACCACGCTGGGATTGCCTGGAAAAAAGCATATAATTAGCAGCACGGAGCGCAGGGACAAGATGTCCAGCAATCCGTGCTGCTAATTACTTATGCTGGGGAGGCAGGTGATGACACGCAGTAGAAGTGAATAATTTGCAGTCGAAGCGCCGGACATTGTCCCTGCGCTCTGTGCTGCTAATTATAAGTTTTTTTTCTAGGCGATTCAGTGTATCAAGATTAAAGTAGACTACCAACTAGGTTAAAATCTTACAAAGAGTTTGTAGTTCTCACCATGTTTGCGTGGGTTTTCCTAGGTCCTCTGGTTTCCTCCTACACTCCCAAACATACTGGAGGTGATTAGATTGTGAGCCCCATTGGGGACAGGGACTGATTTGGCAAACTCTGTGCAGCGCTGCATAATCTGTGTGCCCTATAAATATGGGATTATTAACACGAAGTGATAGGGATGAAGAGGAGACAGTGGTGTAGTTCGTTTTCTGTTTAAACTTACTGGTAGATTTGCTTTAAATGATCAATCTATACCATATACAACAAGAAATATAACAAATAATTATTTTTTTACAGCAGAACATCAGAAACACACAAAAAACCTGGTGCATATTGGGCGCGGAGCTTGGAAACCTACCAAAGCTAAAATATTGTAAGTTAATTTAGTTTTGGGTCGTTGGTTTGGAAGCATTCCTGAATATTTTCTTGTTTCACCATTTACTGAACACCTGCATACAGAAAATTCTAGTACACAATGATACTGTACAATAATACACTAAGCATAACTTCTTGCAGACACGTTGAACCATTCTGCTTATCTCTGCTCGCTCTATAACTTGGCCTGCAGATAGGACACTATGTACAATCCTTCAGCTCCTCTTGCTCTATAACATGCTGCCTGCAGACAGGACTCTATGTACAATCTGTCAGCTCCTCCTGCTCTATAACATGCTGCCGCAGACAGGACTCTATGTACCAATCTGCTCAGCTCTCTTGCTCTATAACTTGTGCCTGCAGATAGGACACTATGTACATTGCTCAGCTCTCTGTTTATAAAATGCTCTTGCCTGTCAGATAGGACTCTATGTACAATCTGCTCAGCTCTCTTGCTCTAGAACAGCATGCCTGCAGATAGGAAACTATGTTACAATGTGCTCAGCTCCTCCTGCTCTATAAATGCTGCCGCAGATAGGACAATTTGTACAATCTGCTGCAGCCTCCTCTGCTCTTATAACATGCTGCCTGCAGATAGGACACTATGTACAATCTGCTCGCTCCTCTTGTTCTATAACACTGCTGCCCTGCAGATAGGACACTATGTACAATCTGATCAGCTCCTGCTTATAATATGCTGCTGCAGATAGGAACTATGTACAATATGCTCAGCTCCTCCTGCTCTATAATATGCTGCCTGCAGAAGGAACTATGTCAATCTGTCAACCCCTCTCTATAAACATGAGCCTGAGATAGGACACTATAGAATTTCTAAGTATACATCTGCTTATAATATTCTGTCCAGGATAATGGATTACAATGTACAATTGCTCAGCTCCTCCTGCTCCATAACATGCTGCCTGCAGACCAGACACATCTTCAATGTGACAGAATCCCTAAAATCAATAACCTGGTGCGTTAAATGTACAAGGGGGTGCTCAATTAGGAAACACTTTATATAAAAAAAATTAAGTGCATAAACTGCATTACCATCCATAGATGGTGAATTGCAGAACACACACATATTCTTAGAAGGGAAATCTAAAATTGTGACGGGTTTTGAAAGACTTTTTGGCAATTAAAATCGCCGATTGTAGAGTTTCACAGAAGGGGGCATAAAGGGGTGTCCACTTTAGAAGTAACAGATATGGTTTGGTAATGAAAAGTATATCATTTGTACAATAACTGACCAGGATTTAACAAGCCGTGGCACACCTGACCATACACACATCACCACCATGAGGGGCCGGGGCCAGGGATATAAACGGCGCCGTTGCACCGAGGTGACATCACATGAACCAGGGATGTAACGAGCCGATGCACTGCATAACATCACATGACCAGGGAGATTTATAACGAAGCCGTGATGCACCTGTGTGACATCACATGGCACAACGGGATATAATGAGAAGCGCACCCGTGTGACATCACAGGACCAGGGAATACAAAGCCATGCACTGGGTGACATCACATGACCAGGGACTTGTAAACGAGCAGTGAAAATGTGGGACATCACTGAACAGATATATAACACGCATGGAACCTGTGTGACATCACAGGAACAGGGGATATACGAGACGCTGAACCGTGGGACTCACATGACCAGGGATAGACGAGCCGTGGCACCTGTGTGAATCACATGACCAGGATTATTTATAACAAAGGCCATGCACATGTGTGACATAACATTGGACCGGGATGATAAAGAGCCATCATGTGGAATCACATGACCAGGGATAAACAAGTGTGCACCTGGTGACCATCACATGACCAGGGATATAAACAAGAGCACCTGGTGTGACATAACAGACCAGGGAGTTTATAACGAGCCTGTGCACTGGTGTAATCGGATGAACAGGGAGATAAAAAAGCTCATGAACTGTGGAACATGCCAGGGGATATACGAGCGTTGCACCGGGTGAAACATATGACCGGCATTATAACGAAGGACGTGCACCTGGGCGACAACACATGACTCAGGGATCTAGCGCCGCGCAGCGGGACATCAATGACAGGGCTATAATGAGGTGCACCTGATGACATCACGATGAACAGGGATTTTATTTCCTTCTCCTCATCATCCCTATCCCAGCTGTGTTCTTCTTTGAATCTTGACACGCTGGGATTGCCTGGAAAAAAGACATATAATTAGCAGCACGGAGCGCAGGGACAAGATGTCCAGCACTCCGTGCTGCTAATTACTTATGCTGGGAGAGGCAGGTGATGACACGCAGTAGAAGTGAATAATTTGCAGTCGAAGCGCCGGACATCTTGTCCCTGCGCTCTGTGCTGCTAATTATAAGTTTTTTTTCTAGGCGATCCCAGTGTATCAAGATTAAAGTAGACTACCACCTAGGTTAACATCTACAAAGAGTTTGTATGTTCTCACCATGTTTGCGTGGGTTTCCTCCAGGTCCTCTGGTTTCCTCCTACACTCCAAAACATACTGGTAGGTGATTAGATTGTGAGCCCCATTGGGGACAGGGACTGATTTGGCAAACTCTGTGCAGCGCTGCATAATCTGTGTGCCCTATATAAATATGGGATTATTATTAACACCGCCGTGATAGGGATGAAGAGGAGCACAGTGTGTGTAGTTCGTTTTTCTGTTAAACTTACTGGTAGATTTGCTTTAAATGATCAATCTATACCATATATACAACAAGAAATATAACAAATTAATTATTTTTTTCACAGAACAATCAGAAACACAAAAAACCTGGTGCATATTGGGCGCGGAGCCTTTGGAACCCTACCAAAGCTAAAATATTTGTAAGTAATTTAGTTTCTGGGTCGTTGGTTTGGAAGCATTTCCTGAATATTTTCTTGTTTCACCATTTACTGAACACCTGCATACAGTAAAATTCTAGTACACAATAGATACTGTACAATAATACACTAAGCATAACTTCTTGCAGACACGTTGAACCATCTGCTTATCTCCTGCTGCTCTATAACTTGTGCCTGCAGATAGGACACTATGTACAATCCGCTCAGCTCCTCTTGCTCTATAACATGCTGCCTGCAGACAGGACTCTATGTACAATCTGCTCAGCTCCTCCTGCTCTATAACATGCTGCCTGCAGACAGGACTCTATGTACAATCTGCTCAGCTCCTCTTGCTCTATAACTTGTGCCTGCAGATAGGACACTATGTACAATCTGCTCAGCTCCTCTTGTTCTATAACATGCTGCCTGCAGATATGACCAGGGATATAACGAGCCGTGCACCTGTGTGACATCACATGACCAGGGATCCATTCTTATCCAAAGTTAAACAATGAAGCCTCCTGTAGAAAAACAGCAAGCAGAGATCTAGAAAACAGTGAGGAATTGATACAGAAAGTATAATTGAAATTTGCATACTTTTCATTTCACAAACAATATCAATTATTTGCTGAAGGTGGACAACCCCTGTGATAAATTACATTATACCCTGTCTCCCTCACTTTTGTACTGTCAGTGGCAACGAGTAAAATCTTCCTCAAAACACCAGAAAACCCCTTTAACCCTTCAGACCCTGCACAAGGTAGAATTCAATGAATCGCTGTGGCTGGTTTAATAAACTTTAAATCTACAATAAGAAATGCTAATAATTGATAGTTTTTATCCCAAACTAATGACAAGAAACTAATAAACTCAGACGCTCTTAGAGGGTATTAATTGTAGAAATTATTTTTTGTAGAATTATTAATAAATGTCTGAAATGAAGAAAACTAAATGACTCTGGTACTTACAAACGATTTGGTCCAGTGGATCCCTTTAAGGCATCATTATGGAAACGTTGTAGATTTTTGTTGTCATTAAGAAACCTGCATGCAACAGATATTAATTACACTACATTTTCTCCATAGAAATTCAATTTTAATAGTCATGAGTTCCTGCATACTAATATTCTGCCTGGAGTGAAATGACTGCTCCCGTTGTTACAGGCAGGATTTATCTAGGTCTGAGGAAAGCTTAACAAAAATACTGATTAAAGCTGGACACGGGGCACTTAAAGTGAACCTGTCATCTGCCGTATCTGGTAGCAGCATATAATA